>OZ004712.1:58266333-58866333 GCA_963924515.1 Vespertilio murinus
AAGGCAGAGGCGGTTAGGGGCGATCAGGCTTACAGGACAGGGCAGTTGGGGGCAATCAGTCCAGTAGCGGCATGCAGATGGGGTGATCAGGCCTGCAGGCAGAGTGGTTAGGGGCGATTAGGCAGGCAGGCAGGTGAGCGGTTAGGAGCCAGCAGTCCCAGATTGCGAGGATGTCCAACTGCCACTTTAAACCAGCAGTTGGACATCCCCCAAGGGGTCCCAGATTGGAGAGGGTGCAAGCCAGGTTGAGGGACCACTGCCCCCCCCTCATGCACAAATTTCGTGCACTGTGCCACTGGTCTATCTATATAAAAGCCTAAGTGACCATCTGACTATTTGACCAGTTGCTATGACACATAATGGCCACCAGGGGGCAGGTGCTCCAACTAGTACCTATGACTTGCACTGACCACCAAGGAACAGACACTCAACACAGGAGTTGCTCAACTGCAGTGACTTGACAGTTGCAGTTCTCAGGTGACACACCTGGAACCAGAGAGAAAGGAGCCCGAATCCAGGGTGTGTCACCCAAGAACCACCCTTTCACAATCCAGAACACTTAGGGGGTGTCAGAGAGCTGGTTTTGGTCCTATACCTGCAGGCCAGTCCAAGGAACCCCAATGGTGCACAAGGCCTCTAGTATACTCATAAATAGCCGTACAAATTGTGAACCTTGAGGATCCAGGTAATACTTGAAAAAATTCCTTAAAATATCGAAAGGAGAAAATCAGGGACTAATTCTAACCTAGATGCATCCTGCTGCTTTCCCCACTGCTGTATGGTGAGTGCACCAGCCACGTCTTTGCCATCTAACTAAACAAGATTATCTCTGTACAACCCATTCTATATTCTTAAAGTGTTTAAATTGTTTCCTTAAATAGCCAACGATTCCCAAATAATTCATCTTTCTCATTCTATTACCCTATAAAAACCAGTCCTAATAAAAATATTGAGATAAAAGAAATCAAAATAAATGTTTCCCCCTAGATCATAACTAATCCTTGGAGTCCAAGATACATCATTTAAACATTTCAATTCATGGGTATCACCAAAAATAATATCTTATCAGAATATAGATAATTCTTTGAATTTGAGCTTAACATTTATCATCATCCAACTGTCTCCTGCTTCTAGTTTAAAAAACAATAACAACAACAAAGCAGCAGCAGCAGCATTACAATACCCCTTTAGGAAGTTAGCATAACTTTAAAATGAATGTGTGTCTATTCCTTCTCCCAAATGATGTGTGTAAGCCCACATATTCTACCCAGAAACAACTGGGATGGCCAAACCATGACCAGGGTACTCGGGTATCATGATCATTGTCTACTAAGTAAGGTAAAGCCCTAAACATGAAAATTTTTACTAATATAACAGTGAGTTTTCTTACAGAAATTAACAAGGACAATGGGACAGATGAGAGTTGCCTGGCTAGAGTATTGTGTGACACAATGACAGATATATAGGATTACAGGTATTTTTATAAACATGGCTCACTACTGAGGAGCTAAGTATGATACATAAGCCATAAATAGAGTTTAGGATGACACTCTTATGATATAATAAGAATGCTTGCTAGACAGAAGATGCTAGGTACCAGTAATGAAGGGGATTTTTAATATACACAAAATCAATGGTTATCAGAATCAGTCCTCAGAAATAAAGAAGTGCCAGTGTATTCCTATTCACCAAGCAATAGAGAACAATCTATTTACTAGTGTGATTAGACTAAGTGAGTAGTTTTAAAAAAATGAATCCAACAAAATATTGACATTTACCTTACATAGCCTATGACTGGCACAGAATCTGAATATCTGAATCTATCCTACTTATTCTGAAACACCAGCAATACATGAAAGGTAAGAAATGCAGTTCTAACAACCATTCAAATGCAGATCGTGGGATGATGTAAATCAAAACGTATGCAAATGGCTGTCAGAACAATCCTTCCCTTAAGACTAAGGTGACCAGATGTCCAGCTTTTGGCGGGACAGTCCCGATTTTTGGAAAGACACTCAACAGGAGTGGGCCCAGCCAAAATACTCTCAAAATAATGAAAGAAAACAAATAGTACACCAACAAGCATCCCAACGAAAGACAGAACAGCACTAGAGTCCAATCATATGTCTCCCGTGAAGCTAGGAAAGAGCTAATAGCACAACTGAAAACAAGACATCACAAGTGAAAACAGAATGATCTCATTACTCTAACCCTTCAGACCTTGCGGCTATTGGCATCTGAAAACACATTACAAGAGAGATATTAGAAGTCCCTAAGAAACTATAAAATAAAAGCAATTCCTCCAAATAAAAGCCTTTAAAAATCTCTAAGAGGCAACTGAAGTAGGGAATGCATTCTGAAAAATAAAACAGGATTTAGCTAAATCTTGCCTGCTAAAAAGGAATGTCTAGTTTAGATTTTAATTTATATGAGAATATTTAAAAAAATAAAAATAGAAGAGAATGTTTGCTTTATCTAGTGGGCGGACAACACACAAGGAGTCTGTGCTGTAATCATTGTACATTCTGAGCAATGACACAGTATGCAGGCCCTGCAATGACTCACTTCGGTCTTCCGTAGCTCTCAGGGTTTGGAGGCCCAATGCCTCCATCGCAGAATCTAAAGACAGGCTAGGCATTTTTTTTTAATATATATATTTTATTGATATTTTACAGAGAGGAAGGGAGACAGAGAGAGAGCTAGAAACGTCAATGACAGAGAAACATCGACCAGCTGCCTCTTGCACACCCCCTACTGGGGATGTACCCACAACCAATGTACATGCCCTTGACCGGAATGGAACCCGGGACCTTTCAGTCCACAGAATGATGCTCTACCACTGAGTCAAACCGGTTTCGGCCAGGCTAGGCATTTTTATAGGAAGATTATTTTTGGCTGATTTCCTAAATAAGACCTCTGGTCATGCTCATTTGAAGGAAATGGAAGGGACCTCCAATCAAAGTCTTACTCTCAACCTCCATTCAGGCCTAATTTTTTCTAGCCCATGCAGTAGCCAGAAGAACTGTATCCAAATAACCTAATAATCTCGGGATACTGCGAGATTCCTTAAGCAAGGCTTAATAAACACAAACTACTACGAAAAAAAGAGATGGATAAATGTGGCTCCACTAAAATGTAAAAAATTATTTACTAAAAAAACACATCATGAACAAAGTGACAGGCTAAAATGCAGACTCTTAGTAGCTGGTAAGTGAAATGGATGAAGAAATGGCAGAGCAGAATGAGAGGAACAGGTGCAGGGACACGGTTGTAATCAGCTTGGTGAGGCCTACCCTGATCACATTACTCAAAGGAGGTATGAGGTGTAATCATCTGGAAAAAGGCATCGAGAACAACCAATGCAAAGGCCTTGAGTTAGGAGCATGCCTGGTAAGTTCAAGGACCGGCAAAGACACCACTAGGGCTACCGGGGGACGGCTGAAGGAAACGAACCACAGGTCTGGCTTACCATTTGAAAGACTACAGTGGCCACTGCATGAGAACGGACATTGTAGCAAAGGAAGGGTGAGCAAAGGGAGACCACTTATGAGATTATGACAATAATCTGGGAAGGAAATGAGGTAGCAGTGAGGGAAATAAGATATCAGAACCTGGATATATGTAGAACATAAACAGACAGAATGTACCGTGTGAGAGAAAGGGAGGAGTCAAAGTTCACTCCAAGTGTTTTTTCTGAGCGAATGGAAAGGGGGTGGGGGCTGGAGGGCATCAAATGAGATGGGACAACCACAGGCAGAGTAGACGAGAGAACGTGGAGTAAGATCAGCAGTGCAGAAACGGACATTCTAAACTTCCAAGTGAAGATGTTGGGCAGGCATTGGATATGCAACCATGGGGTGTAGAAGAAAGGCCTGAATTGATGATACATGGTACATTTGGGAGTTGTTAGCATATTGGTGGTATTTAAAAAACTAAGAGATTGAAAAGGATGGAGGAGGACAGAGCACTGGGGCATGGTAACAGTAAGAGGTAAAGAATACGGTAAGAAATCTGCAAAAGGAGACTGAGAAAGAGCAACAGTGAGCTGAGTAGGACAAAATGACCAGTGTGTTACGTCCTAGAAGCCAAGGAAAGGAAGAGAATGAATGGAGGGAATGAATTACTGTGTCAAATGCAGCAAGGTAAATGAGATGAGGACTAAGATTTGCATGTTGGATTAAGCTAAGTGTGGGATGCCTTTAACTTGACAAGAATAATTCTGGTGGAGCAGCAGGGGCAAAAGCCTCACTAGAATTAGAAGTAGAAATGAGAAGAGAAGAACTGGAGAAAGCAAGTACATGCAACACTTTTGAAAGTTGTGCCACAAAGGAGTACGAAGGGATTATGGGGCAGCCGGCAAAGGAAACAGGTTGAAGAGAAGGTATTTTTTGTTTTTTTATTTTAGATGGAGAAATAACAGGCAATGGTCCAGCAAAGAGCAAATAAGTGATAAAGTAGGGCAGAGAAGTGCTAAAGCAAGGACAGAACTGGCCTACATAGGGGTAGCATCGTTCATATTTAGTGTGTGGATGCAGACACTATTAGTTGAGTAGATGTAGGAGTGAGTCACTGGAATTTACTCAATAAAGAAAGGAAAAGCTAGAAAAAAGAGAAACAATCCAATAGAAGAACTGGTAAGAGGTATGAACTGGCATGTCACAAAGAACTCCAAGTGGACATTGCATATGACAAAAAGGTGTAACTTCATTAATAATTAGGGAAATGTACATTGAGATACTACAGAATATCTATTACATTTGCAAACATTTTTAAGGTGAGAATGTAGGATAATGGGAGTGCCCTTTACCCACTGACGAGATTACAAAATGATTCAACTACTGTGGCATCTTGCCATGGAGCTGCTTGCATCATTTGTGAAAGTTAAGAGCTGCACTCCTCAAATTAAGAAATTCTACTTACAGGTAGATTTATACCCCAAAAAAGTCTCAAATGTGCAGACAAGTCTAACAGTGTTCATGTTAACACTGTTTACAGTACAGTCACAGAGTAGAATACCACAGAGCAGTTAAACTGAATTAGAACAACACAACAAATGAACACATCTGGAAAAAAAAAATAGAGAAAAACAAGTTGTAGAATGATATAGTAAAAGTCCATTAAATACAAACTAAACAACAGTCACAGAGCTATATAAGCAGCAAGAAGATAATAACTAAGTTGGAATATAGAATGAATGGTCATTGGTTACTGCTGTAGCATGGGCAGTGGAAGAAAGAAACCCCCCCTCCCCCCCAAAAAAGGGAGGAGGAGTTTGAGGATGAGCACCCAGGGCTTTCAACTCTATCTGCACTGTTTTCTCTCTTTGAAAGAAGAGGATCTGAAGCAAACGTGGTATAACATCAAGGCTGAAAAGAAAATGTTTATCATATTATTATAAACATTGGATAAACAAAAACAAAAAAATGTTTAGGGGTAGAAAATCCCAAACTTTCAACAACCTTTTAAATTTTAGAATACTCCTCTGCAGCAGAACAACTGTCTATATATTGATTTCAGAGAGGAAGGGGGAGGGAGAGAAAGCTAGAAACATAAATGATGAGAGAGAATCATTCATCTGCTGTCTCCTGCATGCCCCTACTGGGGATCGAGTCCATGACCCAATCAAGTGCCCTGACCAGAAACTGACCCAGACTCCTGGTTCATAGGTCAATGCTCAACCACTGAACCACACCAGCCGGGTGTAACTGGCCATTCTTTTCCTCATTAAAAAAAAAAAAATGCATTAGATTTTTTTTTAAAAAAGTTTGTTTATAGATGTAAGCTTCTATGAGGCAAAAGGGAATAATTTATCTACAAACGTTCTCTCAAATAACCAGGGTCAAAAACAAGTTTGATTTTGTTTTTAAAAGAGCTTGAACTATAACATATTAAAGTAGCTGCATGTAATTAATTCCTATTAAGATCTTAAAACTGACTGTTGAATTAAAATAAGAGCAGACGTGATCAGATTAAAAGGAAGAAATTTCAAACAGTAAATAATGGGCCAGTCCCTGTAGCCCTACCATACATGCCATTTTAATAAACAAAGGCTGTGATTTCCATTTGAATTATAGACTTAAAAACAGGAACATTACTACATGCCCTGTGAATATTTACAATCAAGGACCTTTCGAGTCCCTTGGCACCCAGGAGACAGAATCCACAAAAGGTAGGTGGATAACTTAGAAAGTTATTAGCAGCAGCTGGAAAAGGTTCAAAATCATAACCACCTTGGCCAAATGGAAAATATATAGCACCTCTATACTAAAAGGACCATACAAAGAAGATCCCTATATCCAAACATTTCCCCAGGAATTGTTTATTTCTAAATCAGCTTTATTTCATTCTCCTAACAAATGAGCCTCTTACAGGCCAATAGGGTCTATCAGAGAACAAGGTCTGGGCCCGTCCGGGGCCGCGGGGCCGCCATGCCGGGCCGCCTGCTGCAGGGCCCGCAGCAGTGGTGGCACCGTCACAGGTACCGCTTCACACTTTGGGTCACGCTGAACACAAACCACAACTCCAGGACCCTCCAGTACATTCCAGATGGATGTAGCGACAAAGTCCTCTCAGACCAAGAGGGAACACTGCTGCATGTCTTCCAGGCCCTCTTCACAAATCACTTCAATCACCAGCTGGATCCAGTCTTGACTGTGCCTCCAGAACCCATTCAATCAAGGTATTAAGACCTGCTGTCAGTTCAGCCTCCAAGGGTGAATGTGCTTGAACACAGACATCATCAGCAAATATCTCTGAACCAGGAGAAATCCTTTATCAGACAGTGGGTTTCAGTGTTGCCCGAGCAGCCAGCTCATTGGTTTCTGCTGGAAAAGGTGTCTTCCTTTCTAAAGGACTTCATTTCCAAAGGCCCCGATGTCTCCATGTACCCTGGTAATGGCACAACTAGAACTTTGCCAATACGTTCTTATATACTGATCAACGTAAGTTCAAACGTAACTAGCCTGTAACCCTTACTGTAAGCATTTGCATTGGAAACTCAGATTTCCACATATTTTTAAATCCCAGTTTGAAAATTAACTGCTTGTAAAGTATCTTATGTTAGAAAGTATCCATGCATACTGATGGGATACACGCACTCTTCTTTCAAGGAAATTTTTCTACTCAATGTTTAAATTCAGGAGAATATTGTATGGCCTGCTTTGATCAGACTTGTTACTTAGAAAGCATTAGCGAATAAGTCATTTTGGTTTAGATAAATGTAAAACTGATAGGGGTTGAAATATGAAAGATAGAACTTAAACTCATAAATCACTAAATAGCCCTAGCTGGATTTGCTCAGTTGATAGAAGGATTCCATTTCAGTCAGGACACGTGCCTAGACTGCGAGCTCCATCCCCCATAGAGGGCAGGCAGGAGGCAGCTGATCAATGATTCTCTCTCATCATTGATGTTTCTCTCTCTCTCTTTTTCTCTCTCTCTCTCAAACTTCCTCTCTGAAGTCAATAAAACTATATTAAAAATAAATAAACAAAGCACTAAAAAAAAACCAAAGAACAAGGTCTTGGGTATGTCAAAAATTCATAACAATTCAATATAATCCATACATATCTCCAGAGAGCAAAGAAGAAACAGTAATAAAAACTGAAATCAAATTAAATAAACATTAAAATGTGCTTATAAAATGGCATGGGTGTGCCCAGCCAGTGTGGCTCAACAGATCTAGGAGGTCATGGTTCGATCCCAATCAGGGCACTTGCCCGAGTTGTGGGCTCCATCCCAGTGTGGAGCATGCAGGAGGCAGTAGAACAATGATTCTCTCTCATCATTGATGTGTCTATCTCTCTATCTTGCTCCCTTCCTCTTTGAATTAATAAAAAATATATATTTTTAAAATTCCATGGGTCTAAGAACATAAGGAGGTTGAACTTTCAACTCCATGATTATACCAGATTCCAGACCCCTGAAGTGTGTTTCATTGCCTTTATAAGACCCTCAAATTTCTAGATTTTCCTGACAAACCTATTTGATGTTGCTGATCCCATGTTTAAGGATCCAATAAAATATGTGAAAACACTGGAATTTAAGGTATAATAGTAATTGCTATTGTTAGGTAGGGTCTAAGCTGAAGGAGTTTTAGGAAAGGACAGAAGCAGGTCATTGTGACCTTCCTCCTTCCTTCTCCCCTGCAACAGGTCATACAATAACCCCAGGTGAGAGGTGCCCCCCTATACCTACAGAAAAGGGCCAGCCTTATTTCCAAAGATTAAGGGCCACCATGAAGAATCCAAACCGACAGGCCCTGTTAAGTTTCCCCACGTTGACTCCACTCCCCTTACACTCTGACCTATCTTATTCCTCCAGGACTGCCTACACTTTGTCAGGCCTAGCATTAAACACTCAGGCCTGTTTCTTTCCGTCTCCATTTCCTAATGGAGGCTCCTATGTCACATAAAACCTATGTGTGAAATATATATGTGTGGTTTTCTCTTAGCAATCTTTGTCAGTTAGGTTTTCAGACCCAGACGGGGACTCTAGGAGGTGAGGAAAGCTTTCCTCTCCTGCAACCCTTTCAAAGCAGGCTTAATCAGACAACAACCCCCCTGGAGCGATCCCCTTCTGCAACAAGGGAAGCGAGGCTTACAGGTTAAGTGACGGGCCTGTGTCATGTAACAAGGAATGGCAGAGCAAGGATCTGATCGCAGCTATCCCAGAGGCGGAGGCTCCTGGCCGCTGAGCGACACTGCACTCACTCCGCGCTCCTCGGGCTGCCAGAGGCACTCAGCCCCTGTCAGAGGCTGTCGGTTTCAGTGTGCCTGAGCATCACCTGGGAGCTTGTAAACATGCAGCCTGCCAGGCTCTCACCGTTATCCCGACTCAGGGGAGCGCGGGTGCGATTTCCACCTTCTGTACTTTTAACACGTAGCGAGGAGGGCTGCGGGCCACACCTTGAGAAATGCTGCTGAGCGCCATTTCAGCACCTGGCCCCGCTTAAACCACAGAAATAAAAGGGAGTTCAAAGGTTTAAAAAGTCAGAAAGCAACATGGAGGAGCTTCATCCATGTCAAAAATGGCTAAATAAATAACAAAAAATAAACAAGTAACAAGCAGGGAATCCAGGCTTATCTCTGCATATGTAGCGGAGCGGGCAGTGGTTCAAATCCTCCCTGAACTTCCATTACAGAGAAGACAACTCGAAACAGTCAAGAACAAGATTTCCAAATACTCCTTAGGTCCACCTGCAGAGCGACAATGCAGAACCCGAGAATCGAGAGAGAAAATCAACCTGCCCATGCCAGGGCTCAGGAGGCATTCCTCTCTGCCGCCCACGGGCATCCAGGGCTCTAGGCCAGCGATTTTCAACCCTTTTCACCTCCTGGCGGGCACACATAAAACTAATTCCAAAAATTCTGTGGCACACCAGAAAATATATTTCCTTGCCAATCTCACAAAAATGTAAGTAAAAAGGAATTCTGAATCATTCGCACTGGGCAGATATTGTTGTGCTGGCTGTGGTCATTTTTTTATTTGCCAATCTGATGGAAAAGAGGTCAGCGTCCCTGACTAAGGAGTCAGGGATAGCATGTTTTAAGAATTTTCACACTGGTTGAAAATAGCTGCTCTAGACCTACACTAGCCAGAAGAAAAGAAGTGGCAAGTCCAAGAACCAGCCACGGTGCCAATGTCTCCTGGCAACCTGCCAGGAGGAGAAGCGTTTCACAGGCTCCAAAGAGGGAAAGGAGCGAAGCCGGTTTAGGCAGCTCGTGTCCTTGAAGGGACTCGCGTGTCATCTGCTCGGCACAGCATATGATTCTGTTCCCCAGGAACTTGCACATTCCAAAATTAAAGCACCATTTTCAAGGCCATCGTGTAAAGGGGGGAAATCTGTCTCTGGAGACTGCTCTTCTACTCACTTACATTAGCCAACCAAGAGCATCCCCAGAAGTACGTGCTATTTATTGCTCAGATGCAGTAAGGAAGGAAGGATGGGGGAGGAAAAGGAGGCCAAATACCAGGTCTTCCCCCCCAAACCCAAGACCCTGACAAAAGTTAAAAGATTCCAAGACCAAATGCTTTAAAAGCTCTAGGGGCTCCAAAAACATTATCCAAGCAGGCAAAGACAGAGAGTGAAATAAAATAGCAGCGCTATCCCTCACAGGTCTCAGGGCCAAACTAAGAGAAGGCTCACAAGCATTCTATTGATCATTGCTGCTGATCAATAAAATAGAGGCCTGGGCTCTAAACAATGATCCTGGCTGCTGGCTTGTCTCCATCTCCTCCTAAGAATCAGCAACCTAACAATTACCTGGCTTAATGTAATTTATATGCAAAACTACCCACTTACCTCACACAAGATGTACTACAGCACTAATCACTTTCTGCCTGGTATTACCGTAATTTAATTACCTTATATAGCTCTTATCTTTATCTAAATAGTCTTCACTTTGCACTTAATGTCAGTCACTAGTAATAATGCAGCTCAAATTCCACTCTTTATCTAAGGCTTCCCCTTTTTTCCTAGTTTGCTAACTTTGGTCATCATCATGAATGAATACTGAATTCTAGCAATCATATTTTTGACATCTTTGAGATCCTGTGCTACATATATATATATATATATATATATATATATATATATATATATATAATTGGTTTCAGAGAAGGGAGATGGAGAGAGGCAAAAACATCAATGATGAGAGAGAATCCTGCATGCTCCTTTACTGGGGACTGAGCCCACAAACTGGGTATGTGCTCTGACTAAGAATTGAACTGTGGCCAAAACCGGTTTGGCTCAGTGGTAGAGCGTTAGTCTGAGGGCTGTGGAGTCCCGGGTTCGATTCCGGTCAGGGGCATGTACATTGGTTGCGGGCACATCCCCAGTGGGGGGTGGGGGTGGGGGTGCAGGAGGCATCTGGTTGATGTTTCTCTCTCACTGACGTTTCTAACTCTCTATTCCTCTCAAATCCTCTCTGTGTAAAATCAATAAAATATATATTTTTTAAAAATTGAACTGTGACCTCCTGGTTCATAGGTCCATGCTCAACCACTGAGGGACACAGGCCGGGCTGAGATCATGTGCTTTTTCTTTAGTCTGCTAAGATTGCAAATTTCATTTATTGATACTTAAATGTCAAACCAGGTTTGCTTTTTTTGGAATAAATTTAATTTCATAGTTACATCTTTTAAAACCTGGCATTATATATGGCTTTGCTATAAAAACCAGGAAAAATTATTTCAAAACATTGTAAAAATCAGAAAAGGACTGAATATACTGGTACAGATTAAGGCAACTCTAAGTTCACATTTCAGTAACATTTTAGGTAATATAAATGCCATGAGAAAAGCAACTACACTGTGAGTGTTACTAAGAAGCAAAGCTACTTATCTGAGTTAAGTTTTACAACATCTAACATGGATATTAACAAGAGCTAAAATGTCAAGAGACGGAGGACATAAGCCAAAGCTACAGCACTAATCACTTTCTGCCTTGTATTACCGTAATTTAATTACTTTATATAGTGCTTATCTTTATCTTTCCTACCAGACCACAAGAGGGAAGATCTGAGAAAAAAGGATCTTTATAATACCTAGAAAGCACCTAGCATAGCGCCATGCTCCGTTAGAATAAATGAGGAACACAAAAAGACCTATCTAAAAGATTTTTAAAACCCAAACTACACTTATTGTGATTTTAGAAATAAATGGAACTGGTTGGTCAATATAAAAGCAAATCAAAACAAAGGTAGGGGGAGGGAATGTGACTGTAGGTCCATACCATGGTTAGCAAAATGAGATAATGAATGCCACTTATTTAGCACTAGTTGAATTTGAACTATTTTTAATGTGTCAACCTTCCTGCTACTATTGTCAGATATCATTCTCTACTATACAAAGATACGTATTATTACTGAAAAATGATTTAAAAGATTCTGGACTAAGCATCTCATTGTACAAGTATAACATCTAGGCTTATGGAAGCAGTAATGCAAAATTAGTACTCTTGGTAGTTTCACTGTGTAGTGTTAGGAAAAACCCAAATTTACAAAATCCAAATAATCATTGTGTTCTCTTCTGCCCTAAGACTTTAAAGCAGCTTCTGCTCTCTCTACTGCTCTGTCTACTAATAAATAAAATAATAAATTCCATTACTTATGATCTTTGAAAAAACACACCCTCAATCTATCGTTAATTGATAGTTACCAGGAATTCTTACAGAGCGCATATAACACCATTCAGAGTTTAAGCTGAACCAATCATTCTAAAAATATCAAGCGTGACAGTTCCACACTAAAATAAGTGATGGTGTAAAGCTACAAGAAAGAGGCGGATAATTTCCTAATGTGCAATTAAAAGTACCAACTTCCCCCAAAACACTTATGAAGCTGAGAGGAACTAAGCCTTGGGCAGGACATTTATATTACTGGTGGTTAAGATGGACACACGGGAGAAGAGTGTGGTGGACAACCGCGGAGCCCTTCCTGCACTCGGAAAGGCACATTGCGGACAACACTAACGGGTGGGCAGTTTGCTGGCCAGGGCAGCAGCCGCCAACCTTCCGGACCTCCGGACCACCAGGGGTCCGTGACCACTGGTTGGCGACCACTGGACTAGAGCTCTCTTCATACGCTGTTCCAATGAGGAAATGCAACTAAGAAGAAATTAAAAAAAAAAAATGAGTGTCTACCTAGTCTCTTTCTACCTAACTAATAGTTCTGAAGATCAAATGCAAACATGAACCAATATTAATACGGAAACTGCCTTCATTGGAAAGAACTCAAAAAAAAAAAAATCTCCACATAAGAAAGGAGAGTTTTGATGTGGAAAAGGAAAGGGGAAAAGGAGCGGGAGACGAATCTTCAAGGACAAAGCAGGCCTGGAGGTGTGCGAGGAAAGGGGACCAGCAGGGACCGGCATTTCACAACTGGCTGTGCCCTTCACAGCTTCTCTCCTCTTCACTGGAGGCTCGTAATTAACCAGTTGGCCCCGAATCATGTTTTCTAGTAATGGAGAAATTTTCTCCCACATTTCTTACCCTTCATCCCCAGGCTAAAAATGGAGAGCCACTGCCCTCCGAAGAGGCAAGCCCGTTACTTAAAGCACAGGCTTGGAGCCAGATGAAACCCATCCAGCGGGGTGACGTGCCACAAGCCCTCCCGCGGTTCGAGGAGAGGAGGAAGGCACAAGAGGAAAAGAAAATAAATCTCTTACAATAGGAAACCAATTTTCTCTGCAACACACAGCAGGATCGGGTGAGCCCATTCAGAAGATAATATCGTTTTGTTAAAGAAATGCTCCTTTGTAAACGCCTTCCCTTCTTTACCATATTAAAAATATAATAATTATTATTAAAGTCTCTTCCTGGAACAACACAGAAGGGAAAATGATGCTGGATGTGACACCATTATTTTAGCTGGTACCAGTGGAACCTTCAATTCAAATTTGTGCAATAAATTGTGGTGCATTCCCAAAAATGAAACTGAATTATGTGAGTGCACGGCGGAGAGGTCTCCCGTTAGACACCTCGTTTCTGCCTGGCCAGCTGCATCACTCCCGGTCTGCATCAGCCTGCCAGGTCTAGTGTCACATATTTTATCCGCCAATTCAAAGTACTCTCAGTCTGGGTTTAAAATTTCTGTAAAATGAGGCGTGTACCTTTTCAGGACAGATATCATTCTAACCCTACAGAGCCAAGATGACTCTCTTTTACTGTGTGAGCTACTCTGCCATCAATCAGAAAACGAAAACATTTATCACCCACCACTACAACGGAGAAATATGGGCAACTTAAGTTATCAGAACTATGAACAGCTCAGACATTCAGACCCAGCGCCCAGCTGGCAAGGCAATCTCATCACATACACACGGTATGCCTTGTCCCGCTGCAGAAAGGGACCGTGACAAGCCTGACGCCACACCTGCTGGAAGCTGCTTCTCGGAAAGAGACTGTCCCTCCACCCAATCTGAAATAAACATACGCAGAATGACTGGAGTTATTTTTGTGCCAGCTGTTTACGCCTGGTGAATAAGCAGGCAGATAACCAGATCCCCAGGCCAGGTGAGAGTGGAGGGCAGGGGACATGAGTAGGGAACGTCTACTCTCGGCAACAGTGGTCGTCATCCACATCTGTTGGTGACCGTGGGGAGTGACAGGAGACCTAGATGGTGTCTAGGTCTGTGAGAGTGCAGCTTGGCTCCTGCATTATGTTATGTCACTCTGAATCCCCTTGTTCTTCTAGCCATGAAAGAAACTGGTGCCTATTTAACAGCATTTTTATGTCAATCACATCACCATCTCATTGAGACAACCAGGCACTTATCTTTTCTATTTGCTGGCTGCCAACTAACTCCCTTAACACAAAGGGTTGGCTCTACTCCTGATTTCTACAACACTTCATTAAAACGCAAAATAAATGTCACTACCATCCGAGGGCCTACTATGTGCCTTTCACCCATCTTATTTCTAATCCCCACCACAACCAGTAAAGCTGAAATTATTAGCTTCATTCAACTAAGAAGTTAGGTGCGCAACGAAAAAAAATGCCCAAGATAACACATGCAAGAACAAAATAATAATAATAATAATAATAATAATAATAAACAAGAATCAAAAAAAAAGATCTGTCTGGCCCTAGAGCCCATGCTAGTTTCTATCATCTGCCTTAATACCATTGAGGTAGCAAGATGTGACAAAATGTCCACGGGCTTTCCACTCACATCTGGTTCCACACTCAGTCCCTTACAAACCGGAAAAGGTCAATTAATTTCAATATGTAATGCATGCCCACCAATCCTGGGAAACTCACCAAGATGAACTAAGTTGGATTCTGTATTTGTGCCAGTTACGAAACTACTGTCACTCAGTTTCAGACCTAACCTTTTTTAAATTCCAGTTTGTAATGCTGGGGTGGGAAAACTGCCAACTTTGTTTTTGCTTTGCCAGCTGGTTCCCTGTTAGGCTCTGCCAATAGAGGATGTTAGAGGGAGAATGGACAGGAAGAAGAGACAAATGCTTTCCCATTCCGTCAGCTTCTTCAGAGCAATTCTGATTCCTCCCCAGGACTGGCAACTGATTCCAGCTTGCAGTTTTCCCAACAGTCCCAAAAAAATCTCATCACCCCGCCTCAGATTGACCAGAACCGATCACCTGGCAACCCCTCCTGTGAGGTCAGGGTCCCAGCTCCAAAAATTACTCCTCCAAGCTTAGAGACACACACATCAGCTCTAAGGGGGTCTCAGCCCCACTTCCAAAGGATCCATCCTCCCATTTAGTCCCTCACTGAGGTAGATGATGGTCAAGACCTCCTTGTGACCATCAAGGTTCTCTTTTGGGCTGCTTACTATTCCCATACCTGATTAATAATTCCTTATATTAAGTTGTCTCTTAAAATAGCAGGTGTGGTTTCTTTCTCCTTATACAGAGGCCAAGCACCCTGTCTATGTAACTAGACAACTAAATTTTCAACCATCAGATAGGCCAACTCTCCTGGTAACCAACACTCTCTTCAGAGAATGCTTCCCGTTAATGTTCCAGACTACCCCAACCCAGCCTGTTCCCATATAGCAGGACCACCTACAACATAAAAGTGAGCACAAAAGACCCAAGAAAAATGGAAGGAGTACACATGAAGAACTTCCACAGGTAAAATAGGGGATGAAGAGAAAATCTTAACTTGTAACACATACATTACACTAATAGAGTAAACAAATGACTTTCAAGCCAATATAAGTCTACTCCATGGATCCACAACATCTAAAGTTAAACAATAAGAGGACAATGTGCCCTCCAGGTCTTTTCTACCTGATACATTGTTTAACTCTCTTATGAGGCATGACTTATTTTGTGATCTTAAAGCCCAACCATTAAGAAGGCTACATTAATGGTTTCCCAAATTATGATCATGGAAAAGATGGAAAAGTAAAAACCTAATATGTGTCAAGGTGGTTACTATATTGCATAAAGAGGGATGTAAATAAAGTGAAGATTAGTAGGGATGGCCAGGAATATCACAGGAGAAATTCAACTAAAATGGCGGCATAGGCGAACACCTGTACTTGTTGCCCCTCACAATCACATCAAAATTACAACTCAAATACAGAAAAAACTATCATCCAGAACCACGGGAAAGTTGGCTGAGTGGAAGTACTACATCTAAAGAGGTAAAGAAGAAAGCACACTGAGACTGGTAAGCGGTACAAAGGTGTAGAGGCACGGAATGGGCTGGCACCTGGGTGTGCTGCTTTTTTAATCGAGAGGGAGATACAAGCTCCCACTTGCTCTGAGCTACAGTGCTGGGTGAGACTCAGACACATACAGGGAGAAATTAGACTTCCTGGCATTGGGGAAGGAATGTGGGGGCAGCTTTCTTCCAGACAGAGGTGCTCGCCACAATCACTCTTCCTGGGACCTCCCTGGTTTAGGGTTGATTGGCAGCCATTGCTGTTTGCTCTGTCCTAGGGATTCCCTGAGACTCCACCTCATCCAATTTACAACCCCACCCAAACTGTGTACAGTGGCTTTTGCATATGACTGGTCCTTTCTCAGCCTAAAACCTGTCAAACTGAAGTTGGGTCAGGGAGCAAAGCTATCAAAAGAAGGCAAAGTCCAGCACTGCAGCAGTCTGCCCTGCTTCAAAGCTGGGCCTCATCTGGGCACTTCCAAACCACATACAAAGAGGAGGAATCTGCAGATCTCTCTGTGCTCCTGCTGGGTGGCTCCAGGCAGTGGCCGACTTTGCATCTCCTTGGAGATCCAAGAGCCAGTGTACACCGTGGTCAGTGTGAGACCATACCAGATTACATCTCTTCACATCCATAAGTGACACACTCGGGGAGCACCAAAGTCCTGCTCCGTAAGGCTGTCTCCGGCACAGCAGTTCTTCCATTGTAGACACAGTTAGTCTTCACAGCCACTTGGCCTGGAGGTCAATTTTTCCCAGTGATACCAACAGCAATCAAAGCTCAACTACAAGACTGTGCACACAGCCCACAAAGGGGTGCATCAAGATGTCCACCTCAGGTGATTGGGGAGGCTGAGCCACTGGGCCCTATAGGACACCTACTACACAAGGCCACTCTATCAATTCAAGTAGACTTAACAGCCACCCAATACAAAGAAACAAACACAGGTAAGCAACCAAAATGTGGAAACAAAGAAACATGTCCAAAAAAAATTTTTTTAATGGAAGAAAGCAAACTACGGGATATAGAGTTCAAAACCAGAGTTATAAAGCTACTCTAGAATATTCTAGAAACCTTCAAGGAACTTAGTGAAACCTTCAAGGATCTTAGTGAGAATAGCCTACCAAAAAAGGGAAAAGGACCAGTCAGAAATTAAGCATACATTGACTGAAATAAAGAATAATATACAGAGATTCAACAGTAGAGGAGCCCAAGAATCAAGTCAAAGTTTTGAATTATGAGGAAGCAAAAAACACCCAAGCAGAAGAACAAAAATAAAAAAGAATCCAAAAATATGAAGATAGATAGTGTAAGGAGCCTCTGGGACAACTTTAAGCATACCAACATCCAAATTATGGGGGTGCCATAAGAATAGAGAGAGCAAGATACTGAAAACTTATTTGAAGAAATAATGACTGAAAACTTCCCCTACCTGGTGAAAGAAATAGATTTACAAGTCCAGGAAGCACAGAGAACCCCAAACAAAAGGAATCCAAAGAGGACCACACCAAGATACATCATAATTAAAATGCCAAGGGTAAAAGACAAAGAGAGAATATTAAAAGCAGCAAGAGAAAAAGTTACCCACAAGGGACTACCCATATGACTTGTCAGCTGATTTCTCAACAGAAACTATGCAGACCAGAAGGGAGTGGCAAGAAATATTCAAAGTGATGAATAGCAAGAACCTACAACCAAAATTACTCTACCCGGCAAAGCTATCATTTAGAATTGAAGGTCATATAAAGCGTTTCACAGATAAGAGAAAGCTAAAGGAGTTCAACACCAACAAACTAGTATTATATGAAATGCTGAAGGGTATTCTTTAAGAAAAGGAAGAAGAAGAAAAAACTCAAGATAAAAAATTATGAACAACAAAGTGACAACAAACACATATCTATCAACAAGTGAATCTAAAAATCAAATGAATAAAAAATCTGATGAACAGAATAAACTGGTGAATGTAATATAATCAGGGGCATGGAAATGTAGTAGACTGACAATTCTCAGTGGGAAGGGAGTGTGTGTGAGGGGGGGCGGGGGGACGGGTAAAGATGGAACAAAAATCTTATATGATGTATGCAGTACCTATGGATGCAGACGGTGGGGTGACAGAGGGGTGGGAACTGGGTGGAGGGAAGCTATGGAGGGAAAAAAGAGGGATATCTTGATAATAATTTGAACAATAAATATTTTTTTAAATCAATGGGGGGGGGGGTCAGGAGAGGGAGGGAGAGAATATCACAGGAGTCCTAGAATATCAACAAAATACAATTTTTCTCCCACAGCAAGATGGAAAAATTCAAAAACTTACACCAGATTTGCCACCACATATATTATCATGCAATGTCACTAAATGAAGCCTGGAAACTTCGTCAAAAATCTGATGGAGCTCAATGATTACCAAAAACTTAGGGGAAGGAGAAAAAGGAACTGTTTAATGGATAGAGAGCTTCATTTATATGCAAGTTGAAAAAGTTCAGGCGCTCTGTCCCACAACAATGTGAACATTTTCAATACAAAAAATAGTTAAGGCTGTAAATTTTTAATGTTACCAGAAAAGGAGGGGGGGGTGTAATTCAAGATAATATTCTGATTTCTTTCATCTGGGAGAGGTACAAGCATGCTATCAAATTCAAAATGCATGTTAACATGAGAATTTCCAAATGTGAATCTGAATCTTTGGTTGACTATAAAAAGAGATTAGTCAGTCAGTTAGTTATAAATATAACCAAATATGCTAGCTCAGTTCTGGCCCAAAGAACTATGTTCCAAGCTGTTCCCTTCCTCAACAAGTCCCAGGACTGAACCCTCTACTCTTCTTTTTACATTATTCCCATGCCTAGATGTGACTGCTACCTCAGCGCTCAACACTTTGCTTATTAAAATGCCAAGGCCAAATGCCACAAACCCTTGAGAAAACTGTTTATAACTAACCGACTATTCTCTTTTTTAGATTTAAAATTGATGTTTAGAGAGTGAGTAGGAAGAGAGACAGAGAGAAACATTGATGTGAGAGCAGAACACTGACCGGCTGCCACCTGCATGCACCTTACAGGGGCTGTAACTCACAACCCAGGCATGTGCCCTGACTGGGAATTGAACCAGCAACCTTTTGGTGCATGGGACTATGCCCAACCAACTAAGCAACAGTGGCCAGGGCTCAGTGTAATTTAGGTCCACACCAGTAGAAAATAGTAGTGGCAACCCAGCTGTGTTGAAGCATCATCCGGTACTCCAAAAGCTTGAGGGTTCAATTCCTGGCCAGAGCACATGTCTGGGTTGCCGGTTTGATCCCACATTGGGTGTGTACGGGAGGCAGCCAATCAATGTTTCTTTTGCACATTGATGATTCATTCCCTCACTCCTTCCTTCCCCTCTTTCCAAAATTCGTAAAAATATCCTCAAGTGAGGTTTTTAAAAAGAAAGAAAAAGGAAATGGCAAGGGTAAAAGTTGAACTCTAACTGATTACAAAATCCAAGGCCACTGAATTCTTTTTTTCAAATTCTCAAGATTGAACATTTATTTGTTAGCCCTTTATTTAGTTACTTATTTCATTTTTTGTTGTTTGTATGACCTTGAACTCAAAGGGGGGTTGTGGACATCCCCAGTAATTAAACATTAATATTTCTGCAGTGAAATATATGCATAGTCATACAAAGTGGGATAAATGAGTAAAATAAACCTATCTGTTGGATCAAGTTTTGCTATCAACTTAGTTTTAATGGCAAGCATTTAAGAAAGTAAACAAAATAAAATCAACTTTTGGTTTTCAGAGCTTAATGGATTTCAAAAATCTAGAAATGGAATCATGGGGCCTATACTTGGAGATAGGGCCTTCTATCATAATGCAATTTTAAAAACTCAATACTCAAGTTTTCTATGCCTCATTTTCCTCTATAAAAAAAAAAGTAGAGTATGCAAACATTTTTAAAATTAGGTAATAAAATGTTTGAGTTGTTACCTCTTTTGTTCAGAATTTTATTAAAATAACTAATTGCTGGAAATAATCCTCTGGGTTGGCACTTGTAAGAAATAGGCCTGCATTCTATTTACGAGGTGCCCATGGACCCTCTGATACTCTACAATAGCTTAGAGTAAAAGACTCTTTTCCTTCTTCCAAGTACTAAGCTCTTTGACCCACAGGAGTAGAGTTCCTATGGGAAAAGCAGCCCCTTGGGGAGATGTGCACAAGGTGACCTTCTCACCCAGAACCTCGGTGCAGCCTCACCACTAGATGACGAGAACGCTAGGTGCCAACAAATGTTGCTGAATGCAAGGAAACTATACAGAGCAGTGCTAATGACAAGCCAGAGCATCTTGCCACTTAACTAACAGACTGTCTACCTAATAAATCTTACAGATTTGAACACAATCCAAAACCAGGAGGCTACATATTTTTTTTTTTTGGGGGGGGGGGGGGCCACGACAAAAATTCAGAACTACTCCAAATCTTTGCCTCCATATTTCCAAAAACTAAGGTATAGCCCGTACAGGTTTTTTTTAATCAATACTAGTCAGAAATTTCTGTAAAAAGCTATAAGTAAAAATGAACAAACAACACCTAATATTTACTTCTGATCAGTTTAATTGTAGCATATGGTCACTTACACTACTAAGGAAATTCCTGTTTTTACCTTTATTGATCTAATTTAATCAAGGGCAAATGTACAGCAAAGGATGAAGGGTCAGCAAACCAAATGAAATGGGGAAACAAGAGAAAAACATTCTGGCTAATCAAACAGATCAATATATATATATATATGACAAAAGGGGCCACGTGCTAACCTGACAAGCTCAGGGTTGAACTCTCAGACCTAAAGTAAACACATAGGATGGTCTGAAATTAAACTTTGGCTAACAGCAGTTGTGGTGAGTAGTTTCATCCCAGGCGGTATCTTCTCCATGGCCCTATAACAAGGCATTGGAGAACAATCTGCACAAGCTTTTTGTTGTTGTTTTTTTTACTTCAGCACACATTATTTCTTTAAAGGCAGAAACTATCTTTTGCAGGATGGGGTGCTGCCTACCACATCTAAACTGCAAATGCTTAGGTTATAATTAAGTATGAAAACATACCATTATGTAGGATGTTCACTACCATAGGGAGAAATGGAAAATAACCTTAATTTAGCTGTAAAAAAAAAAAAATTCAGTTATTTGTCTCACACTAGTTATGAACTAAGACTTAATCAGACAGGGATGGGCTCAGGTTTACACATGTATAATTTATGAATTTTTAAAAAGGGCCTGCCAATCGATTTGTGTGTAACTAAGGGTTGTGTTTAAGCTTCTTAACTGAATTAATACACTGACAATTGATTGAACCATAAATCTACCTTTAGCAGTGAAGCACCGCGGAGTGTTTCTTGGCACCAGTGCACTAGCCTGGCTCACAGAACGCAGTTGAGAGCCGGAGAAAGAAACAAAGGGATGGACTGCGGGGGTGGCCTGACCCAGCCAGAAGTCTTCTGGGTTAAACTACATTGAAACAACACTATCATGGGCCAATTGCTGGAGAAAATTGCCCCTGCTCTCAAGACAAGGAGAAGCTTGATATACAGAGCAAGAAATTACAGTGTTACATATATACAAGGTGCTATAAGCAGAGCAGAGTGATGAAGTGCCTAAAATCTTAAGAAGGTCAGATAGGTCAGAGATGTTTCATGAGGAGGTGGTATGTTTAACTAGCTAAGTAAGTCTTGCTTGAAGGATGACCGATTGCTACAAAGATGTAAAAATGGATGGCTCATTTTCTTAGGGAGATAAACAGAATACCGGGACTAGCTAGTTGTTATAAGAAATAAAATGAGCATTAATCATGCTCTGTTAACCATGACTGTTTTTTTTCTGATCAAATAAAGCACATTCTAACCTGGCTGGGAGTTGTACACCCCAGGGACCTGGGAGCTGGGAGTCAACCTTGGAATTCGGTCCATCCCCCTCCAAGAACTGCCTACAATCATGGAAAGATTAACAACCTTGTTGCCCAAATAATGGCGTTCTCTCCCCTCCCCCGCCCAAGCCCACCTTGCCTACTTCCCCATGTCTGTGATTCCTGCTTCTCCATGTAATCTTTGTCTTACCCTATATAAGCAGCTGGCTTATTGGGGTGGGGTGGAATTGGGGGTGGGGGGGTAGGGGTGAGGGGTGGATAGAAGAGCAGATTTTGGCAATATTGGAATAAACACGCATACTGTATGATTCAACCATGTCTTTACTTAATTGGCTCAAATAATAACTGTTACTCAAACAGTAACAGTTACAATTTGGGGAAGAAGAATTAGCTGATACTCTAAGAAAAAGAAAAAAGAAAAAAGAGGTAGGGATTAAGGACACCAATGATCCAGTTTTAAGAAGGCATGACAACAGACTCAACACATTCAAGCAGTCACAACAAGGGCTGAAATGTGCCCAGTGGAGGTGGCAAAAACTTTAGCAAGAGCCATTGTGAACAGTTTTTAATGGGCTGAATGAACAGTTGATAAAACCTAGATGATGATGTACATTAATCTTCCAAGAAAGAGTGTTAGGCAAAAGAAGTATTGAAGTCAATAGATTTTGTTCTTACTAATAAAGCAAGTAAGTGAAAATCGTTGCTATTGAATGGTTTAATAAATTAAAGGTTGAGGAATGGACAGAAAGGTGACATAATTTTTGTCATGTTAATATAAAAAGATTTCATTATGAGTTATTCATAAATATTCTACTTCCTCACCTGCTAATTAAAAACTGTGTGATATGAGAACTATGTATTTATCTCTAGCAGGAACGTGAGCTTATTCATCTCTGTAGCCCCCAGCACTTCCTACTGAATCTGGCATATGTGCACAGTCAATTAATGTTTGTTAAATAAAATTACTTAATCTCTCTGGGCTTCCATTTCTTCCTCGGTTAACAAAACAAAATAAGAAAGAAAAAAGTGGCTGTTCCTTCTAGCTCTAAATGCCCACCAGTCTGACTGTAAATGGGTCAATTCCCTTAAAATTCCCTTAAAAACTCCTTAAAAATGTGCCATGTGTCACATTCAAGCAAGGGCATTGAGAACATCAAAGCTGCACACATTCATCTAATAATGAGACTATATGATATTCTTGAGATCATTCTTTGAGTTAATCTTCATTAACTCACAGAAGGAAACAGAAGCTAGATCTCTTGAGAAAATGTTTTGATGCATGTAATTCTTCTGCCCTCCCTTTCCCCAAAGTAACTATCACTTTACACAGATATGGGTACTACTTGGAAATCTTTAAAATGTAAAAGAAACCTTTAAAGTTCATTTTTAAGAATTCAAATGCAATAAATCCTCAATTGTGCAAATGTCTTATGTCTTCTAGGCATAAGCTGTTTAAGTTTTAATCCAAATTGGGAACTAGGGACGCAGGAAGAACAGAGAGAATAGAAACAAAGAGCCAAGTATCAGAAATAGACTTTAAAACATCCACATTAATCAACAGTTTCTCTAAGTACTCAAATGAAAAACAATTTCCACTATCAAGAAAGCCACATACCCATAAAAGTCAGAAGGTGACTGTCCACTATCATTGTGAAAAACAACAAAAAGCCAGAAGGAAAGAACAGCCTCTCTCTAAAGAGGCACTGACATGGAACTGTGCCCCACCTCACTCCCCCCACTACCCCCCACCCATCACCCTAGTACTTCCACAGGCCCCTTAAGTCTTCCCAGCCTTTCCTAAACCTTCTAGTCAACCTGCAAAATCAAAATTTAAATAAAAAATAATAGGTCCCCTTCCTTATGCATCTTGAGCAGATGGGATATATAATTTAATCTATCTTAATCAACAGGGTGTATTTAAAATATATTTTATTGATTTTTCACAGAGGAAGAGATAGGGAAAGAGAGTTAGAAACATCGATCAGCTGCCTCCTGCACACCCCCTACTGGGGATGTGCCCGCAACCCAGGTACATGCCCTTGACCGGAATCGAACCTGGGACCTTCCAGTCTGCAGGCCGACACTCTATCCACTGAGCCAAACTGGTTTCGGCAACAGGGAGTATTTAAATGGCAAGTTTTAGCAGTGAACTTTGTTTTTGGCCTAGGATCACTTTCAAAGAACATAGATTTAATCCCCAAATAATGATGTGTTCACACTTGGTAAATTACATCACTTTGTCCTATTTTCTATTCTGATCCACAAACATTTAGTTGATTCAAACTGAAATGAAGTAGCGCTGTTTAAAATTTATTACAGAAAAAAATGAAAAAATATTATGATTATTTGTGCTATAAAAAGATTCTCCTCTCTACATGGGAACTTTGTCCATAGAATATAGAGATGAAGAAAACAATGATGGCTTTGCTTCTTTTTCAACTCATTTTTTCAACAGCTTTATTGATTGTTTTCAATGATAACATATTATCCCTCCCCATTCCACAATGAGGTTGTAACTTGAGAAGTATGAGTGGCAGGGGCAGAGGGGTTAGTAGACAATGTTCCAATGAGCAGACGGATGCACGACAATGAAGGGAAGCTTACACTGAGTAACATAGGGGCACCCTCACAAAATTATGGTGGAGAAATAAAAAGCAAATATGCAAATTTGGGCCTATCCTAAAGGGGATTCTTAATCAGACAACCCATATGGGTTATGCATATGACATTATATCCACTGAATCATTCCAAAATTACTTACAGCTTAACTCGGATGCTCACATTTTTTTTTGTTGTTGTTGTTTCAGAGAGGAAGGGAGAGGAAGAGATACAAGTATGGATAAGGGGGGATTGAGTTTGAAACCCAGGCATTTGCCCTGCTCCAGAATCCAAGCATGACCTTGTACATAGGTTGACGCTCAACCAATGAGCTACATCGGCCGGGAAGATGCTCACACTTTTCTAAGAAAAAATAAGGTGCTAAGAAATCTACAAAAAAGGATAAAAGTAAAAAACAAAAAAGGCACAAGGAAAAGCAGGAAGCAAGGAGAGCCACATGAGCCGTGTGCCCCAAAGGGGCCGTGTGCCCCAGGTGAGCCGTGTGTCCCAGGGGAAGCAGTGGGACCCGGGGGGAGGGGTGGTGAGAACCAGAGGAGGAGCGGACTCTATTCGTGTGGTCCTGAGATGCAGACTGCCAAATGAGGGGCGGATTCTATTCATGTGATCCTGAGATATTCACCATAAAACAAGCAGATTGTCAAATGACAGCGGGGAGGGGAAGGAGACCTGGAGGGAGATAAGAGAACAACCGAAGGACTGGTATGCATGAATATAAGTACAACCAACGAACACAGAACTCTGGGGAGGGAGGGCAGGAATGGGAGGTGGGTGGGGGTGGGGGGGCAATGGTATGATATGTACACATATAATACCTTAATTAAAAAAAAAAAAAAAGACAAAGAGAGCCACAGTCCTAGTACTGAGGAGGGGCCTGTTACTCCAAACCCAGGTCTCCAAAGTTTAGCTCTTGCACTACAAGTCCCAGTACTATAAACCAGCAGGATACGTGGTTAACCTAAAGGATGGACAGAGAAATTGTTCCAAATGAGATTTTAAGTGAGTCATGCTCAGTAACCCAGGCAATTACATTTACTTATCTAACTGAACAACGTATTTTATCAACGGAGCTATTAAGAAGACATTGCATATTCCTAAAATTCAGTGATCAATTTAAAATGCAATACCAAACAATAGGGAATAAAACAAAACATCCTTTACAGCTGTAGACTTACCAACGTTAGCCTCAAAATTTTATGTTGGAATGTAGCAAAACCTTAGGTCTTGAAGTGTAATCAAAGAAAGAGAACAGAGAAGCAAAAAACAAATGATGTCCACAAATCACACCAAACTGGTGTGCTGCATGCTTCAGGCAGCGTCCTGAAAATGTCCCTCGCTTTTTTTAGACATCTTTCCTAATGCAAGTAGATGTGAAGGTAGAAACCAAAATTGTTTTATTTTCTTCTGTACATGCTTAGAAAGCAAAAGGCAGAGAAAGGTCCTGGGACTAAATAAACATGCTGCACAGCCTGGGCTATTAAGGCAGCCAGATCTTCTGCAATCTCATACAACTTAAATTCAATGATCTGTGCCAAGAGTCAGATAATAGGAAAATGTAAGTATCCAATACATATTGTCCTTAAACACTATCCTGTCAACCACCATTAAATACCATTTTGCTAGCCTGTAAAATTGATATTTCATATCTAGGGAGTGCACAATAGATAACTCTGGGAAAGCATTAAGGCTTTGGACACACATTTGAGGTTTTGCAAATAAACATTAAAAATCAATTCAACAGCAAGAATGCTAACTAAATTTCATGACTATCGAACATCTAGCAATTACAGGCACCCAGAAAGATATTGAGTTGTTAAATTACTTTTAGGCCAAAAGGCTTATTAGATGGCTCGAGTTTTCCGGTGGCTACCACGGATGATGTTTCTTAAAGAATATCATCGCACCCCCTACCAAACATGTATAAAGAAGTCTTTCTTTCCTCTCTGAATAGCATGCATCAGAATTCACAGGAAGAATCAATATCATCCCTGACTCTGCGTAATGAGGAATCCACTCACAGAACTCGAGTAGTCATTAAACAATCTTGGAGGAGGGCTGCAGGTCTCACCTTTTTTCTCTGTGCTGCTCATCTTCCAATTAATTTCTACTTTGACTAACCCTTTCCCCCTCCCACGGGTCAATTAAAATGCTGTCCCTTAAGTCAGCGCCCTTTCCAGGATGACCAAGTTTCTTCGGTTCTTTCTGCTCTCTCACTGGTCCTGCCTTTCTCTACAAACTACTTTCCAATATTCCACATTTCTGTAACATTTCCAGCTTCTCTGCCCATTTCACTACTACACAAGAGGTTCAAAACACAAGTCTGTGAACGAGGGCCAGCCTGTGGTGAAGCTGTCCCAGTTTTCACAAAATGAAAAAAGGGAGAGAATGTGGCAAGTCTGGACTTGAATAAATGTACTGTAAATTCTTTCTAGATTGAAGGACTGCCATTATTCTTAAACTTTATTTATATTTTATATATATATATATATATATAATATATAAATGTATTATATAATATACACACACATTTTTTTTAACTTTTGGGGGATTAGTTGTTTACTCTTTTACAAAATAAATAATTAGTTCAAAAGTAGGACAGGCACTTCTATCACATTTTCAAACTTGAAAGATGAGCTCAAGTTTCCAGAAGGAGGACAGGAGATATGCAGCTGAAAGAGTTCAAAAGGATAGGGAGCCAGGGACAGCTGGTCAAGGGCCCAGCATTTTTTGCTGGGCCGAGATGTCAACCTGTAGAATAGAGAAGTGAAGAAACCCTTTGGGTAAAGGAAGTGGTGTGATCTGAACTGGACAAAGGAGCAGCGGTGTGAAACAATAGACTGGGCAGAGTGATATATGAAACAGGGAGCCAGAGACCTAGTGCAATAAATGAGACAAAAGATTGAGCTTTCAAGAGTGTATGTTGGGCCGAAACCGGTTTGGCTCAGTGGATAGAGCGTCGGTCTGCGGACTGAAAGGTCCCAGGTTCGATTCCGGTCAGGGGCATGTACATTGGTTGCGGGCACATCCCCAGTAGGGGGTGTGCAAGAGGCAGCTGGTCGATGTTTCTCTCTCATCGACGTTTCTAGCTCTCTCTCTCTCTCTCCCTTCCTCTCTGTAAAATATCAATAAAATATATATTTTTTTTAAAAAGAGTGTATGTTGGGGGAAGAGGCGGGGAGCTTTGGAGATAATTTTTTGAAGCTTAAATCGGTTAATTCATATAAAGCGGCTGAATCACCACAATATGATCCACACTTATTTCTTCACTTTTTCTTCACAGTTTTCTTTATACCAAGGAATGCCCATCAAGATCAGTTGCATTAAGCCATTACATACCTAAGAACACAAAGGTTTCAATTTAATATTTCCTATCAGTACAACAAAAACATCAAAATAAAGTAACTGGCCTATATTCCCACCACTATAATGAACACTAATTATCCAAACCCCAATTATAATATTTTATAATATAACAAAAGTCATAACTAAACCAGAGAAAGTTTAAGAAGTCTTCAAGGCAGAGCAGAAAAAAGATATAGGTGTATAGCAGCTTTACTCAATAAATACTTGATGACTGAAGGGAAATTTCTCTCAGGAAATGTCACTGAAGGAAAAAGCCTGACTCAAGTACAAATGGTCCCTGACTTGCAAGTGTTCAACTTAACTTTTCTCAACTTTATAATGATGAGAACACTTTGGCATTAGGTAAAAACTGTGCTTTGAATTCTTATCTTTTCCCAGGCTAACAATATATATGAATAATCTCACGACACTGGACATTATAATACAGGCTTTGTGTTAGATGATTTGCCTTACCGGGGGCTAATGTACGTGATCAGAGCACGTTTGAGGCAAGACAGACTAAGCCATAATGTCTGGTAGAGCAGGTGTATTAAATGCATTTTTACCTTACAGTATTTTCAACGTGTGATGCGTGACAGGATGTAGCCTCTCAGAAGTCGAGAAGCATCGGTAGAGCTCCTACGAGAGTTCCCAGAAGCACGCAAGTATACTTGGCCTATCACCACCATCCCCTTTAGTTTCGACGATCTTAATTATCAACGTGTAAAGAGCACCCAGACTCTCTAATAATAAGTATAAGCACCTACAAGCTAAAAATGGAAGGAAATCCATTCTCCTATAACATCACATAGTAGTTACATTACAAAGCTGTTGTTAGTCTGCTAACACAAATATTCATTAGGGCAAACGAGAATCACAGCATTCTGCTAAGCAGTGCTGACTAGTGTCTTGTCAATCACCGGGGAAAGAAAGCCTGTTCCTTTGAGCAAAAATTGTTCATATGTAATAAGATTTCAAAACTCGAAAAAGGCTGAAATAGATAGAATAAGGATATTAAAGAGGTTAAGTAACAGCTGCCAGCTTCACTTCTGTAATAGCAGGAACATCTGGTTCACGGTCTGCTGGGAACAGAACCAAAGCTCTCTATTTCCGAGTGAAAGGGGTACCACGCTGAAAAGTGACTCATGCATGCCCCAGAAGGAAATATATTCAGAACTGACGTCCTTCCCCAATTTTCTATGACCATATGCTTACCACAAGCCCCCACCCTCCTACAATATCTTTGTTGAGTTAAAGAGGAAGTCACAGACCGTGTACATTACTACGCTATCCCAATAGGTCTCCTGACTATTTAGCAAACTAGGAAAGCCTAAAGTCAAGAGGAAGATAATGCCTCATCTGCTGGGCAGTTCTAGTTCTCTCCATTTCCATAGCAAATAAATGCACAGCAGCTGAAAACTCAGTACAGGCCACTGAACGTGGTCGCTGGCACTCCTCTGAGATGGGGCAGACACTCCCGCTCCCTGCCCAGCTACACCAGTGTGCACAATCCAATCACACACAGAAGTTTACAGATCTGGTTTGCAAAGGAGAGGTGTTCCAAGTGAGGTTTCAGTTACCTATTTCTAGCGGCTATACAACCTTAAAGACCTGATAGGCTGATTGAATTATGACTCTCTTGCCAAATTAAAAATTATTACTTTGTACAGTAGCCAATTAAGTTCTATTTCCATCAAACTAACAACCCATGTCTGCCCCCAAAGAATTGTAACCTGCAACAGAATGAAGTTTAAATAGAAAAATAAGCCCTCTGAGTGGTTTAAAAATGACTTAACCTCAAAGGAACTGACCATCTACCTCATCTAAAGACCAGTATCTCTTCTCAGAGTCCCTGGCAAGAGAGTATCGGCCGATGTCAGAACGCAGGACCCCAGGATTGGTTTCCAAACCACTCTTCTGATTAAGTTCTTCTTCATTTGACTTCCCTTTTCCCCTGGAAAACAATGAGTCCTCAATGGCAGTCCTCTTCAACAACCACAAATGAAGTCAGTGTGTCTGAATTAATCTTCCTGGCCTGGGAAAGGTGATTATGAAACAACAGGAAATGGGACAGGTAAATAAGGGAGTGGACTAGGAACAGTTACTGAGGATCCTGCCAGACAGGGCATGAAACTATTCTCTGCCTCCTTTTTAATAAGAGATCCGCAGCCTTACAGATAGTGCCCCTTGATGCCAAAGATTCGGACCAATAAGGAACTGGCCGCTAGTTATATAAGACAGCCAGGGTATAGCCCCCACAAAAGTTGTGTGGGAACTTGTCTTAGGTTGAAAAAGAAAACCTGGACCAGGTCCTGCAAATCAGTGCCCAAGTTCAGTATCGTGGGTTTCCCCTCTATGAAATGATTATTATGAATAATCCAGGTAATCATTCTCGTGTATTTTATGAGATTACAAATCTGAGCATGTTCTGGAATAGTTTCTATTATTGGAATGACATTCCACTATGACTGCTTTTACTTTAATTTTTAATAAGAGAATGAAAAGCTCTATCAAATATATAAGCATCTGGCTAATTTGCTCTAATGCTAGTAAAGTCATTCCAATAAAAAGGAAGACTTACAAATCAAACCATGAAATAGGGTTCAGACACTGACTTTTATTCCAAATGAAAGAGCAAGAGAAAAAAAAAAAATGTCTTAAATGCTGCTATTATCTCTGTCCCCATAACTTGGCATAGATGGAATGAGTTACAACTATAAAGGAAATTCAGTATCACAGGCAATAAACCAGTTTCCAATTTTCCCAAGGAATTCTATAGTTCAATTATATCAATTAGTATAATGAAGGAGAAAAAAGGTGGGGTCATTGCTGCATGGTATAGGCAAGCTTTAGCAAGAACCAGCTGCTTCACTTGTAAAGAACACACGGGGGGTTAAAAAAAAAATCAGTGCAAATGCATTATACCTCTGGCGAGTTAATCAGTCTCATTATTTTCATGAGTTTTTAACCATAGAATCATAGGGTCTGTGGGTTGGATAGAAACTTAAATTCTACATCTAGCCTCCCATGTACTGTCAAATCCCCTTCGCAACATTCCTACCATATGGTTATTCAGTGAAAGGAAATTGTAACTTCCTGGGGCAGCCCACTCTCTCACGGAACACCTTTCTTAGACAGTTCTTTCCTCATATTAGGTTTAAATATGTTTGCTATAACTTGTATTCGTTTTACTTTTTGATGTCAAATGGAAAAAAATTAGTGAACTTTCTCACTGACTCGGCAATATTAGTTTCTCTGCACTACAGCCTAAAACAGAGGTAATACAGCTTGGGTATTCCGTAGCTCAGTAGGAATCTAAGTGCTGCAGAGTCATACAGAACTCACTTTTCAGCCACAGGCACAGCTTGGGCTACTAAACCCCAGTGCACTCTGGAACCCGCTCTTCATGAACTAGACTACCTGTTGCTCTGTCCTTCCAAAATGACCAAACTGAATAGAAGCAGATCTAAAACTACGGATTTCTTCTTCACGTTGTCTAATCTGCCAGTTAGGGCATTGAAACAATTCTAACAAAAGATATAAGAAAGACTAACGGCATCATATGATTAGTGAGTTAAATCCTGAACAAAATAGAGAACACTGGGACAGGCTTTTGTTATTTATGTCAAGGAAAATTGAAGAGGCAGGTGATTCTAAGTACAAATTTGAGATGTCAAAGAAAACAAACACAACAATGCTGAAATTATTTCCATTGGAATTCACATTGTTGTTTTGGACAGGTTAGTCTCACTGGACCCCAAGTGATATTTTTAACATCAAGAGACTGGACCCAGCCGAAACCGGTTTGGCTCAGTGGTAGAGCGTCGGTCTGCGGACTGAAGGGTCCCAGGTTCGATTCCGGTCAAGGGCATGTACCTTGGTTGCGGGCACGTCCCCAGTGGGGAGTGTGCAAGAGGCAGCTGGTTGATGTTTCTCTCTCATCAACATTTCTAGCTCTCTATCTCTCTCCCTTCCTCTCTGTGAAATATCAATAAAATATATATTTTTTTAAAAAAGGGAGAGACTGGACCCATGCACTTCAGAAGAGTAAAAATTTTGCTTCTCCATTATCCTAACTTGTGAAAAGAATTCTGACTCAGGTAGCCATCTCTACTGCTTCCTCCAAAGAATATGATCTACTCACCATTGTTTCACATCTTGGCTAGATTTTACCTGTAGAAGCTACCACATGTTAGTCAGTGTTACCTGAAAGAAACTATAAAATATATGAGAAACCAAAACTACCATGATGCAACCCCTTCACTGAAGATCTTCAAGTGTAAGCATTATGTGCTGTTGGGTTGGCTCTAACTCCTGATGACCATATGAATGAGTGGTGTCCACTGTGTCCTGTTCTCAACACCCTGCTCCGGCCCTGCAGATTCGTGCCTATGGCTTCTTTTATGAAGTCAGTCTATCTTATATTTGGTCTTCCTCTTTCCCTATGGCCTTCTATTTTCCCCACATCATTGTCTTTTCTAAAGACCCCTGCCTCCTGATAATGTGCGAAGTAAGACAGCTTCTGGCAGGGATGCTTCAGGCTTAATTTGCTCTGGGACCCACCTATTCATCTTTCTGAAGGCCCAGGGTATCTACTGAGCTCTCCTCCAAGAACACACTTCAAATGAATCATATATTTTTCCTACCAGCCTTATTCACTGTTCAATTTTTACATCCAAGCACAGTAACTGGAATAAGAGGGTGTGAATGATTTTAGCTTAGGTCTCCCATGACACATCTTTGCTCATGATGATTTTTCCTAATTGTTCCATTGCTGCCTTTTCAAGTCTCAGCCTTCTCTCTCTTTTTAAAAAAATATATTTTATTGATATTTTACAGAGAGGAAGGGAGAGAATAGAGAGCTAGAAACGTCAATGAGAGAGAAACATCGACCAGCCGCTTCTTGAACACCCCCCACCAGGGATGTGCCCGCAACCAATGTACGTGCTCTTGACAGGAATCGAACCTGGGACCTTTCAGTCCACAGACCAACGCTCTACCACTGAGCCAAACCGGTTTCGGCTCAGCCTTCTCTTGATTTCTTGGCTGTAGTCTCCATTTGAATTGATGACTGAACCAAGGTAAACAAAATCTTGCTTTATAATTTCAATATCTTTGTTGTCTATGTTAAAGTTGTATAGTGTTTCTATAGTCATTTTGTCTTATTTTTCAAAAATAATTTTTTAATGTTCTTACTGATTTTTAGAACATTTTTAGAACATTTTTTAATGTTCTTACTGATTTTTTCTAACTAGGGGGAGGGAGAGCAATAGAGAAATAGAAACATCAATCACAGAGAAACATCATCAATTGGTTGCCTCCTGGACAGCCCCTACTGGGGATCAAGCCCGCAACCCAGACATATACCCTGACCAGAAATGGAATTGGAGATCCTGTGGTTCCTAGGTCAATGTTCAACCACTGAGACACACCAGCAGGCTGATTTTGTCTTTTTTTCTTCTTTAATTTCTTTATTGATTAAGGTATTACATATGTGTCCTCATCCCCCCATTACCCCCAATCCCTCCATCTCATATTCTTGATGTTCAAATGCAGTGCTTCCTTGGCTCGCTCTTCTTTCCCTTTCATCAAAAGTCATTTCAAATCATTGCTACTTTTTGCCCGTAAGAATGGTGTCATCTGAGTTAAGTCACTGGTAGTTCTTCCACCAATTTTCACCCCTCATTCCTTTTAGTTTAGCCTAGTTTTTCATAAAATATGCTCTACATATGGAGTAAACTAATAGGGAGTTACGCATCAGGACAATTGAGTGCTGAGGCATACCCATTTCCTTTCAGAACAACCCACAGCTTTTTATAATCCACACAGTCAATGGCTTTACTGTAGTTTATAAAACACAGACTAGCCTTTTCTGAAATTCTTTGGAGCATGCAATTCAGTATCAAAAAAATGTTTGCAATTAGATCTTGAGTGGCTCTTCTATTTCTGAATCTAGTATTTTCAAATAGCTAGCAGCAATTTCTGAACTTGCCATTGCATCAACGCAGAAACAAATGTCTTCATCCCTTCCAATAAAACCAGTGACCTACAAGGAACCATGCTGCAAACTCTGGGGATATAAACATGATTCAAATATGAAATCTACCTTCAAAGGAGCTAAAAGTCTAGTATCTCAAAGGAACTGCACATCTCATCTGAAGACTAGTATCTTCCCAGAGTCCCTGGCAGGAAAGTGCAGGCCAATGTCAAAATGCGGGACCCCAGGATTGGTTTCCAAAGTCATACACATATACTGCAGAAACAACTATCCGGATTAAGTCTGGAAGCTTAGGCCACTGAGATGAGCCATGTGCCTACAATGCCAAATAGAAAATGGTACCACAAAACAATATATGGATAAAGTGCTGTGACAAGTCATCACTTTTGATACCAATGATCTGAGGAAGCTTCATGGAGATGGTCCTATTTACCTGAATATTAAGAGGAGGTAACACAAGTACACACATAAGGAAAAAGAACAATCCAAGTTGAGGCAAATTTTTTTAAAGGTATCAAAAAAGCATGAAGCATCTATGAAAAACCACTGTCAATTTGTTCAAGTTGTGCTGTCCTGCTCCATGGGTACACCACTGCCATCCTGGATAGGTCAAACCTTCCGCAGGCAAGACTGTTCCATGTGGCACTTTTGGCCTCCGCCCACTGCTAAAAATGTTCCCAGTGACGTTCACACACAAAAGGCCACACACATTTCCAATCCTCCTCCCCCTTCACAACCACTCTAAAAGCAAGTAGTATATACAGAATGTTATAGCAAATAAGTCTGAAAACTGAGGCCACATCACAGGGCCTTAGATATCTGCCCCCTTTCTCTAGGAAATGGTAAGCTTTAAAAGGGATAAGTGGCAGCCCTAACTGGTTTGACTCAGTGGATGGAGGGTCGGCTTGCGGACCGAAGGGTCCTGAGTTTGATTCCGGTCAAATACACATGCCCACTCCCAATAGAGGGCATGCAGGAGACAGCCGATCAATGATTCTCTCATCATTGATATTTCTGTCTCCCTTCCCTTCCTCTCTAAAATCAATAAAAATATATATATTTTTTAAAGTGCTAACTGGCAGAATCAGTGGTATATTTTAGAAAGATTCTAGCACTGGGTTAGAGGTGGAGGGCAACTGGAGATAAGAAGGCTTTTACAAAAGTAGAGGAAAGCCCTAATTAGGGCCAAAACTGTTTAAAAGGTGTTCTATTCAATATAGCACCGTATCAAACTCAATTTTAAATGACTCCAACAAGCATGCTGTCCCTAGCTTTCATGATTTACTCTAGTGTAATGTCACTATCTTTCATGTCAGAAAAAGAACAGATTTCTTCATGTGCTAAAGCTGAGGTAAGGAAATTGTGAATGCAAGTATGCAGGTGGGTACCCTGCCTTATTACATATGAGCTAATTAGGAAGCACATTATTTGTTAAGGCATTAGCATAACAAATTAACTTAAAATTATACTTAGCAATAGGCCATTCAAAATGAAAGCCAAGATCATTAGTAGATATAAGTCTTTCAACAGGAAAAACCCATCAGACCTAAGGGAAGCAGCCAGTGCTCTCAGCTAGTGAGGTGGATGTACACTAACAAATGAAAAGCCAGATGCTCGTAGACACCTTCTTATTTAGAAGTCCAAAGTGAGTCAGAGTTGCTAAATAACCTTGATTGAAAATAATAATTATTGCCAAAACCGGTTTGGCTCAGTGGATAGAGCGTCAGCCTGCGGACTGAAGGGTGCCAGGTTCGATTCCGGTCAAGGGCATGTACCTGGGTTGGGGGCACATCCCCAGTGGGGGGTGTGCAGGAGGCGGCTGATCGATGTTTCTCTCTCATCGATGTTTCTAACTCTCTATCCCTCTCCCTTCCTCTCTGTAAAAAAAAATCAATAAATTATTATTATTATTATTAAATAACTATGTAATGTTTCAATGCCTAATATGTATAGGCAACATGAGAAACTCACTTAATATTAACAAAGACTAAAATTTCAACAAAACCATCATTTCACGGATAAGGAAACCAGAGCTCAAAGATGCAAATAACTCATCTAAGGTTAGCTACTAAGTCAGAGAAACAAGTGGAACCCAGGTCAGTCTGACTGCTGACTGTCCACTTTCTACAATGCTCAATGCTGAAATCACTACAACAATGACAGGGCAGGTGATTTGAATCCAACTGTTCCCAGGTCACTATGACACGCACTGACCACTAGGAGGCAGATACTCAATGCAGGAACTGCTATGACAAACACAGTAGCCATTACAGAGAAATGGCAACATGGACCTGGAGTCAACAAAGCAGCATTCAGCTTCACAGGCCTCACCACCACCCAGAGCAACATCCCCATCAAATCGCAGCCAGTGGTGCCGAGACCCCATGGTGCAAAATGCGACCCACAATCCAGTGCAGCCCAGAAACAGTGGTTGTGGATACCAGGTAATGACACCACTTAGTAATGCCCTGCTTCCTCTCCCTAGAGACTAGCCTCCTTGCAGTTATTTTCAGCCCAGGAACATTAGTTGCTTTATAGCCAGGTGCAAATATTTTACACTTTAACCAAATGTCTGTGAAGCCATTTCCCATGCCTTATCTCATTTGATCCTCATAGAAGTCCTGAAGTAGGAGGCTCGGTGGGATCCTATTTTCCTTTCATTAGGAAGAAAATGGAGACTTAGAACACTTAAAAACTTGAACCAATTGAAAAGAAGTAAGAAATGGTGGACCTTGAAAATAAATTCAGGTTTTCTCACTGTGCAGAATATAGACAATCACTGGTGCAGTTAAATATTTTCCCTTTGTTCTCCTTGTGTGATCTGCAATAATAATCTGCTTTGTGTTGTTATTCACTGCTGTGTTGCTAACAATTACCTGAAAGAGAAGTTGGGGTACTTCAATAGGCTGGATAAAACTTAGCTAACTCAGAAAGCAGGTCTATGTAAACACGTTTATTCTATATATATATAAAAGGCTAAGTTGACTCATGCATGCACGATACATATAAAGCTCTTGCTGGTGCCAATCGCACACATGTGTCTGATCTGACATTGTCAATCATGAATTTGGTTGACACTTCTATTATAGTGAAATGGTGAATAACAATATTAAAATATCTCTTCTAATGTCCTTTCAATGTGCATGAATTCATTCACCGGGCCATAGTAATAATAATAATAAAAGAACACCTGTTCATTATATAGACTGTAAATTTCTACTACATAGTACTATTTCTGTTACAATGATAGATATTTCTAACAATGTTCAGTTCCCTGTGAAAAAAAAACAAACAAACATTTCCAGTTTCAAAGAAAAGCAAACTCTACAGAAACATTTGCACCACATTTTTCAAGGCTTCCAGAACCAAAGAATGTGTGAATAGCATCTTGTTCATACTTGAAGGTCAGTAGGTTAAGTAGAGTCCAGCCTGCTTACAGACATAAAATCGGTGCTTTGTAACTACCATAAACTTTTTTAGACTGTTCTTTACTGCTGGCAGCCAGTTCCAGCAAGTCCTAATTGCAAGAGTTTCATCAAAAGGTTGATGGAACTTGGGGACTCAATAAGGGCCGAGTCACATAAGTAATCACTTGTTGGAATGGCTGAAAGACATTTCCCCCAAACCTGAATAGGATGAATGTTTACTGCCAGACAGGTCAGGTCATTTTAATCTACATGTTATTGCCTCCTACTGGCCAAACACCTGAATAGCCTAAGGCTATTCCCCAATCTGACAATGCTTCTCTATGAAACCCTACCCTTTGAAGTGTATTATCTCCACCTTGCCTTAGGATAAATTGTGTTAATAAAAGCAAGGGGTCCTGAGACAAGGGGAATTTAGCTCCTTTAGCTAAAGCTCCTCTGACCCGCAATGCCTTTCAAAAATATCTTTTGTCTTTGGACTTCTACTTAATCTACACACAGCCTTTTTCCAGATTGCTGAACCCTAGCAGCACCAACATCAATGGTGTCCCAAACTGGGGCTTCCTGAACCCTTTCTGCATCGACACTTTACCTTGAACAAATGTCTGGTTTTCTAGCTATTCATCCTGCATTGTAATTCTATATTACAGTCATATAAAAATGGATATAATGTCAGAAAATTTTTTTTTTTAATTTCTTCAAAGTTTGGCTACTTTTCAGCAATATTACCTTAGGTAAGTTTATCAACTATCTGTGCCTCATCTATAACTGGAAACTATTTTTTCAGATACACACTATTAGTAGAATTTAAACTTTTAATATATGTAAAGTACTTAGAAGCAGTACCTGGCATCTTGGGAACCATCAATAAATATATGTTGTTGTTATTCAAACCTAAGCCACTTGTGAGTTCTAAGAAAGTAGCGTTTTGAGGAAATCCACACACTGGGCCTATAAATTCACATATAAACTATATACATTTAGAATGGACCCATCATACAGGTGCATTCCAGCCAGATTTTTCACACCTTGTGGAATACCTACCAATGTCCATGTTAAAGCCAATTTTAATTTTCGGAAATGATTAAACTTCTGCACTAAAACAACACAAGTGTTTTGCCACTGGGGAGTTCTTGATGAACAGTAGGCTTCTAGAATATCTATGTGACTTCAAAGAAGCTGTTAATCAAGCAGCTTTAAAGGGATGATATGAGCTGGGCTGGAATGAGTTGGTATACCAATCAAGAGAGCTGGTTTCTAATAAGAACTTGTTTCACTAGGTATTAGAGTAACCTTCTAGTTGCATGCCATAATTAAGCATCAAACAAATAAATGGAGGACAGAATGAAAAAAGACAGATTTAAGAAAGATTCGAGCCTAGCTGTGAAAAGACAATTTATGACATAAAATGTTCTAGAGTAAAAAAAATAAAGTTAAAGAAAATTTTAAAAATTCATATATATAAAAAGAAATGGTGCACTCCATCTGAAAGCTACACAAGAAAGATACAAATATATAGCCAATAAAATAAATCTCCTATTAAAAAAGTAATTAGAGATGAATGGTTTACAAAAAGAAAATGTGGTAAATTACATGAAAGATGCACAACCTTAAAAGCAATATTATATACAAATGGAAATAATTCTAAAGCCCTGTTAATGTAGGAAATGAATAAAAACACAGATAAAACAAAACTGGATCATATATAGAAAAGTTTTAATATTTATGGATGCAGTATAAAAATCAGCTTATTACCCTTTGTTCTACATATCCACTTTGAGGATACAGCTCTAAAACATATAATCTCAAATAGGAAAAAAAGTACATTTTTAATGCTATTAGGGGGAACTAAAATCTAGAACAATTGGAAAAATTAGGAAATAATATATTAGCATACCAGAATATATGTGTATGTTTAAAATAAAAAGTTCCATAATTAAAGTAAAATGTGGACTTCCATTTCCAAACAAGATGGAACAACAACCAAATCTACTCCTCTGCCTAAAATATACAAAAAGGTTATTTTCTTGAAAGATGGTTTGCAAGATGCTAAATAACAGACATCAAAGGACAATGATCCCTAAGAGACAGGACACAAGTAAGCCACACAATTGCCCCAGCTTACTACCTTGAAAGAATTTCTAGAGGGAATGGACAGGGTCTGGAGAGACCAAGGTAGTTAGAGTTCCAAGGGGAAGAGGGCAACACAGAGAGAGAACTCTGAGATCAGCACAGGGCTCCCCCATGGGCAGAGTCCTGATCTGAGCAGGGAGTGTGCTGCAAGCACCCAGCACTGGGGCCAGGGAAGAACCATGGGAAAGCATTAGAAGGAACAGTGCCTACCACCACTCTCAGGACCCACTCCAGGATATTTGCCCAGGATTAAAAATAAAAAAAAATACATGCTCATACGAAGTGTCATACAGAAATGCTCATAGAAGCTTTATATGCAAAGAGCCAAAAACCGGAAGCACCAAAAAACCCATACAAATGACCACCAACAGAGAAATGGATAAACAAACCATGCATGTATAGCCATACATCAGATTATTACTCAATGATAAAAAGGATTGAACTATTGACATACACTATATCATGAACAAATCTCTAAATAATTATGTTGAGATGAAAAAGGCCAGATTAAAAAGAGTCCATGCTGTATATATGATCCCATTTAGGTAAAACTCTAAGAAGTGCAAATTAATCCATAGCAACAGAAGCAGATCAGTGGCTGGGAGTGGGGGGGAAGGGAAGAAAGAAAGGTAAATACAAAGGGCACAAGGAAACGCTGGGAGTAACAAATATGTTTGCTATCGTGACTGTAGTGATGATTTCATGCGTATTCCCCTATTTCAGAGCTTACCAAATTTTACACTTTAAACATGTGCCGTTTCCCTGCATACCCACTATGTCCCACCCAATGAAGCTATTTGTAAAAATAGAAGAAGAAAAAAAGAGTGGTTGCCTGAGCAGTTTTAAGTATCAGAATACAAAGTAAGGTATACATTAACCACAATCATCAGAAGTTTAGAGAGATGTATATAAATACTAGTTTGTTAAGGTCTTTGGAGTTTTGGCTTAATTGCCTTCTTTAAAAATTTATTCCCACTAAATTAATTTAATCTAAAGGGCCATTCTTACTCTCTAATAACAAGAGCTGAGTAACAATTTGCTCATCCTATCTGGGATCTGGCCTAAATGGGCAGCCGGACATCCCTCAAGGGGTCCCAGATTGGAAAGGGTGCAGGCTAGGTTGAGGGACAACCTTCTCCCCCCCCCTTCTCCCCCCCCCCCGCATAAATTTCATGCACCAGGCCTCTGGTAATAATATGAAAAGGTCACATGCAAAAAAATAGAGACCATTCAACTCATAAGATGCCCCTATCTCTGATCTACATTCATTCCTCAAGTAGGTTTCATGGGGCCAACATGAGAGAATACATCTAGAATAACAAGAAGCTTAGAAAGCAGCTGTTTCAGAGGAGCTGTAAGCAGAGAAACTAGATAAATGTTCCTAATTTCTCCAGGGCAGTTAGGTTACTCCCAGGGGTGAAGTATGAAGGGAAACCTGTACAGAGGAGAGATGATGTGTGGAAACTAGCCCAGTCTCATAATTTCCAGAAATGCCAGTTCTTTTAAGGTTGATTGAAGTATTCACAACAACATTTTGAAAACTCATATTAACATGCCTTGCCAGAAATGATGTCCACTTAAAAACTGTGAGTGTGGGCTAAGTCATTTTAACCACACGGTGTAAGATGTGAACAAGACAGGGGCAGCACAAAGGTATTAGCTTCCTAGAACTACCGTAAAAGTTACCACAAATTGGTGCTCCTCTCACAGTTCAGAGCCCAAGGTCCAAATCAAGGTGTCGGCTGGGTGATGCTCTCTCTCTGAAGGCTCTAGGGAAGAGTCCTTCCTCGCCCCTTCCTAGTTTCCAGGGGTTGCCAGGGATCCGTGGCAATGCCTGGCTTGCAGCTATGTCACTCCAATCTCTGCCTCTGGCATCATATGGCTTGCTTCATTTCTGTCTGTGCCCTCTCCTCTTCTTAGGAGGACACCAATCATTAGATTTTGGGCTCCGCCTAATTTGGAATGACCTCATCTTAACTTGATTACATTCCCAAAGGCCTATTTCCAAATAATGTCATATTCATAGTACTTGGCATTAGAACTTTAACATAACTTTTTTTTTTTTGGGGGGGGGGGGGTAGACACAAAATTCCAATCACAACAGGGGGCAAATATCTAACATAGTTAAATTCTCATCAAGGAAGCAGTAATGAGGGAAGTTGAGATTACAGTGAATGTAGCAAGAAAAAAGATCTTCACCTCTAAATATAACTTGTGACCACTTCAAAATAACTAGCAAAAAAGCATAAATAAATAAATAAATAAATAAAATGGTTTTCTTTTTGTTTCTAATTTGAAAAATATGTCTGCAATATACATTTCTGACTGTTATGCCATCCATAACTGCCTTTGTTTAAAAAAAAAACTAGAATTCTCATTCTCAAATATACTGCTTGAGCCCTGACCCGTGTGGCTCAGTTGGTTGGAGCAACGTCCAGTACACCAAAAGGTGGTAGGTTCCACACCCGGTCACAGTTAAGGCATCTGCGGGAGGCAGGTGATCAATGTCTCGATGTCTTTCTCTCTCATATCAATAAAATATATTGCTTGAATTCTGGAGGCTGAGACACTACTTTTATAACAAGGAAAGAAAAAAAGTAAATATTTTTTTAGTCAGAAGTAAATTTCCTTCTAAAAGGGTAGCAATCTTGTAGCTTTTTTTTAAAAAAATCATCATCATAATAAAGGTGCTTTATGATCTTATATGTTAAATATGTTTGTATACACCTCATTTACACATATGCACAATGCTACGGTTATAATGTACTCTTAGTCCAGGGCAAAGTGTCTAATGTGTGCCAATCAAATAAGCTTAGCATAATTACGAACATAAAAATTTGATTCCCCTAGATTTTCAAATGGAATGTTTCATTGTTAAATAGTGAAATATATGTATTAACTGAAAGTAATTAGACCTATAATGTCATTAAAGAAGAAACTGGAGGCAAAAATTGTCCCAAGATTCAACTTGACCTCTCAGAGATGGGACAGATGACTGAGGGTTCGTTCTGTTATCAAAGCAAATGTAGCAAACAAATGTCTCTGGTTCATAAAATTTGCTCACCAGACAGTGCTTGGAAATGTCTGTTTAGAGTATTACTTGGTAATTTAAAACATGGAAACTATTTGTTCCATAATTTATTTCTAGGCAGCATATAAACAACAGCGTCAAAATGGTCCTCTAACAAGCCCTTTTTACATTTGTCTACAATGTGGCAGCACAGATGAAAAAATGGGGCATTGTTTTTCTTATAATTTCTAATAATGAGTAAAATATGGTTACTGTTTTAGGAGTGAATCTAGAGCTGGTATAAACAGAGACCAGATCTAATATAGTCCATTTCTTCCAATCCTAAAATTAACATATATACTCTAAACATGATGTAATGTTTTCCCCCGTGTGTGTGTGTGTGTGTGTGTGTGTGTATGTGTGTGTGTGTGGGTGTGTGTTGGGGGGTGGGGTGGGGAGTGGAAAAGATGCCTCTCTAGAACTGAGGACACAAAGCCCACTATCTGCAGGAAAGGTTTTGCAAGCATGAAAATAAAAAATGGGTGAGGAAATACTAAACCTTTGTTCACATGGAAAAGGATCATTCATCTGAGGTAGTTAAATCTAATTTTGACTGGTGAGAAATGACACATCCTCTCATAGTCTCCTGCAGGTCTAAGTCTCTAAGATTCAAGGGCACAGCGACTGCTCTTTCTTTATCTTGTGAAGGTAAACAGCATTAAATCTAAATGAGTTTTCAATGAAATATGTGCTCCACTCCCCTACTCTAATGTCTCTCTGCATTAGTATGTTGTGCAGATTATGCTTCCCATGCATTTAAAATTGCATATTTTCCATCATCTACAATTCACAAATATCATTTAAACTCTGAAGCGTTAAATAAATTATTCCAAGTGTACAATGGCAGACAGGGAATAACAATATTAGTAAATAGCCAGGCCAGAGCCAAAGGAACTGAGATGTTCCAAATTTACCAAACAATTTACCTAATCAGTAGAAACAGAGATGACCCAGTGGGGGGTTGGAACCAAATAACAATACATTATAGAGTCATCATATATAGTCACTTATAAAAGGCACTATTATTTTATGTGTCACTGATAATAAAGATGTCAGTTATGACTAAGTTTCATCCTGAAATCAGAGATGTTTTGTGGGGCAAAAGGGAGAGAAATACATTTTAAGAATTAAAGAAATGTGGTATTATTTCCAATAGAGTCCAGAAGGCAGGAGATATATTTCATAAATGAAAAGCTTGATTTTTCATTTCCACCCCTTACTTTCATTATGTATCATTCATATCAAGCATAACCACTCCACCTGCAAGTGGACTACAAATAGTTAAGACTACAATGTGCCAACCACAAGGAAGTGCATGAACAGAAACGGCACCTAACTAGCTTACAGCTTGGCCAAGCATCGCCCATCCAAATCACTTACGCAATCTAGGAAAAATACAGAAACTTAAATTTGGTCCTTAGGGAAGCCAATAGTATGTGTAGGCCAAGAATTAGCCTGTGGTCCACAAGCTGATCATTTTCTTTGCATTAACTCCGGGTGAATAATGATCAGAAGGCAACTGGCAGAGACGCAGCGCCCCCAGCTTTGTTTGATGTATGATCCTGTGACAGCATGATTAGTAAGAACCATTTCTCTTACACCAAAATACTGAGTCCAGATGTCAACCTGGTGCCTGGTAAAGAGGCTGCTCGGTGACAGCTGTTTGGTGTTTCCATGCTAAATAGCTGCATTCTGACCAGACACATACTGTAACCAAATGAATTATCAGTGCATTACCAAAACCAACCAAACAAACAAAACCTTCTGGCCACCAAAAATAAAAATTAGCACATTCTCTTCCCTTTTCTATCTGCTTAAGTCATAATAAATAAGGGGCAATTTTGCCAAAAGATGATAAAAGGACTACCGCATTTTATGTAATTAAGCAATAATCATACAGAAGCAATTAAGTGTATAGCATGAAATAGCAATAAGTATTCAGCACAACACAAATTACTCAACACGTTCATTTCACCACACTTTTTTTTAGTTGAAAGAATTGGTGACCTATATAAAGCACTGAATTAAAAATCAAGAGAATTTAGTAAGATGTAGTGGTTACAAGTACAGCCTTTGAGCCAGGCCTGGCTCTATCCCAAGGGCTCTCCTTACCGTTTGGCCTTACATCGGTAGCCTAACCTTTCCGAGCTTCAGTTTCCTGACATGCAAAATAAAGCTGATGAAATCTTTAGGTGAGAGGGCTTTGGCTCTGTGTGGAATCAGTCAGAGTGCAGGAAAACTCTTACCCAGTGCCTGGCACAGGGTAAACATGCAAAATGGTGTGTGCTAACTACCACTGCACTCCCCAACCCTCAAACAACTTTCTTGCCCTGACTTTCATTGCTCTTCTGAGTTTTGTGCCTATACTAAGATACTTTTATTATACTTTTATTGGCTTTATTTTATTTTATCTTGATTCATTCACCCCTTCTAGCCCCCATCCACTTTCGGAAGCATCTTTGTACCACCTCAGTAACTAATAAAACCCTGAAAAAATATTTAAGATCTACAGAGTATGCTAGAGAAACATCTAGGCAACAAATGAAACTTGAATGAACATAACTCTATGGGTTTATGACCTGGTATTCACCGACTGCTATCCTGCACTCTGGGGAAGGTTAGAGGCACGTAGCTAGAAGTCTAGGCAGGCCAAGGGGTCCTAAAGCATTTCCATTTCCCTCCATTCAGCGGGATGCCTCCACATAAATTGCTTCAACTCAGAGGAGACACTAATGTGCTTCTGTGGAATTCTGCCAGCCCAATCCATAAATATCCTTATCAGGAAGAGTCCAAAACTATTTAATTCATTACAGGCTGAGGGTTTGAAAACCAAGAGAGAATTAAACAATGTACAACCTAGTAGTGGGTACAAAAGGGCACTGTTCCAGTTAATACAGCTGTCTCTATAATAAAAAAGGAATAGAGAAGATACAAGGCAATATATACTATAAAACTTCACAAGAATATATATATATATATATATATATATATATATATATATCCCCAAATACCAATTTTTAAGAAATAACCTGCCAACATTATATAAGAAAGGACATTTTGAAGAACCCTATTCAGGAGTAAGGTACATAGTAGAAATAAACAAAACTAGACAAGGAATTCTAAATAAACTAGTCACAATAAACCTATCAAAAAAGATATCAGAGAGGATTGCCAGAAAAGGAAGTAATCAGAATTAATTGGACACACTGGTAGAGAGATACAAAAACAGCCTTTGGAGTTCAGTAATAACTCAGAAATGTAGGCATGAAGTCACACTGCAATGGCACATCAGAGCTGGGCAGGATGCTTGCATCCCGCCCTCAGTGAAGAACAGCATATGCCTGCTTGACCTGTGGACAGACAGCCTAGGCTTCTGGCCAGTCACCATCCTGAGAAAGCAGAGTTTAGTTGTGCAGCACTGCCAATTCTTAAAATCACTGTGTGGCTACAGCAGACATTTTCACTGGCAGTATCAAGATTGGCACTGGCCAGATAGCTCAGTTGGTTAAACTGTCATACCAATATGCCAGATTGTGGGTTCAAAGGCAACATACAAGAACCAACCAATGAATGCATCAAGTGGAACAAGAAATCTCAATCAATATATCTCTCTCATCCATAATTTAGAGAGAGAGAAAGAGAGAGAGAGGCCTTGTATATTCCCTTCAATCTCCTATTACCTACACGAGTCTTATGGGTCTTACTTCTCCAGAGGCAGTTCCTTATAAATTCCAGAGGTGCAATGAAGACAAAGAATTTGCCTCACATATATATATTAAACTTACTTGAATAAAACTCTCTTTTTCAAAGAGAAAGACTAGAGATGAAAGGATGAGGGTAGGGACTTAAATACTGTTAGCTGTCTATCCATCCCAGATTCACTCAGAAAAAAAAAAAAAAAAAGAAAAAAAACCTTAAACTGTTTCTTTTGCTAGACAAGGGATTTGACCACCTGAAGCATCTCTGTTTGAGCAAAATGACAATGAAGAGATTTTTAAAGATAATTTTCACTATATATACTTTCTACCTCATATTCTGACCTTATATTCTAGTCCCCAGTAAAACAGACTTCTACTGTAATTTGTCATTCTGATATTTAAATAAAAAGCCACAATAGAGATAAGACTTATCACCTGCAAATCTTGTTTTATTCTTTCATTTAAAAATACTCCTCAATTATCCAGAACACCTCTTTGTTCTGTAATAGTCCCCCTAATTATTATATTCATATGGCTACATTGACTGAGAAGGCCACAATCATAAAACAAGATATTATGGATTGTATATCAATAAGTCACTGGTTCAAATCAGGAACCTTGTCCAAATAGGGAAGGAGGGAGGGAGGGAGGGAGGGAGGGAGGGAGGGAGGGAGGGAGGGAAGGAGGGAAGGAGGGAGGGAGGGAGGGAAGGAGGGAAGGAGGGAAGATCATGAACCTAAATGACACGGTAAAAATTGGATGACCACAGTGAGCCACTGAAGATAACCTGGACAGTTACTTGCATCTCTACTGCCTTCTTAATATTCTCAAACTAGAGGCATTGCTGTGTCTCACAAGCTTGTTATAAGGGAAAAGTGATCTCAGGCCCTTTGAGAATGTGCAATGAACAAGGTAGAAAAAGAAACAGTGAAAAGACATACTTTATTAAAATCAGAGAATACAAACATTGACCATGGAGGTGAGAGATTGTTAATGAGGTGCTGAAAGATAAACAGGGTAGCTCATCTCTGACAACTATTCTAGTTCAATATATGTCCCAGGCTAAATACTGTCACATATTCACCTGTACCAAAACATCATCTTCCCTGTTTTGTTACTTGGGGCTACATGTGGAATAAAGGGGAAGAAGATGAACTATCTAGAAATTAGGTCTTAGACAGTGCCTAGACTGCAGTTAATTATGTGGCTGTGTTTATTCTGAACTTCCCCTTTATACATCAAAAAAAAATGCTTCTAAGCCTATAAATTGCAGATTTTTAATGCAATTGAAAACATAAATACTGATGAACTATACAGGTTTGACTTTATTTTGACCTAAGATATGTCCAAATCATAGAATTAAGGAAAGCAAATATGAACTGATGTTGATTCCTTAGAATGTGGGAGAAAAGGAAGTGGTTGGCATTAAGAACCCCATATGCCGCTTGCACCCAGAAACCTGCCTTCTGAGTCTCCAGCAATGATCACCAAAGATAGCTAATAGATTGTAGGAATCATTATAAGAACTTAAGAGTTATTAGACCATCATTAACAGAGTCCAATTATAGAGAGAAAACCCAGCTATTTTGGCTGAACATTCATCCCAATGGAAAAAATAGAGCCTTCTTAATCACTTTCATTATCAAAACAGACTCCCTGCCAGAGCCTTTTAATTGGAAGTCTACCATTTTAAAAAGGACATTTACATTTTATCAAACTATATTGACAGGGGTAATAGAAATAACTTCTAGCTCCTAGCTTCACATCTCCCAGATACGTGATGACATCTGTAGTGATCCACTGGGGGGGTGGGGGGGGGGGGGTAGGGAGAAGAACAAAACAGAAAGATCAGGATAGGAAGCAGGGCCCCTAGGACACAAGCATCTGATTGGAAAACTCATCAAGTGGGAATCAGCCTCTCTCCTCTTCATCTCTGCTAAGTTAAGAGGAAGAAAGAAAGGAAACGGCATCACACCTAGCTCCTACTATAAACGTCCCCAAGATAAAGGATAAAGGGATGTCATTTACCAACAAGTGAAGAGATATCAGAAAAAGTATTGATGTGTGTGAGAAAATGAATAGTTTTGCATGCTAGATGATTTGTGCCTAAGCTATCTCTCTCCCTCCCTCCCCTCTTCTTTCAGACTTTCTCTCACACACACTCTCTCAATGTGTAGGGTGCCACAGTGTTATCGCCATGAGCCGTATTTTGTTATTTATAGAGGCTACAAAAGTACGCAGCACTTTACAAACCGCAGTACATAGGCAACAAAGCCTGGAGGAACTCAGCCTAAATTACACACATGGACAGGGTGGTGAGAGGGAGAAAAGGAAAATATTTAGTTGCACAAATTCTTGGCAAGAAAAATTCTGAGCGGCAGTAGGGAAGGGACTATTAAGCCCTGATCTGCAGAAGAAGAGCTCACACAGACCAGAATCAACTCATCAGCAATCCAAAGCCTTAACTCCTGAAGGCCAGGAGTGGTGTCATCAAACCAATTCTATGGCAATTTCCACCTCTGGCTTTAAACATGATTTGGTTTTCTAATCATATGATGCCAAGTTCATTCATCCAAGTAATATTAAAATGTAATACTGAATAAACACCCACATGTTTAGGAAAGAAAAGAAAAATAGAGCAAAAGTAATCTTGTCCATCCCTAGCTGGTATGGCTCAGTGGACAGAGCATCAGCATGCGGACTGAAGAGTCCCATGTTGGATTCTGGTCCAAGGCACATGCCTGGGTTGTGGGCTCAACCCCTAGTAGGGGGCTTGCAGGAGTCAGCCAATCAATGATTCTCTCTCATTGATGTTTCTATCTCTCTTTCCCTCTCCCTTCCTCTCTAAAATAAATTTTTAAAATGTACTTTATTAAAGTAATCTTATTGGTCCAGATGGATACTATACCTACCAAGCAGTTTGTAAGGCATATAAATATCTAAGCACTATGTTGTACACCTAAAACTAATATAGTATTGTTCGTCAACTGTTAACTGAAAATTTTAAGTGTTAATGGTCAAGCTCACTGTTTAAAAAAAGTGATCTTGCCAAAACCGGTTTGGCTCAATGGATAGAGCGTCGGTCTGTGGACTGAAGGGTCCCAGGTTCGATTCTGGTCAAGGGCATGTATCTTGGTTGCGGGCACATCCCTAGTAGGGGATGTGAAAGAGGCAACTGGTCGATGTTTCTTTCTCATTGATGTTTCTAGCTCTCTATCCCTCTCCCTTCCTCTCTGTAAAAAGTCAATAAAACATATTTTTAAAATAATAATAAAAAAGTGATCTTATAATGGGCCTAGGAGAACTACAAACCTAAATCATATTCAGTTCAGCCATTACTAGCAATGGTTACATAATCCTCATCAACTAAAGCAGCCATCCATTTCTTTATCCTCCTTGATCAAGGATGGGGGACATGTGGTCGACGGGCCTTATCCTTTGGTCTGGCCCTGCCAAGGCAACTGCAGGCAGAACTCAAAATTCAACAAATCTAGGAGCTTTTTCACAGCAACACAATTTTTAAGTTGATAATCTTGTATGGCCCATGGATGATGTTATAAATATCCAGATGGCCCTTGACAGAAAAAAAGGTTCCCTACCTCCCTCCTAGATAAGCAAAGATTTGAGCTCCTAAAAGGAATGCAAGAATCCCCAAATACCACAAGAAATTCTCTCCATTGAGAGAACACATAAAAAGTTTGTTCCCAGACATTTACAGTGTACCACACACCAACTCAATGAGCCATGGCTCAGAAAGTCCTCAACTTTGAATTAAGTTTTAAGCTAGGTCATTAATTTAGTGCTCTCTGCACTTACCAGAGATTCAGCACAATGGACAGGCAGGTGCTGTCAGCATTGAGTTTTATCAATTATAAAAGTCATGATATGTCAGACAATTTTGTAATGTATCATTATTCCCATTTTGCAGAAAGCTCAAAGGACTTTTCTCAAATACAGACATAAACCAGGTCATCAGAATGCCCATCACAAATACTTTCCTGATGACCTCTATTTTAATGTGATACCATAAATAGTCAAAACCAGTCAGGTTCATTTTTCAAAATGCAAATCAAAAGTGCTCAGGAGTTGACTATGAAGTAGAAATTAGAAACTGCCTGTGGAATCCTTTGTCCCTGGGCTCACCAAAGGTAGACACAACAAAGTTTTTTGGTGCTCCTTTTCTATAATGTAAACTACTAGACAGTCTTATGTTTTCACCATGTATTCCTAATAGATATCATTTATAGCCAATATTGAAAAATATCACCTAACTGATTCTGATGGGCTTTTCATAAGTTTTTCTTTAGAAAAGCATGATACCAATTCACTGCAAAATCAGGCTTTAATCTCCTCCCATTCATCAATAGTGACACCAACCCCCTTTTCTCTACTCAAAGGGAAAGCCATCTGCAATAGTTCTACCCGAGTTCCCCGGGAATTTTTGCTTCCACAGCCTGGTTTCTGAATCCTCAGCAATGGGAGCAATTTACCTCGATCAACTTCACCAGTCTCTGTTGCAATTTAGCTAAGACATTTCCCAGGGGCCCATTAGAAAAGGTTCCAATTTGAAAAACGCACATCTGATCCTACAAACCAGACCTGGAAACATCATTTGGTACCAACTTACAATTTTTTTTTCTGAACCCAAATCCTTCACTTTGACACACAAATACAGAAAGGAAATTTCAAGTACACAGCATTTTGAAAATTTTGCTCAAATATACAAACATTAAAGGATATTATGATAAAAATCATAGTCTGCTACATGCATGGGTTCTGATTGGTTTTGTTTGGTTATCCATCTCTATTAAAAGAAAACTGAAGAGAGTGGCCCAGGGCAGAAAAAGCCTTCAACAGCATCTGCAATACAGCAACATCAGAAACCTAATGAAAATGTGAAGTTCCTTCCAGAGTTAAGGACCATGAAAAGCCAAATAGCACTATTAAAGAACTTTACACATGCACACACATTGCACCTCCTCAATGGAATGAACCAAAAGAAATGTGAAAGTACGTATTATGTAGGAATGGGCAAAAGGGTGGGAGAGAGCTCTTCCAGCAAAAGAAATGAAACACTTTTATAATATCAATAGGAAAAACTCAGTTACAGCCTTCAGATTACTGTTGTGAAAGCCATAATATTCAGATTGGAATTCACTGCTATCCCACAAATAATTACACCTTACGTCATTAGACTTAATAGGCCTTATCAATATGTTTTAGTGGTCTCGGGCTGCTTTTCTAGAACACCAGTACTTCTGAAATGGAATGTCGAAAATGTGTCACCTAACATCATCCTCAACCAGGAAAATCTGAAGGTGTTTTCCCTTAAGATCAGGAACAAGACAGGATGTCCACTCTGACCACTCTTATTCAACCAAGTACTGGAAGTTCTAGCCACAGCAATCAGACAAGAAATAAAAGGCATTCAAATTGAAAAGAAAGAAGTAAGACTGTCATTATTTGCACATGACATAATACTGTACATAGAGAACTCCAAAGATTGCTCCAAAAAACTACTAGAACTGATAAGCAAATTACAAAATAAATATTCAAAAATCAATTATATTTTATACACCAACAATGAACTATCAGAAAGAGAAATTATCAGAACTAAGAAAGTGAACAATCCCATTTACAACTGCATCAAAAATAAAATAGCTAGAAATAAATTTAACCAACCAAGAAGGGAAAAGATCCATATTTGGAAAATTATGACACTGAAAAAAGAAACTGAAAAAGATACAAATAAATGACTGTGCTCATGGACATGAAGAATTAACACCATAAAATGTACATACAATAGATTCAATAAAGTTTCTATCAAAATACCAATGGCATTTTTCACAGAATAAATAATCCAAAAGTTTATATGGAATTACAAAAAAACCCTAAAAGCTGCAGCAATCTTACAAAGAACAAAGTTAGAAAAAAAGTATCAACATCATGTAAAATAATGTTACCAAAAATTAAGTTAGGAAACTAAATAGTCTCAGTTTAGGAATTTTGTCCAGAAGTTTTTCTTTAATAAAAAAGAATATTCGCTATCAAGTGTCAGATGTCAAGAAATCAATGAACCAATAACAAGTTCCTCTTACTTACTATTATATTACTACTAAAGGCCCGGTGCATGAAATTTGTGCACGGGGTGTGGGGGTGTCCCTCAGCCCAGCCTGCACCCTTTCCAATTTGGGACCCCTCTAGGGCAGTCGGACATTCCTCTCACAATTCAGGACTGCTGGCTCCCAACTGCTTGCCTGCCTGCCTGCCTGCCTGCCTGCCTGATTACCCCTAACCGCTTCTGCCTGCCAGCCTGATCACTCCCTAACCGTCCTATGCAATCTTGATTGTTGTCTAACTGCTCCCCTGCCAGCCTGTTTGCCCCCAATTTCCCTCCTCTGACAACCAGGACACCCCTAACTGCCCTCCCCTTCAGGGTTGATTGCCTCCAACTGCCCGCCCTTCTAGACCTGGTCCCTCTTAACTGCCCTCCCTTGCAGGCCTGGTGCCTCCCAACTGCCCTCCCCTGCTGGCCATCTTATGTCCACATAGGGACAGGATCTTTGACCACATGGGGACAGGCAGCTAGTGTGTTAAAGTGGATGGTCAATCTGCATATTACTCTTTTATTAGATAGGATAGAGGCCTGGTGCATGGGTGGGGACCAGCTGGTTTGCCCTGAAGAGTGTCCTGGATCAGGGTGGGGTTCCCTTAGGGAGTGGGGCGGCCTGGATGAGGGGCCCCTGGTGGTTTGCAGGCTAGCCACGCCCCCCTTCTCCCCCCCCCCCAAAAAAAAAAAAGCAGAGGCCCTGGTATCTGGAATTTATTTACCTTCTACAATTGAAACTTTGTAGCCTGGAGCAGATCCAAGCCCTCTGCTCACTCGGGCTGCCACCATTTCTGTTTGGTTTTATATATCTTCTATAATTGAAACTTTACAAGGCTATAATTTGTAGCCTTGAGTGTAGGCTAGGCCAGCCAGGGCAGGTGGAAAGCTTTGCTTCCTCCATGGCCGGGAGCAACTCTAGCCTGCTCTTTCCAGCTCCGTGGCTGCTGCCACTTTCCTTGAGATTTATCTTCTATAATTGAAACTTTGTATCCTTGAGTGGAGGCCTAGGCCGGCTAGGGCAGGCAGAAAGCTTGGCTTCCGTTGCCAGAGAAACCCAAGCCTCTCAATTGCTCTTTGTGGCTGCAGCTATCTTGGTTGGGGTTAATTTGCATACTTGCTCTGACTGGCTGGCAGGCGTGACTTGAGCAGTGATGATTAATTTGCATATTATTCTTTAATAAGGTAGGGCTAGAGGCCCTGTGCAAAGATTCATACACCAATAGAATCCCTCACCCTGGCCTGCAGACATCCCCCAGAGGGTCCCAGATTTCGAGAGGGTGCAGACCAGGCCGAGGGACCCCACAGGTGCAAGATTGGGGCCTGGAAGAAACCACAGGAGGGCTCCAGGGCATGTCCGGCCCATCTCTCCCAGTCCTGATCAGGGTTGTCTCATCCAGTCCCCTTAGGAGCTAATGGGGGCCGGCCAACCATTGGAGGCTGGCCAGCCAGGGAAAGAACATGGGAGAGCTCCAGAGCATATCCAGCCGTTCTCGCCCAATCCCGATGAGCCGGACCCCAAGCAGCAAGCTAACCTACCGGTTGGAGCATCTGCCCCTGGTGATCAGTGCACGCCATAGTGACTGGTGGAACGAACAGTCAGGCAGGGCACTCAGCATATTGGGCTTTTATTATATAGGATTAATAGAATGAATATTTTTGTGCACACATATACTTCATTTTATGTAACTTACATATAATACATTTTCTAGCTCGAGAATTATCTCAAATTAACATGACAGAATTAAATATTTTTATGTACCATGTACATTCTAGGAGTTTTGCCACCTCAACATGTTTGGGAGCCAATGCAATTATTTGTCAAATTTAATGGTGGCAGAGTACCAAGTGTTCAGGAAAACAACTCACATTACATATTAAACCAGGGGCTCACATGATACACAATCCTAGATGCAGTATTTCTGATCTCTGACAATAGGTGCAGCTTAAAAATTGCTGGGATTTTTTTTATCTTCCCTATGTATAAAGAAAGCATTTTTGCTCTTTCAGGCTAGTACTTTCATCTAAGTCTCAATGTAAGAGAACAAAATAAGTGGACTGTCAGAAGATATTGATTTATAGATGGTGACTTCACTTTATCAACAGTACCACCCACAATCTATAGCCACGCATACTGCAAATCAAGATCTCTATAAGGTTGAGTAGTACCAGTATACTCAATGTGGTTCACAATGTCACACAGGAAATACTGTTGTTTTACAGCAACAGTTGTAAACATAGGTGAAAGACCTCTGCTCCTCTCTTATCCTTCCTTTCCAACTACTATATTTGCGTGAAGCTAAAATTTCCTCAAATTTTTTAACCAAAAGAACATAAAACAAACAAAAAATACAAAGCAGATACAGGATTCTAACTGTCTTCTACTAAGCCATATATCAAACAGATTTGCCCAAAAAAAGTAATGCCATTCTTTATTATTTTTTAAATAAGTTTTTCATGAAAACTTATTTATATTAACATATTAACCGGCCTGTAATTTTTTTAAATTAAATACTTTACAATTCTCAGTTTTAGTCCTAATAGAGTATATACTAATACATAATTATTCCACATTAACAAAAACTCTTTGGGCCCTCAAAAATTTTTAATAATATGCAGGAATCATCAATCCAAAAAGTTTGAGAACCACTATTTTAGAGGAACTTAACAGATATACTATAGTTACTGACAGTATAAGGAAGGCCCAATGCAGGAAAGCCTTAATGTGAAGATTCTTGATAAAAATCATCTTTTTAAGTAGGAAAGTCATTAATATTAACAAATCTGGTAAAAAAGAAAGAAAAGAAAATTACAATTTAAAATTCACTCTAGTATTTATTCAAACACAATTGTTTAACCCTGCGCTAAAACATTTCCCTTTCTATTTTACTCTATGCTCATGTTTTTGTACAATTATAATTATAATAGAAATAGAATGAACTTTGACATTCTGATCACTTAACAATGTAACCAAAAAAAGTGTCCTGGCAAACATATAATCTTTCTAATTTTGGTAGATACAAAATTGGAATACATAGTTATATATAACTAAAAATTCAAACTGTACATTCAATACTTCTACACTGTTCTAGAAGTGAAAATTTTTTAAAAATCTTATATTCCAAAAGTTATTTAATCAAGTCTCAATTTCTAACTATTTAGACTATTTGTATTTTTTTCTGAGATTGTGCTAGTTTAAAAAATGAACAATCTATATTCATCTATATTAATAAGAGAGAAATATGATAATTGGCCATCACTCTGCAATGCCCACAGCCAATCAGAAGGGAATATGTATATTAGCGGGACAAAGATGGTAGAGGCCACAGAGCCAGCCAGAGCAGGCGGGAGGCTTGGTTTAAGCCCAGCGATGGAGGAAGCCAAGCTTCCCACCCGCCCTGGCTGGCCACTGAAGCAGGGGCCTGTGGGCGGCAGCCACAGATCCAGACTGGCTGCAGGGGAGGCTTGGATCGCCTGGGTCAGCTGCCAAGGGAGGGGCCTGCAAACGGCCCTCAGCCTCTTACCCAAGCTGGCCACACCCCCATGGGGTGAGGATCCCCCCCCCGGGGGGGGGGGCATGGCCAGTCTGCCTCTCACCCAAGCTGGCCACGCCCCCCAAGTGGGGACCTTCACTCCTTGGGGGCGTGTTCAGCCTGCAAACCACGACAGGCCCCTCGCCCAGGCTGCCCTCCCCCCCCCCAAGGGAACCCCACCCTGATCCAGGACACCCTTCAGGGCAAGCCAGCTGGCCCCCACCTATGCATCAAGCCTCTATCTATATTAATAAAAGGGTAATATTAGACTGGGAGACCTTCTAGATAACCTTCTGGTCATTCTTTTGGACAAAGCCATGGTGGTGGGGCCAAGGTAGAGGCAGTTAGTGGCCAAAAGGGAAGGGAAGTTGTAGGAGATCACATCAGGATGGGACAGCAGTTGTAGGTGATCAGGCCGGCACCCACAGGACAGTTGGGGTGAGCAGGACAGCTGGGGGACAGGTGGGGGTGAGCAGACCAGCAAGCAGGGTGGTTAGGGGCAATCAGGCAGGCAGGCAGGCAAGTGAGTGGTTAGGAACCAGCAGTCCTGGATTGTGAGCAGGATGTCCCAGATTGGAGAGGGTGCAGGCCGGGCTGAGAGACACCTACTCCCACTCCCCCCACCCCCCCCCCCCGTACACAAATTTCGTGCACCGGGCCACTAGCATAGAAATGCTTATGTAATTAAAATCAAGTATGTCTGTAAAGTTCAATTCCACAAAGAGGTTTTCTGAATGTATTGCTGTAATTTAAATTTTATACTAAACTAGAGGCCCAGTACATGGATTTGTGTAGGAGGGAGGGGGTCTCTCCACCTGGCCTGAGCTCTCTCACAAATCTAGCTTTTGACTATGGATAAAGAAAATTAACCAGAAACTAGAACTTTCAGGTTATCAAAGCTGAAGACTTACAGAGAATGGACAAGACTTTTGAATGTTATAGAACAGTTTAAATGTCTATGTCTCTGTAAATAGTCTATCCGTGGCATGTTAAGTGTTTTTTGGCTTAGCTTTCCTCCCTTAATTGAAACTTTCTCAGTTAATCAATTATGATCAATTATCCCAAAATATACTGAATGAGATGGTTGCCACAGCTTTTCCACTTTGAAATTTAAAAATAATGCACAAGCCATTCTCCCTCTAAGGATCATGCCCATGCCATTCCCTTCCCCACCCCGTCCCCCAGGACATATCTCCTAACCTCTAAGGAACCTCATTTGACTTGCAACCAGGGAAGGAATGGGCGGTGGCAGAACATCCCAGGCTAACCCCTGAGCCTATCTCCAAGGCTTCTCTGACTACCCACTGAGCCAAAGCAGCCCAGCCTCAGCTCTCCTGTTGCCTCTTCTATGCCCTTTCTTGATTGAAATCTTTCCCACGAGAAGACAAGAACCAAGGTCTCTTCATCTCCTCCTCTCTTCGTCTCCCCAGTAACATTTTTTTTCTTTTCTTTTCTTTTCTTTTCTTTTCTTTTCTTTTCTTTTCTTTTCTTTTCTTTTCTTTTTTTTCCCTTAAACCATATAACCCCGGAGCTCAGGGCCATTATCTCTCTTAACTGGCCTGCTCCTCCCTGAGAGTGTATCTTCAATAAGTCCCACTTTGCTTTACTTTTATAAGTAAATAATCCACAAAATTACAACTGGTCAAATGATCACCATGGACAGTGCCAGTTCTGAAGCCCCTGGGTCTAGGGATTTGCTTTAATAAAGAAATTTACAGCCCTAGCTGGTTTGGTTCTGTGAATAGAGCCTCAGCCTGCGGACTAAAGGGTCCTGGGTTCAATTCTGGTCAAGGGCACATGCCTGGGTTGCAGGCTCAATCCCCAGTGTGTGTGTGGAGGGGGTTTTTGGGGGGTGTTTTTTTTTGGGGGGGGGGGGATAAATACAGAAGGCAACAGATCAATGATTCTCTTTCATCATTGATGTTTTCTCTCTCCCTTCCTCTCTGAAATCAATAAGAATATATATTTTTAAAAGAAATTTACAAATAAGTGTTAAAGTATTTTCTGCCCTTAAACCTTCAACTTTTACAAAAAAAAAGAAATGTTTGGATTTGGGGAGAGTTAAAACTAAGTTGAAGTAAAGGAAGATGAATTATAATTAGAGGCAGGCAAAATAGTCACAGTTTTTTAGCATGCTAATCTTATACTTGATGGCCAAAATGGTAGTGGTAGGTGGCCTAGAAAACCATATGGAGATATGATGAAAACAGTGATTTCCAGAAGTCCTAGTTAAGGTATATATAGAGAGCAATAAACCACTTGAAATCTATTTTTGCAATCTTTTTGTACTTTTAAATGTGCTCTAAAAATTATTGTGCTCTAAAAATTATTGTGCTATAAAAGGAAATTCCAATGACGTACAAATGTGTTTAGAATACAGTGTGCAATTATAATGCAGTTTCTAGTTCAAGTCCATATTGTTACAATACCAACAATTAGTAAATGCCTGGACACTAATTGGTCTCAATTCTTGAAAGTATGAAGAAACAACTAAAGAAGAGGGAAGCTGTAAAACAAAAATCTAGCACTGCGAATAACTATTGAATATAGAAATAACAAGTCTTTTGCAGAAACTTGTTCCTTAATAATGGCAAAGAGAAGATAAGGTGACAAATCATTGAAAAAAGGTACCTTTTGAGGCTCTTACAAAAGTATACATTAACCTCTTGAATAATTTTTCTTATTGTCATGTATGCACATAGCTGACTGTCCTTGGAAAAGCTAGGAAAGTTTAAAATGAATTGTTGAAGTCAATCTAATACTGTCCCTAGGGGGGAAAAAATAGGAATGTTTGTTAAATGTACCCTGTGTTATTTTATTCTACCTCATTTACTATAAAACAACCAAAAAAAGTCATAAAGCCCATTTTACTTATTTAAAACCAGGTTTAAATTTAGTTATCCTCTTAGTGTCTCAAAGCTAGTGGTAGGCTGGTTTCAGACACAAACTAACCAAATTCTTTAAAGTTCATTTCTTTCCCATTCATTATCAGGTGTCTCATGTAGTAATACATAAGCAGGACAGATTAATAAAACTGTAAAGTTAAAAAAAAAATCCATCCACATTCACCTGCCCTAACACCCAACCAACACCATTCCTAGGCATACTATTTCTCCCAAGTGAAAAAAAGTACATGTCCACCAAAAGGCATTAGCATCATAATAGATCCAAGCTGGTAACAACCTAAATGTCTATTAATAAGAAAATGGCTACACAAAAAGTCTTTCATACAATGGAAGAGTATACACAGGAGAAAAGAACCACTACTGATACATAGAACAGCAAGAATAAATCTCACAGGCATGACGTTGCATGAAAAAAGCCAGATACAAAAGGGTACCCAACATACTCCATTCAATGAGGCTCAAGAATAGGCACAACTAATCAACGATGATAGATATCAGAAGAGTGGCTACCATAAGACATCGAGTCTGGAATGGGTACCTTGTGGGATGTTGAAATATTCTTTCAATCTGGTTGGTAGATAAAGAGCATATACATACCTAAAAATTCATCAAGTTGAATACTTAATACCTTATGCACAACTAGATGTTTAACTTCACTAAAAAAAAGTTTCTTTTAAAAAAGCTTTCATAAAGTGACAAAGCAGAGTAATACCATTTACATTTAAATGAAGAATAACTTTTATTAGTATCAACATATATGAGTCTAAGCAACCATTATGACCAAATGTCTGAAACGACCAGTCGCCATGACTCGCACTGATCACTGGGGGGCAGATGCTCAACACAGCAGCTGCCCCCTGGTGGTCACAGCTGGCATAGCGGACTGAGGTGAGCACAAGCGGCACTCGGCCCAGCTCAGGCTTGGGCTCCTCCCTGGCCGCCTGCTAGATGGCACACTGCTACATCCCTCGGGGATGTCTGACTGCAGGTTTAAGGGCTGGCCTTCGGGTCCCGGATTGAGAGAGGGTGCAGGCCAGGCTGAGGGAATGCTTCCCCCACCCCCGCACCCTCTGCTCCTGCACAAATCCGTGCACCTGGCCTCTAGTTGGGAGCATAATCTGGAAAGTACTTGAAATTTGTGCCACTATATAAATTTATTTCTGGTAGCAACTGGCAATTCTACCTCTTAAAAGAAGAAGGAAGACAAAATGGAAAACATATCAACAACTATTCTCTAGTTCATGACTTTTTCAACTATACAAAATGCACTTACAGAACTTACCTGCACAACACACCGTGTCCTCCAGTCTGCTTTAAAACAACATACAGGTCTGAAGTATATAAGCTACTAAAGCAGATGTGCGGGAGGTATCCAGGAGAGGGGAAAGGAGGGCTAATAGGCAGCAACATCACAATTGTCGGGGTGCAAACAGTGAATAATCCCAAATCATGATACCTAAAGTCGACAGTACTAATGCAAAAGCTTCAATCACTTTGTGTTTTAGATTTACTAAGATTTTTTAAGTGACTTTTTAAAAAAAATATATTTTATCGATTTTTTAACAGAGAGGAGGGGAGAAAGCTAGTTAGAAACATCGATGAGAGAGAGTCATCGACCAGCTTGGCTTAAGTGACTTTTTTTATGCCACTGCCCTAAATTCCTGAATGCGAGCTGCATTAACTTGGCACAGTTTATAGCCTGTGCTTTCTAAATGCCTGCGTGTTGGTGGATACACAAGTGACAAGAGCCTACTACACTGCTGCAGTCCTTACCCAATACCCTGAAAGAAACAGCCCATTGTTACTGTCTTTGAAGCTCTGAAATAGAACCACTCTTGCTGAGTGGTTATCCCAACATCTATGTACTCCTACAGATTCTGAAACTCCCTGGGGTTCTTACGCTGAATAATTTTCCACGCTGGGAGCACCTTTCCCAGAACCCAGAATCAGATTACACAGAGTTCATAGGAAACCTCTTTCTTATCTAACTGGATTAACCTAGTTTCTCTTGGGTGACTAATTCTTCCCAATAAACATAGTTAATAAATGTTAATTAATCAAGATTCAACTATCTCAAATTGTCAAGCTCATCTATAAAGATATGAAATTTTGAAATTAAAATAAATCTTATCAGAGGCCATAAAAATATACTCCATCTCTTCATAGGCCCCAGCACTCTCCCAACCGAAGGCAGAACTCTAGAGAGATTTAAGACAAAAGCTCTGTAGTTGTAACTTGTTTGTAAAAACCAAAAGTTTATCAACTGCCCACCGGCATTTATCAGCACTAACACTTCAAAGGCTGATGCAATGGCTCGTTTCATTTGAGCTTCATAAATCCCTGAGCATTCCTAAGTATTTTTCAATTCAAATCCAAATGAACACAGGACAAACGGAAATACCAAACATTGTTTCTTGAAAAATAATCTATTCTCATTGCCAAACCCAGAATACAGGTCTTTGTGGGGTAGCATACTCCTCTATTTGTGTGTAATACTCCCACATTCATACCACACTGCAATCCCATTAGCAGAAGGCTTAAATTAATAAAATTGTTTGTCTTGTCAGCTTGTGTTACACGTTGTACAAACTTGTTAGATAATCAGCAAAGGCATGACAATTCATTATCCTACAGGGAGCCAATCTGAACCAGCAGCTTCCGCTTTCTGACAGAGCCACCACATCAAATGACAGCAGCATTTGCAGCTGCTTGATGCACACTCTGAAGGGCAAAAACACAGCAACTCAGCATACATCTTACTGCTCACTGGCAGCAAGAGCGATGCTATATTTCACCCCAGATACGAAGTGCCTACGGCTGCCGGGCATCAGCAGGACTATATTTCGAGAAGTCTCTTAAACAAGACAGAATGAACATTTTTTTCTTGGTCCTCAGATTGGCTGGCAAGGGTAAAAGATGTGGTCAGTGGATTTTAACATCAGGACCCGGCTCATATCAAACCACCCAATGGTATTCTTCTCCAGTAAGGATGAGAAAAGGGAGGACGACCAACGGACCCTTCCTGAACAGCAGAACTTCCTTTGGTTCCGCTCCAATCAGATGCCTCCATACTACAACTACACAGAGGTAGGTATTTCGTTGTCATTCCACTGGCTGTGGAAAAGTGAGAAGTTACTTCTCTTGGGCTACATGCTACCCAATATAAGCAATACTGCACAGAATTGTGTTAGCATAAGTCTAATCAGGTATTGCAAGTATCAGGAAGTAGGTGTCAGTTACAAAACATACTTCTTGGCATAACTTACCCAAAATACAAATTGGTGGCAGATGGAAGGCCATATTCCAATTGTTTTTTAAGTAGGTTACAGAGATCACCCCTACACTCAGCCCCAGTACGAACTGGTCGGCAAACTCATTAGTCAACAGAGCCAAATATCAACAGTACAAGGATTGAAATTTCTTTTGAGAGCCGAAAACCAACTCCTGCACATGGACCACGAAGTTTCAATCGCACTGTATGTGCGCGCCCGCACGTGGTATTTTGTGAAAGAGCCATACTCAAGGGGCCCATGTGGCTCGCGAGCCGCAGTTTGCCAACCCACTGAGCTATGCAAATCAGAACAAGTCCATGAACCAGGGGATTTATTCAGGTTGAAAAGAAATTAAGCTTTTGGAGAAAGTGAAAATGTTCATGAAAATGAGACCTACAACTTATATAGTATATTCCCTTGGGGTTTTAATGCTTATGGCTATTGATCCAACAGACCTATGACATTTTACAGGCCAAAAGTAGTCTTCAACTTGTCTCCCCAAAATAAATTGACATGGTTTCCCATTTGGGTCTGGATAAATCTGGCCATGCATCAAATCTGTGGTATTGTTACAAAATAGTATCTGTCTCTCTCTGCAAGAGGAGAGTAATCTCCACCTCACTGTAAGACTTGGCCTTGTGGTTTACAGAGCCCCTCCCTGAGAAAGGATTATACAGCCCTGTCCTGGTGAGTTTGGGAGTGGCCAGTGAAATCAGACTGAGTCAGTCAGTTCTTGGTGCCATGTCTCTTGTTTCCTCCACTATGATATCGGTAAGGTCCCAGATAATGAATGATCCATCACTCTGAGTCCCAAAGAGAAGACAACCTGAGGCAGAGCCATAGCCTGCCTATGATGGATACAGGAGAGAGAAATAAACTACTATTGTTAGAAGCCACTGAGCTTTTGTTTAAGTGGATTAACAAGCTAACTGCCACGATATTTTGAATTTGATTTATAAAGGTTTGCCTCTTGTATGTAAAGACACTTATGGCATACAATTGGTTAAATAAAGTCTATAGGAAATCTGGTCCCAGCAAGGATACTCATCTTTCAGTGAAAAGTAACAAAACATCCAATAAGATAAGCAGGATAGGATCTTCCAAAGAATGATGGCTCACTTTATAAAAATAAAAATAAAAAAAGCAAAATCCTTTTTCTCTACCTGATCTCTTCAACCTGAGACTCATTTTCACTCAAGAACATAATCTATACAATGACATCAGTAAAACCATTTTCTATTCTCAATACAGCAAATACCATGGTGCAAAAGGACACATCATATTCAGAGGCTAGTGTCTGTTTTACCTTTCTCTGCTTTCTATCTTGCCATTAGAACCAATTTCACTTCTAGTTGATAATCTACTTTGTCCTGACATGAATAAAATATGAATAAATGGGCTCTAACTGTTCAAGGTGGTTCTACTGAAAGCTAATTTTTAGGAAGATGTCGTTTTTGGCTCTTCAGGAGTCGAAATTTTTACTTTCTCACTGTGATCTGGATAGGTGAGGTATGACAAAGGAAGTAACCATTTTAGCAGGAATCAATTGTTACAAAATTGTATTGGCTGTGCAGGATTCAAGACATAAGACATAATAAGAGCTGCACATTTCAGTGTCAAAAAATATTCTTCAGAGTCCTAAGAAGGCAGGACACAACAAATAGTTCCTTAATGAACATAATGGGAAAAGGAAACTGCACAGACCAGCCTGTTCCAACTAATTTTGTTTATTCTTCATGAGTTTTCTACCAAATAATCAGAAGATTTTCAGAAATGAGGCGCACTACTTTCAGAAATGAGGTGCATCTAGGTACCCTATGAGTTCTTTCTTGTCCTACCCCTGTCTCATTCAGTCAAGAGGCGGGGGAGAAGGCATTTTTTCAACTAAAAATAAAATAAGTTTAGCCCTCCTGCATGGCTCAGTGGTTGAGCATTGACCTATAAACCAGGAGGTCATGGTTTGATTCCCAGTCAGTGCACAGGCTGGGGTTTTGGCTCAGTCCACAGCAGGGGGCGTGCAAGAGGCAGCCAATCAGTGATTCTCTCTCATCATTGATGTTTCTATCTCTCTCTCCCTCTTCCTTCCTTTCTCTGAAATCAATAAAACTTTTTTTTTAATTTTAGGAAAAATCAGCATCTCAATTTTCATGCCTAAGGCGCCTACAAAGATCTAGCTCCCAGCATCCAAAGCTCCAATGAGCCTGTTGTACACTACACCTCTGCTCTTCAAGAGATTCAAGTTCATTATTTTCTAGTGTCATTATGGCTGTTAGTAAAAATATCCACTCAGATTACCCTCCCAAAAGCACAAAGTACTCCAGGAAGAATTAAAAATGCCGTTCTGAAACCAGTCTCTACCACACCAAACTACACCAAACATTGAGTTACGACACTTGACAGGAATTCATTATCTAGGAGCACGCACTGAACCTTTGGCTCTCTGCAACCCTAAAGGAGGATGCTATTTGCCCCTTAAAAGGCTGGGAGTTAGTTAACATCACTAGGTCAATACCATGTTTGTCTCCAAGCTGCCAAATCACACTTACAAGAGTTCAGGAAAAATCTAAAAACCACAGCACCTGATCAATGCTAAGCTCGCTGCCTTTGAAGAGACATTCCTGAAGCGGCCACAGAAGAAGTAAAGGACCAGTCAGACAGAGGCCAGTGCCCAACACTTTATACCAGGGGACAGTAAACTTCGGCCCACCGGCCAAATCTCTCTTGCCTCCCGATTTGGAAATCACAAAGCCACTCTTTCAGCCTATATGGAGACCAGCATGACCACTACATCTATCCTAGGATGTGGACAAAAAGGACACCTAATAACACGGCTGGCTTAGCTGGATCCCAGCCACATCAATCAGACACCCGGAGCATCAAGTAGAGAGGAAGGGGAGCAGGGCAAGCACCAGCCTTACACTCAGAGGCTACTTGTGATTCAGGCAACAGCTGCACACTGAGTAATGCTCTGCGAGCAGTCAGCTGGGGAAGCACTGGGCCTCATCCTCACTAAGAGCTCCAGCTGCAGACTCACACACGCTATTTGGACAGCCAATTGCCCATGACCAGGCCAGTGTCCAGAGGTGCTGAGGAACCAGGGAATGCAGCAGAGTCATTTGTTCATAACATTCCTGGAAAACGGAAAGGCCATTCCTTGCTTTTGAAATCCTGCCCTAGCCAAGGGTTTGCGGGAGCAGGGGTGTTGCTATGAGTCACACAGAACCACACACGACTATCTTCTCAAACACATGAGGACACTGAGGCCAGTCTCTCCACAAAGAAAGTCCCTGGGCCAAATGAAGTCTATAGCCTAAGGTTCCCTCTGCCAAGTTCCTTTTTATAAAAACCAGTAAATTAGTCTGCCCTGGAAAATCTTTCCCATTCTAACCCACCCTGCAAATGATATATATAAAAGCAGGTAAAATAAATTTTGTGTTTGGTAGAGATTTATATGAGCTTCCACTCCTCATCTGATACTCTAAACAATGCATGCCACTATACTGTCCTAGCTTATGAGCTATTTAGATACCAATGCCTCATGTACCCAGAGCCAAGCCAGACCCTGTGCAGCCACCTAGAGGAGCTAAGAATGCTTCTTTTGAACCAAGTCTGAACTCTCGAAACCTGAAGTCTAGGTCGGCTTTTGCTCCTTTTACCAAGAGAGGGGAGACTGACTAGGCCTGAACAAATAATGCTGCCACAGAAATGAAACACCAACACCTCTTAAAATATATTTGTTTGTTTATACTGTCAATAAAATTGGCCTCAGTAGCATCAACAAAGCACCCAGAATGGTCTACCCCATCAGAGCCATTGGCAAGCCAGGAAAATTCAGCCAACACAGATAGAGTGTATATCACTACCAACACCCCAGAATGCAGGCTAACTTAAATGCAAGGGAAGAAAAGTGTGGATTCCAGAGACAGCAGTACAGATTCATCTTTTTAAAGAAATTTCTGACATTATACTTGTGACTTTCTGCCTGTCTTCAGTTTGGGGATAAGGAGATAGACAGGTGGTGGTGGTGGTGGTGGTGGTGGTGGTGGTGGTGGTGGTGTCTTTTCCTTGTCAAATTCTCATACAAAGTAGCCTCAAACTACCTACCGTATTTGCCGGCGTATAAGACGACTTTTTGGCCCTGAAAAATATGCCTCCAAGTGGGAGGTGGTCTTATATGGCGAGTATATAACAAACTCTATATTTTTTAGTGGAAATGTTAGGGGGTCGTCTTATACGCCTAGTCTCTTATACGCCGGCAAATACGTATTTTTCAGGGCCAAAAAATCGTCTTATACGCTGGCAAATACGGTAGTTTCTCTTGGTCTAAAATCCTTTATCTATAATTGTGAGCTCCAGAAAGCTCTAAAAACCAAAAGATTGTTTCCATAACACATTGGATAATAAAATTTAACCCAACAACCCTATTTTCTGCAAAACTCACATGAACAGATAGGCACCAGTATGAGGTTAAAGTTTTTATCCTATTTAATGTGAATATTCATTATTTTACCACAAATATTTAATGTGTGTAATTATGGGGTTGCCAGCCAGGACCCTGCAGAGGGTGGTATGTAATTATTCTTACCTAAAACCCCAGATGTTCTGAGTTCAGAAATACCTGACCTTAAGGATTTCTGTCAAGGGAGAATGGACCTATATGTCCTAATCTTCCTCATCACTCCCATTAGTGGTCAGTTCTGAAGCTTTCCACTCATGGGAACCACCACATGGAATGCCTCCAAATCCTCCAAACAAACCGTCACGCTTTCAAAATGTAATCTTTGACACCTGCAGCATGTTGAACTCTTTACTGGATTAACAATAAACCTCCATGCTGACGAACAAACCTTTATTGCTGTCACCGCTAGTTCTAACTCTGTGCTGGAATACTCCTGCCTGTATGTTGTGCCAACTTGCCTGAAGCTGAACTTCTGTGGTTACCCAGTAAGTCTCCCACAGCCAGCTCCTCTTCTACTTACCTATTTTTATTAACTAAATTCTTACTCGCTGGATCAAAATCTTACATTTCTATTGACAAATACATAGCCACTGATCTACAACTTACCCATCCCCTACCAAATTTAATTGATCTAGAAATACTGCTCACTCTTCCTGGCATGAACATTCCTGCACCCTTTCCTTTTCCATGCCCACTACCTGAATTCAGACTCTACATACCTCCCGTGTGTGCCTTGAACCTTTTACTCACCCACCCTTCCGGTCTTACTAAAATACGGTATCTTCTCCTAAACCAACCTGTTCTACCCCATCTTGAAACGCTTTCTCGTGCCTCTTAATAACTATGGTGATTTCTCACAATCAGCTCAGACAGTCTTATGAAATTATATTCTACTGAAGTAGGAATGTTTTATAAGACACTTCTTTTTTTAATTTTTTTTTTGTGTGTGTTTAAGATTGTTGCTCAATTAGATAATTTAGAGGAAGAAGGCATTTAAACTGTTTTCTGTTCTCACTGGGTACTTTGCTTAATTCTCACACATACTATTAGGGTATATTTTAAAAACTTGTAAATTGATTTTAAATTACTTCTGCTATATATCAGAGACTTAACCATTTCAAACAAATAACTGCCAGCACACACCTGGCTGGTGTGGTTATGGCTCAGTACCCAAAGGGGGTGGCAGCACTCTGGAAGTACCAGTAAGGTATCATGCACACCTGCTTTGCTCACAGGGAACATTTCAAGAAAAGGTACAAGGCTAGTCAGAGTATTATGGTCTGTTTGCATGGATTTAGAAGGCAGGACAAAACACCAACATGGGCATATATGCAATCAAGACAAGAAAGCGAGACAAACAAACATAATAAAACCATAGAGAGAAAGGTGTAGGGAGGGGGGACAATAATTACATTGGTGCCATTATACAAAAATATATTAATTATATAATTACCAAGAAACATTGTTCACCCCTGCTGTCTTATAGCATACAGTTCTTCTCATATTAATCAAATAAAAGGCAAAGAAAGGAGAGAAAACCCAAGTAAGTGACAATATAACACGGTGACAATGATAATGGAAAGGCACCAGTCGCCTTTAGCTAAAGCACTGCTAAAAATTATTACAGTGGCATGTCCTAAAAAATTACTCCTTGTAAGAAAACACCATGCTGTGGGCCTATACAAGCAAGAGTCATTTCCTCTAACCACTGATGCTCACTCACTATTGTCAAATATGTCAACCAGGCTCTGATAACTGCTGTCAGTTGGGGGGGAAAATTTTTTTTCTAAAGATTTTCCAGGCTGAACACTGAAGTTTTTGGATTATCCAACTCCAATTTCCAAGACAGTAGTGAGAGAAGCCATTTGTATCCAGAGAATGCACTCTCCCAGAACTGTCCCTGGACACTCCATGCCAATTCCTTAGAACACTCTGGGAGCCTGGGACAACAACAATGAATGATGGTAACTGGCCATGTTAGTTCAAGTGTTGGTGATCTACATGAGTGAAAAACAGAGCAACAATTATATCAAGTCCATGAGTGCTCTGAGAGAGAAGGGCAGGAACTGCCATAGGCAATCCTACATTGAACAGTCCTATCTACAGCCACATGTGCTATTTATATTCAAAATATAGGATACAGGGCTTTTGACAGTTCATTTCATGATAGGGCACACCAGCATATCTGTAATTTTCAAAGGAACAGAGATGTTTGTCACTGTGAAGAACTTGGCCAAACTGAAAGGCTGCCCTGCAAATCCCTTTTCCCCTTCATTTCTATATTTAAAATCTAACTCTCCCACTCAAGCTACATCCTCCATATACACAGACCATCAAAAGACACCTTCTGTGTACCCAATGCAGTCATTCAAGTATTTATTTAATTATTCCAACTAAATTTTTTAAAAGTTACTTTAATACCAAAGAAAATATAGAACAAAATGTGCTGACAGGGTCATATGGACTCTCTATAGTCAAACTATTCCTACTAGCACAGGCTGACTAACCCAGTTGCTAACATGGAATATTAGCAGCATTTATTAGCCATTTCTGTAACTCACTGAACCATAGGCTCAAAGTGGCCAGTCATTGCCATGGACTGAAGGTGAAGATACACAGACATCAACGAAGCTACATAAGCCAAGGCATAAACTGTCTGACCTGAAACACCACCACACTCAAAGGACAATGTTCACACACGAAAGGGCAGCCACACAAAGCAATCTGAATCATCTCCCAATGAAAAAAAGGTACAGAAAACTGTGAAGGAGAGAGACTTTCACTCTCTCAGCAAGATGTCTGTGTTTCCCTTCCATCTCTCCAGCCTTCCTCTGATGAATCTATGACATTACAAACAAATTTCTCATTTAGGTATTCATTGATTCCTGCTATTCATTCCAACCTCAAATCAAATCCCTATCGTTTGAGGCACAACAACCCTTTGTTATGAAAATGGATGTAAGGCATAAGGGCTAAGGCTCAAAAGCTAGTTTAGAAGACAAGAAAGGGGTGGATAAAATGTGTTAGAAAATTAAATTAAGACCTCTGCTGGATTCTGTAAGACAGTGATATGGCCAAAACTATATGTATTTTAAAAGTACTTATAAAATTACAATGCTTCGAAATGGCTATGAATGAAGCAAAGAAAAGGGTATTTCTAAAGATGCACGATTCTCTACTATGACCATGCCCTTCAGGTACTCCCTACTGTTTCCCCACAGGTGGGTACAACACCCAGACACAAAGGCATGCACACAATCACAACCTCCTCAGCAGATAAGAGTGGGTACTCCAAAATGGCCTCAAAGCCTTCTCAGGAACTGTGTACACAGAGACTAGACAGACAGGAGCTAAAGTCAGGGGCTCTGCTGGAGGCCCCTTGGCCTGATACAGCCCTCAAACATTCAGATCCTTAAATGGCTCAGACCACCCAGGCCTATCATTGATAGCATTCTATCAGACTACACAAGGTTTCATGAGTTGGAAAGGTTATGACAGACTTAACTATGTCTGTGATGGAGCCACATAGTGAGCAAAAGATAAAATCATTTTTAGGTAAATTACTGGTAGGCCACGGAGAAGGAAGTTTGTATCAATCATAACTTTACAGGTAGTCAAAGATACCCAATCTGAACTTACTTGACCCTGTACTAAGGTCTCCCTGAGCATACTGTAATAGGCATATTACTCAGAGATGATTCTGGTAACCAAAGAAGCAAAATTCTGAAAATAAGACATAGCAACATACTTAAGGCTGTCCCCCTTCCACCCCCCACAAAAACAAAAAACAAACAAACAAAAAAAAACAACCTTAAGTCCCTTCAGGGAATATTAAGTCCTTTATTCCATCTTTTCCCAAAATCTTCACAATTGAGTGAGGAATTTTTACCTACAAAGGATGAGTGTCTTTCTACTTATCAAGTACATTTAAAAATTTAACTTATTATTTTTTAATTACTTTAAGGCACTTGGAACTGATCTTCCTTAAAATCAGTTTATGAATTTAATAGTTTAACAAAAGAAATGCTGCTTAGCATTACATAATTTGCAAGATATAAATGACACAACACTTAGAGACAAATCAGGTGAACCTTAAAATTTATTCCAAGTGGCCATTTAAGAATTCAGGGAAGTTATAGATATGTTGTTATAAATAGAGGAGTGTTTATTATCTCTCCAAACTCTTTCTTCCTCCTATGTATTTTGCACTCATAAGAAACCATTTTTCTTTCTGTACCTATACTTCTGAATTTATAGGAATGGGACCAAAATTAAGCCATCATCTGACAAAGGACTTCATCAAATACAGTCTTGAACACAAGAATGAGAAGAGATAATCACAGTTGATTCCTCTGAGATAAAACATAAAATAGCTAAGGAGAAATTAGCACATCATTCACATACTCACATAGAAACCTAAATGGTCCAGTTTAAAATGTTTCTTGTACAGAGAAAAGTATCCTATTAGGCAATAATAATTACTTCATGCTCCCTGCACATGAAACAAAAACTGACTTAATCAGAAAATGAATGTTTTATCATAAAAGTACACTGCTTTTTAAAAATATCATAATTTCAATACAAAAAAGGAAGCAAACATATGTAGAGAATGCCACCAAAAAGAACAGAATGAATTAAAACATGGAAGAAATTGTGGGGAAGCATGGGACTTGGTTGGAAAGTCTGTAAGGATTCTCCAAAAGGTGGGGGGCCACTGGAGGGAACCTTACCGAAGGTGGCAGCCTCTGCCTTGACTTTCCCAAACATGTCCGAGACCCCTGGTGTTTTATTGGAATCTCTCTGTTTAGTCTTCAAAACCGACCCTGGAGAATTAGGTGCTTTCTCAAGGATACTTACCCTGCTGATTGTACCTAGAGGTTAAATTTAGTTCAAGCTGTTATTACAATAAAAAAAAAAAAAAAACCTAAGGTGGCAGGCAAACAGGACTATTTTGGTGCCTCCTGCCAACCAGCCCCTTAGCCTTTCTTTCACAGAAACATGGGTCAGAGTAATCTATTCATCCATGGCTCAGGGTCTGCTGGTCAGTCTCAACAAGAAATATGAAAGAACAGGAACCTAAGTATATTTATTTAGCACACCTTCAATATCTATTCATTATATAGATCATCCCAAAATCAGTGTTAATTGCAAAGGGAATATTCATGATCACTTTGCTAAATTAACAGATGTTTGACTAAACTTACAACTAATCATCATCATGAAAGATATGCCATAATCTACTATCATTAAAACTCACCACATACAAACTTATGGTGTTTTTTTTTTTTACAGAGAGGAAGAGAGGGATAGAGAGTTAGAAACATCGATGAGAGAAAATCATCAATCAGCTACCTCCTGCACACCTCCCACTGGGGATGTGCCCGCACCAAAGTACATGCCCTTGACTGGAATCGACCCTGGGACCTTTCAGTCTGCAGGCTGATACTCTACCGACTGAGCCAAACCAGTTTTAGCTAAACTTATGGGTTTTTATGGCAAACTTTGGGTTCTTCATTAGAATCAGTATCATTATACACTTGAAAAATATTTGTGTGTACGTGCATTTTACATGCCTGTTGATTAATGATGGGTGCAGGGCCTGGGAAATGAAAAAGGACCTAATATCAGGGTAGAATTCTACCACTAAAACCACCATGATTGCCTTGGCCAATTTTAATAAGAAAACTACTCAAAATTATAATATGCTCAAGCTTTGAAATCCAAGATTAAGAAGACATGGTTTAAAATAAAACACCCTCCTTAAAAAAAAAAAAAGAAGTCAATGTTAATTTCTTCCAAGAGCAAAAAACCATAAATCATGAAACTTCCTCCTGAAGGATAAAGGGACCATCTCCAGCTCATGTCATCACTGGGACCTGTAGACTTAATTCAAACCATTCTCTCTAAAATATGGCTCTAGTGCTTTCTACACACACACACAGAGCTTTCAGAAGGGACGGGTTAAAAAGATGACAGTAAGGACAGAAGAGACAAGAGAAGGAAAGAGAGGGCGCTGACCTTTAAATGTAGAGCCACCAAAAGGCCAGGGGCGATTTTGCTAGAAAATAAAAACATCACCTTCCTCCCTGGCAGCAGAGTAGTGACAGTAAATGCTTGCTGACATTCAGCAAACCAGGGCTGCCTGAGAGTGGCCCTCACTAAAGAACCAGGTAAACAGCAGAGCTTCAGGGAAAAACACCTTGCAGGTCCTTGCACACTGCAAAGGCAGCTCTCCAAACTGAGGCCATACCACTAACAAGCAACATCTTGCAGATTCATGAGGCTCTTCTAGACCAACATACAATTCAGCTCCACCCCTAGAATCAAGCTGACTATCATTCTTTCAGATCTCTCTGCTTCCTTTCTCTTTTCCCAAAGAGGAAAGTGAAACTGTTGTATGGATATGAGGTTGGCTCCTGCAACATTGGATTTGACTGAAGGGATTTGAACAACGAAAAGAGACAAACCCCTGAAGGAAGAATAGAGTTTGGGGATGGAGGATTACACATGCATTTCCTCCACAACCCTGCCCAGTGACTGCCTCTGTCTGGGTTTCTACCTCACGAGAGATACAAACAGGAAGACTGCCAGAATCCAATCGGTAAAACACAAGTCAAATGTGATTTCTCTCATTTGAATCCCCACAGCATTGGGTTGTATCCTTCCCGGCGTGTAGCATATGCTGCCTTGTTTAACAGGTGCTTGAGTTATTCACACTACCAGACTGAATTTCTGATGGTGGGGGCTTCATCTTCCACATCTTTGTAGTCCAGCCCTCCTCACTCCCAACACAATACAACATTCAAGTAAAAGCTAAGTAACCGCCTGAAGAACTAATTATATTGCCAGAAAATGACTCAACACAGATAATATTCCTATGACCAGCTTTCATACAAGAAAAAAATACATGATGCTTGCCACACACACCCCCAGCCACCCCCAATACCTTCTACTCTTTTAAGTATGACTGACAGGAAGAAGTTAACATGAATTTCTCTTTACTGGTTTGTTTGTTGTTGTTATCATCCTATGTAATAAAGATGTGATATGCAAATTGAGCATCACTTGAACACACTCAAAGATGCCAGCCCCAATGTGGACACAAGATGGCCAACAAAAGATGGACAGCAGGGGAGGGAATTTAGGAGGGATCAGGCCTTCAGGGGAGGGTAGTTGGAGGGGTGGGTTGGAGAACAGGCCTGGAGGAGAGGACAGTTAGGAGCAACCATGCCTACAGGGGAGAGCAGTTAAGGGCGACAAGGATGGCAAAGGAGGGAAGTTAGGGGTGACTGGGCCAGCAGGGAAGGCAGTTGGAGGTGGCCAGGCTTGCAGGGGAGGACAATTAGGGGTGACCAGGCCGTCAGGGGAGGGTAGCTAGGGGCAATCGGGATGGCAGGGGAGCAGTTAGGCATCTATCAGGTTGGCAGGGGAGTCATTAGGGAGTGATCAGGCTGGTAGGCAGAAGCAGTTAGGGGCAATCAGGCAGTCAGGCGAGCGGCTGGGAGCCAGCAGTCCTGGATTGTGATAAGATATGTCCAACTTCCCGTTTAGGCCCAATCCTGGTGGTTGCCTCACAACTGCCCTCCCCTTGTGTCCCAATCCTAAATGGGCAGTTGGACATCCCTCAAGGGGTTCCAGATTGGAGAGGGTATAGACTGGGCTGAGGGACACACACACCCCTTGTGCACAAATTTTGGGCACCGGACATCTAGATAAAAAAAAAAAAAAAACCTGCAGGAAAAACAAAGATGAGTAGGAATAGGGTTCATTGGACCTGGAATAATAACTCTCCCGAGAAGTCCTCCAGAGAAGTCTCTTGCCTCTTCAGATTATAAAATGCTGAGTTGTGACCCTTAGGGAGTGTGACACTTCCAAAAGCTCAAAGCTACAAAAAATGACACTAATTCCACCCTTTGGTGACACCACAATGGAGAAAGAAAAATACCCTTTAATTTTATGCAATTTAAACATCAGCTAAAGACACATCTTAGTTGTTCATATTGTCCTCTGGTCTCATTGGTCTGACCTGGATCAATCCAGTTCACACACTAATCCTGCTTCAAAAGCTACCCAGCCCATCAAGTAGATTTCTACACCAAAGATCAGAAATAATATCCTTCTGAAGTCTTTTCAGGACTTATGCTCCAGATAAAGAAAATCCAGGTGGTGAATCTTACTGCTCAGCTTACCCAGAAAGGCAATCCGGGAACCTGTTCAACCTCGTAGGTGTAAGAGGCAAGTTGGGAACAAGACAGCAGGGACTAGCAATTTCAGGCTATTCGATTGAGCAATAAGGAATCCCTTGCCTGACTCTAGTGAAACACTGTGGAGACTATTAAAAAGATCTGAGCCCAAAAGAACGCTAAATAAGCACAGTGCTGTGTGGAAAGCAAAGTTCAAAAGTGGAGGCTCTACTGTGTTCCACTCAAACAAGAGGACCTTCTAAAGTCACCTGCAGAAGGGAAAAGATGAGGTCTCGCTCTCTCAAGAGCCATAGCAGATACTCAGTTGAAGGCACTGTTGGGAAGATCAACCCCAGAACAAATATTGCTTGGTGGGCTGCTTCTCGACCAGCCCATAGTCTCTGGTCAAATATTGCTTGGTGGGCTCATCTCTGAGACTATGGGCCGGTGGAGAAGCAGCCCACCAAGCAGTATTTGAACACAGTGGTTTGCAGTCCTGTCTGAGCAGTAGAACCGCCTGTGGAACAACACTGCCTGAGCTCCACTGCCCCAGATTTTGAGTAATTATCGTGGCTGAGACCTGGGCCTTGGTTTTATTTTGTTTGTTTTTAAGGTAATGCTCTAACATTAAACTGTGTTCAAAACAAAGAACAAGCAAACAAAAAATAGGTAAAGACAAAAGGAAAAGGGCATTTCAAGGAGCCATCTTGTAAGAGAGGAAGCAAAAAAATCCTCAAATAACCAGTTAGGTTCTCCTGGCAAACAGCCCCAATCTCAGGTGCTTTCTAAAAGTGGCCTCCTTAACGTGATAAAAGACAATTTTGTCCCCTCATCAAGTAGTCAAGTCCAAGGGTTTTAGGATTTAGGAGCTCTGTGCCAAAAACAGGGATGAAGACCAAATATGTATTTCTTATTATAAAACACAGTACCACCACTATGATAATGATTTTATCTCCCCACTACCACCTCCAGAAGAGATTTAAAAAAAAAAAAAATGTAATAATGCCTTGGAAGAGAAAAGTGTTCCAGAGGGGCAATATTTAAACTCATTTAAGAAGTGAGTGGCAATGACATATCCTTATTATGGAAAAACTAAAATTCCCCCAAAGTGTAAACATGATTACTTCAAGCAATTCTTAAAGCAAGCTTACCAAGACTTACATCCTACAATATTTTATTTGGATTAGGCACCATCACTTTTAATCATAAGATCCCATCCAGATTCAATCCCACCAAATCTCCAATTCTACGATAGCTACCCAGGTGATTCTCAACCCTAGTTGGCAAACTGTGGCTTGAGAGCCACATGCGGTTCTTTGGCCCCTTGAGTGTGGCTCTTCCACAAAATACCACAGCCTGGGCGAGTCTATTTTGAAGAATTGGCATTAGAAGAAGTTTAAGTTTAAAAAATTTGGCTTTCAAAAGAAATTTCTATGGTTGTACTGTTGATATTTGGCTCTGTTGACTAATGAGTTTGCCGACCACTGACCTAGAAGCATCTGAGGAGCTTTGAGAGAGGGGAGGAAAAAAGGGAAAGCTTTGTGGGACCCACATTTATAAATTCTGGTTCAGCAGACCTGGGGCACACAGAATTTTTAAGAGATCCCTAGGGCAGATGTGCAGCCAAGGGTTGAGACCCTCTGCATAAATGTATCAACACCTAACATTTTCACTGCGCATTGCTCTGCTGATTGAGCCATGTTGCTATACAGTCAGACCCGAAGCAAACATTAATCGGTGCTATTCTGTGACACACAGATGAGTTACTGTGGCTCTTCAGGGGCTGTAATTTAGTGGAGTTGAGGCACTGATGAGTTCATGGCTTTGTTTCTCATTAATCTTTTATCATGTTCCAACTAGTGTGTGCTTTTTCATTCCATGGTTCCAAATCAGCACATAAAAAATAAATGTTTGAAAAAATACCCAACCTCTCCTTTCTTTTTTCTGTTAGACTTTCACATTCAAAGATGCTTGATGAATAAAAGATACCCCTAACACACACACACACACACACACACACACACACAGAGAGAGAGAGAGAGAGAGAGAGAGAGAGAGAGAGAGAGATGCATTATCCATTCCAAATGCATCCAGTTACTCTTAGAGCAGTAAAGATATAACCTGTTTTGCCCTGAACCTTAAAAACCCAGGATCTGTGCTTGCAGGCAACGAGAATTTATGGAAGAGTACCTGAGCACAGACTAGCCAAGGAGGGATCTGCCAGCTCTATGTGTAAGTGTTTTATGCTGGCAAATAAGAAGGGACTGGGGGCATGTGCCTTGTGTAAAGTGTGTCTCCCTACGCAGCGGCTCTCCTCTATCCAATCTTCTCCCACTGTGATTTTAGGACTGGGACCCCAAGACTGTTATCTATTTCCAGACAACATCTCAGACACCATTCTCATTAGCAAATGTCTAACTCCCAGACGGGTGCTTAAAAATTTCTGGATCACCTTGGCCAGCAAATAAAGCATGGCTGAAACCCTCAGTCCTAAGCCAAGAACGGCTCCTAGATCAAGAGGTCCAGTCCAATTTGACTTGAGCATTTTCCCTTCTACATCTCTTCTGGGGTTGTCCTTGGAACATGTCTGAGGGCCAGGATTCTCAGTTCTATCCACTGATCTGCTACATATCCTAAACTGAGTTATACTGTCCCTTGTTGGGGGCATTTTAAATGGATTTATTACTGCCCACCCAAGGGGAGGGACAGCTAGAGACTTCATTAAAGCCAGGAAGCCGCAAAGCAGTCCCTGAGGATGCAGGCCGAGTGAGGACAGATGATTATACGGAAGAAATCATGGCAGTGGCTGGGCCTGAGTACCCAGCAGTAGGGAGAAGCAAGTTATTAAAAATACAACAAAACAAATAAATCAAGCCCTGACCAGTGTGGTTCAGTGGATAGAGCATCAGTCTGCAGACTGGGAGGTCCAAGTTTGATTCCGGTCAAGGGCATGTACCTTGGTTGCGGGCATCTCCCCGGTGGGGGGTGTGCAGGAGGCAGCTGATCGATGTTTCTCTCTCATTGATGTTTCTAACTATCCCTCTCCCTTCCTCTCTGTAAAAAAATCAATAAAATATATTTTAAAAAAACAACAACAAATAAGTCAGCCTTCTGGGTTCACATAAATATTTTGCTAATAAGTTAAATGATGTAAAAGGAATATAGAAAGAGTGCCTACCTTTTAATGGAAGTTGGGTAAAATATTACACTTGCCAAAAGTTACTCAAGTGTGGCAGGGGGTCTTATGAGCTAAAATGTTTTCAGCCGAAGTCAGTTTGGTTCAGTGGATGGAGCGATGGCCTGCGGACTGAAGGGTCCCAGGTTTGATTCCGGTCGGGGGCATGTGAAACTATTTTTCAAGTGGCCAATATACTAATTTCTTCTTCAGAACCACAGGGAAGGTCCCATACAAATAATACCACATCACAGAATGATCACCAGCCCTGAACCCATTCTTCCCTTCCTGAAACTTCAGCATCATTCCAGCACAAACCCACCGCTCTAGGTCTTGTCAGAATCGAACCAGAGGGAGCCAATGTCACTTCAAGCTACTCACCTGTGCACAAATTAAAGCATCTCCCCTTACACTTCCTGCGCATCAGACACAACTAACCCCGGAAGTGTCCTTCCAGAGGCAGTCGACAGGAACAGGAAGAACATTTACCAAAAGGCAACAGGAAAGTGGGGCTGGGGAGGCAAGACCATCTCTGGAGTCATACCGGCCACCTCCTACAGGCAGGCAGAGACTGGTGACTCAGCTCATACCCTCCATCCTCCCCTGGGTCTCCTGGGTTCCCTGGACCGTGATTATCAGAAGAGATGATCCTCTCTGAAGGATGGAGAGAGAGAAAAAGTAAATAGATCTATCTGGGACCCTCTCACCTCTGGCTGATGGAATTCTCCCAGATAAGCAGCTGCGCCTTAAAGAAACAGAATTCAGTGTGGCCAGAGCTGAACTGCCAGCAGATGAGAAAATGCACTGGGAGTAGGCAATGTGCCTGCCACTCAGGAGGAAAGGGACAGGGGGTGGGGGAGGATGAGACTGCCATCATTAAGTATTGACCCTTGGAGAAAAGGCACATGAAGAATGCAAAGCTGTCCATGTGAACAATTTTGAGGATCTGTGAATGTCTTCTAATTGTACCATGCAGATGTTATCCTAGAAAGTTGCAGTAACTTTTGGGTTGGTATATAATATGTTCTGTGCTTCCAAGACAACACACCAGAGTTTTTAGCCAGGATAGGATGCAACCGTTCAACATGAAGACAGTACACTGTACCTGCATTTGTCAATGGCTAACTGCCTTTTGCTGGAATGTGTATTTGAGAGGCTGACTGTAAGTTAAAGGACCTTCAATGATTTGAGCCTTAACTCCCTGTAAATACCACACCACTTCTTGGGATCAACCAAAACTATGTGGCCAGTGCTCGGATAGCACATACAGAGGGACAGACAGACAGCTGTGGAGAACTTGCATTGGACCCATTTCTTGCCAACCTCCTCAAGATGGGGGCATAGTATATTCCTTCAATTAGCAATAGTGATTCTAACATCTCTTGGTCACCAATGCTATTGTACTTTAAGTAAATATAACCACACTTTATATACACTAACTTGGAGGAATTATTTTCATCACAATGGGATGCAATGTAATTGTGCCGATACAAGTGCATGGCACTGTGGAAGTCACTGACAGAGCAACACATGGGACGAAACAAGTAAATACTGCAGGCTGCGCTCACAAGGCTGCCAAAAGCCTTTGTGTTCCCATTAAAGTGTCTCACTATGTCCCAGGCAGGGCAACAGAAAAGAGCAGTGGCCCCCGGGAGGGAGAAGATTTACCATCTACCCTGCCCTTTATTTCAGAACCGGCAAGTTCAGCTGCTGGGGGGAGGGAGCCATCCTGGCAACAAAACACAAAGGGCCTGGATCACAGCCTACTTCTAAATAACACAAACAGATAAGGAATTAGGTGATTAGAGAGAGCACAGCCAGCGGGTCTAAATATCAGCCCCTCGGGGAACATGGATCTGTGGTAAGAACTTCTTACACTATACTCAGAGCTATCTCAGATCTGAATGGAGCTTTTCATACTTCCCACTTCAAAGCTAATTTTCTCTTTTGAAAATGAAGGTCTAATAATAAAAATTGAAATAATTTATATATACAAAACTCACTAGGAACTTATTAAATAAATCATGGTATGTCTACATTCTTAATAATTGCACAACTGTTAAAAATCATATTCTATAAAATTATTTAAAAGCCAAGGGCAATGCTCAGTTATAAAACATGAACACAGAGAGGCAGGTGAAGACTATTAACAGTGATGACGTTGCCTTTTTTCTTTAAATTTTCCAAAATTTATAAAGTGAATGTTTTATTAATTATAAGATAAAAGTGTCTAGGGTAGAGAATGTATGTGAAGAGAAAACCATAAGTCTAAGACATATACCTAATGGGGTCAAAGTATGAAAATAATTAATGAAAATTAAAGTGATAATGAAGCAGATGTTCACAGGGCTTAGAGACTGTGCAAATATGACTAGTACAGAGATTCTATTAAAAATAGAGAATTTCATGTATCTGAATCTAAACATAATAATGTATACTAACTATACTTAAATAAAAATTTTAAAGGAATGGGGGAGAGAGACTACTGTATATTCAAAGAATTGGCCTGACTGTACTAAACAGTGAGGTTATTGGTAGAAAAAGTTGATACAAGACTTTTAGGAGATAAGACTATTAGGAGAAACAGTTCACCTGCTTTTCTGATATTAAGTCACCATTAGAAACATAAATTAAAATCGCTCTTAATATAAATTACTAGAGGCCTGGTGCATGAAATTTGTGCAGTGCATGGTGGGAGGGGACGTGGGGGAGGGAGGAGGACCGGACCTAAACCAGCAGTCGGAAATACCTCTTGCATACGGGACAACTGGCTCCTAATTGCTCTACTGCCTGATCCCCCCTAACCACTCTGCTTGCCTGCCTGATCCCCCTCACCACTCTGCCTGCCAGATCCCCCCTCACCACTCTGCCTGCCTGCCTGCCTGTCCCCCCTCACCACTCTGCCTGCCTGTCCCCCTAACTGTCTCTTCCTGGGCCCCCCACCATGGCAGCTTCTCTGGAATGACATCTGGAAGGTCATTCAGCTGTCTGGTCTAATTAGCATATCACACTTTTATTATTATAGATGATGCCTCCAAAATGGCTGCAGGAAATATTTTAATTTTCGAAAATACACTGAAAAAAGAAAGCTGTGTTACCATAACAAAGACCACCAGCTGCAGCTTCTGGTAGATGGCAGATTCTGACAAACAGGATCCTGAAGAAGTCCATCCAGCTCTGTGTAAGGGGGACATTCAACAGCCCGCTCACCTCTGGTGACAGTCCATGTGGCACGTTGGGAGACGAGTAAAACAATCTCCGTTTTGACCCTGGGTCCTCCATTTAGCAGAAAAGGAGCCTTGAGCAAGTTACCGAATCTCGCACGCCTCCACCTCCTCATCTATCTAGCAGGGAGGGGGTGAAGAGGGCACATGTCCAGTGCCTCCCTCTACCTCAGCCACACAGGCATCCGGGGCCAGGAAGCCTCCGTTGGTATCCAGCAACCACCTTTGCTGCGAACCTGCAAATAACACGCCAGCTTCCTCCACCAGAAAGAGATTGCCCCTCAGAACATTCTGGTCTGTTTGGCAGTTGGACTCCCCTCATAGATTAATAAATCCACAAACGGACTTTTAGATCCCATCTTTGTGAGTGTATTTGCATAAATCAGTTAACCAGCCTATAAATTTAAGCTCAGGGCTTTAAAAGCAGCTCAGCTGAGCAGACCTTCTATAAGGCCTTAAAAAGGACAAGCTTTCCTCATCATCAGTCTTTATACAGAGCTGTCACCCAACATTAAGCCTACACAATGTTCTTTTGTGGGCCTGCCACGACTCAGAAGTCACTTCAGCATTTTTGCTGTGCTGTATCCTGAGCTGTGACCAGGCTCCTCTGTTCCTGCCATAAGCTCCTATATTTTTTCCAACCATTCAAGGCTGCTTGCACAAGCCGAAGACAAGCAGATTCTTTATCCTGCGCCCTTTTCTCTGCCTTACCAAGTTCAGTTAATATAACGGCACCTGAGGTGTGAACCTAGATCTAACAAGGCACCTTTTCACTTTTATTATAAAGTGAAATTCACCCTGAAACTGTTCTCAGGCCCCACCTAAACGAAACGAAACATAAATAGTAGGTTATAAATCCCCCCCCCCCCAATTCCACTGTTCCCCTAGAGACCCTATCCTCTAAAGCAGATAAATTTCCTCTCCTTTCTCCTTTTACTGGAATCCTAGGGAGATGTTCTAAGCTAAGAAGGAATATCTCTGGTTAGCAGTTGGTTCAAAGAGCTTGGGGGGGGGGGGGCTCATACAGGAAACAGAAAGCTCATATGGAAACAGCAGAGATATTCCTGTGTCTAAGTCTGGCTCAGGAAAGAAAAGTGGTTCCTGGCCAGCAGGTCTCAGTGGTTGAAGGTTGACCTATAAACCAGGAGGTCATGGTTCTATCCCCAGTCAGGGCACATGCCTGGGATTCTCTCTCATCATTGACATTTATATCTCTCTGTCCTTTTCCCTTCCTCTCTATAATCAATAAAAATATATTTATAATAAAAATAAAGAAAAGTGGTGTTGTCAGAGACCAAAATCATGGTCCAACAGCCTTAGCAAAGCCCCACTTCTCCGTTGCTAGAAGCAAAATTCTAGAACAGTGGTTCTCAAGCTGCAGTGCAAAAGAATCACCTTGAAATTGTGAAAAATGAACAGTCCAGGATCTAACCAGAGATTCTATCGCAAGTAACTTTTAAACTGCACTGTAAAAACACCTGACCTGGTTTTCATGGTGAGAGCCAACAGGGCATATACCTTTATATCTGAGCTTGGGCTTAGAAGGAATTAGGGAAACCATGAAAAGAAGGGCAGACCCCTAAATATGTACTGTTCACTCGAAAGATATGGCATCAACAGAGATCTACTTGACCTTTGCCCTCAGAGCAATCCTGTGCAAACCAGAAGGCTGGAGCTCATTTGTAGCAAATGAGAAGTGATAATGTTGACGGCCACATTAGCAGTGAATCTAACAGTCCTTGCAGAACTTCCCATCAGGGAAAACTATAGAATTGTACGTGTGAACAGCATTTTCCTAGCAGAAAAGGGGACAGAGGTAGAAGGGAGATGTACCAAAATCAAATTACATTCAGAAATACCAAAGGGTCCCTGCTCCCAAGCTTCTGAACTCACTTCAGTATCACCATGGTGCTATCAGATACACAAGGATGAAGATGGCAAAGTCAAAAACCGCTTCCTTAGATTTTATCTACTCAAGTGTCCTGCCATGCTAGGGGCTGAATTAGCATGGCGGGGGACTCAAATGGGCAGAAAAGACATACAAGTCAATGTGGACTTAAGGTGAAGGGGAAAAAAGGAAAATATGCCTATCTTCTTACTGTTCACATCCTCTTATTCATCCTGACCACCATCAAAGACAGTAATAATGAGGACCATAGTAGGAAGGGGGACAATAGAGGGAAAGGGGCAAAGATGGTAATGAAAGAGGGAACAACAAAGAAACTGGGGAAAGTATCTTGAAGCTGCGACTGTCCCACAGGCCCCACAGAAAACCTTCAACTAATTACAAACACCAGGGTTAAGATCTGACATCACAAATGACAAAGATTCCCTGCTCAACTCAGGTTCCTCTGAACTCTCTTTTTAGCTAGGCCCTGAGTTTTGGGTACCAACTTCATCCCTGACTTCTCCAGGTGAGCATGAATCCTGCTAACTCAGTTTAGTCAGAATCCCCCACCTCCAGTTTCTCATCATCCTTATATCTTACTGGTTCCTCCTCTACCATCTCTAATCCCACCCTGCTCCTTGATATAAATTCCCACTTTTTCTTCATTGTATTTGGAGTTGAATCCAATCTCTCTTCCCCACTTAAGAACAAACAAACAAACATTGCAGTGGTTCCTACACCTATCACAATGGTCCTAAATCAAGTCTACCTTATTCTACTTCAACAAGTGTCATGAATAACTTTTTTTTTTTTTTAACACAAACAAGGCTAAAGGAGGAAAACCCTGCCCTCAACCCCCATGAGCACACTGCACAGGCTCAAGCACAAAGATTAAAGACAAAGACTCTACTGGAATCAGAGATATGCCCTCTTCAAATCTGCTATAGATTTAGAGATTTGACTAATTAAAGTATCAATTTATTAGAATTCTGGGAGTAGAAAGATACTGACCAGGCTTAAACTGTGCAAACATAGTTTTTTTTAAAAACATTTAAAAAGCAGTTTAATGTGGATATCCAAGAAAACTAGAATAATCAAGTTTGGTTGTTGACAATGTTATAAGTAGTGAATTCAGGTCAAGAGATGCCACGCCTTCTGGCTGAACCCAAAGCAAGACAGCTAAAAGGCAACAGTAAACTTCAACAATGCTAAACATTTTATCTGTGGATTCATGTAGCATCTAACACATAGCACAGAATATTTAAGACCAACTCAAGATGCAGGGGACATAAGGGACAGCCACAAGTTCTGTTGCAAGGTCGGCAGTAACAAGTAAGGGCATGACCAAACTGTGTGGGCCAGAAGGGGGTGACCTCATCATTTCAATGAACCACAGCAGGAGGGAAGGTAGTAGGAGGGAATGGGAGAAACCACAGTGGGTGTGGGGGAGTAAGGAAAAGAAATTCCAGTGAAAACTAAAGTCACGGGAACAGAAATCTATCCTCTTACCACTCAGATACTTCCAGAAATATTCCCAAATCAAAACACAAAAGTAAACCAGAGAACAGGCACCAACTTGTATTAAAACTTCTGAGAACCCCGAGGTGGGGAAGATAATGACCTTGGGGGAAAGGAACAGAGTCGGACGACAAATGTCTGAAGCTGCCAGCTCTGCGGTGGCCCAAGAGCAAGGAGAGAGCATGTGCTCACTTGAGCACATGTGATTATATACCCAGACAGACAGACAAGACAAAGATATTAAACACTCACAGCTTCTTCCCTTGGAATTCATTTCTTGCTGGGTCGTGATGGTGAGAGACGAGAGGCTGTAGAATTTAGTAACACTGAATTTTCAGTTTGTCGGGTTCCATCCACTACCTCAGGTACCCTGGCACTAATATGTATCTTTCAGGATGGAGATCTATCTCTACTAGTGCCCCAATGACTATTCTCCACTTTATGGATATATAATAATACCAATTGGCCCAAATGCTGTTACAAACTGAAGCGGCTTAATGGCTTTTCAGTTGAAAAGCGTATATTGCCCTGAACTCGGATATTACTGCGCCCAAACATCTCCAGAATAACTATAAATTTGTTATGCAAACAGGAATGTCTAGACTGAAAGAACCATTCACTCCTCAGAGAGAAGAGGATTGGGAGGGGGTGAGGGAAGGAAGGGTGAAGCCAAAAAGCTGTAAAATTTAAAAGCGAGGAGGCGGGTCCACCGAGCAATCGGTGAAGACGAGACAGAGCCTGGTTCAAATCGCAGGGCGGAACCTGGACGTTTTCCTGAGGAAAATGCTGAGCTGTTGGTTTAATACACACTGAAAGGAACAGCAAAGGGCTGGGATAACTCTTTCCCCTTAGAAGAAATAAATGAAATAAGCCTGCTTTGAGTGGTGTCACATCTCCCTCCCCGTAAAGCACACACTGGCCTAATGTCCTGGCCGTCCCGATGGCCAACATCAACAAATGGAGCTGTCTGCAAACTCGCTCGTGCACATCACAGTGCGCTCACTCACAACAGCTGCACTGAGAGGTAGAGAGGAGGCAGGGTTTGGTAAGAAAAGGGTGGACAGTTCAGGCTGCACCCCCTCCCACAGGGACCAGCCGCCAGCCAGGGCGGAGAGAGCAGGCAGGCTGGAAAGGGCGCCCTGGGCACGCAGCATATGGCAGCCCCTCGGCATGGATCCACCTACAGCTTTTGCCTTGGCAGAGAACCACCTATAGCTTCTAAAACAAGCCCCTCCAGCTGGATAAAGGCAGCTCCATGTGAATCAGAATGTGGCTTCCTCCTCGTTCCAGACCGCCTTACCAAAGAGAAGAGCACAACCTTCCTTCCAGCCTCCCTAGCGATAAGGAAAACTACCCGGAAGAGGCAGAGGGGTAGATACAGAAAGCCAAGTGCCAGTTTACTCTGCCTACCCCTCCCCAAATGATGAACAGTGAGTATAGCCCACTAATGAGCATACCATGAGACATTATACTGTGAACATGTGAGTATCAATTATGTGCTGGGCAGTGACCTAGCAACAGATTTGAAGAAATGAGAAATCTACTTGACCCAGAAAAATCAAACGGAGTAGGGAAGGGGAGGGGGCATTTTAAGGGAGAAATAGAAACTACAGGCACCCATTATACGGTTTATCCAGAATCAGCAGGACAGAGAAGCACCCAAATTCTGGGATCACTGTCTGAACAAAAGGTGCAGATGTGCGCATAATGGGGATGTCTCTGCATAGCCGCGCGGAGGGCCAAATATGATGAAACAAGGATGGAGGAGTCTATACCAACTGGTTTCTGGAAGCGAGATAAAAAGGTCTGGGATACAAAGGCCTTCAGAGCTAAACTGAAGAGATCCGCCTGGGAAACAGCAACATGCCTAGGTGGCCACCAACAAACACAACCCTGAATCAGGCAAAGGGATCTGCAGCAGAAACAGACTGACAACATAGTGGATGGTGAGATTAATGCAAACAACCCATAAACGGGCTGCAGATTTTCAAAGGAATGCGGAAGTGAAGTGGTATCAAAAATATGCCTATGCAACAGGCCTGTCATTTGCTAAGGGGAAAAGCAAGCATCTGCGTCCTTCAGCTTCCCCTCTGGTCTCAGTTCTGAAAAGCTTTTTCCAAAACAGCGATATGAACTGATGCTACTTCATCCAGAATCTATCATCCAGTCTGAAGTTTACCCTGTGAACTAACCCGGCAAGATTAAAGGGTTAGTTTCTAAAATTATAAATACTTTACTAATTAAAATAATTCCCCAGATTCATAGTGCTATGAGATATGAAGAACTTAAATGTCTGGATTTTGAAATGAACAAAGTTTTCCCAGTACAAAGCTAATTAGCCCACCAAGAAGTGAAACCTGCAGAAGTGGAGGCCTACTGGAGGACTCCACTAAACTTGCTTTGAATATAAATAATATGAAAAAAAGGGTAATTTATCTAAACAGTGTATTTAGCTCTGCAATCAGTATCTCATAAATAAAGAGAGAAAGTTGAAGGGAAAGTATTATAATTGATTTTAAAATTAGTTCCAAGCAAGGAAATAATCTGACAACCAACAAGGTCGACAACAGTAAAAAATACATAGCCCTCAGGGAAAACATGCACCTAAAAAACGTCAATGAATCAAGACACCTAAACCGCTCTGAAAGAATATTTGGGAAAGCCTGAGTAAGAGTAGAGGTGTTAAAGGAATGTCAATTGGGGACCAATCTGCAAAAGCACCAATCTGTAAAGCTCTGACATCAACCCCTCTGCAGACTGAACCCACTCTGCACTATGCGAACGGAATACCGTTAGGAGGAAAGCCACCTCCCAGAGAGGCAGGGCTGGGCTACCCAACGGCAGCAACCAGACCAACTAGGAGAGGGGAAAGGAAGTGTCTGTAGAAAACTCAGCCACCTGTGACCCGGCAATCAGAACGAGTAATCCAATTAGGAAATAGGAAAATGGGGGTGGAAGTTGACCGCTTGGCTCAAGTTGGAATTGCTATCTATCAGAAGCAGTCAAGGAGATTAGCAACAGATTGAGAGACAGTAAAATACTCTAAAATAATCAAAAGCAATATATAGATTAGGCCTTTAGCCTCAGCAGATATTTAGATTTAAACTTTAAATGCTTGCTGTGTTTATAGCACTGCAAGATCCTGGGAAAGAAAGGATGTGAAGCTGAGAAAACCATGCCATTCCAGCCCTCGGATTAGCATTAGGCAAAGTGGGCCCCACATTAATAAGTAGCACAGGCTGATAAGGAGGCGGGAAATACTATGTGCGTGGAAATCTTGGGGCAAAAGCACCTTCAAGAACCAGCGCGAGAAAAAGGGTTACCTGAGCACAGAACTATGTTAAATGGTCACAGGACAGTAACTATGATGCTACTGTCAATGTAAGAAACAACAGAGAATTACTGTGGCTCATGGGATTGAAAAGAGGCAAGAAATATGAACACGCCAGCAGCAGAAAGTTTTAGATAAATTGAAAATAGAGAACTGTGTAAAGGCGATGATTAAATGAAGAGAAAAGAGAGAGAAAAGGAAATCGATAGCAAGAGGTAAATGTACATGCTTCAGGGAAAGATTAATGCCCAAGAGCCACTAGAAGATGCTAAAATCCCACAAAAATTATTTAGAGGGAACAGGCAAGATCATGGGAAAAGGAATGCATTGACTAAAGGAAACAAAAGAAAATATAATTTGTAATAGGGAGAAAAAAAGCAAATCAAAGGAAAATAGGATAGATTCTTGCTGTATTTTCCAGGTCATAATTCACTTAAAGATCAATGGAATGTACATTTTAGGAACTCTGCAATCTACCCAAATACCAAATGTCTCTACCTCCACCTTCATTCAGGCATGCCCCCAGTGACCTCTCCAGCCGAAAAGCAGGTTGTACCTCCATATGAATCTTTTTACAAATGATAGGAGATATATATATATAAAATTATATCCTGAAATCTTAAAAAGATAAGCTAAGCCCCACCCCACAGTCCTCTGATAATTTTTTTCAGTCCTCTAACAAAGACAGTTTCGAGTGTTCTTCTCAGAAATGCCCAGATCAAACAAATCTGAGGCGTATAGAATGCCTCTGCCAGGGCTCTGGCATATTCTCCGTCTGTCTTTTGATCACACCGCTGCAGTCCCCAAATCTCCCCATTGGAAACCTGTGAAATGCTATATCCATTTCAAAGAGCTTTTGCTTCTCTCCAAGGTCCTTAATGCCAAGCCGGAGTCCCTCTCTAATTCACTATTTGCCTTATGCTCCGTCACAAGTGGGAGATCACAGTCAGTGGGCTTATTGGTTCGCCCGCTTCGCTTAGGAGCCGCAGCCCCACGGTTTTCTGTTGGCATGCATCTCAGTGGCAGCATCATTTGCTTAGGGTCCAGAGGGACCAGTCATCTTGCTTTCAGAAATCTAAACTGGAGGGAATAGGTTGAGAACCGCTTTTAATCGTGTCTAAATGGCAAAGGACCCTGGGGCCCTGTGCAACGAATGGAGTTATTAGCACCTGAAACTGCTCTGCTTCTGACGAAAAGCCCTTAAGAATCCCAAGGCTTCACTCATAATATGCCTACCTGCAGCTCCATCTTCCATCAGCCGCCTACAGAGAAGACCCGGGAGGGGAGGCTTGGGAACAGCCTCCCCATCCAACGGCAGCAAGGGCGCTGGGAGATTAGGCAGACTGCAGCTTTAATAAAACTGACCTTTCAGTGCCCAGGTCTGAATACTTAAAGACCCTGCTGTGAGAGAACATTTGTGTGGTAAAGAAGATCACAGGGAAGGGGCTGAGAGGGTGATGGAAATGAACACAAGGTGAAAGCTGGGGCGAGGTGAGAGGCTCCACCCTCCCATACTTACCAGAGGTCCAAGCTGAAAGCGTGTAGGTCGGGGCGCAGGTAGGAACGGGGGTGCAGGTAAGGGTTGGGGTGTGTGTGTGTGTGTGTGTGTGTGTGTGTGTGTGAGAGAGAGAGAGAGAGAGAGAGAGAGAGAGAGAGAGAGAGAGAGGGAGAAGGAGAAGCTAAAAAAAGGAGTCTGGGGGAAAAAACTAAAACTGAAAGCACATTTTGTACATTTAACCCCTGGGGGTTGAGTAAACGATGAGCCTGTTTTCAAGGTAAATTTCAGCTCCTATATCCTAGTGCACTACAACAGCACCGCATGAGCGGACTGCATGGAGGAGTAAGTCAGCACCTTGATCGGATGGATGTCAAGGGTATGTATTTCCATTGTCATTAACTGCAAGTGAAACACAAAGCTCACAGCAGCCCTGGGCAATACAGCACTAGGTTTTCCAGTTTCACATCAAAGCCACTTGCTCTCTAGGAATCTGAGACTGCACAATGTCCTATCTCCCTTACGGCAGCAGCAACTCAGAAACCCAGAGCCTTTCTCCAAGACTTAGCACTTGTTTCTTTGTAGCAAACAACTGGATAAAATCAACTATACAGTCTGCCCTCTGAAACAGTGAGTTCAACATCCTGTGGGTTCAACCAACCACGAATCAGAAATATTTGGGACGCCCTAACAGGTCTGGCTCAGTGGATAGAGCATCAGCCTGTGGACTGAAGGGTCCCGAGTTCGATTGTGGTCAAGGACATGGACCTACTGGCACATCCCCAGTAGGAGGCGTGCAGGAGGCAGCAAATCGATGTTTCTCTCTCCTTGATATTTCTAGCTCTCTATCCTTCTCCCTTTCTCTCTGTAAAAAAAAACAATAAAATATATATTATTTTAAATATTTGGAAAAAGAAAAACGTTTTGTTTTTGCTGACATGTACTATGTAGTCAGGCCTACAATGCTTACATTTGTATTAAGCATGTATAGACTTTTGTTCTTGCCATTATTCTCTAAACCAGGTTTTCTAAACTTTTGACATATGTGTACCCTTCTATAATTTTTGTAATGCTGAGTATCCCTTAAAAAAAAAGGGGGGGGGGATGTATAAATATATCAAAATATATTTACTTTTTCTTTTTTGGTACATACACAAAATAATAATAAATGAAAAATAAAATTATTCATAATAAAATATAGATAAAAGTTATATTATAAACACTTATTTGGATCAATGAGAAGGATGAAATTGACTTGACTCATGAGAACGTCATAGAATTAGGCGCAGCTAAGCACGGTGCAGTGCATCTCCCCACCAAACTCTTCCCGTACCCCTGGGGGTTTGCGTACCACACTTTGGGAAACACTGCTCTAAACAATACAACATAACAACTGATTTACAGAGCATTTACATTGTATTAGGTATTATAAATACTCTAGAAATCATTTAAAGTAAATCGGAGGATGTGCTTAGGTTAAACGTAAACGCTACACCCTTTTACATAAGGTACTTGAGCATCTACAGACCTTGGTCTCCACAGCGGGCCCTAGAACCAATCCCCGCAGATCCTGAGGTGGACTGACTGTACCACAGGTACACCACATCAGCACCCAAAATGGCTCTCAGCCTGAAGGAGTTAACATCTCTAAAGAGTCAACTCTGATTCACACTGAATAATCCAAAAGCGCTGCCACAGAAGCAGAAGCAGCAGCAGCAGCCATCCAACTGTACTCTTTCTGGGAAACCATTACACACCTTTGCTTTTAACTGCTGTCATACTTTGACGCAACAAATCAGATTCTAACCAAAATCTGAATAATGAAATACAGGGTACTACTATTGGAAAGCAATTGCCTAGGGTGAAAACAGTTGCTTTGATCGTGCTGTTTTGTCCAGAGCCCTTCCTCTGGCTGCAATTAGAAAGTAACCAAAAGAGGGAAGTAATAGTATATATAGTTAGCCTAGGGCAAAACCTTCTTGACTCTATGTATAATTCAAAAGAAATGAACTAGTCTCTGTACAAAAAAAAGGAAAATCTAATTTGCCTTACTATTCCCACAATATATAGAAATCTCGGTAAATCTATATTAGCTGATGACATGTTATTAGAGGCTTTAGGGTTTGGGGAAGATAAACATTCAAAGAAACCTCTCCTTCCTTACTTGAAGGGCAAGCCCCATTGGGTCATCATCTGGGAGCTGGAAGCAAGTCCCTGCACGTCATTCCCCTGCCCTTGAGGAAGGTAGACCTGCCCTCCTCACCTACCCCTCCGGATCTTTAGTCTGCACCTTCTCCCAAGCTGCTCAGGACAAGCCCCAGTACCAGAAGCTATCAGGGTATCTTTTTCTCCATTTCAAAGCCAGTGACCTCCAAAAAGTGTCCAAAAATTAGATGGAGGGTAACCTCCTGAGTGTTTTACTCAACACCCTCCGCGGTCCATCCATAGTCTCCAAGTAAGCCTCAAGCACTCTGTTTCTGCCACCACAACACCACCCCCAATTCCTAAACCCTCAACACTCTCATTGGAGAGTCTACTGGCCGTGTGCTAACTAGGACAGCCACACATTCTTGGGCACTTTGTGCTTTGCTCAAGGGCACCTGGCCAAGGGGACAGGGGCAAATGGGAGCTAAAACTCAGTCTCCCTTGTTTGTCAAATCGTGTGCCCTAATATGAGGCTGCCTGGAAGGAATAACCTTCTCTTACTTGTTACAAGGGCGCCATATGGACTAACAAAGTTCTGGCCCCAATATCTGCATCTTGAGTACTCAACTGGTGTCCCTTTGTATAACAGTTGGCATACAGTAAAGAATTCTATAAATCAAAGACCCCAAGGAGTTGGATGCCTGCTTGCCTTGTCATTATAAACATAATTGCATCCTCCCTGGGATCTCCAGGTGATTTTTATTCCTACAGGAATATTATAAATCTATGTTAACTCTATAAAAGCACAGAGCTGAATCTTCCACCCATTATGAATTCTGTGACATTCTTTAAGTAGAAAGGCAACTCTAAATCCTCCAGTATAAAAAGAGACTGGTTGAGCGACAGCCACAAGTTCTCAGTTATCATACCATTCACCCACAGGACCGTGGTCAAAAGAGGCTCACCGAAAGCAACATCTCAACTCCTTGCTGCAGGTCAGTTTTCATCTAATATGGTCTCTTGTACTAAATGCAAATTACTCTCATATTTTGTAAATGCACACCACCAACACAAAAGTACTCAAATCTAAATTCTTCAGTTTTAAATTTCTTCAGAACAAAATCCAAAAGTGTGGCACACAAGCCTAACACATGACCCCTGCTTAACTCCCAAGCCCACTTCTCTACTCTCTAGCATTAACTGTCCTCTCTGTTCCAGTCATACTAAATTATTTTGAATTCCATCATATGCCCATAGGCTCTCTCTCTCTTCACGGGTATCCTGAGACGTTCACAGGGCAAGCAATCTGGCCCTGCCTATATTTTGCATCATTCCACTTATGAACCATCTACAATAACCATCCATTCCCTATTCTCAATCTTACCCAATTCTGATCAGTGAGAAATTATCTTCTCTCTGCTTTTTACTTAGCTAACTCCAAAGCACCTTTCCTTAAAGAAGCCCTTTCACATTCTGCATTCTCATAAATTCTAAACTTTCGTTCCATAACTAAGGGAAATTACTTGTGTTCTTCTCCGACTAGATTTTAATGTTCAATGAGGGTTTGGTTTATCCCCCTGGCTACAGTTCCTGCATAATATGCGATGTAAAGTGGGCCCCAGTAAATATTTACTAATAATGATTAACCCACTCATTTGAATTTCTAAACTGGTGCTGTCCATTACCATTGCCACAATCCACATGTAGCTGCTGAGTCCTGGAAATATACTGAAACAAATTGAGATGTGCTCCAAGTGTAAAATATACACAAGATCTAAAAGACTTAATAGCCCTAGCCCTCGGTGGATAGAGCGTTGGCCTGCAAACTAAAGGATCCCAGGTTTGATTCCAGCCAAGGGCACATGCCTGGGTTGCAGGCTCCATCCCCCCAAGTTGGGGGTGTGCAGGAGGCAGACAATCAATGATTCTCTCTCATCACTGATATATATATATATATTTTTTTTTTCTTTAAAGACTTAGTAAAACCTTAAAAATTAAGTAAAATATCTCATTATTTTTGGCTATATTAAATAAAATGTTTTGGCTAGACTAAATAAATGCATTAAAATTAATTTTTCATATATCTATCAGACAACTTAACAAATGCAGCTAGCATTTGTAGCTTCATTATATAGGTATCCGACAGTGCTGGTCTAGAGTGCCCTTTCTCCAATCTGCTGGTTTCTCTTCTTCCATGAACACTTAGATATACTAGCTGCTCCTGAGAAGACTTCCCTAGCACCTACAACTGGGTTCTTCACAGCACCCTCCACCACTGTGCTCAAAGTGCATTACATTAACTTATTTTCTTTGTGACCCCTCACTAAAATCCTATAAAGGAATTTAATGAGCAAAGAAGGGAAATCATTCTTCATGTCAACCAAAAGCCATATGTTGTAGACTCTTAGAACTTTCTGAAAATGGACTAAGATTCTCAAGAGTGGGAATTAAAGGAGAGGGAGGGAGGGAGGGAGGGAGGGAGGGAGGGAGGGAGGGAGGGAAGGAGGAAGAGAGAGAGAGAGAGAGAGAGAGAGAGAGAGAGAGAGAGAGAGAGAAGGGAACCTACTACGGGGTAAAAAGCAAGGAATTCTAAATCCTGAACTAGTACATATATTCCAACAACTTCTCATTGTCCATTGAGGCTAGGGGAAATCGATCCAATTATACCCTGAAGAGTTCAAGAGGATCCTGGAAAAACTAAAATCCTTCAGTAATAGTTCAGTTCTTACTCCAGAAAAACTGCTATCATCCTACCTAAGCTATAACACTCCTACCCCCTTAAAAGCTGCTTAAAATTCAGCTACATAGCCTACATTAACATAATGCATTTGGCTGATGATGCAGGCACAAAAATTAACGTTTAAGAATTTCAAAGTTGTGGTTGCTGTGGGAACCTTAATTCCAACTGCATGGCACAGATGCAGAATTGTGGACTATTCCCAATACTGATCAAATTGGAGATATTTATTTACTCGTGCAATGAAGCAGAGCTACAGTTACTGAGAGAAACTTATTTTGGCATTTCTAGGTTTTCATGCATTTAAATTCTCAACGTTACCACAATAGTGTTTGCTGCATTAAATTGCCTCCTCCATGGGGGAAAAAGGAAGAGAATGAACTGATTGGCCAAACATTCAAAGAACCCATCCTGTATGTGTTTCTTATGCATAATCTGATTCAAAAGACAATCATGATATTTTTATTTTACTCTTATGGGCTGTCTGTAAACTCTCATGCAAATGAAAACAAGGCATGAATTCCAATTTGTACGTGTACCAAATCATGTGGACCTGAAAAACAACAAAAAAGCAAATTTCACGTCCTTAGGACTACGAAGTAAATAAATTTTAAAAGTAGAGAGCACAATTTCAGCCACACTGTTTAATTTATGAAAACTGTCCAAAAAGAAAAAAAAAGTACAAACACTTGCCTGGGTCACTGGCTCTCACTGAGAACCCAGTTCTGTGACCAGTCAACACAGTTGTACACTTTAGTTATTAAAGGGCAAAAATAGCAGTTGTAAAGGTATCTGTAACAACAATACATAGGCAGACAAAAAAAATTCAATCTCAATCCCTATTCATAACTCTAATGATGGAAAGAAAATGGCCTCAAAATTTAAAACAAAACTGTCTGAAGACTACCAATTCTTATAGTTTTTATCCTAAGTATAATTTCTCAAAATCACCAATATTGATTAGGCAAGCACCTATGCTGCCAGAAGATCCAAACAGTGTAACTGATAATTATAGTTACCACTTGCAAAGATGAGTAGATGACCCTAGAAAATATATATAGCAAGATTCATTTCTTCCTAGAGCAAAAACCAATGAGCCTATCCAATCAAAATGAACAGCAGAAATGGGGCTTACTACAACACATGTCAGATGCAGAACTTCTCCTCTCCTCATTCTCAGAGAAACAAGATCTCGCTAAGAAAACACACCTACCACCTCACATATCCCAACCACTATTCCTTTCAAGCCCCCTGGGGAAGAATGGCAGCAGAGCCCATCCATAATAAAGTACAACAGTGAGTATGAATCAGGACAAATTGAGGTCTTCCCAATAACAGGTAGGCTTCAAATATTATGAAATACGTTGGAGATTTAAAGTACTTGTCCTCCGGAATTCTCAGGAATATGTATCACATTTAACTAATTGTCCAGCTCCTTCTGTTTGGCTTTTGAAGAGAAGCTGCACTGCTTCCCTATCCTTACCTGCGTGTTCTCCCCCTCCAGCCGCGGTGGTCGGATGCTGGACAGGTGGATGGTCTTGTAGTCACCGGAGTTCATCTTCACAACAATGGCATCAGCATTCAGCACCTGCATCACCTGTGAGCATAAAGGCACAATGTTGCCGAAACCGGTTTGGCTCAGTGGTAGAGCGTCGGTCTGCGGGCTGAAGGGTCCCGGGTTCGATTCCGGTCAAGGGCATGTACATTGGTTGCGGGCACATCCCCGGTAGGGGGTGTGCAAGAGGCAGCTGGTCGATGTTTCTCTCTCATCGATGTTTCTAGCTCTCTATCTCTCTCCCTTCCTCTCTGTAAAATATCAATAAAACATATATTAAAAAATAAATAAATAAATAAAGGCACAATGTTTAACCCTGCTTCAATGGCCCAGATAACCACAGCACACATGCTATGGAACAAGGCTTTCACCAGTCACAGGGAGAAAGGTGAGATCAATAGTCATTGAGGCAGATTTAATATCAGCCATCATGAGTCAACAGGTTGGAAAAACTATGCTACAACTGCCAGGCCCCAAAGACCTGATTATGATTTCTCATAGAGAGCAGAGTCTATAGCATTCACAATGATAGTCAATCTTCTTTATCTTTTCCCTGACCAAGACATGTGGTTAACTACAAAGCTTACGAGCTGGAAATCCAGTCTCTACATGTTACTGAAGATTTTCCCGGGAACAGGATCTAAACTAAAATCAATCTCTATATCTCAATGTGAATCTAGGAAAAGAGGCAAGAGCTGGATTAGAAGAAGGTACCAGCACTAGATGAGAAAGAAGAACAGTAAGATGCCCAGAGAGCAGAAAATCAAAACACAAATGAAGGGCAAAAAGAATTGACATCTCAGCGTGGAAAAGCTGTTAATCTCACAGGGAGAAACATTAAATTGCTAAGACATTACTCCAGCTACTCTAAAAGCCCCTTTTTCAGAGCACTACTATGAGCATCTTCATTTTAGAACCCCAAATCAGTGCCACTGGACCCCACTCTCAGCTGAAAATGATTAACTTCCAGTCTGAGATAATTTACAAGAATAACTATTTCAAGGGCAAAAATACAAATATTCCTCTGTGGAGGTTATCAGGATACCTTACTAATTGCACAGCATAAAATTCCATTGAAACCAGGCTAGGTTTCAAGTAAAACCCACAATTCAGCCAGCAGTCTATAATTCACCCAATTATACTCAGAGCCTGTTGATACAGGGCTGTTTCTTCATTTTTGCAAATAACACTTTGCTACAAGGTAGCTACTGATTACGAAACAGGTCACCATCCAGCTCATCTGCAGAATCAAAACCACCTCTTCTAGACTTCAGTCAGGTCCCATCAGGATCTAATCAACCGCGGAACAAACTACAGGGTCAGCTGCCACTGTATTTTGAGGGTAGAACTTCCCAAATGGAACAAAAAGAGCTAGACTCTCCTTTGCTATGGATAAAAGAGCCCTTGTTAACTAGTCAGATCTTTGAAAACAAATACATCCATTTACTGGCAGGTTCCTCCAAAATGGCTATCTTCTACCTTTTGCCAAAGAACCAGCCATATACACACCAAAAAGGGTGATTAAAGGACAACCTGAAGAAAGAGCAAAAAACAAAACAAGCAAGAAATTATACATAAACTCCAAGACCATGTGGATTCCTGTAACAGAGAGGAATTGACAGGACTACTCCAGCCATAAAGACAGAAGTGAAGCAGTCCAGAGATGGAAGACGCTGACAATGCCTTGCCATACTAGCAGTCAGCAGCTGTGCGTCACTGCAAGTTGCCCAGGACCAAACTAGAGAGGGTCGGACCTGCATTGCCACCATTTGTCCACAATCAAAAACTGAAATATCATTGCTGACATGTACACATAAGGAACTGTTTGACATTGAAATTGGGACTCAAAAGAACTGTTGACCCAGAAAGAAACTCACTACATTCTGATTCCTTTGCCTTTCAGCATAACCATTATTGCTTGTCTCATTTTCTGTTCTTACAAGTGTATTTCTAGTAGCACATGATCTCATTCATCTAGGGGAAATGATGAACAACATAGATTGATGAACAAGAACAGATCCAGAGACAAGGAGGCATGGATCAGACTGTCAGACCTCAGAGGGAGGGTAGAGGAGGGTGGGGATAAAGGGGAGAGATCAACCTAAGGACTTGTGTGCATCCATATGAGTCTAACCAGTGGTCAAGGATAATAGGGGAGTGGGGGCATGCATGGGGAGGGGTTTGGGATGGGAATGGGGGGATAAGGACAAATATGTGATACCTTAATCAAAATTTAAACCAAAAAAAAAGAAAGAAATTATACATAAGAGGAAACAGCAGGAGGAAAGTGCCATCAAACAGAATGAATGAAAAAAAATATGACAGTTGGAAATGAGCTGTAAATCCATGAAAGACTAAATAGGGCTGGTGGATGGAGACATCCATGGTTTTCTGGCCATAGGTAATAGAAATTGTGTACAGAAAACCAGATCATTGACTGGAAAAGTAATGAAAGTCTAAATACCTAAGTAGATTGGGCAGGAAAGGGGTGAGAGTGGGAAATTATATATTTGTAAAATTATATTTATTGGGTAACAATGGTTAATAACATCATGTAAATTTCAAATGTACATTATAATACAACATCTGTATATATTCAATATGTGTTCAGCACTCAAAGTCTAGTTTCTTTCTGTTACTATATTATTTGACTCCCTTCCTCCTCCCCGCATTATTCATAAGATTAACTTGCAACCCTGAAAGCACCAAAAAGCCAGTCTCAAATAACCACAGCCATGCTGTTATAGCCTTGATAACAGATCTAATCATACCAAAGGCTAACCGCTCAAAACCAAACAACCAGAACCTAAAACTCACCTGGTCAGAAAAACTTGGTGAGTCCAAGGGTAATCAAAGCCATGCCAAGGTCAAGGTTGATTACCTAGGTATGGGTGGTACCAAAGGGCACAGGACCCTCCAAATCAAGGAGCCCCTTATGCCAGCCCAATCACAAAAACATGTCCTGAAAGCTTAAACATAGTCCCTAAGACATAACAAAAAATACAGTTTCAGTAACTAAATGAAAAATAGTGCATCTTAAAGAAAAAAAAGCACATCTTGTTCCCACTACCATCTAGATATTAATGCCCATCATTCCCTAAAGACATCACCAGTAGCTTGGAGAACTGACAAAAAGAATAAAAGATGATTTCTCCATCGTTTAAAATACCACATTTAGGTGAAAGGAAACAAATTATAATGCGGTTGTCAAAACTTTCCACGGGTTAGGTATTCAGATACATGCTTATCCCACCTTCAAACCAAAGTTCCACAATGCCATGCCAAGCAAAATAGCAAAATCGCTAAATAAAGCAAATCAATACTGCTCCTGTCTCAAAAGTACAGGACCACTGCCTAAAGGATAATCTTATCTAATAAAAGAGTAATATGCAAATTAACCATCACTCCACAACAAAAATGGCAACGCCCATAGACACAAGATGGCGGCACCCAGTCCTTTCAGGCCCAGGGAGGGCTGCTGCTGAGAGCAGGCAGCCTGAGGCCCAGGTTGTTGGTCTGGGAGGTGTCTTGGCACCCCAGCGCAATCAGCTCCCAGTGACCTGGGCTGTCAACCTAGAAGGTGGCACCCCACCCACCCACCCTGTGAGATCTGCTCCCAGCTGTGATCTGGGCCGTAGGCCTGGGAGGTAGTGCACACCCTGACATGATCAGGTTCCAGTGGCTTGGGAGGCGGCTGTGCACCCCCTTCATGATCCACTTTCAGGGGCAACTCTAGCCATGGCCTGGGCAGCAGCTGCGCCCTTCTCCCCATCCCCCCCCCCACCCCTCTACCCCACCACTGCCGTATGCAATCTGCTCCTAGCCTAGGCTGGGTTGTGAGCCTGGGAGGCGCCCAAAACCACCTATCCCCTCCCCCTGCCCTTCCCCCCCCCCCCCCCCCCCGCAAGTAATCAGCTCCCATCCACAGCCAGGGGCAGCTGTGCCCCCAAGAGCTATCCCTTCCCTGGGGCAGCCTGGGGTGTCAGCCTCCAAACACCTGCACCCCCATGGAGTGATTCCCCGCACACACACACACCTATAGCCTTGGAATTTCCCTTGCCCCCAGCAGAGTGATTAGAGACAGAAAAGAAATAAAAGGAGAAAAGAAAGAACAAAAGATGAAACATCAAGAAAAATAAAGAGAAGGAAAAAAGGAAGAAACAACCATATGATATTTGGACCTTTCCAAGGTCTCATGAAATTCCTGTTTAACAAGTATATTTTATGACACTTTTAGTTTGGATTTATGTTTTTACTGGTTTGCAAGACCACAGCAGGTACACTGTCCAATATGTTAAAGAAAAAAACCTATCTAATAAAGAGGGAATGTGCAGGGGAGGGCATTTGGGGGTGACTGGGCTGTCAGAGAAGGACAGTTGGGGACTATGGGGCTGGCAGGGAAACAGTTAGGCATCAATCAGGCTGGCAGAGGAGTGGTTAGGGGGTGATCAGGCTGGCAGGCAGAAGTGATTAGGGGCAATCAGGCAGGCAGGCAGGCAAGCGGTTGGGAGCCAGCAGTCCTGGATTGTGAAAGGGATGTCTAACTGTCTGTCAGATGTGAAAGGGATGTCTAAACAGGCAGTCAGACATCCCCCAACGGGTCCCAGATTAGAGAGGGTGCAGGTTGGGCTGAGGGACACCACCATCCCCCAGTGCACAAATTTCATGCATTGGGCCTCTAGTAGAGTAATGTTTATGCATCTCAAATTAACACACACTTCCTAAATCTCAATGATGAACAGGGCTACACATTCCTCACACCAAAACTAATTCATTAACTTGTCAATTGCCAAAAACACTGAGAAATTCCTATAATTAAGACATGAGAAATATCTAGACATTCTCCACTCCCTAGTCATGCTCAGAGAGGAATAAAACCAGGGAAAGTATCACAGTATTCACATCTTCACTCCGAATATAGAATGTGAAGATCTGAACCTGCCCCTATGACAAGTTACTGGTGAGCGTCACCCCCTGTATTGCGTTAGCAGCAGCAGCAGCGGCAGCAGCAGCGAATGAATTCCTGAAGCTGTAAATTTCCAGCCTCAGCAGCACACTCTCTCTGCTCGGCATCTCCCTGATTAGAAACCTCCTCTTCAAGACCTGCACATTCTGACGCTGCCAGCAAATGAGGTTTGGCTTTCTGGTGATGGGGTGAATGGGGAGTGCATGTGTGTGTCCATGTGTGTGTATTTAAGGGGGATTTATGACTTATTATTCCTCTGTAAATGGTGTCATTAGTGTTCGGAGAACAAGCAGCTCCAGAGCTGAGGCATGGAAAAGGCAATAAAAGAGTGGCTCTGGTCACATGCTGTGCAGTAGGTAAATGCAGAGTGGCTCACTACCCAGAGCCCGCACACCAGCACTGTGACAGGGCACATTTATAACAGTGATGTTTCTTACGTGCTTTTCATCAGGATAATTCTAACTATGCCCGCATCACTCACTCTCTCCACATGCTGCAGATTCCTACTTAGTCTACCCGCACACGCACCACCATACCACACGCTCTAGGAGATCACCTAAGGCACCGGAGCAGACATCTGCACTGAAAAAGTCACTGACTAGCCGGACTCAAAGCACATGAAAATCCGAATCCCCCACCGTTTCTTGAAGCCCAATCATAAATGGGAAAAGGAGTGGTTTAATAATGACGACTGTAGGCTAAGGGCTGCCACAAGTCAAGAGAAGTAAGTGCAGGGTGCTGTCGGGGGCAAGGAAGGGACATCCATTCCCATGGCTGGCCTCCTGCCACTCTCCACACTGCAGAGCCATCCACAGTGATCTCTGGGTGGTGGAGAGCTGTTCAGCTTCCTAAAACCCTGCAGTGCATATAAAATGAACAGAAAGAGCCTACAATAGCCTCCTGAGCTACAGAGACATTCAGAATAACTCCCCACACACAACTACTGGTATTCCCAAAGCTGACTAAATTATCAGGATGGATAGGAATTAAAGAACCAGCAGCCCAAAAAGGGCTTTCTATGGCACCAGCAGGGAGGGAATACCCTTTCTACTCTCTGAAATCATGACATCCAGCTGCATCTCCTGGTCCCAAGGCATGTATGCTGTGTCTATTCTCCCCAAAGCCAATCCTGTAAATGCTACTGAAGCAACACCAAACGTGGGTGAAATAAGGAATACCCCACAACTATTGCAGCAATGGCCTGGAGTCCTACACAGTCCCTTCTCCACCCCCCAGAAGAGTACAGCCGCTGCCCTCTGTCCTTGACAAAATAAATACTAAGCACACAATTCCCTGATGCAAATACCTCCAGGCACCTAGGCATGATTAAACAGGCTGGACACTATAACAAGTGCTTCAAAGGAAACCAGACATCAGACGAATTCCCACAGAAGGGCATCCTACAAAACACCCGACCAGGACTCCTCACTGCCAAGGTCATCGAATGCAAAGAAAGTCTGAGAAGCTGCCGTGCCCAAGAGGAGCCTGATGAGACATGACAACTAAATTCAGTGTGCCGTCGTGGATGAGATGCTCGAACACAAAACAGACATTAGAGAAAATCCAAGGGAATCTGACTCAGGCATGGACTTCAGTTGAAAATAACATAATACTGGTGTACCACTTATAATTGATGTGCCATACTCATGTCAGATAATAGTAGAGGGAATTGGAGGGGGGTAGGGTAATGCAGAACTCTGTGTACTATCTGCCCATTTTGTCTGTAAATCTAAAACTATTCCAAAATAAAATCCCAAATTAAAAAGCCAGGTAAATACTTTTTTACAAATCTTGTCTAATTCAACCATTTTCTTATCGGCAATCAGTTTGCTAAATTAAGCTATAAATCAATTCTTTTTTTTTTTAAGAAGACACACTCACATTACTAAAATCACAAGTATATTACATAGCATCACCATTTTAGCATTGATTCTAACTTCATGGTTGTAGTTATTCCGCACTTAGACAATAAGAGCACATCACATCTGAGAGCTGCTTTTCATTTTGCTTTTGTGGTATAAACCAAGTCTTGATCTCTTTTGGCATAACAGAGACCACCTTCCCAACCAGATCATCAACACAACTTCATCGAAAAGCTCTATAACAAGAAAGTCAAGGAAGTAGCTAGTATTTTGTTGTTGTTGTTGTTCTCTCCATATTACCAAATGGGAATATAATATGAAAAAGTCTAGATAATCCCAAAATATTAACAAGTATCCCTGCTTAAGAACCATCTTAGAGAGACATAATAATGAATTCCTTTCAAAGCTCTGACTGGACACGCAGCAAAAAATAATCAGGACCAAAACAAGCAAGTACTAGAATTCACCGCATCCAGGGATAGCTTATGACTTCACCTCCAAAATGGGACATGGCCAACAATACCACACAGTTCACTACTTAGGGCAATCTCCCAGTCAGAGCCCCAAAGGGTAAGGTCCTTGAAAGCAGAAGCCACTGCCCTCAAAGTGCCGCTTCCAGGGCTCTGTGTGTTTAAGTAATCAGTTGGTACAGAGAACCAAGCTAGAGGCCCCTCACCAGGCAAGACTCTCCTCCTGAGGACACGCTGCCACTCCTCACCACTGTCCCTCCACCCCTCCCCCTCGTGTTATTCAGGTCTGTGAAATCTGCAAGGCCGAAGCATACAGCAGAAGGGACAGGGAAGCCAAGCCACGTGCTCAGGGGACCATATGGCTACAAACAGCACAGATCAGCTAAAACGCCACAGGGAAGGCAGGCAGGAAATTGGCAAGCCACGACAGGCACAAAAGTCTCAAGCAGGCTCAGCTAATCACTGTGAAGTGAACATGCTTCTCTGCTAACCTGGAGAGACAAGGAGAGCCCTCCCTTGCGTTCCCTTCCTTAAGAAGGGAAGCTACTTGAGCAGAGAATGGAAACCAGTCTTTCCGTAGGTCACAGATACACAGAGAATACTTGGTTGAGTTTCAAATTTCTCAGAAGTGAGACTCTTGGTCAGCCATCTGACCTTACAGTGTTGCTTCAGTTCCAGAAATCACCTACAGTGTCCCAGAGGCATTCAGTTAACGAATTCATAGGTCACCTTTCTTGGGCTTTTCGGGCTATTTCGCTGTTCTCTAAGCAATTAATTCCTAGGAGATAAAGTGACTGACTGCTAAAGAGAGAACCTCTAATTGTTCAGGCTTTATCGTCATCTCAAAGCAGAATAATCCAGCAAAAAGTAGTAGGCCTGTCAGACTATGTTCTTGCAGGCCCCTGGCATCTCAGGACCTTTTTAGGTTTTCTTGGCATTAACAGACATTTTAAATCAGGTAAAATGACTGCAAAACTGCAGTTGGGGTCTAAGTTATGAAAAGAAACGCACATCAGTTTTTTCCTTTTACATTTACTGCTGCTATCCCATGTTCTATAACAGAGATTGGCAAACTATGGTTCAAGGGCCATCCAGCCCACTGCCTACTGTTATAAATAAAATTTTATTAGAACACAGCCACACACAGTCAGTCACACATGACATGTCTATAGCTGTTTTCTTGCTATGGTGGCAGCATTGAGTAGCTACAACAGAGACTATATGGCCCATAACACCTAAAATATTATATGACCCCCTAAGTGGTTGTTCAACTTCTGTTCTACAATGTATTAGGAAATGAACATACAGAGGGAGGTATACACTTGTTAACATTTCTAAAAAACTATTTAGCAAATACTCTAAAATATTACTAAAGAAATAACTGTCGTTTACAGAGATAAATAAGAGTCAATTTTCTAAATAATGGAAAAATGATCAACTACATGAATATCAACCTACTGGAGACTGGTTAAATAATTTATTATACGGCCTCATATTGGAACGGAGAATTAAAAAATGAAGCAAGCTCAAACATTTACTTTAATTTCTTCCTTAAATACCTCTAAAAAAAGTGAAGGAGTTTTATTTTATTTTATTCCCATAGTTTAAAAGGACAAAAATTAATGGGAGAAAAGGATACAGCAACAAAACTCTAGAAGCTGGAATGCAGATGTATGGATGGAAACAGTGGTGACAAACACAATAGCAATCTGTTTATACTGCAGACTTCCCCCATTCACCAAGACCAGGATTGGTTTAAAGTTTATTTAAGAAGCACCTGGGCCTGGCCAGTGTGGCTCAGTTGGTTGAGCATTAACCCATGAACTTAGGAAGACACAGGTTCAATTCCCGGTCAGGGCACATGCCCAGGTTGTGGGCTTAATCCCCAGTAGGAATTAATTGGTTGCCTGTGCAGCAGGCAACCAATTAATGTTTCTCTTTCATTAATGTTTTTATCTCTCTCTCCCTTTCCCTTCCTCTCTCTGAAATCAATAAAAAACCTATTGGGGGGTGGAGTGGTATGGGAGGGGAGAATCACCTGGATTTCAAGATGTACAACCCATATATAAATCCACTGCTTCGGACTCAGTGTTCAATACCTCATTCTTAAAAAAAGAGAAATCCTCTTATTTAAGAAAGCCTCTTAAAAAAAGGGGGGAGGGGGAGAGAAAGCCTCTAATATGGAAAAATAAGGGACCAAAATAACCAAAAAGAATTAAAAACAACTTGGAGAACATAGACTATACAAGAAGAAATTTTTCAAAAGATTATAATTTTCTCAGAAAGCTAATATGATATACATTTCTGAAACAAGTAGATATTGTTTTTAAAACAGTAATAAGAAAAACATTCAGAGAACAAAAAAAAAGCTCTCTGTTCACACATAAACAAAATACATTACTAAAATTCCGGGGGGGGGGGGGGGGGGAACGATTTGCTAAGAAAGACAGGAAATCAGAATGATTTTTAAACCTCTAAAAAACAAGAAAACAAAAATTCTCTAATAGCTAAGCAATGTCTTCATAATTCCAAAGGAAAATAACTTCTAACAGAATTCTATACCCAGATGAACTATCAAATTATAATTATAAAATAGACGTGAAATGTTACAAAATATTTACCTATCCAGCACTTTTTTCCCAAGAAGGTAGAGAATCTGTGCCACCAAAATAAAACATAAAATGGTAAAGAAGAAGCCATGGAGCCTGGCCAAGTGGTTCAGTTGGTTGGAGGGTTGTTCCATACACCAAAGATTGAAGGTTCAATTCCTGACCAGGACACATACCTAGGTTGTGGGTTCAATCCCTAGTCAAGGCACCTATGGAAGGCAACTGTTCCTTGTTTCTCTCTCACATCGATGTTTCTCTCTCACTCTCGCTCTCTCTCTCTCTCCCTCCCCTTCTTTCTCTAAAATCAATAAAATAAACAAACATATTTGGGGGTGAGGATTAAAATTAAAAATAAAAGGCAGCATAAGCCATGATATTCAACAAAACATAGTTTCAATCCAGGTAATAAGGCAAAAAAATACACACAATAACCACGGAAACTACACCCCAGGATAATGGTGAAGAAATCCAATTATGACAGCTCTGTGTCAGGGGAAAAGAACCAGTCCAGATTGGGACAGGTCATAAGGCTCCTGGAAAATACTGTTGAAAAAAATAAAATTGACAGACTAAATCAATGCCTTCAGAGAAGGTTTAGACAAGTAGACTCTTGAGAGTTAAATTAATCCGTATATACAAAATATAGATATTAACTCTAGGTAAAGCAAAAAAAAAATGGTGCAGGAAATGAAAAGTAGTCATAATATGCTATGTGGCTCATGGTGACTAGTATTTCCCCACCAAACTCTGAATATTAATTGAACCAGAATTATGATAAAGTCCTACTGGAAAGATTAAGTGTAAAACACGTACACCCACATGAACATCTGTGCATAAATTAAAAAAAACTAAATCCTCATATTTCATGGTGTGAAGAAAAGAAGATATAGCTAACACTGAAAAACTGAAAAAGAGCAATATAAACATTCTATTCAGAGGCAGGGAATGCAAGAGTTAAAATGGCTGCCTCAAGGGAGAAAAAAAAAATGGACTAGTCTATTTCTTAATAAGCCAGAGTTCTTTAAAGTCTCATTAAAATAAAAGCTTACAAATATAAAAATTACATACCAAAGATTACAGATCAGTACTACTCAAAAGTAGCTACCAGTCTGCAGTGATATAAGGAGCTTGTACCAGAACATAAATTAACTACAGCGCTGAGAACACTGCTGACATTTTTTCTGTAGCAAGCTTCTCTTGATGAAAAGAAGCAATGCCTTGATTTACATTCTGGCTCAAGTTCCTAATATCAATGCACTGTGAGTAGGTCAAGTATAGATGAAGGGTCAACAAACTTTTCTGTAAAGGGTCAGAAAGCAAATATTTTCTGCTTTGCAAGCCATAAGGTTTCACAACTGATCACCTCTGCCACTATATCATGAAAACAGCTACAGACATTATGTAAATAAACAGATGTGGCTACATTCCAATTTATTCATGACCCGAATTTTTATTGCATCTAACTTTCATGTGCTACAAATCATTTTTTTTTCTCTATGTAAAATCCATTCTTAGCTTGCAGACCGTACAAAAACAAGTGGTGGGACAAACTCGCCCATGGGCTGTAGTTTGCCAACCCCTGAGGTAGACAGTCAGCTTTGTTAAAAAGAAAAAGAAAAACTGTCATAGTAGTTTCTTCTAATATAAGTGTCTTTCCATCTCTTTGTTATGCTTTTTTTTCCTTGTTTGAAAAACAGAATGCTGAAAATTTTTAAAAACCAAAAAGTTTTAAAGCCATTTATCTACCTAAACACATTTTTCTCTCTATTCTTTAAGCAGGCCTATACCCAAATGACCTAAATTTAAGATCTTCCAGGAAAATGATTATTCATCATAACCCTCAATTAAATAGTTATTAGAAGCAATCTCCTGTCTCCTGGCTCTGTAATGAATACAACTTGATTGTAATGAAAAAAGCCTCACCGTGTTTTAAAACTAAACAGAAAAGACTAAGAACACAAAACGGATCCTGGGATCCTGGAATTTTAAAATGAAGGAAATGGCCGAAACCGGTTTGGCTCAATGGATAGAGCATCGGCCTTTGGACTGAAGGGTCCCGGGTTCGATTCCGGTCAAGGGCACGTACCTTGGTTGCGGGCACATCCCCAGTGGGGGATGTGCAAGAGGCAGCTGGTCAATGTTTCTCTCTCATCAACATTTCTAACTCTCTATCCCTCTCAATTCCTCTCTGTGTAAAATCAATAAAATATATTTTTAAAATAATAAAAATAAAAATAAATAAAATGAAGGAAATGTTTCTAAAGCCAGCTCTCCCTCTTCTAGTTACCAATAAAGTCAGGTTTAAGATAAATACAAAGTTACTGACTCAGTCATCTAATATTTTGAATTTCTTCAGCAATGCCTTAGTTCCCCAACTATCAAGGGCCCAAAAATCTCAAAATCCTCTAGGTTTCTCTACAACTGAGAAGGGGGCTACCAGGGACAGTACCTGGTAATGGGACCTTCATCTGCATTACTAATATCACAAGCCCTCAAAGTGATGATGGTGAAAATGGAACAACTTCCTTGTTCAGTGAATGATCATCCTTTCATTGTCTAGCTACGGTCTTCAAATAGAAGAGATTACAGGAAACATACGCATAACCCAGTAAGTTCCAATTAGGTGGAACAGCCACCCATGTCTAGGTTTCCAAGCCAGCACAGCCCTCACACAGCAAGAAAGCCAAGATCCATCCTAGTCTGGGTCAGAATGGGAAAATGCATAGGGAGTATCCATCCAGGAACGACTCCCACTGATGTCCACTAAAACGTGTAGTTATAGTTAACTTGACCACTGCTTGGAAACCATATACTAAAAGACGGAGAGGGACCACTTGAACACTCTGTGTCCTATTCCTGTGAGCATCATAAAAAAGAAAGTGAAGAAATTCAGCCAATTCCTCAGACTTTGTTAAAATTTTACTATTCTTAGATAAAACGTTCCAGGATTTTTCAGGCTGACAGTGCCACCTAGTGGCTTTCAATATTAAACGGTTAGGCGATATTTGGGACAGTCACCTCTCAATTAGAGGATATGAATTATTTAACCACTTTTAGTCCATAAAGGACAAAGTGCCCAGCATTTCCTGCCAAAAGTAAAAATAGGTTGGAAAACATTACAGCACTTGGGGAAAGTGACAACAGGTCTGCCCTGGCCCCCTTCCCCACACCCATCCCCCCTCAAGAGACCAAAGCCTGTAACTAAGAAAAACACTTTATGATTTTTAGAGGGAGGGAGAGAGGGAGACAGGGAGGGAGGTAATGAGACATCAACTGGCTGCCAAATGCACCTGAGGCTGAGGATCTAACCTGTAACCCAGGCACCTGACGGGCAATCGAACCCTCAATCCTTTGGTGCACAGGTCAACACTCTGACCACGGAGACACACCAACCAAGGCAAGAAAAAGCACCTTTACAGCACCACTACTGGAGCCAAATAATCTATTTAGTAGCTCTAGTTTCCATCAAAGAAATCCGTTCTAGGACACAGCAGTGGAGAGCTCTCGAAAAGAAACCATCACATCAGAAAAAAATCCAAAACCACGAGAGTTCTAAAACAAAAGAAAAGCTTGAGGGCCTGTACATTTGGGCACAGAAAATCTAAGAATGCCATTTTCTAAGCAGACACAAAGAATCCCTAAAATAGAAGTGATATTTCAAAATGGCAATGTCCACAACTTTAACATATGAACTTCTAATGAAGTTATGCAAATTTAAGTTCTTATGGTGTCTAAGGCCCCTATAATAAACATACATGTGCAATCATGCAGACACCTCTACACACCAATGGCTTGCCCTGAAATAAGAATGCTTCCATTTTTTAAAATATATATTTTAATGATTTTTTTACAGAGAGGGAGAGGGACAGAGAGCTAGAAACATCATGAGAGAGGAACAATGACCAGCTGCCTCCTGCACGCCCCCCACTGGGGATGTGCCTGCAACCAAGGTACATGCCCTTGACCGGAATCGAACCTGGGACCTGTCAGTCCACGGGCCGACACTCTATCCACTGAGCCAAACCGATTTCAGCAAGAATGCTTCCATTTTTTATTGACTGTTCAAATTTCTGTATTACCAATAGCCTAACAACAATCATGCATCTCAAGATGCTGAGAATGACTCACCTTGGCAACAAACTGCTTGTCCTTTTGGTCCAAGTTAGCAGTGGGAGGCACGTAGTCTCTCCATATTCGCAGCCTGCGTTCCTTAGCAAACCTGACAAAAAGCAAGGATGCAAATCATTCAGACAGATTAGGTCAGCAAAGGGAATCCATCATCGCCATGGGAGCAAAGAGTGCATGATCCTTCCACCAACAAGGCACCCAGAAGAAAGGCAATCAGTCAAATTAGATTAAAGTGTGACAACAGCCACAAGAAAAAGTGTACAAGCAACTATCCAAGATGCATATACAAATCATAATCCCATTAAGGGTAGACTGGCTCTAAAAATGCAATTTTTTTTAACATGGACAGTTCAAGTCCACCTTGATAATTAGCTCTTTGGCGTATCCAGCATCTCCTGAGTGACTACTATGTGCTAGGCACTGGAATGACACACAGAGCAAATGTTCCTTTAAATGGGAAGAATACATATATTAAACAAACAAATATATAGGGTGGGGCAAAAGTAGGTTTACAGTTTTTCATAAGGAAAATGCAATAAATAATGCAAGAATAAACTATGTTTCGTTTACTCACAACTGTAAACCTACTTTTGTCCCATCCCATATTTTGTTAAATAAATAGGCCTGCTCAATTTCCATTTAAATTATGAAAAGGTTATCAGCTACCCAAAACTTACGTAAAAAACAAGAACAAAATTGTCACTGTACTGCATATAAAGATAGGAAAATGGACAAAACTACAATAGAAGTCCACTAACAAAAACTGTAATTTTTTTTTAAAAAAAGTCACCCTGGCCAGTGTGCTCAGTGGTTTGAGGGCCGGACCACAAACTGAAAAGTCATGGGTTCAGTTTCCATACCTGGGTTGCAAGTTCAATCCCCAGCCTAGGTAGGAACGCATTAGGAGGTAACCAATCAATGTGTCTTTCTCACATGGATGTTTCTCCCATTCTCTCTCTCTTTCTCTCCCCCTCCAACCTTCCCTCTAGAAATTATCCTTGGGTGAGGATTAACAACAACAAAAGTAAAAAAATCAGGTTGGCAGAAAAAATTTTCAAGTACTAAAGTTGATATTCTTTGAGTCAGACTGAGAAAGGTAAATGGAGTATGTGCAAAGCTTTAAAAAAATAAAATAAATGAGCAGCTGTTTCACATGTGCAGGGGAAAGGAACTATATTCCAAAAACAGTATTGCAACTGTTTTTAAAGAAATGCTAAAATGAGAAAAGGACAAAGCCACATTGTAGTAGTTTTGAAATACATGAAGTACTTTGATAGAGATTTACTAACAACACAACCACGTCAAATATAGCATGCAGGCAAGTAATCATGTCATCAAAATATGATTTTTGTTCCTTGATCTAAACCTCTTTTATAATAAGCATTCTCTGAAAAATCCATAAAATCTCTTGGAGATGTTATAAAACATGTAGATACTACTGTCATTACACTCACTTTCCTCAGAGAGGCAGAAACTTAAAAAATGCAATAACAATTATCAACCAAAATAATAATTTAGAATAACATACTGACAAGATTTTCTAAACCAAAAAAAAATAAGCATTACAGATTAATCAGAGATAGTTGGAATGCTGTACTTGATAAGAAGTATCACATCTTTAAACTGAATGCAATTGTGTAACATTAAAGACTAATACAACTTGTATATAATAATTGTTTTTCTTAATCTACTTTTGTCAGACATACCATATCAAATGCCCCAGATTAAAATCTATTTTTATAAAAGGTCGCAAGTATTCCTACGTACAGGTGTAGAAGGATGTAAAAGACCTAAGAGAAGGGAAGGAAATTATAGGCATTCAATTCTAGTTTTTGCACATCTCTTAGCTGTGTGTCTCAAAGGTAAAAATGTTAAGTTTTTCCTTTTGGCTCAGTGGATAGAGCATCGGCCTATGGACTGAAGGGTCTCGGGTTCAATTCCAGTCAAGGGCATGTACTTTGGTTGTGGGCACATCCCCAGTAGGTGGTGTGCAGGAGATAGCTGATTGATGTTTCTCTCTCATCAATGTTTCTAACTCTCTATCCCTCTCTCTTCCTCTCTGCAAAAAAAATCAATTATTTATATATATATATATATATATATATATATATATATATATATATATATTTTAACTGTTTTTTTAAAGTGAAGTTATCGAGTCCAGTATAATTTTATAATTGTGAAATGAACCATACGAGCCTGGAGAGTGGAACATCATCATCAGTGGTCAGTAGTCTTGCTAAATGTATCTTGGACGGTAGTGTCTGGGACTTCCCGGACTATCTTCTCTATCCATCTACTCTTGCTACCTGCCTGATTTCCTTCCATCTACCCCACCAAGTGAATGAGTTTCACCTGCACCCCCAATCTTTGGAATATCCTTTTTTTTTTAAATAAGTTATTTTTACATCTGCACCTAGCCAAAAACATGACAACAGCACCTTATAGTTGCATTAGCAGCTATAAATAAAACATATTTTTAAATAAATTAGGGCACTAGGCCTCACAACAGCACTGAATGGTCCTGTGTTAGGCTCATAAGCTCAATCTTTCCATCACATTCCTGGCTTTAACCTGCTTGTTTGGGAGTAACTGGTAAGCAATTTCATTGCCATCAAATGAGTATCAAGTTTATTCCATCCCAAATACCTAAAACCCAGAATTGGAGAAGGTTGTAAAAGAAAAAAAGTGACCTGAAAACATTAAAAAAGCACATTAGGTGAGAATAATGTCTTGAGTAAAAAATCTATGTCCTTACTATACAGCATTGAATTCCATTGAATCTAAAGACTTAAAAGACCTCTATGAGATCCTAGCTTCTGATGCAATGCTGGAAGCCAATTCCAGCATGACATAATTGCAAGAGTTTCAAAAAAAGATTGATGGAACTTGGGGACTCAATAAGAGCTGAGTCACATATGTTGTCACCTGTTGGGAATGGCCAAAGACATTTCCCCAAACCTAAAAAGAATGCATTAAATTGATTGTTTCTGTCAGACAGCTCAAGGCATCTTAATCTACAAGTTATTGACTCCTCTTGGCCAAACACCTGAACAACTGAAGGCAATTCCCCAATCTGACAGTGCCTCTGTACTGAAACCCTATAATTGATGTGTATATCTCCATCTTGCCTTAGGACAAATTGTGCTAATAAAAAGCAAGGGGTCCTGAGACAAGGAGAACTTGATTTCTTCAGCCAAGCTCCTCTGCACCCCCATATGCCTTTCAAAATTATGTTTTGTCTCTAGACTCTTAGTTAATCTATGCATAGCCCCTTCTCCAGATTGCTGAACCCTTCTAGATGCTGAAGATCAAGACCACCAGCGTTAAATGACGCCCAATGTCCAGCATTAGTGTAATTTCTCTAATCCTTTACTGAAATAAAATGGACACTGGTGCAGATGAGTGAGAGATCACTAGATTTCTTTCCCCAAAGATCCTTAACAAGATCCTTGGCTGGAAGGTTTCCCTGACAGGCCTTACCTCTCAGCTGCCCTCAGCTTGTCCGCACCTCTAGTGTACACTGCAATTGACCAATCCACACAGCGTGCAAAACCTTCCTTCAGGAGGAGCTCTGTGATGTTGCCATTCTGAAAAACAAGGCACATGAGAAAGCAGGCACAGATTAAATTCAATGGCAAGTGAATAATTTCTCTAGTCCTCTGACACAATTAACACAGTCACAATCTAATTTGCAGTTCATTTAAATAACAACAATACCAAAAATACAACCATAGAACCACTTTCCTCATTAAGAAATCAGCTCTAAAAAAAAAACAGGAAGAAAGAAACCAGCCCTAAGATTGACAAGCTGTCTTGTGACTCCTCTCCACAAACTTGGCTTCATATCCTCACAACACCAGCATAGTAACTCTCACTTAATAGGAATCGGATAAATGTTAGTGGCATTGAATGGAATTGACATTTCAATAGCTCTTCTTCTGGGCAGAAGAGGATGTTAATCTTTAGTGGAGATTACACCTTATTATTTCCTTCGCTAAGATCAGCACTTACTCCCCTTTTCATAAGGGGAGAGCTGAGTAAGGGAATAACTTGAGCCACATTCTGCCCAATGAATTACACTCCCATTCTGCTATGACACAGCCATCTGGCCGGGCACGGGCAGACAGCTAGCACTCCAGAAGAAACAGACATGACCTTGGCATATTCCAAAGCAAGCCTCCCAGCCCTCATAACTGCCATGAAGGAAGAATTCTCTAAACAAATTATAAGTAACATAATTGGATATAGATTATAATAATGAAAATCCAATAATGAAAATAATAAAAAAACAAGGTCATTTTCTATCCAAGAATAACCTGCCTATCAAAGTACACAGTAAGGTACAATTCACCAATAGTCAGAACACAGAGAGTCTATTTCCTGCTCTATAGCCAAATTAGGGAGAAACTGGATAAGGCCTGGTATACACAACATAATTTTTCCATAGAAAGATTTCCTGGCCATAGTTCTGCTCCAAATAGGTAACTTCTAGACCAACATGCAAACTCATCAATCCTATCGTGTAAGTTTCAGTGCCCCTTCTAATTGATGTGGCAATCTCCCACCTTCCCTGTGCACAACTTCTATGACCAGCAATTGGAAAAATAAGTGATAGCACTGTTCCTCTTCCCCTTGTAAATTCAGTAACATTTGAGATTAATTTCCTAAAAGTGAGAAGTTGCACAGATCTGCCCAATTCTATCAGATAAGTGACATTTCGCTTGCAAATGCTGCAAAAACCAGTAGATGCAACAAACCCATACAGTCCAGCCGGCATGGCACACTCACTGGATGAAGGATGGTACCCAGAACATTCTGGTTATGGCAGCTCTCCAGAATGATCTGAACATCTCTCTGAAGCAATCGAGACTCGGTGAAAAATTTGGCTTCTGCAGCATAAGGCTCTGGTGTTTCACTGCCATCTGCTTCCCGTCGAAAAGTTGGGCACTACAGCAAAAGTAAGGTGAGTGAGTAACGCAACCTAAATGTGAGTGCTCAACACACGCCACACTGAGCCACCCAAAAAGCCCAGTCCAACAAGGCTACACTGGGGAAAGTCTCAGGCAGGTCTTCTAACACTTTTCAAAACATACGGGTGAAAAGTAACTGGAAATAGCATCATCTCGGACTTCATGGCAAGCCAAATAAAAGTCAAGTTATCGTGGGGAAAATAATTTTAATCACAGTTGGAATTGACCCTTCTTTGCCAAGAAAAAACTCATCAATGCCTGGCATTAAAGCCTTAGCATTTTTTTTTCAATCAAAATGTGTATTTCACATTAAGATAAGCCAAACTCAGCAAACGTTAAAGCCTCCCATCCTCCACTGCTGGGTTCCAACAATCTCTCTGCACAGCCCACTTCAAACAGACCCTGAGTACTTAAAAGTTTAAAAAATATTATTTGATCTAGCCAAAATCGGTTTGGCTCAGTGGATAGAGCGGCGGCCTGTGGACTGAAAGGTCCCAGGTTGGATTCCGGTCAAGGGCATGTACCTTGGTTGCAGGCATATCCCCAGCAGGCGGTGTGCAAAAGGCAGCTGATTGATGTTTCTCTCTCATCGGATGTTTCTAGCTCTCTATCCCTCTCTCTTCCTCTCTGTAAAAAGTCAATTTTATATATATATATATATATATATATATATATATATATATATATATATATAAAATTTGATCTAATTAGAATTGTCCCACTGCAAAGTTTAAAGTAATCTAGCCAATGCTAATGGCTCATACAAGGAAGAAACAGCAGATCCAAAGCCCACAAGTAGAAAAATCTACCTATGACTGAACACTTCAACAAACCCTAAACCCACCCCGTAGTCCAGTGGTCTGACCTTGATCCCTGACAGCATGACGGTAACCAGGTAGTAATCTGGGAGGAGCAGGGCCCTGACCACACTGCCGTCTCGCACGTGTTCGATGATAGCTGCATGACAAAATAAATAACTTAAGTCATTAGCAAACTCCCGCCAGGGATAAACAATGCCCAATCAAACTGCATTGAACACAGTTCCTCTCCCCAACACCCTCTGGAAAGCCTCCCTCTGAAAAATGATGAAGCGCTGGCAGATCATGAATATTCACACAATAGACTCTCCCACAACTATTCCTGGGGCACACAGATCAGGAGTGCCTTCCAAGTCTTCTGAACCATCTGGGACCTCATGGCTCATACTCTAAGCTTTGTTATCAGTAAGGTAAGTTGCTCATCTTAGTAGGACATGCCCACTAAAAAATAATTAACAACAATTCAGGATTGGCAACAATTCTATTTTACTGAGTTATTGTTAACAAGGTTTCAAAGTAGGGCCAGAACTATATTTTTTTTTTTTTGTGTGTGTGTGTGTGTGTGTGTGTGTGTGTGTGTGTGTGTGTTTAGATGTATAAAGAATATACATTTCTACCTCAGTTACAAGGATGGTATTTAAGTAGCCATCTTTTAGAAAACAGGAATATCCCCAATGTGCAAAAATACCAGCAATTTTGTCACCCTATACCAGCAAAGACTAACCCCTGCAAAGTATGTCTGATGTGACCCATGTGAACTGGATCAAGTTTTCTTCCAAAATACCGTTGTGTTATTTTACCCTTACCAATTCCCTATGGATAGTAAATAAGCAAAATAGGCTTTATAAATCTCAAACTTGAAAGCAAACAGAAAGAAATCACCCCATGTCACGTCTGTCTTTGCCCGCCAGCCTCACCATTAACAGGCTTCTGGTGGTGTGAGTCCACAAAGTGCCTTGGGTTCTCAATGGTATACTTGAGGTCCCGGATAGTATGTGAACCATTTCCTTCACTCCACATCCCTTTCTTAGCTGCCTTTGCTTGTTCCTCGCACTCCGAAAGCCGGTTCTGCTCAGGACTGGGACATGAAAAATAAACATGTGTGGTTAGTGAGCTCACCACAGAAATGCCAGGGTCTCCTTTGAGGAGACCAAAGCATTTATTTCAGATCAATAACTTCAGACCCAAGCCTATTTGTTCCAACAACAGATTCAAACGTAAGAGCATTTAATGAGAAGACCCAAAGAACACATATCTCAGCACTGCCACCATCAGTGATTACAAGACAAGTTGGTGGCTCAGAGGGAAGCAGCTCCAGGGGGTACAGCTTCATTTCACTATCCAGATTCGGGAACTGAAATCCAGGCAGGGCCCAGCAGGACACAGTGCAGAGAAAGTGACTAAGAACCACCTTACTCCCTGTTACCCACAGAACAGGGCTGGAGAATGCAGAGCAAACACTGTTATTGCAGATAATGTTATCCCAAAACTACCTAATATTCACTAAGGCCAGCTAAGCAACAGCAGTTTGAAAAGAAAAGACTCCTCCTTCATTAGGCAGGAAGCCACACTGTATACAAGAGCAGCCAGAAAGTCAGCAGATAACAAAATCAGAAATGGCTCTGCTCTTCTCTCTCACACACGTGTGAGCAAAACAAGTAACCTGCACGGCCTTTCCACAGTCTGGATGCCTGGGTCCATCAGTGGCTGCAGGCATAATGCAATCTCCCACCTCAATCAGTAGGAATATCTAAGGAGGAACCCCTGCCTATGATTTCTCAAACCAGAAGTCTGAACTACCTTTCTAACCCCACCTAAAAAGACGTTCATTTCCTCAGGGAACCAAAATCACATCCAGAATTCAATGAAAAAAGAAAAAGAAAAACAATGTAGCTTAAGAGAAAGAAGCAGGGGTTCCTTACAAAGGAGAAAAGGAGATTTTAAGTCAAGACAACTTTGAGGAGCCCAGGAGGCGTGGCTCCGGGTTGAGCACCAATCTATGAACCAGGAGGTCATGGTTCAATTCCTGGTTAGGGCACACACTCAGCAGTGTGGGGCAGGTAGGAGGCAGCCGATCAACAATTCCCTCTCATCATGGATGTTTCCATCTCTCTCCCTTCCTCTCTGAAATCAATAAATGTATATATGAGAAGTCAACTTTGAAGAAAAAAAGGATTGGTACACCAGTGGAGATTTATTTGTTGAGATCCTACAATCCTACTATGAGCTTTTTAAAAATTCTTCATCCTGGTTGCAAAATGAATTCCTAAAATCTTTTGAGATGGATGGATAAATACTCTGGAACTGAATACCTATGGCAGGGGTAGGGACCTCCTAAAATCATGCCAGCAATTGTCCTTAAAATACAACTTCAGCATGCTTCCAAAAACACCACCTAAGAAAAATGTTTTAATTCAACAAATTCCCAGCCAATGATCCTATGAAGGACCACAGAATTTTATGGTGAATGACTGGGCTCCAAGACTAAAATGATGGGAAGAATGCAAAAAGTGCATTTTTGCCTTTGCTCATCTATACAGTCTATACAAATATTTATCCAAATATTTATCCATTCTACAGTGACAACAGTCAAATAATACAGCAAGGACTTAATGATTTAAACACCATCTTTAGCCTCCAAATTACTGATGTAGCTTATCACTTTTCAGAGACTAAAGTGTTAATTAAAGCCAGCTGCAATTCATTCTAATGAGTGCCACCATTGGTGAAGGACAACATGACACGTACTATACAGCCTCCATATATGACACTCATTTCTAGTAAGTTCACAATGCCTTTAGCTAAACAAACCCATTTTTACTACTACTGATTAAAATATCTATAGATCCATAGACCAAAACAGATTTCAAAGGCTTTGGAGAGAGTAAAAATTTCTCTTACTTTCAAAAAAAACACACAAAACACAAATCATTGAGCCCTTAAATTCTAAGCAGATTTTGCTTTGAATTCTACTTGGTATTTATTCTCTCCACTTTATTTTTCATTGCACTTATTCCTTGCACATGATATCTATTTGTTCATTTGTTTCTTGTCTTCCCATCGAAATGTTAGCAGTAGCTAAGTATGTTTGCTCATGGCTCTATTCTCAGTGTCTAGAATGCAACCTGGCACACAGTAAGTACTCAATGAGTCTTTTGAGATGGATGGATACTCAGGAGCTGAATATCTATGACAGGGGTAGGGACATCCAGCCCACAGGCCACATACAGGCCTCAAAATCATTTGATCTGGTCCTGCCAAAGCATGAAGGGTGAGTTAACTAAATGTTTGACCAAAGCAGACTCATTTTAGTTGATAATTTTGTATGGCCCTCGAAGGATGTTATAAATATCCAAAAGGCCCTTGGCAGAAAAAATGTTCCCCACTCCTGACCTATGGTTTAAGACATAGCCTGTTGAGTCTTATGATATGAAGACTAAAAGCTGCCTTGTATGCCTCTTTTTTAAAGGAGTTACACACATCAAATGGTGAATGACCTGCTGGCTCAGACTAATCCACACCTGGGCAAAAATGTTCTAAAAGCCAGAGAGCACCAGAGGTTACCCAGTTAATGTCAGGGGAGAGCAATGAAAAAGCAGCAAAGACAAGTGGAGTTGACAATCCAACCTCCCTTGAGCAACCCCAGCTCTCCCAGTGGAGTAGAAGGATTCAGAGGGTCAGAGTGGTGAAGACTTACTTATTAGCTCTCATGCCTTCTCTCCGAGTGGCCAAGCCCTCTGCAACCAGAGACTCTGCAATGTTTTCCCCATTGGTATCTGAGGAGAAAAAAGGAGAATTAAACACCAGATACAAATCTGCCTCCAATGACAACAGAGCTCACATGAAACCCATTCTCATCCTTCACTCTTCAAGAAGAATGATGTTGCCAGAAAATTGGACAAGGCAGCAGTGTAGTGTTGTGTTTTTCAGAAAAACTTTTCTCCCAAAATCTCTAATCTCTAGGACCCAAAGGTCTATAAATCTTTCCCTCGGGACTTTGTTTCTAAGTTTCTTGTGTCTCTCCCAGGCCAAAGGCAATCTCAATAATGAGGGGAGATTGATAAGAAAGCAAAACACATGTGGCACCAACAGAGTGTATACAGAGCACGGACCTAGGGAGGAAGGCCTGGAGCTGAATACACCTTCTGCCAAGTAATATCTTAGACAAGGTCTCTCAGCATTACTTTACTCCTCTATAAAATGAGAACAGTATCTGCCTAGAGGGACTCTTGTGAGAATTAAGCAATAATGTCCGGAAATATCCAAGTACCTAGGAATTAAAAACATACAATATATATACAATCAGATAGACAGATTTGTTCAGGATTATCTATCACATTTTACACCAGAAAGTCCAATTCCTCTCAGAGTGTCCTATTATTTGTTCCAACAGGACACCAAGACAAGCTATGCAGTTTGACAAAGACTTTCTCCTGCTCTCACACAGAGACATAGGGGACAGTGTCTCAATTTCTAACCTCTTCAGAGCAGGCAAGAAAAATAAACGTAAACAAAAACCCAACCCAATTAGGTTTTACCTGGGCACTTAAACCATTAATTGCATTTCCATGCTATTGAAAAAGCCTTTAGGTTCTATGTATTCTCTTAAATCTCTGCTTGTTAGCCAAAACAGTAAAGGAAGCCATCTATGAGGGAATCACCACATAAAAATGTTTAATATGGCAGAAAACAAACTCCTAGATAAACTGACACAGTAGTCTAGCTGATAGGTAATGTCAGCACAGAATAAAATTCTGTAAGATTTATATTTAATGCACTATCCAACGACTTCTGCAAGGAAACAAATATACATAGCACCTCCAAACCCAACCTAAATGCCCTGCCATCAGCATGCCCCAATTTCTTTCAGGCAAATTGTAAGCCTCTTTTTTTTTTTTTTTTTTTTTTTAACCAAGAAACGTTAAGATGAATGATATTTACACAAAGGACGCTCAGGTTCTGAGGCTGAGCATGGATCACAAGAACCTTTCCACTGAGGTAACTGCTGAGGCCAGACACACACAGCTATCTGACATTAGTAAATATTACATTGGTTCCTTCAAAACAATAGGAATACAAAGAATAAAAAGTCAAAAGGAAGGACTCAACAAATAAGGGAAAAGTTGAACAGTAAGGGGCCAAAAGGCCGGGAATGGAAAGAACAAAGCTGGGGTACAAACAGAGTGATTGGCCATAAAAACAGACCAATCAATAGCACACCAAACAGATATTTTTTTAGCACAGAGCACTCTGATAATACGTGTCAGCAGACTCACTTCTAAAAATTTAGTTCTGATTGCTCCTTCAAAGAGAGAAAAATACATTTCTCTGGGCCAACCTCCCGAAGAAGGCAACAAAATGTGGTAGACAGAATACTGAAAACAGGGAATCTGTAGAGATGCATTTGATTTTCTTATTACTTATCAGCTTTTGAATCTGATCAAGTCACAATTGAGGATGGCCTTATGAGTAGATGGGTGACTATATTTTCTCCAGAAGTTGGAAGACTAATCACCTCTTTTTTTGTAAGTTCTAGATTACCTACAATTTCTAAAATTCTACCATTCTCCCCTATCATAAAAAGAGTGAGTAGCACCCTAGCTGATTTGGCTCAGTGGACTGAAGGGTCCCAAGTTCAATTCTGGTCAAGGGCATGTACCCCTCGGTTGCAGACTCAAACCCTGACCCTGGTCAGGACACAGGAGGTAACCAACAGGGGCACAAAAGGCAACCAATTTATGTGTCTTCCGCACATCAATGTTTCTGCCTATTGCCCTCCCTTACACTCTCTCTAAAAAATCAATGGAAAAATATCCTCAGGTGAGGATTAACAAAACAAACAAACAAAAAAAAGGAGTGAGTTGTCACAAACTAGGATAAATATATGAATACTAACTAATTATCTAAGCCACTTTTTCCTTTCAGGAGAATGGCATTGAGAGTTGGCTCAAGTATCTGAATAAAAATATTAAACTTTAAGCCATTTAATAAACCTTTAAAACTCAAAGATGTAGGTAATTTTCAATCATTCTTTCAGTACATATTTAATGATCAAATCCTATGTGCCAGGTTTTATTCTAAACATTAATGTGTTAACTACTAAATTATATCCAGTTTATGATCTGGGTCAATTTTTAAAATAAACTTTTAAAAAATAACATTGATGGATAAGGTGGCAATGAGGGGATAAGTGACACATATGTAATATCTTAATTAATAAAGAAAAAAATTTTAAATAACATTAAAGATTATTTTTAAGTGTCAGAGTCTCTTAACATAAACAGACCATTTTAGTTGAAGATGAGGGTTATTTAAATGAACTCTTAGATTTATCTGTTCCAACAGTGAGGTCTCTTTCAGAATAACAGAAGATTGACCAGCTGTTATTAAACTGAAATTATTTTAGGTATGAGATCCTTGAACAACTGCATTTTGAAGACAGTGTACTTCTACTTATATTACATTCAGAATTTCTAACCAGTAGCCATCCTACAATAGTGCTTGTGTTTTATTTCCTATTATTTGAATTATGTGTAAAAGGAAAATCTATCTATTTCTCTTTTTGAAAAGATTCCATATTCTATATAATAAACAGTAAATTGACCTCACACCCTCGCACAAGATGACCACCCCATTTGGTCAAAGATGGCCACCACAAGATGGCTGGCAGTCAGGGGCAACCAGGCCAGCAAGAGAGGGCAGTTGTGGGGGACCAGGCCAGCAGAAGAGGGCAGTTAGGGGCAACCAGGCCGGCAGGGGAGAGCAGTTGGGAGTGACCAGGCCAGCAGGAGAGGGCAGTTGGGGGCAACTGGGCCAGCAGGGGAGGGCAGTTAGGGGTGACCAGGCTGGCAGGGGAGGGCAGCTAGGGGCGGGCAGTTGAGGGCAACCAGGCCTGCAGGGGAGAGCAATTGGGGGGTGTGAGGGTAACCAGGCTGGCAGGGGAGGGTAGTTAGGGGCAACCAGGCCAGCAGGGGAGGACAGATGGGGGCGACTGGGCACCGGCAGGGGAAGGCAATTGGGGGTAATTGGGCCAGCAGGGGAGGGCAGTTGGGGGCAATCGGGCTGGCAGGGGCACAGTTAGGTGTCAATCAGACTGGCAGGGGAGTGGTTAGGGGGTGATCAGGCTGGCAGGCAGAAGCGGTTAGGAACAATCAGGGAGGCAGGCAAGCGAGTAGTTAGGAGTCAGCAGTCCCAGATTGTGAGAGGGCTTTCTGACTAACAAGTAGTCAGATAGCCCCTGAGGGGTCCCAGATTGGAGAGGGTGCAGGCTGGGCTGAGGGGACCCCCCGCCCACTAGTGCATGAATTGTGTGCACCCAGCCTCTAGTATTACTATAACTTCCCATCCAATCAAGAAGCAGATAGCCATTTGTCTGAGAGGCTGGAAAAGGTGGTGTTCCTCTACTGGGCAAATTCGACAAGACAACACCTCCAAGGTCATGCCCATCCAATACCCTGTACTGCTTATCTAATATCTTACAATTAAAATCAGAATCTTAAGAGAATGATATTAGCCTTGTCATTATACCCTGCTTGCTTACTCTAGCACTAACTAACCAAGTCAAATAGATCATGTAAAGCAGCTCAACTGGAAGGTTATTTTATCAAATAATCACAGGAAACAAAAATATTTCGTTTTATGCTTTACAGAGAACATTCTACCAAGTAATTCAATGGCCTATTTCTGTTCAAACTCTATTCCACAATCTTTCTCTCCCTCCACCTAATCCAAAAGCCCAAAACATCTAATATCCCACAAGCCATCTGATCTAGCTCAACAATCAGCATATGTGTACACATACACAAATGTATTTACTGAGCACATACTCTGTTCCAGAGATAGGTACTTTACATATACTATCTCTTTAAATTCTCTCAGTAACTAACACATGAAGTAACTAGGACTTAGAAAAGTTAAGGTTAAGTAAGGGTCCATGAGAGGAGAGCCAAGATTCTAACCCACATGTACACAACTCCAAAGCCTGTTCTTCCCACTGCAAAACATGTGGCTTACAAACAACCACAAGCCATAAACAAATCTTCCTTAGTAAAGGGAGTCCCCATGAGCAGAAGAAAACCCACAAGATAGATAAAGGGAATAGAAGATGTAAGTGGAAATCTATAGGAATTTAATTAGCACTATGACCTAGAAGCACACAGCCGCTGAGTTCTACGCGCTGAGGGCCTAAATACAGGGAAGGATGCTATGATGTACAAGCATTCCAACTCTAAGGCTAACACGGGCAAATAAACAACATTTAAGTTTATGTTGGCTGCAAAAAAACAAAAGCTTCAATTTCCTTTGAAACGTAGGTTTATTTAAATAGAGACATGTTAAATACAAAGGGCTGAAATAAATAATCGTTGACATAAAATAATAGAACATTTTAATAAAAATATTTTTTCTTAAACATTAACTTATCAGACACTGAATAACTGTACAAATTAATAAGTGTAACGCAAATAAACCTATTTTTCTTGTTCTCCAAAAGCTAAATATTTCCTGTTGCATACACCAAAAAAAGTCATACAAGACTAATGGCGTGGCAATCGGCTGCTAAAATATTTGCTGCTAGCTGTAGTGGAGAGAAATGGTGCGCAGGTGCGTAAGAGAAATAATGTAACACAATTATAGTAATCAGTCATTAGCGAACATTGTAGTTTGTTATTAATAACTAGAGGCCTGGTGCACGAAATCGTGCACTGGGATGGGGGGGGTCCCTGAGCCTGGCCTGTCTGAGCCCCTTATGCAGTCCAGGAACTCTCAGGGGATGTCTGATTACCAGCTTAGGCCTAAACTGTCAGTTGGACATCCTTAGTGCTGCCAGAGAGGCGGGAGAGGCTCCTGCCACTGCCACTGCACTTGCCAGCACTCCCCCTGTGGGAGCGCACTGACCACCAGGGGGCAGCTCCAGCATTGAGCGTTTGCCCCCCCAGGTGGTCAGTGCACATCATAGTGACCGGTAATTCTGCCTTTTGGTCGATTTGCATATTAGCCTTTTATTATATAGGATTATGTGTAACAGGATATTGTAAAAATTAAGTTACAAAATTTTTATTAAGATGTTTCTTACATACCATTATATTAGCTGGGCCGCAAAATATTCATTGTGGGACACATGTGGGCCGCAAGTTTACATGCTTGCTGTACAACATACACCTACACCAAGCCAGGAAAGCAGACAGGAGCAAATAGGTCCGGAATATCAGGGAACTCCTCTGCACCTATGTGCCATGAACTCACACTTCCACGTATATTAACAGCCAACTGTCCTAGAGCTGCCTCTACCATCGCTCACACTGGCCTTCCACCATACCAAAACCGATGGGAAGAACTTGAGACTCAGAGAGGAGAGAAAGGAGTCCTTTCCTCCTTGCTACTCACCTTTTCCAAGGTAGATCATGCCATACTCTCGTCCCTGGGGAGTCTTGTTTTCTATCGTGAAACAAACTTCCTTCCCAATAAGCTTCTTCCGAAGGAACTCTCGAGCAGGAAATGCCCAGGGCTGAGAGACAAAACAAACGTGTCACATGAGAACTGCCCAGTTCCCCACCACTATCATCATTCAAGTTCATTTCTTCAATATCCTGGCCCTGCAATTGGCCCTAAGATATAAAAATGAAAATGCACACAACCCAGATTGCACACTTAGGGAGCTCATAAAAAGAGGGTCTAGCAGTGGATTTAAGTAGCACGGGCCTTGAAAGCAAGCCTCATAGTTTCCCAGCCACTGGCAGTAGTACTTTTTCCCACATCACTGTCTATTCAGAGCTACAGCTTACTTTGTGAATAATAATTGCCCATAATTTTATAGCACTTACCACATACCAGCCACTACTCTAAATGCTTTCTATTTATTAGCCCACTTCTGTGTGGGAGGTCTAGATTCTAGAAACTTACCTAGCCAAAGGGAGAAGTCATAACGACCTCCATTTGTTCGCCTCTATCCAGTTTATGAAGCGCTTTCACCAAATATTAAACTGTCCTGAAACCAGTTCAAGACGCTGTCCAAGTAGAGATAAGGTTCTATGCTATTCTTATTTCAGAGTGAGTCCCCTAGTCAAGTAAGAGCCTTGCTTATGGTCATTTCCTCCACCGTTTTTAAGAACAGCCAACAGAGTTGAGAATGGCAAGAACTAGTCTCCCCAAAATGTCTCCTCCTCTTCTACTGCTCTAATCTGAAGTTATGCCAGTGGGAACCTCCCAGGATGTTGGAGAGGACACCAGTAACAGGCCCTGGTCACCTTGACAATGACACAAGGAGTGGGCCACACATCCACAACATGGAGGCAGTAGTTTCCATGTAATCTCAAGATACTGTGCAAAGGGATGGTTTTGTCCCATCCGCAGCCCATCACTTCTAGGATGGCTGTCTTCTCTGAAGTAGCCCTGTCACAGTCAGTGGCCACAGGCCCTTGAATTTACAATCTGGACCTAGCTCAGTGCCCCAAGTTCCCTTAAAAAAGAAATGAGGAAGGAAGGCTAAGAGTTCAAGGAGCACTGTGATCAGCAGGAGCTCATAGGCAAAAAAAAAATGCAAAGTATAGAAGGGAAGAGTGGTTTACAGTAAGCAGGCACTGTCTATTATAACCTCATAGACCCACAAAACTCGGGCCACCCACCCTAAATAGGAGTATGAAACGTCAGTTCTGCAGGCCATGTAAGGTCAGAGAAATCATTTGATCTGGTCCTGCCAAGGCATTAGGGTTAAGTTAATTAATGTTTGACTATTGCAGGCTAATTTTAAAGTTGGTAATTTTGCATGGCCTGTAAATTATGTTATAAACTAGAGGTACCCCTCAGCTCAGCCTGCACACTGTCCAATCTAGGACCACAATGTCCAGTGGGATCGGGCCTAAACCAGCAGTCAGACATCCCTCTCACAATCCAGGACTGTGGACTCCCAACTGCTCGCCTGCCTGCCTTCCTGATTGCCCCTAACCACTTCTGCCTACCACCCTGATCACCCCCTAACCACTCCCATGCCAGCCTGATTGATGTCTAACTACTCCCATGCCAGCCTATTTGCCCCCAACTCCCTCTTCTGCTGGCCTGGTCAACCCTAACTGCTCTCCCCTGCAGGGTTGATCGCCTCTAACTGCCCTTCCTTGCAAGCTTGGTCCCTCTTAACTGCCCTCCCTTGTAGGCCTGGTGCCTCCAAATTGTCCTCCCCTGCTGATCATCTTGTGGTGGCCATCTTATGTCCACATGGGGGCAGGATCTTTGACCATATGGGGACAGCTATTGTGTGCTGGAGTGATGGTCAATCTGCATATTACTCTTTTATTAGATAGGATAGAGGCCTGGTGCACAGGTGGGGCCAGCTGGTTTGCCCTGAAGCATGTCCCAGATCAGGGTGGGGGTTCCCTTGGGGCATGAGGCAGTCTGAGCGAGGGTCCTGTGCTGGTTTGCAGGCCAGCCATGCACCCCTGGTGACCCAAACGGAGGCCCTTGTATCTGGAATTTATTTACCTTCTACAATTGAAACTTTGTAGCCTGGAGTGGAGCCAAGCCTCCTGCTTGCTCAGTGCCTGCCACCATTTCAGTTTGGATTTGTTTATCTTCTATAATTGAAATTTTGTTGCCTTGTGTAGAAGCCTAAGCCACCAAGAGCACGCAGAAAGCTTGGCTTCTTCCGTTGCCTGGGAAGTCCAAGCTTCCCTCCTACTCTCTGTGGCTGTAACCATATTGGTTGGGTTTATTTGCATACTTGCTCTGATTGGCTGGTCGGCGTGGATTGTGGACATGGCTTGTGGGAATAGCAGAGTGATGGTTAATTTGCATATTACTCTTTTATTAGGTAGGCTATACAAATGGCCCCTGGCAGAAAAATGGCTCCCCACCCCTGCAAGGAACAAAAGTATATACCGGACCTGAAAAGAAACCCTCTGCTGACCTTCCCAAAGATTGTTACACAGGTTATCCAAAAAGCTTTTCTACAAGAAAAAACATCCGTATGACTTCCCAGAAACCAGAAGCCAAGCAACCAGTTGGGCTAGTATACACAATACCAGTCCTGTTATATAAATCAACTGCAGATGGTTCTAGGAAGAACTGCTCCTGAGTAAGTGCTCTCCAAGACACAAACGCTTATACTCAGTCATCCAATTCTCTCTCCTCAAAGCATCAAACAAGCAAAAGACCCAATCACTCAATGGCAATATATACTTTATGTATATATATTTTATATCCCATTTGTACACGTTGCCCCACTCCTAAAAATAAAAAATAGTACCTGTATCAAAGAGTCTGATGACTGATAAATTAGCCCAATTACCAACCAATCACAAAAACACTACTGAATCTAGTAGCACAGGCTCCTACCATTTTTATGAACTTAGTGATGCCCTTTCTCTAAAAATATCTTCCACTTTAGATATAATGCTTAGGATCTAGTTCTGAGTACCATACTAACATCTAAAATTCAGTAACACACTGCCTTCCTAAACATTTAGGAAAATTCTGGTAAGACAAGTACTCCTTGTCTTAACTGCTCCCATGCCTAACCAGGCTGCCTAGAAGCAGTGAGGCAACAATGGGGATTAGCCTGCAACAGCCCAGTGATGGCTGGGGACACGCTATGGGGTTGCTTTTATTGCCACAAGACAGGAGAGAGAGCTGAGTTTCTTTGAAAGAAGGTAACATGAGGAAAAGCAGAAAAATAATCAAGCGAATGATATTTGAGATAGTAAAACAAAGGAAAGTGAATAATAATGTCCTTGATTCTATTAGAATGGGAAAATATTAGACAACTTGTTCTAAAACAAAAGTCAGAAACAAGGGTGGTGCCACATTGCACAATCCACTGATTCCCAGAAAGAAATATGCAGGTTCTTTTCCTCATTATTCATGTAAATGTGCATTCTCTATACACCTGCTTCACATCAGGCAATGACTGGGCATGTGATGAGAGATAAGGTCCCTTCTCTAAGGACCCTCCGTAGAGCAGGATATATAAGCATGCAATAAAATGTTATGAATGCTAGGACAGCACAAAAATAGGACAACAAAAGGAAATGTCATGAGTGAGTTCTCAGGAGGCCGAATCTTTAGAGATAGAAGGTGTTCACCAGGACCTATGCAGAAGCAGCTCCTGATGGGGGGAGCAGCATGAGCCAAGGCACAAGCAGGCAAAACTTAAGTGGCTCTTAATACTTTCAGCATGGCTGGAACTTAGCATCCGGAACAAGGTCAGTAAGAAACTAAAAGTCAAACCACAAATGGGCGTGAATCCCAGGCTAAGGCATTTAAATTTCTCACAGAGGTAATGGGGAATCACTGAAGTCTGGGAATGACACTGAGCAAGGAAATAAAAGTATGCTTCAAAAAGATCTGGGAGCATATACAGAAAGGATTAGGAGAACAAAGGCAGAGACTATTATGTCAATACTAGAGGCCCAATGCATGAAATTCATGCACTGGGCAGGGGTTGTGTCCCTCAGCTCTGCCTGTGCCCTTTTGCATCCAGGGACCCCTTGGGGGATGTCCACCTGCCATGAGCCCAGCTTCTGGCTGAGTGGGGGAAGACAGTGGGGAGGTGAGCGCTGCTCAACCAGAAGCTAGCTTGATGTTCCTTAGGAGTTGGCCTCCCCACCCCCTGCCTCGTTCAGGAAAATCATTCTTGCTTCAGCTTCATCCGGATTTGGGCTGGAATGGGTCAATGGGGAGGGCGGGGCGAGAGAGAAGGAAGAAGGAGACATATACTATACTTTCAACAATAAAGATTTAAATATATATAAACAATAAATAAATAAGATTTTAAAAATAATTAAAATAAAATTGCTTCACTGCCTTCTTTTTTATTTTATTTTTATTTTATTTTTTTTGCCGAAACCGGTTTGGCTCAGTGATAGAGCATCAGTCTGCGGACTGAAAGGTCCCGGGTTCGATTCCGGTCAGGGCATGTACCTTGATTGCGGGCACATCCCCGGTGGGGGGTGTGCAAGAGGCAGCTGGTCGATGTTTCTCTCTCATCGACTTTTCTAGCTCTCTATCTATCTTTCTCCCTTCCTCTCTGTAAAATATCAATAAAATATATTTTAAATATATATATTTTTTAATTGATTTCAGAGAGAAAGGGAGAGATAATAACACCAATGATAAGAATTATTGATCAGCCAAAACCGGTTTTGCTCAGTGGATAGAGAGTCAGTCTGCAGACTGGAGGGTCCCAGATTTGATTCCAGTCAAAAGCATGTACATTGGTTGCGGGCACATCCCCAGTGGGGGGCCTGCAGGAGGCGGCTGGTCGATGTTTCTCATCGATGTTTCTAGCTCTCTATCCCTCTATCCCTCCCTTCCTCTCTGTAAAAAAAAACAATAAAATATATTTAAAAAATAAAAAAAAAAGAATCATTGATCAGCAGCCTCCTATTGGAGATCAAGCCTACAACCCAGACATATGCCCTTGACTAGAATAGAACCTGGGACCCTTCAGTCTGCAGGCCAACACTCTATCCACTGAGCCAAGCCAGCTAGGGCCTTCACTGCCTTCTTAATTCAAACAAAATACTCTTGATTATAGATGAAAAAAATAAATAAACATTTTCCCTAAATAAAAGATCCCCATGAGCTGCTATGTCAGGGAATAGCAGGGGACAGCTAAGATACCAACTTGTCCAATATCATCAAGTTGGGACAAAGAAAAAATAATTCGAATCCAGAAATTTCATTTCTGAAAGCCAAAGCACAACTAAAGGAGAGACAAGAGCTGATGTTTGAAATTATAGAAACCAAGAAGACTAAACAATTAAGACTACCAAATTAGGACTCATAGCAGCTGCCTGGAGAGGTAAGACCTGAAGGAGCCCAAGGCAGGCCACAGGGAAGGCTAGGTAACTACGTAGGCATTGGTGGTGAGGAGGTAAGGGATAAGGAGGGGATGGTGGAGTAAAAGCTCAGAAGTTTCTCAAATCACCCTAACACAATGGGCTTCTTGACTAGTATTGAGCCACAGTTGCTTTGAGAAACCTATAAAAGCTCCCTTCCTTAAAAATGCATGTTTACATAAAATTTTGCAAACTTCATAGAGTTCTAATGCCTTTATGGATTCCAGATTAAGAATCTGTAATAAAGCACAGGCCTAGTGTTTATAGTATGCTATCATTTAGAAAAATGAGAGTACTTGCACAGGCAATAAATATCTCTGGAAGAAGATACAAAACACTAGTAACGTAAATAGTCCTCGGAGAGAAGAGCTTGATTTTTCACTGAATACTCTTCTAAATTTTGAATGTGAGTGGAGAATTCAAACATAAATTAATAAAAGAGCTCTGCCAAAACCAACGCCAACCTCAAATGGCTGAGACGATGTAGGAAATGTTCTAATCTATTCCAAGAGATGTGGGAGTGAAAACAGACAAACCTGAACAGGAAATTGTATGAGAAAAAGCCACCAAGGGCAGTGAATGTACACAAACCGATGCAAGACACTGTGGGTATGCCCAGGTCATCACTCCTGTGACATAAAAACAATCAAAATATACAGAAAAGATAGTGCAGAACAGCCTGCAATCGGAGTGGGCTACCACCTGGGTCCACAGCCTCAGGGAGGCCTCAGGAAGAACCTACCTCATCAGGCGTATCTTTTGCATCTGGTTGTGCTGCAGCCGCCCGGCGGGCAAGGTTTCCAGCTCGAATGTTGCTGAGGTTGATCTGTCTCTCGGGAGGAGGCCCACCACGAGGCTGCCCTCGGACAATGATGGCACATCCTGACAGGACCTGAGGGCGGGTGAGGAGGAAAATAAGGGGAAATTAGTGATCTAGAGGTAACAGCACCATGATATAGACTGTTCAATACTGTATCCCCAACAGGTAGAACAGTACTTGACACCCTGAAGGCACTTAAATGAGTAAATGTCTCCATCCATACATTCCATTCCAGGGCAGAAGAAATGGAAGGTCCACACCATCAGAAGAAGCTGAGTAAGAGAAGTGCAATCAGAGTGCAGTGCTCACACCTCCACTGGACAAAGCACGCATAGTCTAGGCTAAGAGAGAAATATAGAAATAATCTAGAAAATCCATGTTCTGGATCAGTGTTTCCCAAACTTTTGACATATGTGTACCCCTTCTATAATTTTCGTAACGCCGAGTACCCCTCGTCAAAAAAAAGGTATGTATTTTAATAACAATCAAAATATATTTATTTTTTCTTTTTTTGGTACATACACAAAATAGTAATAAACAAAAAATAAAATTATTCATAATAAAATATAAATAAAAGTTATATTATAAATAACATTTATTTGCACACCGGACCATCTCACGCCTCACAAGACTGTCTTGACTCATGAGGACGTAGAATTAGGCGCAGCTAAGCATGGTGCAGTGCATACCCCCACCAAACTCTTCCCGTACCCCTGGGGGTACGCGTACCACACTTTGGGAAACACTGTGCAGAAAAACCTAAGAAGCACCTTAAGGCTCCTAAGCACAGCAGCTTCTTTTATCTCTCTAATCAAAGACACCAGGCATAGAATCCCCTTGCAACTATAAAAAGAGTTCTGAAGCTCATTGGTATTTAACGTTTAAACATTTGCAAGGAAGAAGAAAGGAGGACTTCAAGTGGAAAAAGAGAAGAAAAAGAGTAAAGAAAAAATGACAAATTATTCAACTATTCAAGTTGTCTTTGCCCAGTGATACACGATTTAATGAACAGTTGAGCTCAAGCAATGGCTTCACTAGATCTGAAAGTCCCTTATTTCCAAGCTTCAAAACAAGAAGAGCTGCTGACAAGTTCATAGATGCAAGATTGGGGAGTTCTGCCAACAGGGAGTTCTAAGTAAAGTAATAGTCCATGCAAATGGAAGTTGAATCAAAGGAAGAAGGGAAGGAGTACAAAGGGAAGTCTCTCCTATACACATCTGCTTAGCTGACAAGTCCCCTTCACCTCTCCACCTTAACTCACACTCTTAAGTTATAAAATATTAATATATAAGTGTGGAAGTACATTGAAACATAAATATACATGTAAAATAATAAGATAAACAAATAACTGAGTAACCACCACCCTAGTTAAGAATGAGGACATTGCCAGAACCTTGGATGCCCTCCATGCCTCTCTCTACTTTAGCCCTTCCTTCTCCCAACCGCCATTATCCTGGCTATTGTGACAATCCCTCCCTTGCTTTGCCATCTAAGTATACATCGCTAAGCAATGTGGTTTCATTTTGCCTATTTCTGAACTCTATATAAATTTAGTCTACTGCATGTACCCCCATCAGTAATTTGCTTCTCTTGCTCATTGTTTTTTGTGTGTATTTTTTGTAAAACTAATTCATAATGATGTGAAACAGTAAGTTATTCACTTTCACAGTTGTATAAGTATTTATTCCATTGTGTAACTTTACCACAATTCATTTATCCATTCTACTATTTTTTATAAAAACTCTCTCCAACAAATACACATATTCAAACTTCTTTAAAAAATAGTGTTCTAATCAATGTCTAAATATCACCAATACCTTCAGCATATAGACCTTGGTCTTAATGACTCCTCCCAAGATGACTGAAGCTACACCATGACACAGACAATAAAGACTGTCTCCTTACCAGTTACAAGTCATGCTCTTCATTTTTATCCTTTCTGGTCAGGTGTGACCAGTGATTAAACTTTACAGCTTCCAGCCAAACACCCTTGCTACAGCTTTTCCTAAGAACCCATCCCCTGGATATAATCCTAGGGAATTGACATTCTAATAAGGCACACTCTCAAACAAAGCAAAGCCAGGGAAGAACATGACTACTAAGGCAGAGGCTGCTTCATGTTCTTGAAATGAGAAGGGCCAAAGAAAAATGAGAGCTTCACTCTGGTTCATATATAGTTAATTCTTTATGAGTGGCAGGAACAAGAATAGCGCATTCTAGAATACCTACACTTGAAATCATTCATTCCAAATTTTCAAATAGGGCTGGGGAGAGACCAACTACATACAGCAGAAAAATCAGAGCATCTATCTCCAATGCCTGCTTCTCAGTTTTAGTCAAGTTTTCACAAAAATTAATAAAGCACTCCCAGGAGAGCCAGTACCTCTTGGTAAGCCCAGATGGAACACTAAGGCCCATTTACAAGAAAACTCACCTTAGCTAATCAAGTAAACTCTGATAAGTGAGCATCAACCCAGGCTAGGATACAGTCCTTATTTCTCAGGTCTGACAGAGGTCACTGAAAAGCTCAAGAACAGAATGAATGATGCAAAGAATTCCCCTTCCCCCCCCCCCTAAATATATCAGAAAGCTATTACCTCTAATACCTCTACCTAGTACACTAGGTTCCTGGGGAACAGTGGGTCTGTAGCTATTGTCCTAGTCCTATTAAGGCCTTTGGTAGACAACTTGTACATGGGAATTTTGCAAAGCTTCTTTTGTATACCCTCCACTCTCCAGAAATGTTATTCTAAAAACTGCTATCAGACTTCTTTTATAATACTCCAAATAATTCCATTCAGACAATAGTCAATGCTTGAATTAATACTGCAGAGAGATGACTTTTATTTTATAGGCTGCTCTACATCTTTTATACTAATCTATGCTAATCATAGAGGAATATGCAAATAGAGGGGGAAATGACGTCACCATAACAAAGAAACAGCAGGCTGCATGGAGCAACCAGGTCGGCAAAGGGAGAAAGGGGGGCGCAGTTGGGTGTGACCAGGTTTGGGGGGGGGGGCAGCAATTAGGGGCAACGAGGCCAGCGGGAAGAGAGGGAGGACAATTAGGAGCTAGCAGTCCCAGATTGTGAGGGTTCAGGCTGGGCTGAGGGGACTCCCCAACCCTTGCACGAATTTCATGCACTGGGCCTCTAATGTATATATAAAATCAAGCAGTAGGCACATGCCATAAGAATACTCATATGGCAGACGCTGCTATTCCCATTCCCCCAGGACCGTGGTCGGCAAACCGAGGCTCACAAGCCACATACAGCTCTTTGGCACCTTCAGTGTGGCTCTTCCACAAAATACCACGGCCTGGGCAAGTCTATTTTGAAGAAGTGGCATTAGAAGAAGTTTAAAAAACTTGACTCTCAAAAGAAATTCCAATCGATGTACTGTTGATATTTGGCTCTGTTGACTAATGAGTTTGCAGACCACTGCCCCAGAGGAAAGAACTGACTCATGTACATCTCTCCTCTGTAACTCTCTCCCCCTCATTTGACCATAGCCTTGGCGGAGAGGCAGGAAGAAACTCTCTCTGCAGACCATCACAGAAGAGAGACCTGTTTATAAGGGAAAAACTAGTCTCCTTCCTAGTATTTATAGGACCAAAGTAGCAGAAAGGAGGTCTCATTTGTTTTGAACTATCTCCATTTAATCTCCCAAGTACTGTTAAACTCCCTCCACCTGCCTCACTGGTCAACAGTCTTCACTCAAGTTCTTCCTCAATAAAAATATTTTAATGGCCTTCTCTTACCTAATGTTCTCCACCAAATAAAGCCAAGGAGAAACAGCTTCTAGAGGAAAAAAATACTTAAAATGTCTTGAGGTAAAATATGAAAAAGAACCAGGGTCTATATATCAAACAATTTTTGTCTCATCTGACATCAAAACAAGTCATTTTTCCTCTGTGAAAGACCTGACATCTAAGTTGATTATTTTCAGAGTTTCAGTCATTGATTCATTCAGTTATCATTTATTAACTCAATAGAAATTTATGAACTCCTACTATGTGGAAGGCATTATTTCAGGCAAATGGTTCACTTCAGGGAAATAACACCGACAAAAATGTCTGATCCTAGAAAGCTGACATCCTACTGGGGGAAGGAAGATAGACAAACAATAAACATAAATAAAACATATCGTTTATCAAAATTTTAATTTCAGAGAAATATTAAGATTGAGAGGAAAGTGTCATGGGTAATCATTCTGCCAAAGCTATACTGATTCATGTTGCAAACTTTCATGGGTGCGGTAATTATCCTTAATTGCTAATTTATAAGGCATAGAAAGCAAGTCATATGGTAACTGCTTTATCATATTACATTAATAAAGTGGCATTCTAGAAAAATGATCTTGGTCCTACCTGACACATTAGGAGGTTTGTGAAAATAGCTGTCACAATGAGTCAGTTTGATTGAGGTTATGGATTAGACATTTCTCAGCTCTGCCAAGAAAGATTGCAGAGGGACTCAGCGTGATTCAGAGGAACTGGCTTCAGGGCAAAATTGGATGGTGACAAAGGCTGAAATAAGCCAGCTGAGAAGGAAAATGGAGGCTCAAACTGTTCAAACCCACTTATAGGTTTACCAGGAGATTTACACATCATGGGTAGCCACTAAAATGTTGCTCAGCAACAGGAGCACATTAGATCTGCATTAGATCCTTATAAACTATTTGGTGCATTTAACTCTTAATCCTCCAAACCACAAACACCAGAAAATAGAATAATTCTTAAAAGCCTAACCACACTACACTCAGGGCAAAGAAAGCGATGGTACAGAAATTCTTAAGGATGTCAATGAAGCCAGCATTTTTTTTCACAGCTCAAAGCAAAATCATCTTGGTCTGAGAATGGAATCTTATTAGCCAAGAGCATCTTATTAGCTCTACAAGGACTAGCTTAACAGGTCTACCATCATGTTATGATATAATAGTTCTTATGTGAACCTGCTAAGATAAAACAGGTATACCTTAGAAATATTTGCTAATATGAAGATGCAATAGGAAGAATGTGGACAGCTATCTAATGAACAACACTAAAATGTTACCCAAAAACAGCCCAAAATAAATCCATACATTTATAGTCAGTTGAATTTCAACAAGGGTGCCAAGATAATTTAATGGGGCAATAATCCTTCCAACAAAAATTGAAAACTGGGAACTGGGTATCCATGTACAAAATAATGAGGTTAACTTTTGTACATGGTGTGAGGTAGAGGTTTTGCTCAAAGTGAAACAGAGTTACCATATCACCCAGCAATTACCATAAATATAATCAATAAGATGTAAGGGACCTAAATGTAAGAGTTAATTGATAAAACTCTTATAAGAAAGTGTACACTTATAAGTGTAAATCTTTATGGCCTTGGATTAGGCAATAATTTATTAGATATGATACCACCTGAAAAAGCACAAGAAACAAACAAACAAACAAAAAAGATAAATTGAACTTGGTCAAAATTAAAAACATTGTGCTCAGTGGTTGAGCATCGACCTATGAACCAGGAGGTCATGGTTCGATCCCCAGTCGGGGCACATGCCCGGTTTGTGGGCTTGACCTCTAGCATGGGGCGTGCAAGAGGCAGTTAATCCATCATCATTGATGCTTCTATCTCTCTCTCCCTCTCCCTTCCTCTCTGAAATCAATAAAAATATATATTTTAAAAAAGAAAATGAAAAGAAAAACCTGTATTGAATAAAAGTCTAGGATCTAGAATAAAGAACTACCATAACCCCACAAGAAAGGCAACCCAATTAAAAAGGAACAAAGGAGGAAAGACACGTAACCAAAGAAGATATACAAATGGTGAACAGCACATGGAAAAATGCTCAACACATTAGTCATAGGGAAATGCAAATCAAAACACCTATGACATCACTTCACAGGAATTACCATAACTATAATCAATAAGACAGACAATAACAAGTATTGGCAAGAATGTGGAGAAATCTAAAGCTTCATAGATTGTTGATGATGCAGTCACTACAGAGAACAGTCTGACAGCCCCTCAAAAGTTAAACGAGTTACCATATCACCCAGCAATTCCATATATACTTAAGAAAAATAAAACACATCCCACAAAAACTTGTATAAAATGTTTATTGCAATAACTGTTCATAATAGCCAAAAGGAATGGAAACAACCCCGATGTCCAAGTTATGAATAAATAAAATGCAGTTTAGCCATAATATGGTAATATTAAGAAATTAAAAGGAATGAAGTCCTGCCTGGCTGATGTGGCTCAGTGGTTAGAGCAACTGCCTACACACTGAAGAGTTGGCTTTCCATACCTGGGCTGCAGTTTGATCCTGGACCCAGGTCAGTGGTGTGTGTAGGAGGCAACCAATCATGTGTCTCTCTCACACTGATGTTTCTCTGTCTCTCTCTTCCTCTCTCCCTCCCTTCCACTCACTCTAAAAATCAATGGAAAAAAATATCCTTGGGTGAGAACTAACAAAAAATAAAATAAAAATAAAAAGGCGGCTGACTCAGAACCTAAAGTCAGACGTGGTGATTCACCACAGAATGGAAGGCTACTATAAATTTTCAAATCCACTGGAAATGACAGGATCCGAAGTCACAGGGAGGAAGCAAAACTGCAGTGAAATCTACAAAGCTCTTAAAAGGTGAAAATGACTGAAAACAATGCAAGCTTTCTGAGAACAATACAGCAAGTGCAATGAAGTCCTTTCCCTGGATGACACAGAAAGGAGAACCACAAAGTTAGGCTGAAAGGTCCAGAACGCCCTCGGGGAGCCCACGACTGCCACAACCCAAAGGCTGCGGGTACAGGGGCTGCCAGACAAAGCAGCAAGCCAGGGGGGGAAATACATCGGAGGATAAAGAAGGAATCGTTGTGGCTAAGAACAACTTATTACGTACACTTTAATGAAGCAGAAAAATTCTAAAGACACAGAATTAAAGCAAGAAAGACTAAAAAGAAACTAAATTAAGAGAAAATTTCAGAAAGTCTTTCAGGAAAAAGCTTCCTATCAGCCAGAGCTATTGCCTCCACAGGAAGAATCGTCTCTTGAAAATTAAAAAGTCGTTTAGACAAAGAGCAAGCAATCCCAAAAGAACATAAGCTGTGTGGTCTGGAAGGTCTTTCCCAGGATTCTCGCCAACACAGCCAGCTTCTTCTTGCTTTTTTCTGGCAAGAGCAAGAAGTAAACCTAGATTAAGAGAGCCCGGCATTCACATAATGAACCAGAAGCCCATGGCCTCGTGGCGTGCCATGTCACTTGCTCTGGGTGAACTCGCACGTTCAGCAGAGACAAGCTTAAGTGGCTGCTCCCAGGCCAGCGGTACCACAGGTTGGGCCTCAGTTTGGAAATCGGGGAGTTTACCAGTAAATCTCAGGAGAACTAAAAGATCTACAGAGAAAGGGCAGATGCAGAGAACATCTAATCTGAGCCATTCGATTTTACAGATGAAAAGGCAAGCAAGGCTGGTAGAGTGACTTTTGCTTAAAATAAAGTACTGATGGCAGAGCAAGGACGAGAGCTGAAATCCCCCGATCCTGATGTCCCACCAGCCACATGTAGAATTAAGCATTTGGGGAGCTGTCTGGGAGAATGGTATCTGAGATTACCTGCTGATTGTATGTTTTCCCCATTAAAATCTACATTTCTATGTGCCAGCAGAGCAGATGTCAGAGACTAAAACACAAAGCAAGAAAAGCTTCCATGAGCTGGTTGCCCCAAATCAAACCAACATTTATTAAACACTGCCATATGCAAGGCATAATGATTCACTGCTTGGGGTTGCCGCCAAAAATGAAAATGCCCCTTGGTATTCAAGACTATAATACAACAGAATTTCCTTCTTCTGTTAAGGAAATCCAAGAAAAAAGTATTCCTGGTGGCAAGCAGACTTTTCCTCCTCCCGTCAGGGCGGATGGAGGGGAGGCAGGGGTGTCCAAGGCAGGTTGGAAAGCCTGAGATTATGTTGCAGGGGCTACTCAGTCGGTTCTGTATGTCCAGACCCTCCCCCCTAACTCTGACACCTCCTCCCCAATTCCAAAGGCCGGAGGAAAGAGAGAAGCTCAGCCCAATTCCTGATCCAGGGAGGGAAGAGAGCAACTATTCCTTCCTATAGTGGCTACAGCTGCTGTCATCTCTTATCTCTCCTCCTCATGCACTGCCATCACTTGAGTTTCTGAGCAAAATGTACACTGTACAAAAACCAAATCATAATTCAATGATAAAAAGGGGGTAGGAGGTAGGGGTGAGGGGGGGGGAGATCAACCAAAGAACTTATATGCATATATGCATACCCATAGACAGACAATGGGGTGGTGAAGGCCTGAGGTGGGGGGTGGGGATGGGCTAGAAGAGATCAATGATGAAAAAATGGGGAATATATAATATTTACAACAATAAAAAATTTTATTTTTAATAAGGGGGGTAGGATAGGGGGCTTGGGTACCAGATACAGCTAAAAAAAAGTATACCAGCCCTGTGGCTCGGTGGTTGAGCATTGCATGAACCAAGTCACAGTGCCGATTCCCAATCAGGGCACATATCCAGGTTGCAGACTCAATCCCCAGTAGGGAGCTTGTGAGAGACAGGATCCATGATTCTCTCTCATCATCGATGTTTCTCTCTCTCTCTCTCTTTCTCTCTCTCTCTCTCTCTCTCTCTCTCTCTCTCTCTCTTCTTTCCTCTCTCTGAAATCAATTTAAAAAAAATAACAAAAACACATATATTTTTAAAAGTATACCTGAGATCTTGAAATATCCCAGAGAAATGAAGATTTGTGGCATTCACTATTCCTCAAATGTGCTTCTGTAAAGTCATGCACATATTTCTAGAACTTACAGCAATACAGAAACTAAATTGTTAAGCATAATACTCAATACAATTCAGAGTGGATCATCTCTAAAAAATATCGAATACACTTATTTTGGTTTATATGCAGAACTGACTGTAGAACTTAAAAGTAATTCAAATTCTATGCTACCCATAAAAAGCATTAAATTTCTGGTGTTTATTTTCCAAACCTATTTGGAAACTCCTCTTATTTGAAATGTTGACAGTCAAATTTAGATGTCAAAAGAAGTACAAGTCACAAATCTACCATAAATATTTCAGAGTCCTTTGTTGCTAAATTAAGGCCCCATCCCAGAATCTCATCATTAAAAGCCGAGGGAGACAGTCATAAAGGAAAAATTGCCAAAGAGTAGTCATTGCTTCCCCACTATAAGCTGGAGCCCCAGAGCCCCCTAAGCTCCTCCGGGACTTCACACCTCCTCAAAGTTAAACAAAAGGCTATGTGGCCAGCATCTGGAACATGTGTGTTATCTTCACTGCTTATTCTTCTCCACATTGGCTTTCAGATCCTCCTGTTGATAATCAAAGAAATACATTTTTCTTCCGAATCAAGAGTAAGAGACTTTCGTTCCGAGCGCCCATACAGGATCTCTTAAGAATTTAATGGAACCAAGCAGTCTGGCTAGCGGCCCTACACTGCCGTGCCAGGTAGGAAAGTTATTCTTCTAGAGAGCCAGGCTCACAATGACTAACAAGGGCAGGGCAGGGTTAAAAGCGAGCTGGGCCTGTGCCCCACAGAGAGGCAGCGGGAGGTCTCGGGAGATTCTAAAGCTCTCACCAGAGAGGAGTTTAACAAGATAACGGGCCTTTTAAGTAATAGAGGCCCCTGGGCTGCGGAAGGGCTCACCTGCCACGGGTAATAACACCAGCAATTACCACACACAGAATAATAGACCTCAGCCAGATTCGGGGACCCGGGTCCCAGTTTCCTCTCCCTTCAGACAGTGGAAAGGGAGGAACAGACTGCACCACTTTCATGACGACCCGGGAGAGTCCTGGTAGGTAAGCAGATAAATTGCACTTGGCATAATGAGCCACTGTTTGATACTCAAAAATAAAATATGCCCCTTTGGTATTCAAAGCTATAATACAAAGGAATTTCCCCCCTGGAACAGAATTCATAAGGTTTAAAAGTTCACTACCATCACGTTAGAGTATTTCAAAGACTAGAAACAAACTCAGAAGCCTTATTCATCGTTCCTTTCTCTCCTCCAAACTTCCAGGACCTGTCGTCACTTCAGGCAAGCTGCCTTCACCTTGCACATGGAATGCAGATCACTGAGAGCTGCTTTTATGAATATTCCCACCAGTACTTACCCATTTCTCCTCATTTTTATCTCGCCTCTTTCTTCCTTTACCTCTGTCAAGTCCTGTCACTCTCACCATCTCCCCAGAAAAGATTTTAAGACCAAAAACAGATCTGAAAATATCCTATCTGATTTATCCAACCCATTCTCCAAGAAAACCAAGTATTTAAATTTTCAAGTTTCCCTTTTCACCATAAAACAAAGCTACCTGCCTCAAGTGAACAGCTTTATCCAGAATCAAGTGTACAGCCTGGGATCTCAAAACGCTTTCTTCTCAGCCACCAGTCCCTCTTCCTCCACGACATCTTACAAGCTAGGCTTACAGAACTATCCACCTTCTGTTTATATTGGGGTGCACTGTGCCACCCCGCATTCTTTTTCCCAGAAAGAATTAATAACTGTTCTTACTAAGCCTACTAATATATATTTTATCACTCAAATCAGGACACTTGGAGAGTGAAAAGGGGTACGTACCACTGATAATTATGCCAAGACAACAGGTGTAAACCAAAACACCCCTGGGCACACTGGGATGTAAGTCACCTGTCCTTACAAGGTTTCAAGGCCAGGTAAGGGGCTGTGGCAGTCTTGCAAATTCAGAGACCTAAAATAACCACAAAGATGGTTTGAAAATTTAATATCTGACTATAAACAGGTTATAGCAGGTAGTCATGTCCCAGGTATTTCAACTGACAAAGATCAATTTGGATCTGCTTTACTGAGCCCTTTAGCCTTCAGGTTATATCAGGAGATAACCTATCTGTGAGATGTCTGGGTAACCTGTAACTTCCTTTTTACCCGGAACCCCTCAGGGCACAACAAATGGCCCTGAGACATTCCCTCATTGTGACTGTTATCAAGTTAATTGTCAACTGTTAATTACATTAGAGTATCCTGTATCTGTCTCTGTAAGAGAAGCTTATGTCCATCATTTCACTTTTTACCCTATCCCAGAGGTTTCCCTTCACTCTGTCCCACCTCCCTAATCTATCACCAATGAATTTCATGTAACTCGTCTACGTCCCTTTCCTTGGGTTGCAATGTATAAATATAGAAATGTAACCTGCCATTCTCCGGAGCATTATCTCAATCCCTTGAGATTCTGCTTCCCGGCAATTGTCGACAGTTTGGCTCAAATAAACTCACAAAAATTCTTTATAGGTTTCAATGGTTTTTTCATCAACATAAGAACACATCGTGAAAAACCAAAAACATACATCAATAGAAAAGACTGCATGAGTAAGTGCACCCAAACTATGGGCTACTTCTCAATCTTAAAGAATGAGGTGGGCCTATAATTATAACATTGTCAGCCGTGACAAATAATAATAAAAAAAAAAAAAAGTAAAATGCAGGACACACAGAGTATGACCCCATTTGTTTCTTTAAAAAAAAAAAAAAAAAAAGGAGGGGTATGCTAGCATCTGGATGAAAGAAGGCTAGAAGCACATTCACTTAGGGGAGTGAGAATGAATGACAGAGCAATGAGGGGTAAAAAGGGCACAGGGAGATTTTTGTGTTTAAAATATTAAGTCCAAATCTGAAATATCAGGCATTCTCTCCCTCCTGGGATCATGCCTGTGCCTTTCCCTTCACCCACTTCTCCCCCCACAGGCGGGCATTTCCTAAACTCTAAAGGTTCCCACGAGACTTGCAACTAGGGAAGCAATGGACATGGGCAGCTAGCTCATGCCAGGCTCACCCCCTGAACATGCCTCTCAGGCCCCCTTTTCTCTGACTTCTTGGTGAGCCAAAGCAGCCCACCTAGGCTCTCTCCTGTAGCTTCTTCTGTCCTAAGTCCTTCCTTGTCTCACTGTCCCCAGCTTTAACAAACATATTCTCAAAATCAATAAATAAATAATGTTAACTAAAATATATAAATAACCATTAAATTACTAATTTTGGCCAAAATCGGTTTGGCTCAGTGGATAGAGTGTTGGTCTGTGGACTGAAAGGTCCCAAGTTCTTTTCTGGTCAAGGGCATGTACATTGGTTGCGGGCACGTCCCCGGTGGCGGGTGTGCAGGACGCAGTTGGTCGATGTTTCTATCTCTCTATCCCTTCCTCTCTGTAAAAAAAACAAAAACAATAAAATATACCTTTTAAAAAAAATTACTAATTTTGGATGGTATTCACCTGAGCATTTTGAAGGAATTTAAGGATGAACCTGAAAACTGCTGGTGAGAATGAGGAATGGCCACCAAGCAAACTGCAAATGTGCTCCCTAATCCAAAAGACTTCTAAGACTTGCGAATTACAAGAAACTTTTATTACCATATTAGACAAGTTAGCGGAATAAAAAGTAACAACTAAGATCACCAAGGAGGTCATTTGAGGTTTTACTGTTGCTGTTAAAGAATGGGGCCGATAAACAAGAAACAGAATAGATACACACAGTCAAGCCAAAGGGCCCAAGTGTGTGGCTACTAAGGATTACAAAAGCAGAAAGTGAGGAACACAGAATCTTCATGTTTGTAGATAACACAAAGACTTCCATCGTAATAAAGTGCTAAATTATTAGTGCCAAATTATTGGAAGATCTTGGGAATCTATGTGAACAGAAAGAAAACGGGTAAATGAGTGTTAAAATGAGCATATGTCTGGCCGTCTGGCCATGGCCGGCATGACTCAATGGTTAGAGCACCAACCAGAGCACTGAACGGTAATGAGTTCAATTCCCAGTCAAGGGCATGTACCTGGGTTGCCGATTTGATTCCGGGTTCCAGTTGGGGAGTGTGTGGGAGGCAACCAATCCAAGTGTCTCTCTCACATCAATGTTTGTCCCTCCCTCCTTTCCACTCTCTCTGAAAAGCAAGGGTAATAATTTTTTTTTTTAAAAATGAGCATACTGGTATGTACTAAGTTAGGCATACAAAACAACTTCTCAGCTGTCAGTCATGATCCAGAAATGGATCCGAGAGTCACCGTAAAGGGACCCTAAGGACATCAGCCCAATATTGAGCTGTAAATTAAAAGCAATGCAAAGTGTCCTGGGAACCATCAAGACAAGTGCTAAAACGAGGAGACAAACTACTATCCTCCCCTCATATAAAATTCTAGTGTATCTGCCCCAACATACATGTTTTATCATCTGTGTTCCTGCCCTGTCAACTACATATCATACAGAAGTTTTAAAAGGGTAAGTTGGTCTCAAATGCCAGCCCCTGGATCAATCCCAAACCAACCCTTTCAGAACCGTCCAGAATTTTTTATGATGATGGAAACTATATTTTTATTATGATGGAAACTATATTTTCTTAGAATACACTCACAGAGATTCTAATTCAATGCCTCTGAACCACCTTCTAGGTGATCCTAAAAAAAAAAAAAAAAAAAAAAAAAAAAGACCTGTTTAGGAAAATCAATGAGTTCCTTCTTACTCTCTAAACCTACTCCCCAAAAGGACTTAAGAAGTCCTACAATAAAAAATAAACTCAAAAAAGAAACCATGTGAGGAACTACCAAAATAGATTAACACAGTTGCTATACTTGCACGTTAAATGGAGGTGGAAGAGATCTGCCAAAGACCATTAGAATGATGTGAAGGAAGAGCTCTGGCCACAAAGTGTGAAAAGCAGAGCTCAGCACTCTATTATGTCCCACGCTCCCACTACACTGGCCCAATCAAGAGCAGGGCCAGTATATAAACTCTCTACAGGTTCCCAGAGTGCTCCTTCTCATCCCCGCCTTTCTCAAAACAAGACCTACCACACCAAGAGGTCAAGGTGTCCTGAGACTAGGTGAGTAACACCCACTGCCACAAAGTTCCTCCACGTCTCAAACAACCATTCCCACCAGTCTATCCCAATACCACTACTCAACTCAGAAACCCGCCTGGCTCACTTCTGTCTTCTCACTCCACTTGTCCATTCACTCTGCCACACTAGAAAACCTCCCCCCACCCCCAAGAAAAGCGAGCAATAGAAACAGAAAACCTGTCTCCTGCAGAATAAGCAGCAATTCAAAGTGAAGCCCATCATGAGGTAGGGGATTGCTCAGTTGATTCATCATGCCTAAAAGACATGTAATAGGGTTTCTTAGTCAATCCAGACTTTTGGGACTGGAAGGAGCTTAGAGACAATGAATCCATCTGATTCATTTAAGCAAAAAGTCAAGTCTAACAGGTGGAATCTTATCCCACATCCCCAGATGGAGAACAGCAGCATCTGGACTAGAACTTGTCTCCCTGAATCCCATCTCTCTCCTCTGCCAGATTGCTTCCCAGGGACAGTGTTAATAAATTACATTGATCAACCTTAAGCACAGATTTCCCCAAATCTCCTCAATTCCTCCTATTACATGTGGATATGTTGTTACAAGGCCATCCCAAGCAGGCAGCTTTCCACTTAAATCACCTCAAAATGTGATTTAAGGCATTAAGAGAGAAGAGATGGTGCCTTAAGTCAATCATCATAAGCATATAAATAGAGAAAATGTGTCAAGCCCAGTTTATAGAGCAAACTGAACATCTCAAAAATGATATCTGAAAATGTCATCCACATTTCCATTAGGTTTATTTTTCTGTAACTTCCTAATGTTAAAAAAAAAAGCCAACTTATAATCAAAAAATGAATTTTTTTAAATGCCAACTGAAACCACTGTTCTTTTTTCCCCTAAACATTAGAACTAAGTGAGAAAAACATAACATTAATTTATCATATTGAGTCTCATTGAAAATAAGTGAAATCCCACAACACTCCATCTGCATCAGATGTTCACAACCTGTGGTTCTGTATCAATTTCTGCTGTAAAAACAATAAACATATGTCAGTCTCTCCAGAGAGGGAGCAGCAACAGAACCAGGGTGTGTATCCATCTCCCAATAAGAAATAAGAGAAAAAGCTACATAAGCTCAGTAAGAGTTGACTCCTGCCCTGACTAGTGTGGCGAAGTGGATAGAGCATCAGCCTGCGGACTGGAGGATCTCAGGTTCGATTCCGGTCTTGGTTGTGGGTACATCCCCAGTAAGGGGTGTGCAGGAGGCAGCTGATCGATGTTTCTAACTCTTTAACCTTCTCCCTTCCTCTCTGAAAGAAAAAAAAAAACAACACAAAAAAACAATAAAAAATACATATTTTTTTTTAAAGTTAGACTCCTTTTATTTCATTCATTGTCCCTGACAAGACAAAGAATTTCCTACAATATTTATGTTTGCTCTTCCCTAGAGACATCAAAGCAAAGACCAGACCCCAAAGGATATCTATTACAACACTGCTAGAACCACACCTGTAAGGAGAATAGCCAGCCCATGCTAAGAAGTGAGTGCACACCTTCTTACCTGGATTCAAAAACCCCCCAATTTTCTCTTCTGAACTTACAAATGGAAACTAAAATTTTCACTTATTTCCCAAATTCCACTCTCCAAGCAACAGAAGTATGAACACTGTTATTTCACTCTGAACCTGCTTTTGGCTTTTATCTTCTTTTTATCTTCTCCAGGTCCCCTCCTTTGGAAGACCGGCACAGGTGTCCCCTACAATCCGAAAGTATATGGTCCCGTGAAAACTTACGTGAGCTGAAATGAGGTCCAGTGAAGAAGCAATTACCATTAACTTACATGAAAACATTTGAGTGTTCCCAGACAAAAACTTCAATACATGCAATGTCTTTTTTTCACCACAATGAAAATGCTTAATTACGTCCAGTTTTACACTAAACATAGAGCTCTCTGAGGCTTTTCTGATACCTTAGGACACATCTTGCTAAGGGACGCACACAATAGTGAAGATGAAATACAGATGCTCAAAGACACAGTGCAAAGCTACGGAAGCTTGATGCCGAGGCGCTGGGTGTGACTTTGGGGAAGGAGGCTGGCATCGCCACACGGGCTGCTCACGGTGCACGCTGCCTCCACCAGGGCTTGCTGCACAACACATGCTCAATGCCATTCTTACTCTCACCTTTCTTCATAAAAGCAAAAATTCTCTTTAGATTGCTTTCAGTTAGCAAAAACTGCTACTAATGTAGGTCTTTCCTAAAAGCTAAGTAGCATAATACAAACTTCCACCAACCAGGGGATACCCTGTAGTGACTTTGGGAATATGCAGGAGTGGCTAATAGGATGTCAAAAACCTTACCCTTGCCCCACCCCGTTGGCTCAGTGGATAGAGCATCAGCTAGGGACTGAAGGGTCCCGGGTTTGATTCCAGTCAAGGGCAAATGCCGGGTGGCTAGCTTGATCCCCAGGAGGGGGCATGCAGGAGGTAGCCAATCAACGATTTTCTCTCATCATTGATGTTTCTATCTCTCTCTCCCTTCCCCTCTGAAATCAATAAAAATGTTTTTTTAAACACAAAAAACTTAGCCTTGGCCCTGTAAGAGACATGAATATGAACAAAAGCAGATATGTTTTTACCAGGCTGCCAGTTTACGTGTATTCGGTGGACTTGATGTCAGCTATTAATCTCACCAGAGTATCAGAACAGAGGCCGCCTCCACTGCTTTTCTGCCTTTTATCACCCCAAACACAAATATTAGTGACTGAGACTAAACCCATACCATCTAAGTGGAACACTGAACTCGGGAGAAAGTTGAGAGCTACTATAAAAACACTGAAGATAATCATCAATGGCGGCGCGAGGGCCTTTGCACTTGCTGTCAGTGAGCGCGCACACTCCCTCCCTCTGTGGTTGGCTCTCTGACGTCTGTCCATCGTATCTCAGAGCAAATGCCGAAAGAACCCCGTGGAAACACGCTGCCTAAACAAGCCGCCCCTTCCCCCTTTCCCAAGCACTCTGCCCAAGTCCCCTACCTGAAATCACTATTTATGTTACCATGCTTACTTCTTATTTACTTGTTTGTTGTCTGTCTCCTCCTTGAACCTTAATGGAAGGATTCCGATCTACTTTTTTCACTCCAATATCCAGACAGAGCCTGACACAGCAGATGATCAAAAAATATGTGTTCAAGAAAGAGAGGAAATATGATTGCTCATCAATCTATGTAATTAGTGAGCACATGGCAGAAGCCACTATTAGCATAACTAGAGCCAGACAGATGCTTCCTTTTCACACAGAAAAAGTGACAGAAAGCCTTGAAGATGTAGTGAAAACAATGTTACTTACGATCTTGATTGAAAGTTACCATGTTACCTGCTGGGAAGTGGGCAATTTTAAGACTGCAGGGGAAAGTCTTCCACCATATTCTATCTACTTCTTTGCAAATGGCTCTGAAAAGTATCATTATTCAGCTCCCTTGTTTGTCCCTATGAGTAGAATAAGGGTACTTTTAGTAGCTTGGGAAAGGTTTTCTTTTTTTCTGTCACAGCCTGCATGAGGTAAAGTGCACAAAGGAAGAAACAGGTTAGCACACGTAACTCCAGGTGCACACTACACTCTGGGAAGACACCTACTTCTTAGTTCAGAAACCTAAGAGACACTTAGCTAAAATTATATAAATTACTAGAGGCCCAGTGCGCTTGGGGTAGGGAGGGAAGAGGTTCCCTTAGCCCGGCCTGCGCCCTCTCACAGTCCAGGACCCCTGGGGGGATGTCCAATTGCCAGCTTAGGCCCTAGGGGTCCTTAGCCCTGCTGTGGAGGCAGGAAAGGTTTCTGGCTGAGCCTGGCTTCTGGCTGAACGGTGTTCCCCGTGGGAGCACACTGACCACCAGGGGGCAGCTCCTGCATTGAGCGCCTGAGCCCTGGTGGTCAGTGCACATCATAGCAACCAGTCCTGCCATTTGGTTGATTTGCCTTTTATTATATAGGATAGGTAGCATTTCCTACGGGTTGTAGGAAATTTCCTACTGGAGAAATTTCTACTAAGCTGCTCACCAGAAAGTCTAACTCCTGCTTTACAACAACTTGGCAGTACGATTCCTGTTGAAGGAGAAAATTGGGGCCACCTCCTCCCTCCTTTAGGTGGACCCCGATCACAGTCACCTAGTGAGAATCACGGTTCCTAGCATAAAGCCAAAGACTGGCAGAGGGATCTATTTCCCCTTCGGAGGCAATTAAATGAAGCAGGGTAAAATGGAAACCAGGATTTGGCACTGTCCTCCCTTTGGCCTTCCACCCAGAAGCACGATAAAATATGCTGCTTCCAAGGCCGCTTCTGATAAGCACAGGAGATTCAAGAACTGGGGCCGATTCATTCTGCTGTGATTCATTCTGCTGTTGCGGAAGCAGCCGCGGGCTCCAGGTTTAAAAGAAGACAAGCAAACACACCACGTTAGATGGGAAAGATAAGAGTGAAAAGACAGAGAAAAGGGCTCTATCCCCAAACCAGAAAGTAACTTAGGTCAGTACAACCAGAGTAAATAGCCATCTCTCTGTAGCTGCTAAGTGGTGTGACTAAATTTTATACACTAAGTATCCAAGACTTCTCCCAACCTTATCTGTTTAGCATGTGCTGACAGTATTCTGTTGCAGCTAAATACTGTCCAGCAAATTATTCATAGAAACCCAGAGTTAGACTTCTTCAGGGTTTTGAGAAAGTAGTAACTGATCTGACAGGCACATTTACTTTTCCTGGTCATATTTTGTCTGCCCACACACTTGCCAGTCTCATCCCAACTCAGAAAATATAAATCCACCTCCAGTTTTTCCATCATCCTTACCGCCTTTTCAGAACGGCTCCCCAATGCTGTGTGAGCCTACTGCCCGCTTCCTCCTTAAACACATTCCAGAACCAGCGCGGTGCCTTTGCTTCCACTCAAACAGCAGACACTTCCTCTCCCGTCACCATCATTTTAAAAAACTGGTCAAATGTAAAGGCTTTTTACTATTTTGATTCCCAAGTTCTTTCTTCTTTAGCCTTAAAAAAAAGTAACCGAGAGCTGCCTGGCCAGAGAGGTTCAGTTAGCACCGACCTGTGCACCAAAGGGTTGCCAGCTAGATTCCCAGTCAGAGAACATACTTGGGGTATGGGTTCAATTGCCAGGGCATGTGAGGAAGGCAACCAATGCTATTTTTCTCTCACATATCTCTCTCTCTCCACCCCCCCTGTCTCTCTCTAAACATGTCCTCCGGTGAGGATTAAAAAAAAAAAAAAAAAAGGTAGCACAGGACTTACTCAGAGTACAAGGCAGAGACCAGAAATACTTGCACCTTTCATGGCCCTATAATCTGTTCTTTTGACCAAAAAAAAGGAAGGGCTATTCCTCTTCACTGCAGTAAACCTCAAGCCTAGATCTTTTCAGACTTTCACCTCTGCCTGAGTCTAGACAAATCCAGAGGACTCACCTGAAGAGCTCGCTCTGGTTAATCTGTGCTCCAGGGTCTGCCCTCTCCCCAAAGGCAGAAAAGCAGCGATTACAGTTCTCCTATTCATCCTATTACTTCCTTCTCACTTTCCCCTTTCCTCCTTTGGAGAGTTCTTACAAAGTAGTTCCTAGTACCACTGGAAACGATTACTCTCCAGGAAAATACAACTTTGCTTGCAAAACAGCTTCACACGGAGCAATTTGCCAGGGGTCCATTTTTCATTCCAGACAGGGCTGTGAGCCTGGCACTAACTGCCTGTCCCTCGGCAACTCACCCAGCCTCCCTCCCCCAATCTTTGCCTGGAACTCGCTCACTCATCCCCTGAATTTGGTCACAGAAAAACAGCAATGACTACTCAATCACTGCATTTTAAAAGCCTCTTCTCAAGATTCAAACATGTCTTCCGCTTCACACTGCTGTGCACAAATCGAACTGAAGCACCAAATGAAGTCACTCACCACAATAGCAGCTCCCGGAGAAGACAAGGATATAACATCTAATCTTTCCCCAGCTCAATTACAGTCCTGCAATTTTACAGTCATGCATCGCTGGCCCCACCCTGACAAATCCATGCCCTGAAGTCAGAAGCATCATAGCACCATGTTGAAGCACATGTGCTTTGGCAGACAGGCCTGGTTCGAATCCCAGGTCTGCCACTTATTAAAAATAAAAACTGCCTGCCCTTCGGTAAACTATGTTTTCTCTCTAAACCTCAGATTACACATCTGTAATATGTATCAAATAATCCTATCTACTTTAAGTGAGATAATGTAAGCAAAATATTCAGCATAATACGTGACCGCTGATAAACAAGTTGATAATCAATATCCATGGGAGTGGGGGGGGGGCGCGAATCTGTGAGTACGCCTAGGGACCTCATAGACTCCAGATGCCCCTGGAAGCTTCCAGAATTAGAGAAGCAAAAATGTATTCAGCCTCATTCACTCCCACCCTACAAATGATAGGGGCCTTAGCAAAGGAAAAAACTCAGAGATCCACTCATTGTTGCCAATCCCACCACCAGACCCTCAAGCCATGCTTTGCTGCTATGGCTAAAGGTAAAGATCAGTGCAAATGAAAAAAACTAACGGAAGAGGAACCCGTTCATGGGTCAGGTCAATATTCCAACAAAGGGGAAACATGTGCCCCTTGGAAAGTCCCTTCTCATTCAGTTTCTGGTAAATTCTGACTCTCCATTTATGTACAAATAAAGGGGGGAAACAATACTGAAATCCCTACGGATCTCAACTGGTGGCAGAATATCACCTAAGAAAAGAATACATGAGAATTAGGGGAGAAGAGAAATCTTGACGTCTAATTTACACACACACAAGTTGAAGAGCATTTTAATCCTTGTGAAGGACAGTAAGCCAAGAAAATGGAACGTTTCTTAAACTTTCTACAACAGCAAGAAATTGTGGAGCTTTGGGGGGGGGGGGGAGAAGAGTGACATAAGGGATATTATTTTTGCTGTTCCAAATGGCAAAGTCAGAATTTAATCTGAAAAAAAAAAAAAAATACGTAAGTTTACCGTCATCACAACCAGAAAATCTGGTAGCTGCCAAGAAATGTCAGGTTCCTGAGATCTGGGAGGGTTGGTGGGTGGACAACAGAGGGGAAGCGGTAAAGAGAATTTTATTCTAAAATTATCATGGAGCTAAAGTTTTCTACTTCAAATGAACTTTACAGGGTTTTGAATTCAAAATCCCAGCATGTAGGGAGAGGATATAAAACCGATAGTGTTAAAGCTGGTAGACTGGGAATCAGAACACTTGGGCTCTCACTCCTGGCTCCAAACCAAACCACATGTGACTTTAGGCAAGTTACTGTAAGGGGTGGGAGAACAATGATCGCTAAGATTCCTACCGGCCTAACATCTTAAGGGTCAAAAGGAGGGGAGCTCTCAGGACTTACAGACTTGACACAAGAGGAAAAGAAGGGAAATGAGGGCCACAGAGCAAGAAAACTTGGAGTAGTAACATCACAGGAAACAGAAAAGCTTCAAGATGGCCAAGTGCCCCTAGAGTTCCAGGGAAGAGCGGATGTCAGGATCTCAAAAAAAAAAAACTGCAAACTGCTCAGCAAATGTCAAAATGGACAGAAGGACAGGGGCGCGAGGGGGTGGGTGTAAGGCAGAGATCAACCAATTATCTCCGTTAATCAATCAATGATCGGTCTGTTCCAGGTCCACAGCCAGGAGATCTCCGAGTGCCGCGACCACGGAAATCACGGCGACCCCTGATGCCAGGGTGTCCAAGAGGCAAACAGAAGGGGAGTCCGTGCCGGGCTCCTTCTGGAGAGGGGATTCTGAGGATGGGTGGAAAGTGAAGACGGGGGGTAGGAAAAGGGGGACCTGGGAGAGAGACTCTGCAGCCAGGCGGGAGGGGAAGAGCAGGCAGCGCCAGACTCCCGCCCGGAGACAGGCAGTGCGGTGGGCATCTGGGCCCCGGTTCTCACCATCTTGACAATGCCCCGCTGCACGGTGGGGACCGAGGGTCCCCCGGAGGAGCCGCCGCTCTGCGCGGAGGAAGCCATGTGTCGAGTCTGGAAAGACAGCGAGAGAGCCGGCGCGGAGGTGTCACTGTGGGTGTCGGTGCTGCTGAGAGGCCGCGGAGGGAGGAGCGGGGCTGGCGGCGGGTTGCAGACGATGAACGGGACCGACGATCGCTGGAGCAGCAGCGGGACTGGGATCGAAAAAGGAGACGCGATCGCCGCCGCCGCCGCCGCCACACGTTCTACTCGCCGCGCAAGCGTGCCAGAGCGCCGCCGCCCCCCGGCCAATCAGCTCCCAGAGCCTGCCCGACCTCAAGCCAATAGGCGCCCAGCTCCCGAGGCCCCGCCCCTCTGTCCCGAAAGTGGAGGCGAACTCCAGGAAGCGCTGAAAGAGCTGATTTGCGGGGACGGCCCCACTCTGGGGCGGGACTTCCGGGGCAGCCCAGTAGGTAGTGTCGGGAGGTGTAGTGAGGAGGGAAGGACACGTCAGCATCTGGCCACGGGGCGCGGGGGTCCCTGGGAGGCCCGCGGGGAGGGCCAGCCTGGCCCCCCGGCCCGGCCCCGCCCAGCCCACGTGGCCGCCGCCGCCGGCGTTCCTGGAGGCCACGGCGGGACCGAGGCGTGCGTGTGCCGGGAGCCCGAGAGGCCGAGCCGGTCGCGGAGGGCTGTCAGGACTGGCCGCGCTCCGACTTCCGGCATTTTGCCTCAGCTGAAAGTAGGGGGAGAACTTGGAAAAGTCCGAGCATCGTGCCACCCCCTGCCCACGTTGGCGCTGACGCGGGACGGACGCGGTCGCGCTTCCTTCCTGTAGCCGGCCCGGAATGTCTGTCGCTCGGACGTGGGTCCCCGGCGTCTGGCGCTGGTAGAAGCGCCCGATTCGTGTCTGCCTGCCGATGGAAAGAAGCTTTGGAAGAACGACCCTCGCCCTTCCGGCCTTTTCCAGCCGCGCCATGAAGTCAGGAACGGCCTCGCTGCCCGAGTGTGAGAGCCCTGCCAGCCTTCGCCACCCACTCCCACTCCCTCTCCTAGCCCAGGCTCTGGAATCAAGGGGTTGCGGCTGGGGGAGTGGCGGGAGGAGGGGTGGGGTGGAAGGGGGCAAGGCATACAAATATTTAAACTAATATTCGTCGAGTGCCCACTATGTGGAGCCGAGGAATTTAGGAATTACGGCATTTAATCTTAATCTGTAAAGCCTGCTTGGGCACCGAGGACACCACGTGACCCTGTAGCTCTTTCTGAGAAGAGGTTGTTTGCTAATTCTCCCACCCTTCACAATGTCCCAGGCTCAGATGTGGGGGTCAGCATGTCCATAGCACAGCTCCCTGGATGGTAGCTGGTTCCCATCAGAGCAGACAAGTGAGAGAGCAAGAGCGGTCAAGCAAGACGGAGGCTTTTGTAATCTAACCTCAAAAGTAACATCTCTTCGCTACATTCTATTCATTAGGAGTCCAGACCACACTCAAGAAGGGGGCGGGGGAGGGGGGTGTCACACAAGGGAATGAATACCAGAAGCAGGATCATTGGCGATCACTGTAGAGGTTGCCTGTATCACACACTGTTCTTTTAAATTATATATATATATAATATCAATATATATATAATATCAATAATATATATATATATATATAATTGATATTTTACAGAGAGGAAGGGAGAGAGATAGAGAGCTAGAAACGTGGATGAGAGAGAAACCACCGGGGATGTGCCCGCAACCAATGTACCAATGTACATGCCCTTGACCAGAATCCAACCCGGGACCTTTCAGTCCGCAGACCGGCGCTCTACCACTGAGCCAAACCGGTTTCGGCCACACACTGTTCTTTAAGTAGAATTCAAAGTCCCTGGACCTCTCTATCCTCTGTTTATATGTTCCCTTTACTGATAATTTCTGCTGTTAACCCAGTCAAGATCTCCAACTCCATTGGGTCTGGGTTGTTTGATTGTTTCACTAAGACTTTTTTTTTTTTTAAGCAGTTTTAGGTTCACAGCAATATTGAGAGGAAGATATAGATTTCCCCTATACTTCCTGCCCATGCACTTGCATAGCGTTTCACATTATTAACATCCCCCACCAGAGTGATACATTTGGACTTAAATTGACACATTGTAATCATCCAATGCCCACCCTTAGGGTCCACTTTTGGTGTTGCACATTTTCTGGCTTTGTACACAAGTATACTGACATGTATCCATCATTACGGTATCATACAGAGTATTTTCACTGCCCTGATAAGAAAATCACTGGTCCTGTTTAAAACCTATTTTCCTCTTAATTCCAATTCCACTATCTCCTGTACTCTCAGTGATAAGGCCTCCACCTTCACATAGATAATAAATGCCATCAAGAATTCCTTTCATTACCCACCTCCAAATCTAAAAACTTATCTTTCTTCACATTCCTCTCTCTCCCTTTTTACAAAGAAAAAACTTAGTAGACTGTTTACCTAAAATCTGTGTTCTGGATCTACCCGCTCTATCTACTCAAAGACTCTTCCCCCTCCCCTCCCCCGGAGAAGGGAGAAGAAAAGAGAGATAAATGCCATTTTTTTTTATAATATATTTTATTGATTTTTCAGAGAGGAAGGGAGAGGGATAGAGAGCTAGAAACATCGATGAGAGAGACACATCAACCAGCTGCCTCCTGCACACCCCCCCCTGGGGATGTGCCCGCAACCAAGGTACATGCTCTTGACCGGAATCGAACCTGGGACCTTTCGGTTCCCAGGCCGACGCTCCATCCACTGAGCCAAACCGGTCTTGGCAAATGCCATTGATGAGAGAGAATCATTGACCCACTCCCTCTAGCACTCCCACTTTGGGAATCAAGCTCACAACCCAGATATGTGCCCTGACCAGGAATCACACCATGATTTCCTGGTTCATAGGTTGAAGCTCAACCATTGAGCCACACAGTCTGGGCTACTCAAGACTCTCTTAAGAGATAATTCCCTCTTCTGTTTTTATAGCCTCTCAGTTTATCCTAGATTCTTCTCATTAGCATTTAAATACCGTATTTGCTGGCTATAAGACGACTTTTTGGCCCTGAAAAATATGCCTCCAAGTGGGGGGTAGTCTTATACGGCGAGTATATAACAAACTCTGTATTTTTTAGTGGAAATGTTAGGGGGTCGTCTTATATGCCCAGTCTCTTATACGCCGGCAAATACGTATTTTTCAGGGCCAAAAAATCGTCTTATACGCCGGCAAATACGGTATCAAATTTCATGCATAGTAAAAATAAATCTTTACTCTGCATTCTTCTTCAGAAAGCTCTCCTCCCTTCACAAACCCTCTTGGTGACATTCTTTGTCTTTTTGCTCCCACATCCTTAACCTTGCATTCAATCCTCCGCCCACTGTACTCTGTTGTTCTTATCACTGAACCTGTTCTCTCCAACATCACTAACGAGACCACCTAGCGGCTCCATTCAATGGACGTTTTTCACACTTCACTCTGCTGAGCTTTCCATAGCATTTAAGACTCTTTGCTCTCTGAAGAGTCTTTTTCCTTCCCACACTCCATGTATTCCTCCCATGTCTCTAGCAGCGCCTCGTCTCCATTGTGAATGACTCTTCTGTTGCCTGTTCCTTAATATTGATGTTCCTCCGGGCTCTTCTCAAAGCATCTTCTTTTCTAATTGGAAACATTCTCTCAAGACATCCATTCCCATGGCTGCATGCTAAGGATTCACAAATATATAGAACCTGTTCAAATTTCCCTTGAATTCTAGACATGTATATCCAGTAACACTCTAGATATCTGCTTGTGGCTGTCACTTTGGAAATTCAAGTTCCACGTGTCTCACAAAGAACTTTTATCTTTCCTCCCTCATCTGCTCTTCTCTAGTTTGTATCTGAGCCCAAATAATGACACCCAAAGCTACCCAGTTGCAAGCCAGAAATCTGGAGACCATCAATAACTCTCCCCTTACCCCTCATCCCTCATTTCTTAGTAAACCTCTGAAATCTGTGAGGTACACAGCAGCACAGTCAAGTACACAGCCCTGCAACCAGACTGCCTGGGTTCACATATGATCACTGTGTAACCATGAGCAGGCCATGTAGTATCTATTCCGTGGATTTCTCATCTATAAAATAAAGATAATAATAGGACCTACCTCCAAGGCTGGTACTAAGGATTAAATGAATCAGCATATGCTAAACACAGAACAATGCCTGGATCTATGTGTTAAATTTGTTGTGATTATTAAATATCTCCTGTGGCTTAAACCTGACATATTTTCACCTGGATTATTGCATTAGGCCTATAAGAGAGCTTCCTATCACCAGTGCTGCGTACCTAAACCCCATCCATTCCTACTTCAACCGAAGTGATAATTCTAAAGTGCAGATCTGAACGTGCCTCTCTATTCCCCAAATCTCTCCTGTGGTTTCTCAACCAGCTCTTTTCTCACAGCGCTACCTCTCATATCTGCACAGGCCAGGTGAATGTGGTCTTTCAAGGAGTCATGTATTGGTTTAGATAGGGACAGAAATAAATTATTGGGAATCAGCTATAATTGTAAGAAATATTAACCACACTCTGTTAACCGTGATTGTTCTGTTCTGTTTAAAGAGAGCACCCGGGACCTGGGAGCTCACCTGGAAATGCAGCCCCTCCTCCCCGTTTGGAGCTGCCTAGTTGCGGAAACCAGAATCACTAGCCCCTTGAAGACCCCGATCCTTTTGCATACCCACAGGCCTTTGCAAATCTGCAGACCAGTAAACTGCCATTTGGCATACCCTTTGCCTACTTCCCCATGTAATCTTTGTCCTTCTACCCTGTATAAGCAACTAGCTTATGGTGGGGGGCAGAGCAGATTTTTGTGGATGACCTGCTGCTCTCCCATACTGCCAGTACTATTGGAATAAATACTCATCTATGATTCAACCCTGTCTCTGCTGAATTGGCTCAAGTAGTGACAGGAAGCACCAACCCATTGATTGTCTGTTTACAATTTCACATTATTTCTTTTCTTTCTTTTTTTTTTTTTTTTTTCATTTCAGAGAGGAAGGGAGAAGGAGAGAGAGAAACATCAATGCTGACAGAAAAATCATTGATCAGCTGCCTCCTGCATGTCCCCCACTGGGGATCAAGCCTGCATCCCAGGCATGTGCCCGTGACTGGAATCGAACCCGGGGCCCTTCAGTCCACAGGCCAACGGTCTATCCAGCTAGGGCAGTTTCATATTATTTCAAATCCATTCGTTTAAGTAAAGTTGATTATGATAATGACAAAGAAAAAAATAGTTGTTTCTAGAAGTAAAGTTGTTTTGATGTAAGAATGAAGTAAGTCACGCCAGGATGTCAGCAATGACAGTGCTGATAGACCACTCAGAGCCCCTTGAAAAAGATCGGCCTGCCTACCAACGCTGGTGCTTTGTTTCCTAGCGTGTGCCCTAGAAACAGGGGATTTTCACGTTTGCTCTGGCAGCTGAAAATCAGCTCTGAGTTGGATGCTCTCTCTCTCGTTGTGTAAAAGAATACCCCTCTTAAATGTTTTACTTTATTCCTTCACCTCCCCTTGCATGGAAAAACACTATGATCTGTCATTTGTTTGGAGTCGAGACTTATTTCATTATTTGGCTTACTGAAAAAAATATATATGCTATTAGCTCATAAAATTATTACAATTCCCAGAGTAAGCATGCTAAATAAATTGCTGGTAAATACAAAAATCAGTCTCTGAGGTAAACTTTTGCTGCCTCCCCATCCCCACTCACTTCATCTGACTACTACTTCCTCATCCTTCAATTCCTCACTTAGAAATCAGAATGCCTCCTCAAGAAGGCGTTGAGATTGTCTTCCCTCAGAACAGGATAAGTTTTCTTTCCTCCTATTTTTTTTGGTCTATCAGAATACTTATTAGATTGTAATATAATCATCTCTAAATACTTATTAGATTGTAATATAATCACCACTAAAATGTTATTAGATTGTCTGATTTATTGACAGTTGAATTCTCAGCACAATGCCTGCCACAGTAAATATGTATGAATAAATGCATGAGAGAAAAATATATTCATTTTACTTACAAAGAGCTAGAGACTCGTGTAGAATGTTTGTTGAAGGTCACAGAGCTAGTAAGTGGTAGAGGTAGGATTTGACACAGGTTTGAGTGACTGAAGTTCATGATCGCTGTGCCTTTACAGGAGAAAAGAGACTATGATCATACTTAGAAGTAGATTTCTGGTCACCTCTGTGCCTGGGCAGCATCAGACCAGAGGGAGTGAATTGAATATGAAGTGGGTGTAAAGGTGAGAAAGCCTCACCTTCTCTCAAGAAGCCTGATACAGGAACTTTTGCTAGTTTGGAAGCATGGTAGAGATTGCATTTTTGGCTTCTCTCAATGAAAACTCCATCTACTTACTATACGATGTCTCTAGATGGCCCTGTCCCAGGACAGGGTTCAGGCATTTTATATCAAGGGTGCTGTGAACACACACACACACACACACACACATATATATATATATATATATATATATATATATATATATAATTTTTTTAAAGAAACTTTGAATGTTATGTGTACTACCAAGGTATTCAAAATGTATTTGATTTTATAATCTTTACCAATGATTTATTTACAAGCTATTTACTCAAATAAATGAGAGAGATACTTTAAAATCTTTAAAGGTGACAGTCCTGTGTGATTGAGAACACAAACACACCCAACTGAAAAATGGACAAGATTCATTTAAACAACCACCCTACTTCCTGTACGCCTTTGAGAGTAAGTTTAGGAAGTATACCCCTGGCAGAAATAATTGTCAAAGTATACTGAGCACAAAACACATACACTAAATGTGTTCCGTGCTCAATATAAATGAGCCAGATGCTTTTACCTGCACTAATAACTTAATCCTTAGAACAGTTCTTTACAGGGAGAGAAGAGCCTGTGATCCTCGTAGTAGATGTGACATTCTCTACAGAAGAGGACGTTAATGCTAAGGAAACATGAGCAACCAATTGTAGGTCAACAGCTAATAAGGGGTGGAGGCAAGATTTGAACCCAGAACGTCTGACCATAGTCTACTCTTTTATAAAATTTATATATATATATATATATATATATATATATATATATATATATATATATATATAATTGATATTTTACAGAGAGGAAGGAGAGAGATAGAGAGCTAGAAACGTCAATGAGAGAGAAACATCAACCAGCTGCCTCTTGCACACCCCCTACTGGGGATGTGCCCCCAACCAATGTACATGCCCTTGACCAGAATCGAACCCAGGACCTTTCAGTCCGCAGACTGACGCTCTACCACTGAGCCAAACCGGTTTTGGCTATTGTCTACTCTTAACTATTTAACTAACCTGCTTCTAAGGTGGCCAGATGTGACCCTCCCACCCCATCCTAGACCTGCATTAGTAGAATCCAGAAGATTGGCAAAGAAAGAATTCTCAACTCTCCACTAAGTTTCCTTTGGGAAAACGGGAGAACACAACACTAGAGTGACTTCTGTCTCCATTCTCACAGGCCTACCTCTGACTTCAACCATCCTCCATACTGTTAACCTGGCGTTCTTTCTGAAATGCAAATCTCAATCACATAGACTCCCTCCTTAATATTGCAGTGGCTTCCCTTCTGTTAGGATAAAGTTTCAGTTCCTTAGCATAGAACATGAGGCCCTCTACATCTGGCTCTGGCGTACTTTCCTTTCCTCTCCTCCTTTCTTGTATCCCCCAAAATTCATATGTTGAAACCCACACCCCTATATTTGGAGTCAGGGCCGTTATGGAGGGAGTTAAGGTTGAATGAGGCCATAAATGTGGGGCCCTAATCTGATAGGATTGGTGCTCTTATAAGAAGAGGAGGAGGGACCAAATACCTTTCTACCTCTCTACACTTGACCTCTACCTCTCCCCTTTGCAGGTGCACAGGGGAAAGGCTATGTGAGAAAACTGCAAAAAGGTGGTGTCTGCAAGCCTATAGAGACCTCACTGAAAACCAACCCTGGCACCTGGATCTTGGACTTGTAGTCTCCATAAGTTTCTGTTTTTTAAACCACCTAATTGTGGTATCTTGCTATGGCAGTTCAAGCTGACTGACAAGGAGTTTCACTGAATTGTTTATAAAAGAGAAGGCTCCCAAAGTTGTCTTGATCAGCCCTGTCCAAAAGAACTTCCTTCAGTGATGGAAATGTTAGATATCTGCTCTGTCAAACACAGTAGCCACCAGACACATGTGGTTTAGTACAACTGGGGAACTGAATGGTTAATAGTTCAATTTTAATGAATTTAAATTAAGTTGAAATAACCACAAGAGCCTAGTGACTGATGTATGACACAGCACTGGTCTAGGTGATTAAACTTGAATCTTGCTATCATATCTGATACCATAATCTTCTGTGTAGATTTTTATTTTTTTATTTTTTTTAAATATATTTTATTGATATTTTCCAGAGAGGAAGGGAGAGAGATAGAGAGCTAGAAACGTCAATGAGAGAGAAACATCGACCAGCTGCCTCCTGCACACCCCCCACTGGGGATGTGCCCGCAACCAATGTACATGCCCCTGACTGGAATCGAACCCGGGACTCTTCAGTCCGCAGACCGACGCTCTACCACTGAGCCAAACCGGTTTCGGCCTGTGTAGATTTTTAAATTAAGTTATTTCTATATGGTTCACGTAGTCCAACCTTATTAAAATGCATGATAGCTAGCATTAGGCATTAATTTTTTTAATCTTAAAAAAAACAAAAAAATTGTATAACATTAGAAATGGGAACTCAAATTCTGTTTTAATGAAAAACAATTTATTCTGTGCCTGTCTGTGACTTAGAGGCTTCCTTTTTCTCTATCCCCAGAATCCCAAACTCAATTAGGACTGTATCAGCAAGTGACAGCAATCTAGATTAACCATGGGATAAACGTGTATTTTTCTCTCACAGACCAGGAGGCTGGAGGTATTTGAGGGCAGACATCTCTGCTCAACCACGAGAGGACTGAACCTGGACTTACATTGCCCTGTGCTACTCACTGTGGCCCAGCAGCTCTAGCCACACTAGAAAATTCACCTAAATACACTCAGAGCTTCATGCTCCTGAGTTTTTACTCTTCCAACTCTCTCTGCTTAGAATGACCTTGAATTCAGTGCAGATACAGATTTTCTTATACAATCCTCTGATATACCTGCAATCAGAAATGACACCTCTGTATCCCCAGGTCCCTTGGTTTATACCTTTCCAATGGTATGCAATACACTCCCCCTGTATCATAGTTCTTTCTGTAACAGTTGAACTGGTCTGTGAGGTTTTGGTAACAAGCTCCTACGAGTCTCATTAATTTTTGTGCTCCCTATATGCCTGATATTGCCTTGTACAGACTAAGCACTAAAAGGGTACCGTATTTGCCGGCATATAAGACGATTTTTTGGCCCTGAAAAATACGTATTTGCTGGCGTATAAGACGACCCCCTAATATTTCCACTAAAAATACAGAGTTTGTTATATACTCGCCGTATAAGACTACCCCCCACTTGGAGGCACATTTTTCAGGGCCAAAAAATCGTCTTATACGCTGGCAAATACGGTATATTTGGAATTAAATTGCAAGTATTCAGTCTGTTTCAATGAGTGAGATGACTTATTTACCTTCTCTTTCTTCCACTATACCCATCACATATCATTTGAGTTTTCTGGAAATTGAAACTGAGAATGTAGTTGGTGTCTAGGGTAGAAGTTGGGAATTATAGTGGGAATCATTATCATTAGATAGATCCAGACATAGGATAGTTCATTGAAAAATGAATTTTATTTAACTCCTACCAACAACTGTCTGTGTCTTCACTTCTTCTCAAATCCTGGAAACCATTCATATCTTTTTTTTAACCACTCATATCTTAACATTAGCTTGCCCCTTGTATTAGACAGAGTAGGTCAGCTGCAGAAATAACAATTATTTCGTGTCTTAAATAAATCAGAGTATTTCTCTCTCACATTAACAGCCCAGGATGTGCCTCTTCTCAAGTAGTCATCCAAAGAGCTAGGTGGTGGCCACTCTCCCATCCATTAACAGAAATTCTAAAAGAACAGCCTTCCTTTAAAATCAAGAGCTAAGGAAGGAGGATCATGTAGTTATGCAGGAACATTTTGAAGAAGAGAATAAAGACATTGAAATGGTCACATTTGACATTCTCAATTTCCTACACGTAGCAGGAGGACTCAGGGGACAGAAGACAGGGTGAGTCTCTAAGGAAGCAGTGACCCCACAATTGAAGATGAGGCACTTTCCGAGGTAGACAGGGCCCTGGAATAGCTGGGAGTTAAGGTCAAACTGAGGCTGGGATTCTGCAATGTGTTGGCATGGTCCAGCCAGGACAGCCAGTGTCCATTGTCAGAGGGAGGGGCCAGAGCAATAAAGAGGAAACAGTGAGAAGTCAGGATGTGGGTGAGCGGAGGTGATGGGGAATGTACAGGCAAGGTGGGGAGTGGGGAGCTGCACTGTGTGGGGATAGAGGTACCAGCGTTAAATGACCAGAGCCCAGACAGACAGGTCATTTGCTGGGAGTAAAGGGCAGGGGTGGAGTTAAGAGGCCAGGTTTAGGTGGCAGTTTGAAGGAGCACCCTGTTCTCTCTCAGTGGACTTCAGGATAATCCATACATTTTTTTTCTGGATCTCCTCCAGCTTAATTCATCCAAAGAAGAACTATTTCTTTTCTTTTTTAAAAAATGTTTTTATTGATTTCAGAGAGTAAGGGAGAGGGAGAAATAGAAACATCAATGATGAGAGAGAATCATGATTGGCTGCCTCCTGCATGCTCCCTACTGGGGATCGAGCCTCCAACCAGGGCATATGCCCTGACCAGGAATAGAACCCTGACCTCCTAGTTCAGAGGTCCATGCTCAACCACGGAGCCACACTGGCTGGGCAAGAAGAGCTACTTCAAGTGGAAGCACACCTTATTTCTGCTACATCATATTGACACCAGAGACACTTTGATGTCAGAAAATATCTCTTTTTCCTCTTCACCCCCAAGTCTTTGTTTCGTGTATTTGTGAGGGGCATAAATTCCAATAAGAAATGATCTTATGAAAAGATAAGTCTAAAATTATACCGCAACCTGTCGTTCAGCGGAGAGCAGTTAACATCGTTTGCTCTCTTAAGAGTGCTTCAGAGAATAGGAGGCTGCTTCAGGCTGCAATTGAAACAGGCCAAACAGCCATCGAGTTATGTGATATTTACATCCTTTTTTTTTTTTTTTTTAAAGAAAAGCTCTTTCCCAACACAGGGCCTTGGAGCTGTTTCCCTCTGCCTTTAGCTCTGCCCCTACAGCAAGGAACAAAATGGACAACAAGGAGCGAAGATGGCCACAGAAATCTCTCTCAACACACACGTTCTTTTTACAAAGTAACCCCAAAATTCCTCCATGAAGAGGTGGAATCTATGGGCGCTCTACCTCTCAGGAGCACGCCGGCGCCTTTTCCTGCCCCTCTCCTCCCCTCTCCTCCCCTCTCCTCCCCGCCCACAGGCACGTGACCTTTACCTTCCTCTCTCCTCCGCTCCAAGGGCCCTTCTGCTTCTACAGCTTGTTGTAGCTGGCTCACTTCAGCTACCTCTGTAACTTTTGAAATAACTTTTCTTATAATTTGAAAAGAAAAAAGCAAAAGAGGTGGAATCTATATGTTCCCACCCCTTGAACCTAGGTGGGCCTCTGCCCTGCTTCGACCAATAGAGTACAGCAAAACTGACTTCATAAATATGCCTCATACTTCCACCTCATTCTTGTTTTTAATATATTTTATTGATTTTTTACAGAGAGGGAGGGAGAAGGATAGAGAGTTAGAAACATGGATGAGAGATTCAGCTGCCTCCTGCACACCTCCTACTGGGGATGTGCCCGCAACCAAGGATGCCCTTTTGACCGGGAATCAAACCTGGGACCCTTCAGTCCGCAGGCCAACGCTCTATCCACTGAGCCAAACCTGTTAGGGACCTTCCACCTCATTCTTTTGGGAGGCTTGCACTTGGGACCCAGCCCCCATGCTTGAGAAAGCCTGAGCTACTACACGGAGAGCCTGCATTCAGGTGTTCTGGCCAACAGCCGCAGCTGAGTTCTTGGCCAATAGCCAGCATCAATAACCAAATGTGTGTGTGTGTGTGTGTGTGTGTGTGTGTGTGTGTGTGTGTGTGTGAAAAAGCCTTTCGATGATTTCAGCCCCTCACTATTGAGTCACAGTCTTTGAGTCTTGCCAGCAGAGGTCACAGACATTGTGGAGCTGAGACTGACAACGTCCTTCAGCCCTTTCTGACCTCCCGACCCACTGAATCCATAAGCATCACAGAACGGGGATGGTTTTACTCTAAATGTGGAGTGCTTTAATACACAGCAGTAGTGTCTAGAACTGGGTTCCAGTTTTTAGCTATTATAAATAATCATTCCTGTGCGTGCATTTCTTTGGGGGAAATGATAGTGATCATAATTCATGAATATTAACTCTAGCGGCTAATGCCAAACGTTTTCCAAAGTGGGTGTGCCCATTTAGACTTCCTCCAGCAGTACATGAGATTTCTAGTTGTCAAACGTCCTCACCAATATTTGGTATTGCCAGTCTTTTAAATTCCAGCCTTCTAGGTGGATATGTAGTAGTACCTCATTATTACCTTAATTTGCATTTCCTTGCTTTCTAATAAGGTTGAGAATTTGGAAATATGTATATCCAGGCCCTGGCTGGTGTCCCTGCACTGGAAGGGGGCAGGTTCTATTTCCAGTCAGAGCACATACCTAGGGGCAACTGATTGCCTCCTGATCAATGTACCTCTCTCACATGTCTAAAATCAATAAAAAATATATATCTGACATTTGGTCATAAAGATATTCTCCTATATCATCTCCTAGGATCTTTATTATTTTGCCTTTCTCATGAATAACAATTCTAGGAGGTTCTGTGATGTCATTTTGTTTGCCTTCCCTCAAATCATACTTTGGGATTACAGCCATCCACATGATAATCTACTCCAAAGTGAGGTAGGAGAGTGAAGGAGGACCTAATGTTGGAATATTCTCCCGGTCTCAAGGCTTAGAAGTTCTTAATTGTAAAACAAGTGATAAAATAAAAAAAATCCCAAGGCCTTAGAAGAGTAAGACTCTGTTTTTCAAGCAGTCTAATCCAAGTAAATCATTTGGGCCCAACCTCTCCAGAAGAGGTTACCCACTCACGCTGTTCTCCCTTCTCAAGCACAAACGTTCCCACTCCCATCCTATCTTTGTGGCCAGAACAAGGTTCCGGTTAAAATGCACTAACAGCCTACCATTTGACCCTAAATCTGAGTTCACAGGACATTTCTCTTAATCACCTTACCAGTTGGAAGGGGAACTGGTGCCTCGGAGCACTCACAGCTGCCTTGTCTTTCCCAAGTCTGCATCCCTTTGCTCCTGTTAACCAGGCGGCGCTAGCTCCCCTGCCAATTACACTGCTCAGGCTCCGAGGGGAGATGTAATCAAGGGACCTTTCAATTTTAGGGCCGCGGCGCTACCCAGTGCAGAGCACTGATCAGACTGCAGGGGGAGCCCGCGCGCAGTCTCCAAGGGGCCGCCTTGCTCCTGTCAAGCTCCAGGTACCTGGCTGAGGTCAAAGGAACTTGAACCAGCTTTCTTTCCAAACATCGTTTGGTTGAAACAATTAAATTGCACATTAAATTATAAGACATATGAAGAAAACTAAGAAAAAGAATTCAAAGTCTCAGGAGACTGAAGAGAAACCGGTATAGCGAGTAGAGACAGGGCTGCAGTGAATGGTCCACGCTGGAGTGTGGGAGAAGAGAATCAGGGAGTAAATACGTAGAGAAATCCCCTAAACTTTAGTGTTGTGCTGCCTTCCAGAAACAAAAGAGAAACGTAGAGCATCCCAGCGTAGGCTAAAATCATTCATTTCAGGTAGTGGAGTCCTGGGAGAGGAAGAACGGGTTTTTTAAAAAATACTTATTTATTTTTATTGATTTCAGAAAGGAAGGGAGAGGGAGGGAGAGAAACATCAATGATGAGAGAGAATCATTGATTGGCTGCCTCCTGCACAGCCAAGCCCCCAACCTGGAATCACCAAAATCGAACCCAGAACCCTTCAGTCTGCAGGCCAGTGCTTCATCCACTGCGCCAAACCAAGTAGGGCAGGAAGAGCGGTTTGGTGAGAACCAAGAAGTGGGTCCCAGGACGAGTGAAGAGGAATGAAGTGAGCTGAGGACTGGTGATGAAGGGGATGCCAGCTGGGCTGATAATGAAACTGCAACAATGGACCCTTCAAAGTCTGATTATTGTGTTTTTTGGTGCCAAGCCAGAGGCAGTAATGAGACTTCATATATAATTAACTATCTTTTTTTAAAGTATATTTTTATTGATTTCAGAGAGAAAGGGAAAGGGAGAGATAGAAACATCAATGCTGAGAATCATTGATCGGCTGCCTCCTGCACGCCCCCTAGTGGGGATTAAGCTAGCAACCTGGGCATGTGCCCCTGACTGGAATCAACCCAGGACCCTTCACTCCACAGGCCAACACTCTATCCACTGAGCCAAACCGGCTGGGGCTATCATTCCCTATCTTTACATGGCTTGCTGTCTGAGTAGTGTGGTGACTTGTGCTGGGCTGCACAGGGGCTGTTTGGGGGCTCTTGTGAGTGCAGTGAAGATAATAGCTCTGGACTCCTGGGACAGAGGGAAGTAAGATCCTTACCCTTAGAAAGGTGTTTTCCTCCCCTTGCCTCTCGGTCTTGAGGAGCAGTGGAAAGTTACCGAAGCTGGAGCACTGAGCGCTCCTCTTTAAGACCTGCTCCAGACTTATTTTCAGTTGTGGCTAGGTTACGTTAATACGGCCCTCTCTCACTCTGACCAAGGCCAGGTCAAGACCACACAACCTTTAGAAAGCCTACAAGCAAAGACCTTGGATCATCAGTGACTCATTCCTCCTCACCCTCCCCTTTAAAAATTGCAAAATTTTGGTAGATCTTAAAGGCAGCACAAAGATAGCCAGTCAACTATCCCTCAAGTAAGGTAACTCTAGGTCAGAGAAGGAATGTTATGCAAGAGGCTTAGTGAGCCTGGAGACCAAGAGGGTCAACTGAAGGGGCAGAGAAACAGGAAAGGCAGGAATGCAGAGTTAGGGCAGCAAGGGTGGGGCTGGAGATCTCCTGCACTGGAACTATTGCACTCATTCAATCAATAATAATGTTACCCATCAGCACATGATAGAAGCAGTGATAATAGTAACAACAACAGTAATATTATACTTACATAGAATGCGCTTTGTGAGAGCATTATTAACTTTTATAATACAACAATCCTATCAGGTAGGGATGTACTATTATAGCCCCATTTTATTCATTGGGAAAATTGAAGCACAGAATGTTTTAAAATGTTAGCTTTTAAAAAAAATTAAGCTGAAACCGGTTTGGCTCAGTGGATAGAGCATCTGCCTGCGGACTGAGAGGTCCCAGGTTCGATTCTGGTCAAGGGCATGTACCTTGGTTGCGGGCACATCCCCAGTAGGGGGTGTGCAGGAGGCAGCCGATCGATGTTTCTCTTTCATCGATGTTTCTAACTCTCTCTCTCTCCCTTCCTCTCTGTAAAAAAAAAAAAAAAAAAAAAAAAAAAAAAGTAAGCTCTAAGAGGGCTGGGCTTGTCTTTCTACTCACTGCCGCTATCTCAGTGTCTGGCACATAGGAGGTGTTCAATAATGATTTGTTAAATTAATAGTTAAATGACCCAAGATCATGCAGATGCCATGGCAGGGCTGGGAAAAGAACTGGAGTTTGAGTATATTTAAAGGTCCCACTGTTAATTTCCAAGTCATACTTTCCTGGATACTATTACAGAAGATGAGCTTTGTATGTCTTTCAGCCTCAGTTACAGCTGGTTGGTAAACCTTGCCCTCACTCTTAAAGCTGGCTATCTGAGGGAATACTTCCTAACTCCTTTTAGGAGACCAGCTTTACCCTAAGACCAAAAGAGATAAAGACATTACAAAAGAGGAAAACTGAGCCAATATGTGTCAAACATAGATGAAAAAAATCCTCAATGAAACATTAGCAAATTCAATCCAACAATGTATTAAAATAATTATACGCCATGACCAAGGGATTCTGTCCTAGGTAAGCAAAATTGGCTTAATATTTAAAAACCAATCAATGAAAAAAATAAAAAATAATAAAATAAATAAAATAAAAAATAAAAACCAATCAATGTAATGCACCACATCAACAAGCTAAAAAGAAAAAAATAATATCAATTGATGTTGAGAAAGCATTGAACAAAATTCCATCCCCATTCATGATTTTTAAAAATGGTTTAAAGACACTTCTCAGCAAACTAGGAATAAAGGGGGAACTTCTTCACTTTAATAAAGAACATCTACAACATCTACATCAGTTGCAGAAAATAAAGGATATAGAAAATGAGGGAGGTATGCATGTGTGGAGGTAGGGGCTATATGAACATCTCTGTACTAGCCTTTCATGAACCTAAAACTGTTCTAAAAAATAAAGTCTAGCCCAGCCAGTGTGGCTCAGTAGTTGAGCATCTACCTATGAACCAGGAGGTCACGGTTCAATTCTGAGTCAGGGCACATGTCAGGGATGCAGCAGATCAATGATTCTCTCTCATCATTCATGTTTCCATCTCTCTCTCCCTCTCTTTTCCTCTCTGAAATCAATTGTGTGTGTGTGTGTGTGTGTGTGTGTGTGTGTGTGTGTATCCTATCTAATAAAGAGGGAATAGACTAATTGACTGTCATACCCTCACAAAGATGGCGGCGCCCAAGGCCAAAAGATGGTGGTGCCCAGTCCCCTAAGCCCCACTGGCGTGGCAGGTCCAGCTGCTCCACGTGCCTGCCTCTGGTGTCCTCCAGTCTCCTCAGCTCCCCAGCCATCCAGGGCCGGCCCGAGGCACAGGCAAGCCTTGGATGGTGGCTGCCCAGCCGCCCAGGGCTCCCTGAGGCTCAGGCAACCAGTGCCAGCGAAGGCTTGTGTTGCTGGCAGTGGTGGCAGCAGAGGTGTGATGGGGGCATCGCCTTCCCCTGATCTCCAGATTGCCTCCTGCACCTGAGGGCTCCTGGACTGTGAGAGGGGGCAGGCCAGGCTGAGAAAATCCCCTGTCCAGTCCATGAATTTTCATGCACTGGGCCTCTAGTATATATATATATATATATATATATATATATATATATATATATATATATTTTTTTTTTTTTTCTTTCACCCATTTCACCCACCCTTCACCTCCTCCAACCTCTGGTGACCATAAGTCTGTTCTGTATATCTGTGATCTTGTGAAATCAATAAAGATATATTTTTAAAAATAAAATCTATGGGCATAGTGATGCCTTTTTTAGATATAATAACTAAGGCATGATTCATGGAAGAAATAGTTAATAAGCTGGGCTTCCTTATAGTTAAAAACATCTCTTTAAAAGACAACATCAAGAGAATTAGACAAATCACATATTTGCTAAAGACTCATCAGATAAAGGACTATTATCCAAAATATACAAAGAACTCTTAAAACTCAACAATAAGAAAGCAAACAACCTGATTTTAAAATGGATCAAAACCCTTAATAGACACTTCAGCAAAGAAGATATACAAATGGCAAATAAGCATATGATATAATGCTCCACATCTTATGTCATCAGGGAAATGCAAATTAAAACTACACACCTATTAGAATTTCTAAGATCTAAAACACTGACAACACCAAATGCTGGCAAGGACGTGGAGCAACAAGAACTTGCATGCATTGAGGGAATGCATAATCAATAAATATATATTAAAAAATATCCTAGAACTATATGATCCAGCAATCATGCTTTTTTGTTATTTACCCAAAAGAGTTGAACACTTATACACACACACACACACACACACACACACACGCATGCACGCACACACTCAAACAGGTACTTGGGTGTTGATAGCAGCTTTAGTCATAACTGCCAAAACTTGGAAGCAACCAAGATATCCTTCAGTAGGTGAATCGATAAACTGTGGAACATCTGGACAATGGAATATTATTCAGCACCAAAAAGAAATGAGCTATCAAGCCATGAAAATATGTGGAGGAACATTAACTGTTTATTACTAAGTGAAGGAAGCCAGTCTGAAAAGGCTACACACTGTATGATTTTTTTTTATATGACATTCTGAAAGAGGCAAGACTATAGTGGTAGCAAAAAGATCAGTGCTGGGGCATAGGGGGATGAAGAAAGGTGGAATAGGTGAAGCACTGGGGATTTCTTATAGTGGTGAAACTCATATGGATAGCACTGTACTGTGGAGACATAACATTAAGCCTTTATCAAAATCTATAGATCTGGAATTGTGGCAACAAGATGGCAGCAGAGGTAAACGCCTAGCTGCAGCCGCACTCAACAATTTAAAATAATACAACTAAAATATAAAGTGGACACTATCCAGAACTACAGGAAAGTTGACTGACTGGAAATTCTACAACTAGAAGGAAAGAGAAAACCAGAAGGAAAACCAGAGGAGCTGTAAAAGCCTAAGGTACTGAGGCACGGTGCGCACAGGGAGAGGACGGAGCTGGAGAGGAGGGGCGACTGAGTGCCTGGTTGGCGTTCCCTAGTGGGAAAGAGATAAAAGCTCCGGACCGTGCTGAACCCCAACTCCAACTGCACTGAACCCCAGTTCTGGGCGAGACCCTGGGGTCCCAGGCTCACACAGAGGGAATCTGGGCTGTAAGGCGGAAGCTCAGGTGAGCGGTGAAGGGCAGAGCTCCGGAGTCACGCACATTGCGCACAGAGGAGGGACTCTTCACTGAGCTGCTGAATTGTCCCAGCGGGAAGGACTCAAAAGCTCAGGACTGTGCTAAGCCCCAGTTCTGACTGCACTGAACCCCAGTCCTGGGCAAGACCCTCGGGCCCCAGCCTCATACAGAGGGAACCTGGGCTGTAAGACAGAAGCTCAGGGGGGCTGCGAAAAGCAGAGCCCCTGAGTCGCACACATTGCGCGCGCAGAGGACAGACGGTTGATTGGGCCAAGAGATTGCCCTAGCAGGAAGGAGACATAAGCTCCAGACTGTGCTTAACCCCACTTCCAACTGCTCTGAACCCCAGTTGTGGGCATGTTGGGGGAGAGACTACACTGTCTGGTAGCAGGCGAAGCTCTAGGGTGCCTTTCTCTCAGAGGTGCTTGCAGCGAGTACCAAAGGACACTGAGGAACACTGAGACTCAGAAACCTCCGAGGGCGGGGCTAACTGGAAGCCAAGGCTGTAGGCTCCACCCTGAAACTCGGCCCCATCCAAGCTGAACTCAGAGGCTTTTGCAGGTTCCCAAGTCTAGTGGAATAAGGTTGTCTCCTGGCATAGACACAGCTGATCCTCCCAACCTACCAACTCAGGGAAGCAGCGAAAATGTCGAAATGAGGAAACAGATCACAAACGAAAGATATGGAGGACAAAAAGCGACTGGATATAGAGTTCAAAACCACGCTTATAAGGTTGTTCAACAATCTCTTAGAAAAGGCCGATAAAATAAATGAGACCTATGAGGATATGAAAAGGGATCAACAAGAAATAATAAAGGTTCAACAAGAAATAATAAAGGGTCAACTAGAAATGAAGAATACATTCTCTGAAATAAAAAATATTATACAGAGTCCTAAAAACAGATTGGAAGATTGCAAGAATCAAGTCCAAGATTTGGAACACAAAGAGCCAGAGGACACTCTTCCACAGAAGCAAGAAGACAAGAGAATCCAGAAAGTTGAAGATAATGTAAGAAACCTCTGGGACAACTTCAAGCAACCAACATCAGAATTATGGGCATCCCAGAAGATGACAGAGAGCAAGATACCGAAAACATATTGAAAGAAATAGTGACAGAAAACTTCCCCCACCTGGGGAAAGAAATAGACTTACACGTCCAGGAAGCACACAGAACCCCAAACAAAAGGAATCCAAAAAGAACCACACCAAGACACATCATAATTAAAATTCCAAGAGCTAAAGACAAAGAGAGAATATTAAAAGCAGCAAGACAAAAGCAGGTAGTTACCTATAAAGGGGCACCCATACGACTGTCAGCTGATTTCTCAACAGAAACCATGCAGGCCAGACAGGAATGGCAAGAAATATTCAAGGTGATGAATAACAAGAACCTACAGCCAAAAATACTCTACCCAGCAAAGCTATCACTCAGAATCAAAGGCCAGATAAAGAGCTTCACAAATAAATTTAAGCTAAAGGAGTTCATCACTGCCAAGCCAGAATTATATGAATTGCTAAAAGGGGTTCTTTAGGAAGAGGAAGAAAATAAAGATAAAAATTATGAACAAACACGTAACTATCAACAAGTGAGTCTAAAAACCAAGGGAAGTAAAAATCATGATGAACAATATTAACTGGTGAATATAATAGAATCAGAGGTATGGAAGGGGAGTGGACTGATGATTCTTGGGGAAATGGGGAGTGGGGCGGGGTGGGAAGAGACTGAACATAAACTGCACCTATGGATAAGGACAATGGGGGATGGGGGAAGGGCAGAGAGTTGAATGGAAACTTGGTGGAGGGGAGCAATGGAGGGGGGGGGAATGAGGAACATTTATAATAATATGAACAATAAAGATTTATTTTTAAAAAAAATCTATAGATCTGGGAAGATGGCCTCTGCAGCCTGAGGGAATGTCTCAGCACCGAAAACCGGAGTGTCTACCTTCTGAGTTCTACCCCAAAGTTCCTGATCCTGGATTCTGTTCACTCATCTCTGTCCACTCTGCCCACCCTCTGCCAAAGCACAAGGCCCTTCTTTACTACAAGCTTGTATTGCTGATTAGCCTAAGGATGCAGACCATTGTGCAGGTGTAAAGAAAACATCCTCTTCAGAAATCCAGATGACTTCTTAACTTCTTCAGGCTTTCACAAAGATCAGGACTATCAGAGACCTTTTGATAAGATCAAGAAACTGAGGCTGAGAGAGAAGTGACTTGCCCAGAGTCACTCAGCTTGTCAGTGACCCACAACAGTGGAATCTGTGGAGAGAGGGAACTACATAACCAGACATCCTGAAAAGAGAGACCACGAGGAGACAAAGAAACAATTCACATATGAAAGAAAAGCAGGCATTACCAGAAAAGGAAGTAAAAGAGTTGGAGGCAAGCAACCTATCAGAACAAGAACTCAGGGAAAGGATCATAAGATGGCTAAAAAGAATGGAAGACAAATTTGATAATATGAATAAGAACCAAGATGAAATGAATAAGAACCAAGAGGAAATGAAGATGAACCAAGAAGAAATGAAAAATGACATCACTACTATGAAGAACTCAATAGAAAGCATCAAGAGTAGACTAGAAGAAGCAGTGGACCGCATCAGTGAGCTAGAAGACAAGACGGAAAAAAATACCCAACTAGAGCAGCTTCTAGAAAAAAATTAAAAAGCAGGAGGAGAGCCTATGGGAGCTTTGGGACAATACAAAACAAAACAATATTATAATAGGGGTTCCAGAAGAAAAGGAAGCTGAGGAAGACATGGAAAACGTATTTCTAGAAATAATGACAGAAAACTTTTCTGAGATAGAGAAGAAAAACCCACACAAATCCAAGGTGCTCATAGAGTCCCAAGCAAAATGAATCCCAAAAGACCCACGCCAAGGCACATTATAATTAAAGTGGCAAACACCCAACAACGAAGTAAAAATCTTAAAAGCAGTCAGAGAGAGACAGAAAGTTACATATAAAGGAACCCCCATCAGACTAGCAACTGATTTCTCAACAGAAACTCATCAGGCCAGAGGGGAATGGAATGAAATATACAACATCATGCAAAGGAAGGATCTGAATCCAAGAATACTGTACCCAGCAAGGCTATCAATCAAAATTGAAGGTGTAATCAGGAGCTTCACAGACAAAAAAAAGTCTAAGGGAATTTATCACCACCAAACCAGCAATGCAAGAAATGCTAAAGGGTCTGCTGTAAAAAAAAAAAAAAAAAAAAGGAAACGAAGAAGGAACACGGGATATAGAATAAAAATGGCGACAAATACCATGTTTCCCTGAAAATAATACATCCTCCGAAAATAAGACCTACTTACAGGTTTCCTTCTGAGTGAAATATAAGGCACCTCCCCCCCGAAAATAAGGCCCCCAGGCTCTGTCTCAGAATGAAAATTAATTTACCATAAACTGGTTGCTAGGGCCGCCCCGACTGGTGTCTAGCAACCAATGATGTTATGTGGAGTCCTGACATCACTGCTGTGTTGAGGCGGAGTGAGCGCGGGGTAGGAGAGAGGAGGAGACTTTCGCAGATGTGTGTAGAAGAACAGGAGGATTAGAGCAGATGGGACTCGGGGAAGGTGGTGAACGCTGGTCTGTCTCTGTTGACACTATCTGATGCTCATGGCTGCCTTCATGATGACTAAAGGTTGTCAGTGGCAGACCCTACTCCAGCCCAGATCCAGGCCCTAGCAAGCCCAGTGACAGTCCCCAGGTAGGCCCCAAGGGGGTAAATGTCTGATAAAGTGGTGGGGGGATGTCTGATGAAGGTGTTTAGTGGCACAGGGGTGGGGGGAGGGGGATCACTTAAAATGACACTGGAGGATCAGGGGGGACATTCAAAATGACACAGGAGGATCAAACGGGGTTACTAAAATGGTAATCCCCCCTCTGATTCTCCTGTGCCATTTTGATTCCCCCCTCTGGTCCCCCCTGTGTCATTTTAAGTGATCCCCTTCTCCCCCCTTGATACTCCAATTCCTTTTTTTACCCCTAGAAATGAGCACAAAAAGAAAGAGCTACTCTGTGGAGTACAAGAAAGGAATCGTGGAAGACTCTTGGGGCCAAAATCTTACTGCTTTCTGCAAAGAGAAGATGTTGAGTATCCGATTGGTCCGAAAATGGCGAGCAGAGTATGGTAACCTCATTGAACAAGTGGACAAGGGAAATGCTAAAAAGCGCAAGTGTGGATCAGGTCGGCAACCATTATTTTCCGAGCTGGAAGACCTGATCTGTGAATGGGTTGTTGACAGGAGAGCAAAGGCTTTGGTTGTGAATAGGGCTCAGATTCAAGAATTTGCCCTTGCAATGGCACCACAGTTTGACATAGCCCCCGAAGACTTCAAAGCATCACAACACTGGCTGGATAATTTCCTTCAGTGAAGTGAACTGTCTCTAAGAAGATCTACAACATTGTTTAGGTTGGAAGATACTCAAGTTATTAAGCGAGCACTTGCATTCAAGTCCTTTATTGATGATGCTGACTTCTCTAAATACAATCTTTCCAACATGATTGCTATGGATGAAACTGCAGTGTTTATGGGCCAATCATCTCAAACAACAATTGAACAGTGGGGTGCCTCCTTAGCGTACATTCCCTCCACTGCTTACGAAAGTGCATGTGTTTCCTGTATTTTGGCAATTCGTCTGGATGGCACTAAAATCCCACCTTTAATCATTTCTAAGGGCAAGAAGGAAAAGATTGAACGTGTTTTGGGCATTTCTATTCTTGAAACTGAAAAGGCCTGGGCCACACAAGCAGTTATAAGGAAGTGGGTCGATTTAATGCTGCTGCTTGTTATGCGAGGGAGCCAAAGAGGTCTGCTAGTCTGGGATGCAGCCAGCACTCACCACACTAAAGACATGAAGACATTTCTTCACGAAAGAAAAATAGATCAGATAATGATTCCCGCAGGAATGACAGCCTATCTCCAGACTCTTGACATTGCAATAAAGAAGCCATTCAAAGACAATTTGCACATGGAAATTAATGACTACATTGAAAATAGAATGGAGAGAAATCAGTGTGGAAACTTTGTGAAACCTAAACTGCAAGAAGTTGTGACTTGGGTGAAGAATTCATGGGAGAAAATCACTGACAGTTGCATTGCAAATGCACTTCGAGCAGGCTACCTTGACAAGAAGCACTCATTTAAAGACAGTGCTATTGCTAAACATGAGAGATTTGGTCCACTGATTCTGAAAAAAATGGAGTCACAAGAAATTCACCAGGAAATTCAGGAATTGGATTGTTATGATGATGTTCCAGAAGATGATGACATGATTGTCATTGAATAAATGAGTAAATTCTTGATACTGTAGGATTCACAGTCTGTCTGGTTTGTGTTGATAACTACCATACTACCGTACCGTATATAGGTAATAAATTTCCTTTATTTTTATTTAACAATAAATGTGTACCGTATTCTTCTTCATGGAAAAATAAGACATCCCATGAAAATAAGACCTAGCACATCTTTGGGAGCAAAAATTAATATAAGATACTGTCTTATTTTCGAAATAGGGGAAACAGGGTAAGTACCTATCAATAATAACTTTAAATGTAAATGGATTAAATGCCCCAATCAAAAGACCTAGGGTAACGGATTGGATAAGAAAACAAGACCCATATGTATGCTGTCTACAAGAAACCCACTTCAGAAAAAAACACACACACAGACTGAGGGTGAAGGGATGAAAAAAGGTTTTCCAGGCGAATGGAAAAAAAAAAAAGCTGGGGTAGCAATAGTTATATCTGACAAATTAGATCTCAAAGTGAAGGACATAACAAGAGATAACAAAGGCACTTCATAATACTAAAGGGAGCAATCCAACAAGAAGAAATAACCCTGGTAAACATATATGCACCTGCCGAAACCGGTTTGGCTCAGTGGTAGAGCGTCGGTCTGCAGACTGAAAGGTCCCGGGTTCGATTCTGGTCAAGGGCATGTACACTGGTTGCGGGCACATCCCCGGTGGGGGGTGTGCAGGAGGCAGCTGGTCGATGTTTCTCTCTCATCGACATTTCTAGCTCTCTATCTCTCTCCCTTTCTCTCTGTAAAATATCAATAAAATATATTTTTTTAAAAAACATATATGCACCCAATATGGGAGCACCTAAATACATTTAAAAAAAAAACTGCTGGAGGACATTAAGGGAGAGATTAATAGCAATATAATCATAGTAGAAGATTTTAACACCTCACTATCACCTTTGGACAAATCATCTAAACAAAAAATCAGCAAAGAAATATCAATCCTAAATGACTCACTAAACCAGATGGAATTAATCCACATCTTCAGAACATTCCACCCCAAAGTCAGAGAACATACATTCTTCTCAAGTGCACACAGGTCATTTTCAAAGATAGACCATGTGTTGGGACATAGGCAAAGTCTCTTCAAATTCAAGAAGATAGAAATCATATCAAGCATCTTCTCAGATCATAGTGGCATAAAACTGGGAATTAACTACAATAAAAATAATCCAAGGAAATCAAACACATGGATACTGAACAGCATGCTTTTAAACAAGGACTGGGTTACCAGAAAAATCAAGGAAGAAATTAAAAATATCCTGGCAGCAAATGACAATGAAAACACAACAATCCAAAATCTATGGGACACAGCAAAAGCAGCCTTGAGAGGGAAGTTCATAGCTCTACAAGCCTACTGCAAAAAACAACAAGAAAAAATGGTAACAAATTATCTAACTCTACAACTCAAAGAGTTAGAAAAAGAGCAACAAGAAAAGCCCAGTGTAAGCAGAAGGAAGGAAATAATAAAAATCAGAGTGGAGATAAATGACATAGAGACCAAAGAAACAATATGTAAGATCATCAAAATCTATAGATTTGTACAGCACAAAGAGTGAATCTTAATGTATGCAAATTTTTAAAATTACATAGAGATAAAATACAGAATGTGACAAAACAATCTAACTGTATTAAAAATGTATGAAACAACATCAGTGAAGGGCATGGGAGAAAAGGTTTTGATTTAAGTAACTTTGGAAAGGAGTGGAGTCTGGAGTATTGTACAGAATTTACAGATAAGCAAGGGGAAAATAGAAGGATCCATGTAGTAATGGATTAGAACTGAAGACATCAGAATGAACTCTAGTTTAACATATATAAAAATGATTACATATAGAACTATTTATAGAGATGTCTATATACTAGTATATGGGTTAGAACACATATATGTTTTTGCTCTGTCAGCTGAGAGAACCTAGAAGCTCTGACACTCCAGTAGCAAATACACCTAGCCCCAACTTTTAAAAAATATGTTTTTATTGAGTTTTTAGAGAGAGAGGAATGGAGAGAGAGAAACATTGATGAGAGAGAAACATTGATTGGCTGCCTCCTGCACAGCCCCTACTGAGGGTTGCGCCCACAACCTAGGCATGCGCTCTGACCAGGAACCAAACCAGTGGCCTCTTGGTGCATGGGTCAATGCTCAACCACTAAGCACGCCATCCAGGCTTGCCCCAATTTTTTATTCTCAAACCATTCTCCAACTAAAGGTACCAGAGCTCCTTTTGGAAAATGGAAAATGCCTAATTCTATGACTAGGGCAGGAAATATACAGGGTAAGCCTGAAACATGTAAAACCAAAAAGTAAGAAAGTGCTCACATCCCCTCCGCCCCCTCCATCCCTCTCAAAAAAAACCAAAGCCCACAATACCGGGGCTATGCCCAAGGGATACAGGCGTCAGCTGAAAGAGCTCCCAATTGCCAAAGCTGGAACAATTTGATCATAAAAAGAAATAAAGTAATACATTGGATTATAATCCAAATAACAAAATAAGTATCCATAAACCCATAGTGATATAATAAATGATTGAATACATGAATAAAAGAGAAGAGAGAAATCTCCTGGGCAGAGGAAATCCAGATGATTCTGTAGATACTCTGCCCTTGTGTAGGTGAAACCAGTTCCCACTCCTTAAGTGGAGTTGTGCCTAAGGACTTTATTGTATTGGAAGCGGGGGTGGGGGGTACAATAGCTTCACTGGAGAAACCCAACAAGCCCTACTTCAGAGGTGACCAAGGTCAACACCAAGAGAGATAAGTCATGCAGACAGTGTGCGTACTTCGTATGCTCTGGGGAAATGGCCCTTTACACCTCACACGTATCCTTTTCTTGGTCTTCTTCCTCCAAACCCATAAACCCAGTATAAGCATGAGACAATCCCAATTGTCTACAAAATACCAAACTCCTCAAAATTGTCCAAGTTATCAACAACAAGGAACGTCTGAGAACGTGTCATAGCCAAGAGGAGCCTAAGAAGTCGTGATGACTAGATGCCATGTGGCGCCCTGAATGGGCTCCTGGAACAGAGAGAGGGCAAGAGGACATTAGGGCAAAGCTGAGGAAATCTGCAGAGGTGTGCTCTTTAGTTAACGGTAATATCAATATTGGTTTATTAACTACAACAGATGTACAATACTACTGTCATATGTTAATAATAGGGTGTGGGGTGCATGAGAACTCTCTACTGTCTTTGAAATTTCTCTGTACATCTAAGACTGTCTTTAAAAAATGAAGGTTATCAACATAAAGTATATTTTCAACATGGACTGCTATCCGATCCTCAGATCCTCCACCCCCTGCAAAGTGGGGTAGGGGGTAGGGAAAGCCTTGGGGAGCACAGAGCTGGCAGTCGGGGGAGAGGGGGAGAAAGCTTGAACTTCAGGCTTCCCTTACTGGTTGGGTCTGAAAACACCAGCTAGGACGCACCACCATCCTCCCACTGGTGTGCACGCGGGGCTGGTGCGCTCTCGGACCCAAGCAGGCCCTCTCCGCAGGTGGCTTACAGAGCGCATCTGACCGCCCTGGTCTGCTGTGACCCGAGGCACGCAGCTCTCAGTACCAGTCCTGGCGGCTGCGGGCTGGGCTCTACCCCCACCCACACACCCCTGGCCCCAGCCCTTCCCACCGCCATGGGTTTCCTCTCCAGGTCTCCTTGGGCCCTGGGCTCTAACCGCTGACTTTCGCAGCTCTGTTGGGGGTTGCCCATGGGAGTCAGACTCACCACCCCACCAGCGAAGGGCACCATGGGGCAGGCAGGGTCGGGCTCAGAGGTGAGGGGCTCAAGAGGACAAAGAGGGGCAATGGGGAGCTTTTTCTGTGCCCCCAGCTCAAAGCCACAGGTGGAAGACTTGCTCTTTACTCCTTCCCTGGCCCGTCCAGAGGGAGCTGGCAGCCGGCGTTCTAGAAGCTGAGCGGTTCTAACATCAGCAACTGCGCTGGGAGTTGCTGGTGTTAGAGCAGGGGCTGGGCTGGGAGCGTGGGGTGTCTGCATAGAGCAATGGGGATGGGGGGGTTGCAACTTCAGCGCCAAGTTTACAAACACCCAGGGCCATTGGAGATCCCCCCGTTTTTGTAGCCAGGAAACTAACAGGACTCTAAACTGGGGAGCCGTGCTGCGGGAGCGTGGTTTGGAGACGCGCGGTGTGCGCTCTGGAAAGCGAAGGACTGGCGTGCGGAGAGAGCTCTCCGGAGAGGGGGAGGGCGGGGGCTGGGGCACACAGCCTGCTAAGAGGCACCGGAAGAAAAGGTAGAAATAGCCCGAGACTCGTGCCACCTCCCCTAGGGAGCATCCAAAGTCCGGGGCGAGGTGTCAGACAAAGCCGGCGGGGTGCCCGCGGGCTGCGCCCTGCCCTCTCCACCTTTACGCACGGGTTTGTCTTGTCTTCTGGCCCCAGGAGGGGGGCCGGGCAACTCCAGCCGCCTCTCCCCAGGACACATCTTTTCCCCCCGGCCAAGGGGCTTCGTCCTAGAGGCTCCCAGGGGCAGGAGAAGCCAGCAGTCGGGGCTCTACATCAGGGTGAAGGACAGGCTGGAGTGGCCGTGGCTGCCCCAGAGAGGGGCACACGGCCTGGCTGGCGCTTGGCAAGACCTCTGAGTTAATGTATAATTGTGAGCAGATGGCGGGGGCTGGCGGCAGCCTGGGGCCTGGGCCCAGCTAATGAGGGACAATTAGCCCCAAACCTGGTGGGGGCAGTTGAGAGAATCGGGCGGTGAAAGCAGATATTTGCTCCTCAAACAGTCTGGCGCACGGGGCAGAGGGCTGAGCGGCTGAGCATGGGGGCTGGCTAGGCCCCCCTGCCGGGGCCCTGCCTCTCCTTCCCCTCCCCTCCATCACCCCCGGGTGGAAAGCCTGTTTGTTCAGACCCAAGAGCGCGTTGTAAAGGCGGGGGGAGAGGGTAGTTTATGGGGGGAATCTCGGCCACCACCATCTGCCAGGGCTTGTCCCTTCTCCCCCTGACACCCCTCTCTCCACCCTCACGCAGCTGTCTGTGGGAATAGCAGGTCGGGACGGGGAGCCTCGAACCCCCAGATGCAGGGGCAGATGGAGGGGAGAGAGATGAGGCAGGAGAGGAAGACTGAGAGCAGGCTGCCATGTGCTTCCTTGGGGACCCCTCTCGCCCAGAATGGCTGGGTGGAGCGACCAGCAGTCCCAGCCACCCTGGGACCCAAGGGGCTCCGCAGGCAGTGGGCATGTGCTGTCTGCCCATGGTGCTGAACCCACTGCTGCAGTCTGCATGCCCCGGGGCTCTGGGCCAGCCTGAGGAGGCTGGAAGAGAAGGGTGTCCAATGGGGGTTAAGGCAGAAAACCCACTTCTGGGACACCTTTGGCCTTGCTTTGAGTTGTATGAGTTCTTCATCTATTTTGGATATTATATCAACCCCTCATCAGAGCTGCTGTTTGCAAATATCTTCTCCCACTCTGTTGGTTGCCTCTTTGTTTTGTTGGTGGTTGGCCTTGCTTTGATCCCAGCCTTAGGGTCAAGCTGAACTTACAGCATTCACCACCACCCCTCTCCCTAACCAAAGCATTTTCCAGTGAAATCCATTTCCCCTGCCCCTGAGTCTAGTCTTATTGCCTCCCACCCTGTCTCCTTCCAACCTGACTTCTGGGAGGAGGGTTTCACAGAACCCGAGGTATGGCACGGACCCGAATGGCTTTCCATGTTGGTTCCTTCACAGGTGACCTGCCCAAGCTTTGTTGTGATGGCAGCAGAGCTTCCATGCACTGGGGGCTGTTTCACCAGCAGCCTCCCACTCCACGCGGACCACCAGCTGCCGGGTGCCTCCCCCCCCCCCCAACAATGACCCAGACAACCTGCGGCGTTCTCTTTGGGAACAGGAGGGTCATTCATAACTTGGGAGTCCAAAAGCACCAAATCCCTAGTGGAATGGAGCCTGGTTACATCTGGAAATGGAAGAATGAAAACCAGGCTGCACAGCTGCTCACACCCTCCCCCTGCATCCCAACTACCTTCAGAGGCTCAGTCCCACCCCCGCCCCTGCGGCCGGGGCTCTGAAGTCCAGGATCCCCCTACTTCCAGGCAAGAACTCACCCACGGTGTCACCTCAGTCAAGGAGCCAATTGGAGAATTGGCGAGGATGCTCTGGGGAGAGAACTGGTGCCGTGGGACACACACTCTTCTCCAAGCACCCCCATCCTCTCGAAGGTTTAGGAGCCAACTTGGCCAGTGTTTAGGTATCAGGCTCTCTACCCATTTGTATTTTAAACTAATACACACAAAGACCCAGGAGCCTCTATAGCCAGTGTATTTTATACTAATACACACAAAGACCCGGGAGTTGACCCAAACATCCAGGTATGTGCATTCTAGCTGGCAAGATGTGTCTTTGTAGTTTTGGGAAGTAGCTTTGGGTGTCTGTGCATTCGAAGCCTTGGAGACACGGTCTGAAATTCCCCACACTCCTATTTCCCAATCCCTTCAGGAGTGCTGGCCCCTGAGGGGGTGCACTCAGGGTCTGGGGGCCTGCGTGAGAGTGGCTCTGAGCCTGCTTCAGGCTGGCAGCTGGACACAAAGTAGGCTCTGATGGCTCCCCACGGAAGGACACAATGGGTCACTGGCTGGAGTTTGTCCTGCCTCAGGGCTGGTGTCAGTCAGCCCCATGCACACCTCCCTCCTCCTCTGCTCATGGCCCGTGACATCACTGGCTGCTCCCAGAAGGCTGCCCTCTGCTCCTGAGCACCGGCTCTCTGTACCTCTGGACCCCTGGCGGGGCTGGCTCAGAAGCAGAGTGGAGGCTGCCACCAGGACCAGACCACCACCACCCCTGGAGCCTGGGGGGGGCACCTGCATAGGAGACTGAGGACCTCCCCGTGAAGATCCCACCTCATTGCCACCCACAGGTAGCTCCCTGCAGGCTCATTGTCTGCTCTGCCTCCCATGCTGTCTCCATGTCTTTGTGTGGCCAAGTCAGCTTCTCTCCTCCTTTGTCTTTGCAGCACCCAGCCTCCCGCCCCTTCAGCCCCCCACCCTGCTTTCCCATCTTGTAAGCACCAGACGTTAATGTGAATGTTGGGGTGTGTGGTGTGGCTGCTGTGGATGGAGTTTGGGGGAGTTGGGGCATGGTGGTTTTAGGTGTGGAAATGGAACCTGAGTCCCCACAGCTCCTCTGAGCTCTGGTCACTTGGTGGGGGGCGCACAATCCTATCAGGGATTCAGGGTTTGGCTGGAATTCTGAGCTCCTGCCCCCCAATCCTGGCAGAGCCCGTCACACTCCCAGCTTCGCTCTCCCCTCTCCATGGCTTTGGCAGCAATCACACAGACGTGAAGCAGGAATGGGGGGCAGAGGGGGAGCTGGGAATTTCAGCTTTGGGGGAGGAACTGGCTTCCAAACCTTCTTGAATTTAGCTCCCCTGGGTAGCTCCTGGCTTGTGGGAAGCTCAGTTTTATTGTTGGAGAAGCTTTTGCCTTCCTTCCCGACTTTCTGAAAATATGAGAGTTTGAAGGGGACTGTGTCTCTGCCCAAGAGAGAAGTGAGGAAAAGCCAGTTCAGTTACCGAAGGTAAGAAGCGGCTCTGGTTCCACACCCTCTGTGAGAGCACTTTCTCCCTCACTGCACTGTAATCTCCTGGAGGGCAAAAGCCTTGCCCCCCTTCCTTTGCCTCCCTCCATCCCGAACAGCTAGCTACATGCTCGTGATTAACAGCTTGTTCAGTGCATAATTGCAGATTAGTTCATTGACCCAAGATGGCGTGGTTATTACAGGCAAGTTCTAAGCCTAAGCGATTCTCTGCAGTGGCCGCCATCCCTGCCCGGGTTCCAGGCATGAAAGGAGGTGGCTTCACCTCCAGCTACCTGCTGATAAAAGCAAGAAAGACCTGGGGCCCGTGACCCGGGTTCCTTGCTTGTGCTCTTGTGTTGGTAGCAAACTGTTCTCTCTGGCTTCTCCCTCCCTCCCTTCTACACTCTTCGATCCGTGTTAGTTGAGTGAATGAGTGTCTGATGCCAGAGTTGGTCTCTGAGAGCGAAGCTTCACGATGAGGTCCAGAACTCCCCAGCGTGTACAGACCAGCAATCCCAGCAAGGGAGAAACTACCAAGAGATGTGTCTTCCAGAAGAAGCCAGGACCTGGGGCTTTGTTTATCTCTGTTTCCAGCCTGTGAGACCAGAACCTCAGTGCCTTGGGGCGAGCTAGCCCCAAGTTTCCCAGATCTCCTGGGAGAGTATAAACAACAGGAGCGAGACATTCCCTAATGTGTCCTGCAGGGAGCTTTCTGGCTGGTGGTTTGGGGGAACCTAACCCCAGGAGCTGCCCGAAAGGGAAGGCAGAGCCTTGAACCTGGTCTCCGGCCTCAGCTGTTTGGCAGCTGGGACCTTTGGTGACTGATGCCCTCTTCTGGCTGGGCGGCGCACCCTAAGTTTGAGTCTGAGCGTCAGAGGCAGGAGCCCCGGTCCCGGTGCATCACCCAGGGCTGAGAAGGCCACGGAGGGGGCAGAGATGACGGTTGTCTATTTGGAACAAGAGGAGCCTGAACATTGGCAGGCGTTATCCCTCTCCACCTCCCTGTATACGGACACGTGAGAAACGAGAGACCCCCTCCCTCCCAAACCGTTATCAGGACATCCAGAAAAACCCAGTCCTCTGCTGGCCCGGGGATGTTTTATTTCATCATAGAAGGGTTTAAGTAAAGAAAATCGGAATTTGCTTAGCTAACCTCCTGACAAATTTTAGAAACCTGACCCTTTACCTATATAGTGTGCTATATCCTAAGGCCATTCTAAGCAAGAGACTTCGCCCCAAATCACCTCCGATTATTGCAGGCCCAGCCCCAAGACGGAGGAAGGAGATCCCAGGAGGAACTGCCCTCCCAGGCTCCCCAGTTCCTCCCCTTCTGTGAGAGGCCAGCCTGGAGCATGCCACAGGACGGTAAAACGCCTGGGACAAGTGGGAAGAACGGGGTGGCGCAAGGAGGGAGGGGATATCTATGGGTTCTGCTTCCATCCATGTGGTTTTATCTGCTCTTGGCCAGTGGTCAGGGGAAGCTTTGTCCAGTTACTCCCTCCCTGCCCCACCGTATTTCCCTTAGATCATGGGGGGGAGGGGTGTCATAGAACAAAGTCTCACCCATGAGCCAGCTCCCAAGAAAGAGGCATGTTTGGGGGACCCCGGGAGCAGAAGGGGTGCAATCCCCTGGAGGGTGGTGGAAAGCCCCAGGAGGGTCCTTCCTGGCCCAGGGAGGGCTGGAGAGAGGGGACAGGTGGTTTGTGGACGCCTCCCTCGCATGCCCAGGGATCAGCAGTGTGAACCAGCTGGGGGGGCTCTTCGTGAACGGCCGGCCCCTGCCCCCCGACACCCGGCGGCAGATCGTGCAGCTGGCAGCCAGTGGGATGCGGCCCTGCGACATCTCACGGAGCCTGAAGGTAGTGGGCGAGAACTTCCACCGGGGGGATGGGGACAGGGTGCAGGGAGAAGGGGTCCCCCTTCAGGCAAGTCTGGGGCTATTTCAGACTCTGAGGACTTTTGGGACCTGGGTTACTTCCTAGAAGGTCTGCTTGGGGGCTGGGGTGGGGAACTTCAGGCTCCCAAAGATGAGACTGGCCTCTCCGCTCTGTGGCCTGGCCCACAGGTTTCTCTCGGCCCTGTAGCCTCCCCTGCCCCAGGTCCTCTCCCCTTCTGCCCGTTATGCTTAGCTGATCCTGCTTCTCACCTGCCCCAGGTATCTAACGGCTGTGTGAGCAAGATCCTAGGGCGTTACTACCGAACTGGTGTCTTGGAGCCCAAGGGAATCGGTGGTAGCAAGCCACGGCTGGCCACACCCCCTGTGGTGGCTCGAATTGCCCAGCTGAAGGGCGAGTGCCCGACCCTCTTTGCCTGGGAGATCCAACGCCAGCTCCGCGCTGAAGGGCTCTGCACCCAGGACAAGACTCCCAGTGTAAGTGCCTTCCTCTCCCCGCGCTGGGGCTGCACACGGGTCATCTGGGAGAAGATCCCTTCTTAGTTTGCCATGAGGCCATCCTAGGCTGGGGGGCCGGACTGGTGGGCCCTCTTCTGAAAAGGGGTGAGATGGGTGAGAAGGAACCATGGGGGAGAGGAAAGGCTGCCCTTAGGAGCTGTGTGGGCTGGGACAGAGGAGAGAGAGGATACTGGGGAAATAGCCTTAGGATGCAAGCCTGGGGCTGTGTACCCTCTCCCCACTCAACACCCTGACACCTCCAGGTCTCCTCCATCAACCGAGTCCTGCGGACACTGCAGGAGGACCGGAGACTGCCCTGGGCGCAGCTCAGATCACCAGGTGGGTCTCTGCATGGCCCCCAGGGATGATCAGAACCAAACCCAAGCAGTTGGCAGTTCATTATAGTCTCGTTCCCTCCTGGCAGAAGAAAACTGAGGCTCAGAGAAGGGAAATGACCTCCCCAAGGTCACCAGCTAGGTGCTGGCAGGTCCCTTAGCCTTAGGGTCACAGGACCTGCTGATGAAGAGGCAGGACTGGGCCTCCTAACGCTCCCTCTGCCCCACGCACAGCTTTCAATAGCGCCTTCGTGATCTGTGGGGTTATGCAAACCTGGACCAACCTTGCTGCTGTTTCCCCCCAAACTCCAAGCATGCTCCCTGCTGTGGCATTGGGTATGCCTCCTACCAGGTGCCTCTGCAGTGCCCTCCAAGTGTGAATGCCCCACCAGCGCAGCTCTGCTCTTATACCCATGCTGTCTCCTGGCCTTAGCCCCAGGGCCTTGGGAACCCCACCTGACCAGAGGAATCACCATCACAAACTACCACAAGCCATTGTCCCCCTTTTCAGCTGCTTTGGCTCCAGTTGCTCTCACTCACGACAGTGGCTCTGAGGCTCCTCGAGGTCCCCACCGGAATCGGACTATCTTCTCCCCAGGCCAAGCCGAGGCGCTGGAGAAAGGTGCTGGGCCGGGGTGGGCAGTGGTCAGAGGTTGCTCAGAGTGCCATGTGGAGGCAATGTCCCTGAGGCCTCTGGGCCAAGGCTGAGAGGTGGGGGCTGTGGAGGTCCTATCTTGGGGACAAGAGTCGTTTAGGTGGTAGCAGGGGGGGGGGAGCGGGGCCTGAAGGGGAGACCCATGCCTTGCTCCTCTCCCCGTGCCCTTGTGGCTGAGCCCCGATCTCCGCAGAGTTCCAGCGTGGGCAGTATCCCGACTCAGTGGCCCGTGGGAAGCTGGCTGCTTCTACCTCTTTGCCCGAGGACACAGTGAGGGTGAGTGAGCTCTGCCACTTAATGTGCACAAACCACAAGGCTAGAGTCTGTTCTGGGAAGGCTTTGGGTTCTGGTGAGGTGGAGAAGGGGGCGATAAGGTGGAAACAAATTGGAGCAGAAATGAGAGATAAAACCTTCCTTGCTCTCCTCTCCTTCCCCACGTCAAGCCTTTGAGTGGAGAAGGGACAGAGCAAAGGCCAGAGCAGGAAGGGAAATGTCAGGTCTCAGGAAAGGTCAGCGCTCCGAGGCGGGTCAGGAACAGGTGGAGAGAGCAGTGGGTGCCAGGAGGGGGGAGCACAGCCAGCCACTTCGTTTCTGCCCTTCCTCAGGTCTGGTTTTCCAACCGAAGAGCCAAATGGCGGCGACAAGAGAAGCTCAAGTGGGAAATGCAGCTTCCAGGTAATTTCTCTGCCTATCCATGCATCCATTCACTTATCCTCCCTCCCTCCCTCTCTCTCTCCCTCCCTCCCTCCCTTCCTCCCTCCCTCCCTCCCTCCATCCCTTCTTCCTTCCTCCCTCCCTCCCTTCTTCCTCCCTTCCTTCCTTCCTCCCTTCCTTCCTTCCTTCCTTCCTTCCTTCCTTCCTTCCCTTCCTTCCTTCTTTTTTTAAAAAAATATATTTTATTGATTTTTTACAAAGAGGAAGAGAGAGGGATAGAGAGTTAGAAATATCAATGAGAGAGAATCATTGATCAGCTGCCTCTTGCACACCCCTTACTGGGGATGTGCCCGCAACCAAGGTACATGCCCCTGACCTAATCGAACCTGGGATCTTTCAGTCCGCAGGCCAATGCTCTATCCACTGAGCCAAACCGGTTTCGGCTCCCTCCCTCCCTCCCTCCCTCCCTCCCTCCCTCCCTTCTTTCCTTCCTTCCTTCCTTCCTTCCTTCCTTCCTTCCTTCCTTCCTTCCTTCCCTCACCTACCCAGCCTTGCTTGCTTCCATCCACCCACCCACCCACCCACCTAACATTTACTTGGCCCTCCCATGTACTAGGCCCTATGTTGGATGCTGGACAGTCCCTGCTCTTCAGGGCTGCAATGTCCTCAGTTTACCATCCCTGGAAGCTAATCCTTCTTCCCTGGTCCCCCAAGGCTCTGCCAGTTGAGGGTTGCAGCATCCACCTCTCTCACCCCTGTCAGAAGTTGCTACCTTTCCCAGAAGCTTCTTGCCTCTCACTGCCATGCCCCGCTCCCTAGACCCTGGTTTCTCCCTCTGAGTGGATCCACCCTCACTTTGCAGATGCTTCTCAAGGACTGACTATACCGAGTGCTTCCCCAGGGTTCGTCTCTGCACAGGTATCTAAGAAAGAGGGGGGTTTATGAACTTGGAAGACTGGAGGGCTCGCTGCCTCTCCCGCTCCCAGTGAAGACCTGAGCCAGATTTCATGGCTCTCCTGGGGTCCCCGCAGTGCACACTTCCAGAAAGTGCCATCCTCACAGTCTACCACATGAACGGCACCCTCTGGAGTTGTATAGTATGCATTCCGGGGGGGGGGGGGGCAGCCTGGGGTCCCAGTCCTGCTGAACAGAAGGTATCACTGGCAGCTGAGGGCGTTCTCTTGCTTTTCTCTAGCAGTCCCTTGGCAGTGTGACCACAGTGGCCCTGCCTGTTCCAGAATCCTTGGGTCCCTCCTGCTATCAGCTGTGCTGGGGGACAGCACCAGACAGGTGCCTGAGTGACACCTCACCCCAAGCCTGTCTCAAGCCCTGCTGGGGTAAGAATACAGCCATGCCTCACTCCCACAGGCTGTGGGGAGGCTAGCTGACTCCACAGGAAGGCAGGGATCTCTTCATCAAAGGACACTCAGTAGAGCTTCTCTCCTTGCTTGCATGGCCCACAGAGCTGGGGAGACCAGTATCTCCTGAATCTATAGGACCACCGACAGCCATGGCAGGACAAGGGGGTGGGATTGGGATTTGAGTGTTTCTATTCAGGGTGAAGAACCAACATCTGTGACTCTCCTCATCAGTGATTTTGCGGGGCGAAGGGAGGGCGGTGGCAGCAGTAATCCCAAGCTCACCCTCTCTCTGTCCCTGCAGGCTACCTGCGCCCCCCAGCTGAGCCCCCTGCATTCAGTACTGTCCAGACATCCTGGCCTTTCCTTCCGCTGCCCCCACCGCCGCCGTCAGTCTTGGTGCCCCTCCGGCCTTGCTCTGGTTTGGCTCCCCAGTACTGCAAGGCCTGCGACGAGGGAGGAGGGCCAGAATGCAAAGGAGAAGCGGCGCAGAGACTCTAATGCTGACCTGCTCAAGCACACCATTGCTCCTTCCTCCTTCCTGCATCTCTTCCTCGTTGGTGGGCCTTGCCTGGTGCTGCCCTCCTGCCCCTCGTTCCTGCCACCCGATTTGAGGGACTGGAGAAGCCATGCTGACCCACTCCTCTTAGTGGCCTCAAAAGACCTCCACTTGACAATAATAAAAACATTTCCTAACTTAGCAATTGTTCTAATGTCCTTCATGTCTTTTCCCATGAGCACTCATACTCCCCCCCTTACATTTAACAATTATAAAGTTTGCTCTATCTATCTATCTATCTATCTATCTATCTATCTATCTATCTATCTCTCTATCTATCTATCTATCTATCTATCATCTATCTATATCTGTCTGTCTATCTGTCTATCTGTTTAATCCACCTATGAATGTATACATGCATGTATCATCTAACTAATGTATATATAGGTTTATGTAACTATGTATGTATATAGTATGTATCTATCTAGCTATCTACCTATCTACATATGTGTGTATATACCTATCTTGGTATTTGAGTGCTCATATACCTATACATATGTGCACACACACACACACACCTTGATAGTACATCATAGAGCATCACCCCTACGTCCTCCAGCATGCATCTCCCCCCCCCCAAAAAAAAGAAATATTTTATATAACTACAAAACCATGACCACATCTGAGAAAATTTTCAATATTCCTTTATCTAAAAAAAAAAAGACATTCTTTAATGGCTTATCTCTCTCTCTCTCTCTCTCTCTCTCTCTCTCTCTCTATATATATATATATATATATATATATATATATATATATATAGTAGCAAGCAATAGAAATGCTGTTTTTCAGACTCTACCTGTCCGTTTATACTCCTGGGGTGTGTTTGCTTGCTGCTTCTTCGCAGTAAGTTCCCAATCTGCTCAGTTTTGTTCCCTGCAGAGAAATCTCTAGGCTCCTCCAGGGAAGCCTTGGAATGCAGAAGGAAAAAGAAAAATATGGGGAAAAGGGGGTGAAGAAGTGGGTATTTGGGATGGGAAATGAGCTCATCCCTCCAAATGCTTCACCTTTTGAAGAAAGGGATGGGATGCCAATGCAAAAGGATGGGGGGGTTGGGGGCCTTTTTGTCTACTCTAGGTACTGGCCCAGAAGTTGTCCTTCAAGAGATCTCCTTATCATCAAACACTCTAGACTTATGCTGTTCAGTAAGTAGCCACCATCCACATGTGGCCATCAAAATGAAATACAGTGAGTAATTCAGCTCCTCACTCACACCAGCCATCTATCAAATGCCCAATAGTCCCATGTGGCCCGAGGCTACTGTATTGGACATGAGCATGACATTCCAAGGGTAACAGAGCCTGCCCCTGCCCTGCCTTCAGTACGCACAAGCTGGAGGCCTGCTGGACAGACCGCCCACGGAGCTGGGTGAGGCTTTGCAGGGTGCCTACCTCCATCTGAAAAAAAAAAAAGCCATTCACTTCAGCGCCATTGACATTAGCAATGGGAGGAGAGACCTGGGGCTGAGCACATTCGAGTGGAGAATGGATAGGCACTTGTGGGAAACAAGTGGAATGGATAGGGCTTGAGAGAGAAAGTATCTGTGTGTGTGTCCCGTGCACACGCATGCCCGCTCCTGTGAGTGTGGATGTGTATTTATGGAATGCTGAGAGATTCTGCATTAAATGGTCTCCAGGGTCCTATCTCTGAAGAATGTGTCCACTCCATATCTGTGGCCTGTTCTTCATGTTCTCTAGGAAAGGAGGTGTCCTGGCTTCTAGTGTTCTCAAGCTTCATTCATTGGATAAAATTTTAACAAAGTTCTTTTCTATATCTTGAGGAGAAACATACTCACAAAAGAAACCCTGAGGTCATTTTCCTCAAACCAAACGCAGTATCTCTCATGTTCCAGTTTCAGCAGCCCTTCTAAATGGACTAAAAAATCAAGCCCTCATTATGGTACAGTGCAGTTCTCCCAAAGTGGGGGTCAGTCATCATTGTTGGTATCTGTAAACATTTTAGGAAGTGTGTGAATGCTGCTTTAAGTAATATTGAGTCAGAGGGAAAAAGGAGGACATATGTAAGACTGTCAACAATAAGTAATTATTAAAAAAATAATATTGCAGGCCAAGCTATTTTGGCTCAGTGGATAGAGTATCGGCCTGCAGATTGAAAGGTCCTGGGTTCAATTCTGGTCAAGGGCATGTACCTTGGTTGCAGGCACATTCTCAGTAGGAGGTGTGCAAGAGGCAGCTGATTGATGATTCTCTCTCATCGACGTTTCTCACTCTCTATCCCTCTCTCTTCCTCTCTGTAAAAAATCAATAAAATATATATTAAAAAATAATATTTCATCAGAAATGAAAATATGATTCCCTTTCTATTCTGATTACATCAAAGAAAAAGTCTTCATTTTGGTCCCAGTTTTTAGTGCCTCCGTAACAGTTGCTAATCTTTTATTTATTTATTTATTTATTTATTGATTGATTGATTTATTAACAGAGGGACAAGGAGAGTCTCAGGCTCTGAGCCTTGGGCAAGGAAGGGGGAAAATCTAACTAGGGCTGATAACACCACTTTATTTTCATTGTATTTACTTTTAGGACCATTTTCTATTTATGGCAAGTGATTCTGGGCTTCCATTTTATGATAGCGATTAAAATAATCCTTTCTACATAAACATACTTGAGTCTATGTCAATAAAAACATGAATAGGGCAGATGGCAAGTAGATAAACATCAAAGTTCTGAAGACAGTGCAAGAATGACAGTCACCTTGGAAGCTCTGTTTTGATGGAAAGAGTAGTGGCCATTAGAGTCCACTGTAATTGAAGAATTGAGCCAGAGGTTCCAGTCATGGGACCTTGGGAAAATTACTCCAGCTTCCTGAAAGAGGTGGGCAGTGATGGGTCAACTACCTGCTGTGCCCAACTGACTGGACCGAAGGACCAAGACAGGATGATTGGTTAACTTCAGGGGTGATGGGGTAGTGGTGAGAGGATGGGCTCTATAGCCATAAGCTATTATCACCACGACCCTGTGCCCATAGGATTAATGAGCCTCCATTCTTTCTAAACCAACGGACATTTAGTCATATCTGGATTCTGAGTCCTTCAGGGCAAGGCTGACTCCTTATGGTACCACTGGGGAAAGCCTGGTGAGGATAGGGAGGACCAATGGAAGATCCATTGATCTTCTAGGTCTCATTTGGTCTCCTCTCTTCTGGCTGGGACTTGGAGTGATGTAGGACTTCAGTATCAACCTACCCCCCTCCTCCAAACCCCTACTCGTACTCAGTAAGATGCACACCAGGGTCTTGGGGGTGGCCTTTTGTGATGTATTGTTGCTATAAACAGATGTTTTGCTAAACTGGGTAGGAAAAGTTGTGTAACAGATATTCTTCTCGTGGATCTTGATTCTGGGGTTCTTGTTCTGTTTAGTGTAGTAGTTTCTCTTGGAGGAAATGGATTTCTGTAAGTGGCATCCCATTGACCTGGGAAATGAAGAGGAAATAGAAACCATCCATCAGTCATTTGCTGATCTCTGTCTTTTAGGAAAAAAAACCTGTAAGATCCTGTGGGAAGAGAGAGGGTAAAGTGATTTGTCCCATTCTTGATGAGGGATCGCATGGACATGTAAAGTTAATTTATAGAAAAAGGCAGTAGAAATTATTTTTTAATCAAATGAATGGTGCAGAAATGCCATCAGAGTTCTTAGGGAGACTGCAGTCAATTGGTAAAATTTACTAAGTGAGAGTGTCCTAGGTGCCAGGCTGTTTACTAAGCATTATACAATCATTATCTCGTGTAACACAGCAATCGAATGAGGTAAATACTATGTCCCCATTGCACTTTTGAGAAGCAGACTTTATGACATTCTTTTTGTCCAAGTTCAAACAGGTTTAACGGATAAAAATCTAATTACAACCCAGTTCTGTGTCCAGAAGGGAGCTCTTAACAGCTATAATACACTGTCTCCTAGAATGTCAGGCCTGGAAGGAGCCTGAGAAATTTAGTTCAAGAAATTGAGTTCATGAAATAGATCAGAAAACAAGTCCAGTGGAATTTCATTTTATTTTATTTTTCCAGGCTGGTCATAGTAAAAGGTTTGCGTGAAAAACTGGTAGAAAAATGGAGGAAAGGAGAGAACACATATTAGGGGAGGAGGGGGCCCTATACCTAGATTCATATTGTCATTTAACCTTCACACCACCCTATCAATTAGATATTATTCCCATTTTACGGATAAGGAAACCAAGGCCTAATGTTAACGCAATTTCCCCAAAGACCAAGCCTTATTAACTCTTGGTTTCAGATCTTTTTGATACCAAAGAATCATACTATAACATCACCACTTTCCGAGGCAGGCAAGAGAGGTGGCTTGTAAAGGGATAGGTTTAAGAGCAGTGAGGTGTTTCTCCCCAAGAGCTGTGAACAGGGAATGAGGGCCTGGAGGCAGTATTTAGGAGAGGGAGCTAGGTGTGGAGAACAGATTAGGTGGGGACGGATCTGGCAAGTGCTACTGGGGAGCCCTTGTTACAGTGCAGGCTTTTAAAATGTTCATATCCTCCTTCCTTTGAGATGTGTGAATCTATTTAACCCCCATGATAGCCCTGTGAGGCAGGCAGATCGGATATCACCTCCATTGAAAATGCAGACAAGGAAACTGAGGCTCAACGATGTGGTTTGCCAAATGTTACAACAATTCAGTGACTCAGCAAGTATACAAATCCAAATTTCTGACCCCCATCCCAGGGCTCATTCCAGCTTCCTTGAAAGCATCTCTGACTTGGAATAAGCTGGCAGGAGGGCCGCTTATCTGACCTGGTAGTAGTAGCAATTGAGGAGAAACAAGCAGCCCTGACCAGTATGACTCAGTTGGTTGGAGCATCTTCCTATATGCCAAAAGGTTGTGGGTTCAATTCCTGGTCAGGACACATACAGAAGGCAACCAACCAATTGATTCTCTCCCCCAACCCCCCACTCCCTGCCTTTTCTCCCCTCTCTAAAATCAATAAGCATATCCTTAGGTGAGGATTTTTTTTTTAAAGGAGCAATCACTAAAGAGGCCTTGTTAAGGAAGAAGCCAATAATTTCCAGGGGCGGGGTGGTGGTGGTGAAGGGAACAAAAGGGAGGAAGGAGAGATGGAGCTGAGGTCTTGAGCCTGAGCCATCTGGGAGGATGGCAATGCCCTAGATGGAGGGGAGGATGAGGAGGCTGATTTTGAAGGGATGGCAGGATGAAGTCAAGTCAACTGTCAATCAGGAAGTTAGAGATGAGGTTAGAGTTCAGGAGAAGGGTCAAGGCTGCAAATAAATATCTGGGAGCCATTAGCACCCCAGAGGTCCAGGAGTAAGGATAGAAAGTGTACTGGGTAGGAAGCATATCTTCAGTCACTCTTCTTGAAAAAATGGGAAAACTCTGCATCTTAATAAAGATAAACAGATACACAGGTATGCCTCACCCTGTGCCCTGCAGGCTTTGCTTGCAAGTGCTGTTATGTGAGGCATAACAGTGAGAAGCCTAGGCCTGGTTTCTTCTCTCTCCAGGATGTCCGGGACTGGGATCCCTGAGAGGAGAGGCTCGGGTTGGGCACACATGTCTGGAGTTGATATCGTTGTAGGACAGAAATCAGCCCATGGTACATTTTGCTCTTACTCTCACCTGCCACCCCTCCCACTCCCTTCTCCTCCTTCCTCCCTACACCAGGTTCTTACCCACTGTCCCTTACCTAAAATTCCCAAATACACTCTTTGGTAATGTCCTCGCTGTCTGCCAACAGGGTGCCGCTTCGGTCGGATCGCAAGTAGAAGCCATTGGGTGCCAGCACTGTGAGCAAGTTGCTCCCCTGAAGCTCGATACAGAAGTTGAGGGCAAACTTTCCCCAAGGGCGGAAGGTGCCAAAGGATGTTATTGACCAGAAAGATCCATCCTGTGCTGGGGAGGGGAGAGCTCAGGTCAGTGGGCCAGTCGGGACAGGAGCCCTCCAGCAGTACAGCCTCCGAGGGGGCTCCCAGGACGGATGCCACCCTCTCTGGCTCCCCTGCGGAGGAGCCCGCGCTGGCAGACCCCTCCATGGAAATGCGGGAGGGCTGGCTTCTGTTCTGCCAGCCCATCTGGAGGCCCAGAAGGGTGAAAACGAAAAGATACTCTGGTTTTCCCTTTGTGATGAACAGGTCCCGAGTAGCAGACCCTGATGGCTGAGCTGGGGCTAAGGCAGGGCTAGACTGGGAGCTGAGGGTAAGGGTGAGGAGCTACTCACCCTGAAAATGGTAGATGCCTTGGCGGCAGGGCAGCAGGTGAATGCAGTTGGGCTGGTCCATGTTGCACTGCATGAGGTCATGTCCTGAGGAGATGCCCACATACCCATACCGACCTCGCAATGCAAGGAAGGGGCGGTTGACTAGTCGAATCCCAAATTCCTCATTTGGGCCTGAAAGAAATTAGGAAGCCATTATTTGGGCGGGCGGGCTGCCTGTAGATACTTTGTCAGATGGAAGCAGGAATAGGAGGGGGGGGGACACTAATTGCAGAAGGCCATTGTCATATTTTAACATGTAGTGAGCACCTACTGTGTGCTAGGGACTAGTGTGAAATGTTTGTGAAAGCACTGAGACAGTTTTATAGTCTTCCTTCCTTTGAGATGCGAGGCTCTCCCTAACCCTCATGAAAACCCGGTGAGGCAGGCAGATTGGGTATCACCCCCATTGAAAATGGCTCAAAGAGGTGGTTTGCCCAAATGATGGCAAACATTCAGAGGCTCAGCAAGCATGCAGACCCAGATCTTCTGACCCCCTATTCCAGTGCTCATTCCGATGCATCCCAGCTCCCGGGAGAGCGTCTCTGACTTGGAATAAGCGGGCAGGAGGGCTGTTGAGCTCACCTGGGAAGTTGGCATGGGCTATGAGCAGGCTGTTGGGTGCGATGCCCAAGAAGCGTCCATTGGGAGACTGCAGGATGATCTTGCCGCAGTTCCAGTGCATACGGAAGAAGGTGTCACACTCCAGCGGGTGCCCATTGGCCAGCACTGCCCGATGGCGCCTCTGGAGATTTTAAGGAGAACAGAGAAGGAACGCAAGGGGTGAAACTAGTTTTCTTCCCATCATTTTTATTGCTAACCCTTCTTTCCTACATCCCACCCACTAGCCCTTTTCATTCCCCCAGGGTTTTCTTTCTACTTGCATATTGTTTTTGGAAAATATGTTGTGACCTCAGCCCTCTCCCTTGCCCAGTCTGTGCTGTATCCCAGAGCCCCAGTATCAAAAAGGGACCTGGATATCCATATGGAGAGAAATAAACCTTGGCCCAGACTCCAAAATAATTTCAAAATGGATCATAGATGTAAAAGTGAAACCTGAATTATAAAACATCTAAAAGAGAACAAAGGATAAATTCTTTGCAATTTTGGGGTAGGCAATAATTTCTTGGGACCAAAACAAACAAACAAAAAAGCACTAATCATTTATAAAATGTAGAAATTGAACTTCATTAAATTTAAAACTTGTTACTCAAAAGACACTGGTAAGCAAGTGAAAAAGCAAGCCACAAATTGGGAGAAAACATTTATATATATTTGGCAAAGGACTTGACTTTAGAACATATAATAGAGAACCCTTATAATTCAATAATAAGATAATCCAATAACAAATGGGCAAAAAATTTGAACAGAGAAAATATATAAATACTCAATAATTACATGAAAAGATGCTCATATATTATCAATTATAAGGGAAATGCAAATTAAAGCCATAATAAAATGTTATTACACACCCATTATGTTGGTTAAATTAAAAAAACAATAACAAATGTTGAGGAGGATATAGGACAAATTAGAATTGTCCCATATCCTGGTGAGAATGTAAAATAGTATAGTCAACTTTAGAAATCTACTTTACATTTTCTTAAAAAGTTAAGCACACATTTTATCAGTAGTTACAATTCTGGGTATGTGCCCAAGATAATTGAAAAAAAATAGGCCCACAAAAAGACTTATACACCAATGTTTATAGCAACTTTATTCATAATAGCCAGACTAGGAACAACTCAAGTTATTAACAAGTGAATGGCTAAAGAAATTATGTTTGTGATTTTTAAAATTTTTTTAGAGATAAAGGGAGAGGGAGAGAGAAAGTAACATCTATCAGCCGCCTCCTGCACACTTTTTGTCTGGGATAGAGCACACAACCTGGGTCCCTCCCCTGACTGGAACCTGCAACCTTTCTGTGTATAGGATGATGCCCAACCAACTGAGCCACACTGGCCAGGGCTGTTTGTGTTTTTGAGTAGTAAAATACTACTCAGCAATAGAAAGGAATAAACTTCTGATACATGCAACATTATGAATAAATTCAAACACAGTATGCTGAGTGAAAGAAGCATACGTACTGTAACACAGTATGATTCCATTTATATGAAACTAGAGGCTTGGTGCATGAAATCTGTGCACGGGTAGGGTCCCTAGGCCTGGCCAGCAATCAGGGCCAATCTGTGGGGTGACTGGCAGGGCAATCAGCCCCCTCTCCCCCCACCGGCACCCGCCTTGGCTGGCCTGAGGCCTGCTGGCTGGGGGCAGCTCCTGCATTGAGCATCTGTCCTCTGGTGGTCAGTGTGTGTTATAGCAATTGGTTGTTCTGCCTGTAGTTCCACTATTCTGTTGATTTGTGTATTAGGCTTTTATTATATAGGGTTCTGAAGTAGGAAAATCTAAATGTAATCCACAGTAGCAGAATACATATCAGCGGTAGTGAGAAGAGCAAGGATGAATGGGACTGACTGGAAAGGGGCAGGAGGAATTTCTGTGGTGGTGAAAATAGTCTCTAATTTGTTAAATGGATGTAGCATGGTTGCATAGGTGTACACATTTGTCAAAATGTATTGAATTGCACACTTAAAATGGGTGTATTTTATTGTATGTGGATTGATAAATAAGTTTGGTTTTTTTTTTCAGAAAAGGCCCTATTGGCCCTAGCCAGTTTTGCTAAGTGGTTAGAGCATTGGCCCTTGGACTAAAGGGTCAATGAGGGCTGGATTCTGGTCAAGGACACATACCTCGGTTGCAGGCTTGAATCCCACCTCTGGTTGGGGCTCATGTGGGAAGCAACCAATCAATTTGTCTCTCTCACATGGGTGTTTCTCTTTCTCTTTTTCTCTCCCCCTCTCCTCCACTCTTTCTAAAAAATCAGTGAAAAAAATATCCTCAGGTGAGGATTAACAACAACAACAACAAAAAAGGGGCCTCATTGGGCGACTATTGGCCCATTGGGTGAAAATGAATGTTTATTGACAAGGGCCTTCATGGTTCCCTTTACCATCTGGCCATCTGCCTTGAAGAAGGATAAAGTGTGTCTAGAGAGAGAATGTAGGGCTTAAAGGTTATCTTGCTCAGAAAGCCAAGGTCTTACCTGGGCCAGGTAGCAACCATTGGCTGAACGAAGCTGCAACAAGGGTCTGTCACTGATACTTTCAAGCTGGAACAACGACATTGGGCTTAAGTGCTCAGAGGCAGCATATATCTCAACATCTGCAGAGGAAGAATATGTCATAATAAGCCCAAGTCTGGTCTCATCCTCAGTTTCAACCCCTTCTCCATGCTTTATGACTGGCGTTCCCTCTGTTTTCCTTCCTTGTCCTTCATCACCTTCTATTGGACCCTAGGAGCCTGGAGAAGACCCAGCACCCTTTCCCCTAAAGCCCCCACCCCTGCTTTATTGCCCTTCTCCATGGCACAGAGACCTTAGGACCCCTAGATATTCCTTGTAAGTTCAAAACTCCTCACTGATCCCAAACACATTTTCCTCTTTTCAGTAGCCAGCCCTCTCTTCCCCCATGGCTGCATCGGACCCAGCACTTGCCATAGACGACTGAGAGGAACTTCCGAGTCTTTGCCCTGAGGCTGACCCAGGTGGGGCAACGCTGTATGATGAACCACTCCTGGCCCCTATGGGGAGTGGAGCCCAGGCCCAGGAGCAGGCGTGAGCCTTGTGCATACAACATGCCCCCTTCTCCATCACTCAGTGCCACGAGTCCTCCAGGCCGCACTTGCATGTGAAAAGCAGTCTGTGATGAGGGTTTGGAGACCAGCCGGTCTAAGTGGGACAAGAAACAGTGTGTAGATGTCTCCAGGTGGTAGCATCCATCTTCGAAATGCAACAGGAACCCACATTCCCCCAGGCAGGGAACTGGTGCATCCACCCAGACACGACCCACAGTAGGGTCAGCCCTGGCATAGCAGTGATTGAAGGGGCTGTAGAGGATCACGTGGACATGGATGGCTGGCCGGGGCGTCCACATATGGTAAGCTGAGAGGACCCGGGAGTTGCAGAACACGTCTTGGCCATCGGATTCCAGGTAACGACCACTGATTATGCACTGGAGAGTCCACTTGCCATTGCGGTGGAAACGGAGTAGGAAGCATCCATGGTGGCTCGTCCTTGGCCGGTCATAGCACACGGAGCCATCTGCCTCACACAGAAGGTAGAGGCCCTGCAAGCTCCTTATTCGTACCACAGCCTGCGTCTCATGCTCATTGCTGACCAGAATCTCCCAGGTCTAGAGGCATTGGGAGGGAGGAGAGGGAAATCAGAACTGCAAGTGATCAGACCAAGAAGTCCTATAACCATCACCTCTAGTACCACCCTAGCCAGTGGTCGGCAAACTCCTTAGTCAACAGAGGCAAAAATCAACAGTACAATATTTGAAATTTCTTTTGAGAGCCAAATTTTTTAAACTTAAACTTCTTATAACGCCACTTCTTCAAAATAGACTCTCCCAGGCCATGGTATTTTGTGGAAGAGCCACACGCAAGGGGCCAAAGAGCTGCATGTGGCTTGTGAGCCGCAGTTTGCTGACCACGGCCCTTAGACCAACCAACTTCCCCTTCCACATCAGTTTCCTGGATGTTGGTTTCTTTACTCTCTCATCCAACAGTAATCAAAAGATCTCAGGACACCTCCAGCACTAGAGCCACAGGGCTTCTCAGGATCCCAAGAGAAGTTCTGGATACCCACCTTCTTCAACTAATGGAAGGTAAACCTCCCTCTCTTTCTTGACCATTTTCTTCAATGCCTAGTTTTTATTTTTTATTTTATTTTAAATATGTTTTATTGATTTTTTAGAGAGAGAGAGAGAGATACCGGTAGAAACATCGATGAGAAATATTGATCAGCTGCCTCCTGCACGCCCCCTACTGGGGATGTGCCCACAACCAAGGTATGTGCCCTTGACTGGAATCAAACCTGGGACCCTTGAGTCCGCAGGTTGACGCTCTATCCACTGAGTCAAACCGGTTTCGGCAATGCCTAGTTTTTAAAGAAATGTTTTGGTTTAAGTCTTACTTCTCTCTTTGGTACTGTTGCCCCTCAATAGCACACTCAGCCAACTCTTTCATCCCCAAAGGACACCTCCCGAACATGGCAGGAGAAAAGCAAGACCTCTTACAGCCAGGCCTGGGATCAGGGATGAGTCCGGGAGCAGAGATAGTTAAGATGCTTTTGTTGCGATCAACCCTGTTATATGCCAGAGGATCTCGCTACTGCTTGTATCTTAGTACCATCCCAGGGGGGCCTACATCTCTCTCTAAAATAAGAACCAACTCTCCTTGGGCTTCTACAGTACCCCATTTCCACACCACAACCAGAACAAAAACATAGTCTTGCAGTACCCACTGATTTAACTGTTGGATCCCCCAAATTCTGCCTTCCAGCCTGGGCTCTCCACCTCTCCTCCTTGTGATGACACAGCTACTCTGTGCTGGAATGCAGGCTAGAGGACATACAGAGCTAGACCAAGTAGCAAGGCCAGGGCTGAGTGTCACCTCCTGGAATAGGTTAGAGACGGGGAGATGGAGCAATAGAGGCCAGTGGGCAAGAGCCTGGGGTAGAAGGGTCTTGAGCTAGCAATGGCAGAGGCCAGGAAAGTAATTAGGCAGAGGCCAGGAAAATAAGAGTGCACCCCCCCCTCCCTTCTCTTCCCCCCACGTAAGAGCTTAGTCACTGGGGCAATGGTTCCAGTACAGGTTTACTCTGTTACCTGTCTCCGGCCCAAACCTTTTGTAGTGGTAGTGATCATATTCTTAAATGGCTCGTAAGTGAGGTAGGATCCTGCCCAGCTGATGAGCCCAACCCTTAGGTCTTCCGGCTGGGGTAGTCTTTGTATCCATTCCACATCCTCCATGGGGCCGGCACCACAGCTGATGACTCCTTCCGGCCCAGCCTTCCCCCCAGTGGTGAGGTTCCACAGGCCATAGGGCCTGGAATCAGGCCCGAAGTACCCACTGGAAGACGTTCCCAGAGGGAACTTTCCAGGCAGAGGATGACCAGGGCTCAGCACCTCTGTGACCCGGGCGCATTGTGACTGAGAGCTGCCCCTCAGGCCACCATAGCGGGGAAAGGGCCCTGGCCCAGCATCAATCCATCACCCAGAGGAGGTGGGTCCAGGCCTCGGGCGTTAGCCTCTCTGCGCTGATCCACATCCAGGATCCGACGTGGGACGAGTTAAGACAGAATCAGAATTTCAGCTTGTGCCAGTGACCACCTGTGACTTCAGGTAAGTCACTCTTCTTCACTTCTGTTTCTCTTTTTAATCACAGGGGGAAAACATAAACCCATTTTCTTCTAGAAAGTGGGTTCTACTGGCTTCCTTGGGGCTTAAGGTGTTTTTGGAGTTTATATTTTTCCAAGAAAAATCTGTTAACTTTTATGGCCCTTGGGAGGATGAAGCTGAAATGACTCGGAAGGTACTTTTCAGGGAAGGTGAGGATACCCTAGATAGATAACCAGCAAGGATCAAATGACTCATTGTAATCAGGAAAGGCTGGCTCTGGAGCAGGGGAAGAGAAGAGCCCAGGAGGGGAGGGTCCCAAGCGCCCATCATAACCCCCAACCGCACTGCCGCTGCGCAGACCATCAGTGCTGCCTCTCATACCAGCCCAGACCGCCAGACTCTGTTAGCCATTACCTCCTGAGAAAATAGCCCACAACCTGGAGAAACAGACACGAAAGAAGGAAAAATAGCAAATAAAATAAAATAAAATAAAATAAAATAAAATAAAATGGTGGCGATGGTATGTTTTAAGCTTTGCTGGGATGCAAAGGGAAGTGGGCAGAGTGAATCACGCTTGGAGAACAGCCCACAGCCCTGGTTCCTATTCCCCATTGGGGGGGGGGAGGGTGTCTACCCAGGTAGGAAGAGTCCCAGTGATGCACAGAAAAGAACTGTAATCCCCAGGCCCTACCAATGTTTCATAAAATAAGGCTAATAGACCACGGGATCAGCTGGGTGGCATTCAAGATGCGTATTCATGTTTTCTCCGGTGTAACTCGGGACTCCTGTTTTTAATGAATGTTTCCTTCCCCCTAAAATTTTAATGTGATAGTAATCATTAAGAACCACAGCTGGGCCGAGGTCAGTTTGGCTCAGTGGTAGAGCGTTGGTCTGCGGACTGAAAGGTCCCAGGTTCGATTCCGGTTAAGGGCATGTACATTGGCTGCGGGCACATCCCCGGTAGGGGGTGTGCAAGAGGCAGCTGGTCGATGTCTCTCTCATCGACATTTCTGGCTCTCTATCTCTCTTCCTTCCTCTCTGTAAAATATCAATGAAATATATTTTTTTTAAAAAGAACCACAGCTGGCTAGGACAGTGGTTGGCAAACTGCGGCTGGAGAGCCGCCGCGGTTTGCCGCTCTGTTGACTAATGAGCTTGCCGACCACTGGGCCAGGAGATGGATAGGATATGAGAGTTATGTGGTTCACAGAAGCATGAAGTTAGATCCTGTTACCCTCCGCAAGGGCCCCTTGGCATTGGGGTGAAATAGGATTTCCTCCACTGGAACCCCTACAGTACGTCCAGCCTCAGTGAGGAGGGAGCCGCCGAGCTAGATGAAGGCAGCAATGTATGCGTGTGTGTGTGTGTGTGTGTGTGTGTGTGTGTGTGTGTGTATGCGTGTGTGTGCTTGGAGGGAGGGGGTTTGGCCCTGCAGCCTTAGCTGCTCTGAGCCTCCCCCGGATTGTCTCGTTGCATCCAATAACCCAGCCCCCACTACTAGGCTACAGACGACATCATGTACAAACCACAGCAAATTTATTACTCAATATCCAGTGCCATATCTTAGCACCACCCGGAGCCCTCCCCGCCCCTCCCCTCCCCTCCCCACCTGGCCCCAAGGCTTTGCCCAAAATGGAGCAAACAAAAGTAAACCCAGGTCCCTGCTCCTCCTCTGGAAGAAATGGTCTTGGCCCCGGAAGCCCCTTCCCAGGTCCCAGCAGGCAGGGGAGTGGACCCCGCTGTGCCCGGAGGGCCAGGCTCCGGGCTCCAACCACGGAGAGAACATGCAGGCATGGGGGCAGGAGCGGAGCCTGTGTGTGGGAGGAGGAGCAGGAGGGCAGGGCACTGCCTGAGGAGTCCGGGAGGCTGGTCATCCCGGGGATGCACGCGGGGGCTTCCGGGCAGCGGGGGCCGGCCCCTGGTTGGTTAGCGCTTGGACAGCTCATGGGACAGCCAGTCCAGCCCGTCGTAGAGGCCTGTACCTTGGGTGGCACAGGTGGCCTGGACGTACCACTGCGGGGAGAAGGGGAGAAAGAGGTTAGTATCAGGGGAGGAAGAGGGGGATGCCTTCACTTCCTGCCCAAGGGAGCCGCAGGACCCTCACCGTGCGACTGCGCAAGTGCTGCAGGCCCAGCTTGTCGGTCAGCTCGCTCACGGGCATGGCGTTGGGCATATCCTGCTTGTTGGCAAAGACCAGCAGCACCGCATCCCGCAGCTCGTCCTCCTGCAGCTGAGAGAGGCCCAGGGGATGGAATCTGGGGGGTCCTTCGGGATCCCCAGGCTCCCTCTTCCCTGCGGTGTAGGGAAGCTCCCCTTTCCTCCTTCTAGCGTATTTGTGGGGGAAACAAAGCATGGTGTCGTCTACTGCTGAACACAAGACACAGAGTTACAATTCACTGGAGGCCATCCTGGCCTCAAGTCTAGAAAAAGCCTTTTTCTAATCTGAGTAACTGCCCTAATCAAAATGACAAGATTTCAAAATGGAAAAGCAAGGATGTAAGACGATGCTTCTCTCCACCACATGGTGCCCCCTTCCCACCAAACGTCTCAGGCTCAGGTGTGAAGACGTGAAAATTCACGTCTTCTGCTTGTTACCTGACCCAAACTCAAAACAGGGCGAGAGCCTCCCTGTGTGTGTGTCCACAAAGAGAAACACACATTCACGGCCTGGGAGGCATTTCCTGACGTCACACCACGACAGAGATCTGTCTCCACGCCGCAGCCCCATCCCAGCACCCTGGCTCACCATCTTCTGAAGTTCATCAGCCGACTCCTGGACCCGCTCCCGGTCATTACTGTCCACCACGAAGATGAGACCCTGCGCAGAAAGGAAGGTGGAGCAATCACTCCCGACTAGAACATGCTTTAGTCCGGCTCTTTCTCTCTTTCATTGTCTCTGAAAACTTCCGCTAAGGCTCTGCAGATGTCCTGGCACAAAGTGGAGACACCCTGCAACGGACACAGCTTCTACCCTCAGGCAAGCAGTCTAGCTAAAAGACATAGCTGGGAGCAGGGAGAGTGGTGAGGCGACCCAGATCAGGCAGCCTGGGCCCTGGACCCCAACCCTGCTTCTCAGAACACCCCTCAGGTGGCTGAGTCTCGGAAGACTAAGGCCAATTCTGGAGGATGATGAGAAGCTAGCTTACAAAAAGGGATAGGGGGGTGAGAGGGTGGGGGGAGTGAAGGAAGCAGGGCTTTAACCTGGCCTGGGGGCCCAGACTAGGCCCGCATCTCAGTCTTCCTGACCCTAACACCACCTCTCCGGGGGGTTGGGGAGACATCCCTGCCCCCACCTGAGTGTTCTGAAAGTAGTGCCTCCACAGAGGCCGAATCTTGTCCTGGCCTCCCACGTCCCAGACTGTGAAGCAGATGTTCTTGTATTCCACTGTTTCCACATTGAAGCCTGCAGATAATTGTGGGGGGAGAAAAACATGAGAAAAAAGTCCCGAAAGGAAGGAACTCACTAAAACTAGGTGAATTCAGCAGGGACACAAAACCAGAGGACAACGATCAAGGCCCGAGGGATCAGGAGCCCAGAGACCAGCAGTCCACGAAGGGGGCGGGGTTAGGTCATACCCAGCCCTCCTGGGCATCATCCAACGCGTACAGATACCGTGACCCACTTCTCAGGTAGCTGTATCTGGTGTCAGCTCCCGGGACTGGGGTGCCGAGGGGGGCGGTAGACCCTGGGAAGGTCAGCCGCGCTCCGATCTTGCCTCCAGACTCACCGATGGTGGGAATGGTGGTGACAATCTCCCCCAACTTCAGTTTGTACAGGATTGTGGTCTTGCCAGCTGCATCCAAGCCGACTGCAAAGGAGAGGGGGCATGGCGATGGTTACAGGAGCGAGGGAGCCCCCTAGAGACCAGGGAAGGGGAGAGGCCGGGACAGCTGATGGTGGTGACGGGGATGGGGCGAGGGGCCGGGAGCCCGGCGCGTCCAGGTGAGCGCTGTTGTCTACCTTCCGGGCCTGGAGGGCAGTCTGGGCTGGCGAGCGCCAACTCCCGAACCCAAAGCCGGAGCGGAGGGACGACGGGGGCGGGCTGGGGGTGTAAGGTCATAGGGGGGAGAGTCCCGCTCCTTTTAAAAGTCGTCTCCAAGGGCGGAATCCTCCCTTCTCGCCAGCCGGGCTGGGGCGGAGGGAGCTTCACCCCACCCAGGCCCGCAGCTCCGGGTCTCAGGGCCCAGGGACGGCGCTGCAGACCGCGACCCGCCCGGGAGCAGCGGCCCGGGGGGGTTGGGAGTGGGGGGCTCGGGGGTCAGTGGCCGGGGGAGCCGGGCTGGGGGGACCGGGGGCGGAGGGCTGCGCGGGGGGCCGGCGCTCCCGTCCGGGCCGCGCGCCGGGTCTGCCTCACCCATGAGGATCCGCATCTGCTTCTTCCCGAAGATCCGAGAAAAGAGCGCGGACACGGTGAGGCCCATGGCGGGGCCCGGGGGAGGGGGCACGGGCGCGGACACGGGGGTGCAGGCTGGAACCGGCCGGTCGCGGGGGGATGGGGCTCGGCAGCAGCAGCAGGAGGAGGAGGTGCCGCCACCGCCTCCGCGCGTCCCGGCCCGCCCTACGTCACCGCAGCCCCGCCCCCGGCTGGCCAGGCCCCGCCCCCGGTTGGCCAAGCCCCGCCCCCGGCCGGCCCGGGCCCCGCCCCCGCCCCGCCCCGCGGCTCCGGCTCCGGAGAAACTGAAGCTGACAGTGTCTGCTCCTGGCTGCGTCCCGCGCCAGCGTCAAGGAGGAAAGGGTCAGGTTTCCCCACCTGATTCCAGCGTGCCGGTCACATCTGCGGCTGCTGGGCCGGCATCCGAGCGGGGCCCGGGAAAGCCGTCACCTCTGCACGGTGGCCCCCCCACCCTCCCCATCATCCCGGGCGGCCGCAGGGCTTTGGCTTGCAGCCTTCAGCTCACTCTGGGCTCCGGCTTAGCTCCTAGTAACCAGCAGCATGGACTGTGTGCACCAGCCTCTCAGGGATGCGGAAGCTCCGTGCTGAGGTCTTAGTCCTCCCTCCCCCCCCCCCCCCCAGCTCCTGGAACGAAGGCAGGGCTGACTACTCTTCAGTGACCCTCCTACCCAGGTTGTCTTAGGACTTGCAATCCTAAGAAGGCTTTTACAAGGCCAAAGAGTACATTTAGAAGAGTCCCAGCACGATAACACACTCGTGGTGAACCATCAGATCAGTTCTACATCTTTAGCTCTGCCATTCACCTCTTTCTTCTCCTCCCTGTCGTCGCTGCCCTATTTCACTACCATCTCTTCTCTTGATTGAATTAGCCTCTTCACAGGTCTCCTTGCCCCTTGGTATCATCACCCAGTCATACAAATCCTGATGGTGCCAATCTTGCAATTAAAAATTAGTGTATTATCTATCACCCAGGACAAAATCTACATGCCTTAATTTGGGTCCCTATGCCAACTCCATCGGCTGCCACCTCCTTCGCATACCCTAAACCTCTGCCTCGAGAGGCCTCTCAATGCTTTCCAGGTGAGCCAGGCTCCCTGAACCCCTGGGGGTCCTTGCAATCTTTTTCCTCTGCCTGGAATGCTTGTTTCCCTTATCTCTAGTTATGTGGGCAATCACTACTCATCCTTCAGATCCCAAAGTATTTTCCTCGACAGCCTTCTCTGCCTCCCCCAGATAGCCCCCCCTCCTAATTTCAATGTCACCTTCCATATACTCACACACACTGGTATGATGGCTGGACTTGTCCCTCCCTAGATGCCAGCTCCTGGAAGGCAGGACCTTGTCTCTCCATGGAGATTATCTGGCATGGCATTTGATATGTTGAGAGTGGGACTGATCTGCACAGGATTCCTAAATTTACTGTGTGACCTTGGGCATGCTACGTACCCTCTCTGTGCTTCTTGTTCCCCTCTCTGTAAAAACAATGCTAATGATACCCCCTGAGCAGAATTATTGTAAGACTACACAGCAAAACTCTCGTGAAGCTTCTGGAACATAGTTGTTGGCACTCTGGAAAGGCGTTTTGGGTATCAGGTGCCCTCTACAAACACGTGTTTGAATCCACTCAGCAGATTCAGAGGGGGTGCTCATAATCATTATGCTGTATGCTTACTAGGTGCCAAAGGCTGGCCTAGAAAGGGTTGCTGTTTTCGTGGTCTCAATGGGAGTCTTCATTGCTGCTCTTTAGGTACAAAGGTTCTGATCCCTGAAATAATGGGGGCTTCGCTCACCCCAATGTTTGGTAAGGACAGTGCGACGTCGTTGCCTTGTCCCTGGGTGATCGCAGCCTGAGGGCAAGCTCAGGCGAACCCCCTGAAACCAGCAGCACCGCGTGTCCTCAACGTGCTGGAGCGGTGCTCTCCGGGCAGCGGTCCCCCTGCAGCCCCGCTAGGTCCTCGGCAGCAGCGGCCTCCACGCCGGGGCTGAAGCAGCCCCGCCCACTCCGTGCCCCGCCCACTCCGTGCCCGCCGGGGGCGGGGCCTGTGCGTCGTGTGTCGTCACTTCCAGCGGACCCGGAAGCGCCCCGGACGGGCCTCAGCAGTTAGGAAGCCGCGATGGGGCCGCCGCGCTCCGCTCGCACCCTCGCGGGCCGTGGGCGCAGGCCCGTTCGGGGCTGCTGACGCCCCGGCGGGCGAGCGAGCGAGCTGGGAGCCGGAGCGGCTGCCGGGCGAGGCCTGGAAGCGCGCTCCTCCTGTGCCGGCGCCGCCCCGCCTCTAGGACCGGGCCCGCCCCCGGCCTGGGTGCAGGGACCCGGGGGCGCTCGGCCAGGCTGCCCCGCCGCCCCGCCGCCCCGCTTGGGTCTCGGAAGCTGGGAGGAGCGGATATGCGGCCTCGGGGACCACAACATCTGCCAGCGCCTTCGTGACCCTCTCTCTACCCAGGTTGTCCCAACGCTGACGTGGAACGACCCGTTCTGAATCCTCATGGAGAAGTTTGGGATGAATTTCGGGGCTGGCCCGAGCAAGAGGGACCTGCTGGAGACCATCGAGAGCCAGAAGAAGCAGCTCATCCAGTACCAGGCGCGGCTCAAGGATGTGGTCCGCGCCTATAAAAGCCTCCTGAAAGAGAAAGAAGCTCTGGAGGCCAGCATCAAGGTGCTGTCGGTGTCCCACGAGGCGGACGTGGGCCTCGCAGGGGCCCAGCCTCCAGGCCACGACGCCTCTCCTGACTGCGTGGACGACCGGTGCTCCACTCACAGCGAGGATAGCACCGGGACCGCCACCAGCCTGGATACCACGGCCAGTCTCACCAGCACCAAGGGCGAGCTCGGGGCAGAAGATGACCGGCTGGCCCGTGGACCACCCCCTCTCAAGTCCGAAGAGGCGAGTGGGTCCGAGAGCGGTGTTAGCACCAGCAGCGGGGACGGGCAGCCGGCGGCGGGTGGGGGGGAGGCGGACAAACGGTTGCACCAGCTGAAGACCCAGTTGGCCACGCTGACCAGCTCTTTGGCCACTGTCACCCAGGAGAAGTCCCGCATGGAAGCTTCTTACCTGGCTGACAAGAAGAAGATGAAACAGGACTTGGAGGACGCCAGCAAAAAGGCCGAGGAGGAGCGGGAGCGCCTGGAGGGAGAACTGAAGGAGCTGCAGGAGCAGATAGCGGAAACCAAAGCGCGGCTCATCACACAACAGCACGATCGGGCCCAGGAGCAGAGCGACCATGCCTTGATGCTGCGTGAGCTCCAGAAGCTGCTGCAGGAGGAGAGAACCCAGCGCCAAGACTTGGAGCTTCGGCTGGAAGAGACCCGAGAAGCCCTGGCTGGGCGGGCGTTCGCCGCCGGTCAGATGGAGGGGTTTGAACTGCAGGCTAAACAGCTGGCCCGGGAGGTGGAGGAGCTCAAAGGGGAGCTGCAGGCGCTTCGAGATGAGAAGGATCGGCCAGACCCGCGGCTGCAGGAGCTTCAGGAAGAGGCCGCCTGCCTGAAGAGCCATTTCCAGGCCCAGCTGCAGCAGGAAATGAGGAAGGTAATTATCTTTTTTTAAAAAATATATATATATTTTATTGACATTTTACAGAGAGGAAGGGAGAGAGATAGAGAGCTAGAAACATCGATGAGAGAGGAACATCGCCAAGCTGCCTCTTGCACACCCCCTACTGGGGATGTGCCCGCAACCAATGTACATGCCCTTGACCGGAATCGAACCCGGGACCCCTCAGTCCGCAGACTGATGCTCCACCACTGAGCCAAACCAGTTTCGGCAGGAAGGTAATTATCTTCATCTCCTTCAATCATTTAGCCTGAAGTGGGAAATATTAAGGCTTTCTTCTTCCTTTTGATAGTGGTTGTACTGTCAGTTTTTTTTATTTGTTTTTTAAATATATTTTGTTGATTTTTTACAGAGAGGAAGGGAGAGGGATAGAGAGCTAGAAACATCGATGAGAGAGGAACATCGACCAGCTGCCTCCTGCACACCCCTCACTGGGGATGTGCCCGCAACCAATGTACGTGCCCTAGACCGGAATCGAACCTGGCACCTTCCAGTCCGCAGGCCGACGCTCTAGCCACTGAGCCAAACCAGTTTCGGCTGTACTGTCAGTTTTTGATGCTACGCAAAAAGTTTTATTGGGGAGTCCTGGGAATTCCCGCTCTGTGCGGTGTTGACAGTACCCACAGAGTGTGCTTCCAACGGGCTGTGCAGCTTCCGAGTGTCAGCTGGGCTGGAGCCAGACAGCTCAATTTCTGGGCATTGGCACCTTACCAGCTGTGCTCTGTGAAGCGTATCGTAGCAGCTGTGCAATGAAAGGTGGTACGTTTGCCTGTAGGTAGATGCCTATTTGTAGGTAGCAGCATATGCCTTCGGGAGAGTGGCTGAAGGAGGTAACGGGAATTTTCTTCGAAGAAATAACCTCTTGTAATTATTTTCAGTCAAGATTTGCCTTTAAACGTATGCTCTTTTATAATGCCTCTGTTCAGTGTGGAGAGAGACCCAACTCAGTTTTGAACCTCCCAGGAATATGGGAGAGGAAAAGAATGTCACCTGATTTCTTTTTTTTTTTTTTAATATATTTTTATTGATATTTTACAGAGAGGAAGGGAGAGAGAGAGAGCCAGAAACGTCAATGAGAGAGAAACGTCGACCAGCTGCCTCTTGCACACCCCCTACCGGGGATGTGCCCGCAACCAATGTACATGCCCTTGGCCGGAATCGAACCCGGGACCTTTCAGTCCGCAGACCGACGCTCTACCACTGAGCCAAACCGACCTCGATGTTACCTGATTTCTTAATAGGATTTGGGAAAGTACATGATACACAAGGATAACATATTTAACCTGAGTTCAAGGTGTAGTGGGAGAAAGTGAAAGCACTAAGGATAAGAAAAAGGACTGATATACAAAGGTTCTTAATATTGTTTGGTATAACTTGTGACTGAGAGCAGATCCTTAGCAGGTTACAGGAACTTTTTTTTTAATATATATTTTTTGATTTTTTTTACAGAGAGGAAGGGAGAGATAGAAACATCGATGAAAGAGAAACATTGATCAGCTGCCTCCTGCACACTCCCTACTGGGATTGTGCCCGCAACCAAGGTACGTGCCCCTGACCGGAATCGAACCTGGGACCTTTCAGTCCGCAAACTGACACTTGATCCACTGAGCCAAACCGGTTTTGGCAGGTTACAGGAACTTTTGTGAGCTCCCAGATCAACAGAAAAATCCCCAGTTCCCATTCCCGTCAGGTCAGTCCCCGGCCTTTTGCTCTCCTATCTTGCTTTCTCAAAGCTTGCCATAGAGCGTCGTGGCCTTTCTGGATGGATTTCTGCCTGTTCCCTTGTTTGTTACAGACAGCCCTTGCAGAGGATCAACTCCGCCAGCAGTCCCAGCTGGAAGAGAAGAGGGTGGCAGCCCTGGAGAACCAGATATCCGAGGTGTCGGAGCTGCTGGGCACCTACGAGAAAGCCAAGCAGAAGGACCAGCTGGCCATCCAGAAGCTGAAGGAGCGCATTCTGCAGCTGGACCTGGAGAACAAGACGCTGGCCCTCGCGGTCTCTAGCCGGTCCCCTCTGGACAGCCACGCAGAGGAGTCCAGCCTGGACGTCAATGTCCTGAAGGACAAGATGGAGAAGCTGAAGAGGCTGCTGCAGGTGGCAGCCAGGAAAAGCCAGGTGACCCTGGATGTGGAGAAGCTCTGCCACCTGGAGATAATGCCCAGCTCCGAGGCTGCCGACGGCGAGAAGGCCACCGCGCTCTACTACCAGCAGGAGCTCAAACAGCTGAAGGAGGAGTTTGAGAGGTACAAGACGAGGGCCCAGGTCGTCCTCAAGAGCAAGAACACCAAAGACGGCAACCTGGCCAAGGAGCTGGAGGAATCCCAGGAGCAGCTTGCGGAGCTGAAGGAGAAGTACATCTCCCTGCGGCTGTCCTGCGAGGAGCTGGAGCACCGGCACCGGCAGGAGGCCGAGGACTGGAAGCAGGAGCTGGCCCGGCTGCAGCAGCAGCACCGGCAAGAGCTGGAGCGGAGCCAGCTGGACTTCCGGGACCGCACGCTGAAGCTGGAGGAGGAGCTGCACAAGCAGCGGGACCGGGCCCTGGCCGTGCTGGCCGAGAAGGACCTGGAGCTGGAGCAGCTGCGGTCTGTGGCACTGTCTTCTGTGCTGCCAGGGCGCAGAAGCCCCGTCGTGGGCGGCGGGGATCCCGGGGACCCGGCTGACATGGCTTCCCCCGATAGCCTGACCCAAGCACTTCAGCTTGCCGCGGCCAACGAGCCCACGTTCTTCCTGTACGCGGAGCAGCTGGCCCGCAAGGAGGTGGAGATCACATTCCTGAGGAAGCAGAAGCACAGGCTGGAGGCGGAGGTGCATCAGCTGCAGGAGCGGCTGCTGGAGGAGGGGGAGCGGCACCGAGAGGAGGTTGGGGTCCTGCAGAGCCACATTGAGAAGAACACCAGGGACCAGAGCCGGGAGGGAGCCAATCTGGAGTACCTCAAAAACATCATTTACCGCTTCCTGACCTTGCCGGACAGCCTGGGCCGCCAGCAGACGCTCACGGCCATCCTGACTATCTTGCATTTCAGTCCGGAGGAGAAACAAGTGATAATGCACCTCCCACCCAGTGGTAGCTGGTGGCCTTCTGGCAAGAGATGATGTCACCTCCACTGACTCCTGAGATCTCCGTGCCTCTTACGTGGGAAGAGACGGACTCTGGTTTCTACTGCCGCTTCTCTTACCTTATCACCTTTTTCTTCAGTGTTGAACTGGAAGGAGTCTTCAAAGTGGGGTGGGATATTCTGCCAAATGCCATTAGTGCTGCTTTACCCGCGGGCCCTAGAGAGAATGGAAGTGTTGGGACAACATCTTCTGGTGGTGGTGGTGGTGGGTGTGTGTGAGGAGGAGGGGGGGAGAGGTTAAGATTGAGAGGTATAAAAGTTGGGGAAGTGGTAGGAAAATATTTGAAAATAAGACTTTCTGTTTTAACCGTGTGCTCCTAGCGCTGAGCTAGGAGTAAATGTGACTCCAGAGGGAGTTCAGGCAGTTTCTAAACACACACAGGACCAGCTGTTTTCTCTCATCCTCACCACCTGAGTCTGGTCCACCGCTGCCCCAATTATCTGGGGACATACGTCCAGGCTGGGGAGGGGCCATGAAGTTTGAAATAGTGGCAGGTTGTCCACTAGTCCAGCGGGCCACGGAATAGGGAGTTCATCCTGGAGCTGGGAGCTTGATTTGGTTAGGACTGGGTACAGCCTAATCAGCCTGCACAGAACACACTTTTGACCACCCTAGAGAAAATCCTGAGCGCCAGTTTGATCTGAGGGATTTCCTGAGTGACCTGCTTGTGACCTGGATAGGATTTTAATAGACCTTTCTCACTTGTCCCTCCCTTAACCAGCCTGTCCATGGTTGACCTGCGATTTGTGAGTAATTGACTGCTGTCTTTTCTTCAATGTTGAACTTGCATTAAGAAAAAAATCTGCCCAGCCAGTGTGGCTCAGTGGTTGAGCTTCGACCCATGAGCCAGTAGGTCTTGGTTTAATTCCTGGCCAGGGAGGGCACTTGCCTGGTTTTTGGGTTCAATCCCCAGTAGGGAGTGTGCAGGAGGCAGCAGATCGATGATTCTTTCTCATCATTGATGTTCCTATCCCTCTTTCCCTCTTCTTTTTCTCTCTGAAATCAATTGAAAAAAAAGAGAAACAAAAAATAATCATAGCTTCTTGCAGAGAGGGGTCCTATTGGGAAGCTCTGATCCTGCCTCGCTGTAAGAACTTAGAGGTTTATAGGGAAGAGGAAGATTGCTGGGACCCTCACACGAAAGTCGTGGAAGTTCAGCCACGGCCAGACCAGGGTAGTTGCTCTTGGGGTAGCATTCTGGGTAAGGTGTTCATGGTTACTGTCAGGGTATTTTGCCCACTCACTTAGGGAGGATTCAGTCCACAGTTCTCATCTTTCCACATGTGTTACTGTAACTTTCCCTCTCCTGCAGACTTTCTTACATTTGGGGTTGCATAAGTAGATTCATTCTGCACTTAAGGAGAGGTGGCTTATTTTTCAGGCAGTCTGGAAAGGAGGGACTCAGAAGAGTGGGGTTCAAACTGCCAGTTCCCCTATTTGTTTGTTGCCCCCCAACTGCTCTTGCTGGTTATAGAGATGTTTGGACCCTAAAGACCAATGCTTTGCCACTCACGACTAATCTGTACCTTTGTTATTTCATCATAGAGCTGTTTTGTGAGGTTTTTAATGTGTAGAATAATTTGATTAAAATGTTCTGACTGGGAGGCTGGGTGACCTGGACTATCTACAAACTACAAACAGTGCATGGGCTTAAATGGAACAGAAGTGATTATGTCCAACTGTTAATAACAAACCATGGAGTCATTAAACCTGAACAACTTGACTTATGTGCTTCCAGAATGGTATGTATTTATCGGGACACAAATAGAGTGCGAGTGAAAATGGTAAATGAAAAGGATGGAAATATTTCATTATATTGATCCATGAGCTTGAATCTAGGGATGGATACCTCTGCTTTAACTGCCTCCATCACAACACTGATACTTTTAGCCTGGGATTATGTGGATGTGCTTGTGTGTAGGCAGCTATATTGGAAAAAGATGTTCTCATGGGTTTGGTGAGTGGGCTTGGAACTTTCATAGTTAATGCTTTAAACTTTAGAAGTAACCTGTGAATGCTTTATTATGCTTCAAATCAGAGTTTATGGTTTCCTGGGAAAGTTTCTCAGGATATCAAGCTAAAGAAAATCATCATCATCTCAATTTTATTACCTAATTTCCTTACATGTAGGATATACTGTATTATTGTTATTTCTAGGTGGTTTTCAACAGAATGGAAAGATCCATAATCATTGTTTCTTTCCTGGGACTAAAAATCCCTGTGCTTTTGACTTTTGAGATGATACCAAACAGGCAAAGAAGCAGGTCAATTTCTGATGAATAATTTTAAGTATCCATATACACAAGGCTGTGATTCCCAAATGAAATGAAAAGACTCGGTCCCTTCCTGCCCTTCAGGACACACACGTTCCTCCTCTCCCCACTCATCTCCCCCAGATAAGCTTTTCAGTTATTTGACTGGTTTGCCTGTGCTAGATACTCTGAGAAAAGAAAGGGTGAGAAAGAGAAAGAATTGAGATCAGACTGAGAGAGAAATAAACTGCCCTTGGACTCTGGTCCCAGAATGTCAGTGCACGAATTGTGTCAAGGTAAGGAGACTGACCCTCACTGTTTAACTATTACCACGTAAATCGGAGGAGAATCACTGAGAGAGACGGTGGAGAAAGCGACAGGAAAGGCAAATTGACAACTGTAAGGGCTTTCTGCTTTTTCCCTTTCCTCTCTCCTGTTGGGGACCTCTGCTCTGGGGACTAAATGTTCACATGTCATGCCCTTTATGAGGCAAGGTGATCTGAATTGCCCAAGGTGCAGAGTCATCTGTTACCCAGAACAAGGCTCTTGACCTTGTCCCGAGAAGCTGCCACTACAGGGCTGTTCACTAAATCTTGTGCAATGTGGCAGCACCATGTTGAGCTGTAATTTACACCCATTATCATCCACTCCTCACAGATGTCACTATCCCCCTTTTATAGATGAGGAACCAGAGGCTGATGTTAATTTGCCCATGATCATGTGACTAATAGATGTCCGAACCAGGTCTGATTAACCCCAAGCCTGCTTAAATATTTAGGGGTTAACATTTAGAGTGGGGTTCATTGCCTTTCTCATGTGCTCTTGTCTCCTTGTGGGTCAGGGCCTGTCTCCATCCATGATTTGTAGGACTGATATCCAAGCTGAACTGGGCTCGGAGAGTAGGTCTCTAGCTATAAATTGCAATCAAGCAAAGCTGCGACACTACAGAGTTGAACAGGCGACACTGATTCTTCATAAGAGCCCTAAGCCACTCTGTCCCCTAAGTTCTAGATGGCTGCTGAATTTATTGCTTTTTTAATTTTTATTTTTTAGAGGAGAGAGTGAGAGAAACATTGATTTGTGGCTCCCCTCTCCATGCATTTGTTGGTTGATTCTTTGTGTTCTGACCTGGGATTGAAATCACAACCTTGCTATATCGGGCTGATGCTCTAACCAACTGAGCTAATTGGCCAGAGCCACGTGACTGCTAATTTTAAAACTTGTATCATTCTAACTAAAGGAGGGCTGGATAACAGCTATTGTTATATGTTTTTCAAGTATAACCTCTAATAGAGCTGGAGAAACAACGTTGGGAGTTGGAAATAGAACCCTAGTGAATGGGTCACTTTACCCAATATTCAATCACTTTCACCCCCTCCCCCGCTTTCCCCAAGCAGCTTGGTTATTGATGATTTTTGGAGCAAGAAAATGGATTCAGACTTTCTGGATTGAAATCTCAGTCCAACCACCTGGCAGCTGAATTGCCTTGATAAATTAGTCTCCCTGAACTCAATTTTCTTGTAATGGGGAATACTAATACCTATCATCTTCAGAATAAAGAAAAACAGTGTAAAGAACCAGCACAGCCCCTGAAGCAAAGTAGGTGGTAAACCGTGTTTTCCCCCAAAGAATGCTAAGTGGCAGAATTGGAAGTTAGGCTGAGCTCTTCTGGATTTAAGTCCTGTGTTCCTTAGCCACAAATGCTGCTGTACACAAAAGGAAAAAGAACAAATGTCTTTATCAGGTGCCTGCTATGAAACAGATGGCTTGCATTTCCTCACTTAATTTACTAATTCTCACAGCGGTGTTGTGAAGCATAGCCGTTTTGCAGGTGAGGAAACGGAGGCGCAGAGAGATGAACTGCCCAAGGCCCAGAGCCAGCAATGGCAGGACCAGAATTCAAACACGTTTATCCCGACCATGGCCTGTGCACTTTCTGTCTTCCAGCAGAGGGCAACGTAGACTACTGACGTGGGGCTCAGAAATGGAGGGCTGTGCTCTGGCCTGGCTGGAGGAGAGAGTCCTTGCCCAGGTAGTCCTCCCTCCGGTGGCAGCCGACTGCCCTGTAATTTCCCAGAAGCCTCGTTCTTTCCTAGCAGCGGAGTTCTTTCTCTCTGAAACTTATGAAATGAACTCTTGTACCAGTCAGGTTTATGTGAGTGTGACTAGTGCCCGTTTTCCCTGGAACCAAGATCTCCTGGAAAACCTAAAAATCAACGATTCTGACAAGCCTGCAATCCTGGGAGCTCAGAAAAGCGAAGGCCACTTGGAGGCCAATGGCCCCCGTAAGGCCAATGACTGTGCAAGGAGACCATCTCTGACTTAGTGTAAAATATTTTCTTTCATATCTGAAAGAATGAATTTGAAGACTGATACAATTTTATGTGAATATGAGTTATTTTTTAATCTATTGATTTTTTAAAAAAATATACAAAGAGAAACCTTGACTTGTTGTTCCACTTATTTATGCACCCATTGGCTGATTCTTCTATTTGCCCTGACTGGGGATGGAACCCGAAACCTTGGCGTATTGGGACAATGCTTTAACCAACTGAGATACCTGGCCAGGGCCTGAATTTTTACACGTAGATTGCACATAAACTTTTTATAAACTGAGGCTGTGCTGTCCACACAGTCAAAATATTTGGGGGTTAATATTTAGAGTGGGGTTCATTGGCTTACTGCTAGTTCGACAGCTATCAGGCCTCCCACCCGTGCCACAACGGGCTCTGGGGATTGAACTTGCAACTGAGGTATGTGCCCTTGACCTGTGACCCTTTGGTCCTTGGGTTGACACTCTAACCACTGAGAAAAACCAGCTAGAGCTATTGATATTCTATTGCTGCCATAACAAATTACTATAAACATAGTGACTTTAAGACAACATAAATTTACCTTACAGTTCTGGAGGTCAAAAGTCTGAATGGTGTCGCACTGGGCTAAAGTCCAGGTGCCAGCAGGGCTGTATTTCATTCTGTAGGCTCAAAGAGAAAACTTTTTTCTTGTCTATACCAGCTTCTAGCAGCTGCTTGCTCCATGCCTCCTGGTCCCCTTCCTCCATCTTCAAAGCCATCAGTGTTACATCTCTCTCATTGTCACAACTTTTCTAACTCTTTTCCTTCTTAAGGACCCTTGTGATTGATTACATTAGACCCATCCAGATAATCCAGGATAATCTTTCTGTTTTCAAGTTAGCTGTCAACTCCCTTCTGCCAAACAACATACGTTCTTCTCTAGAACAGGAGCATATGTACTGGGGTGTTATGCTGCCTACCACCGTATGTATTTTGAAAATATTCTATCTGGAAAGAACTTGGGTAAACGTGAAAAATGGAAAATCGAAATTCTTCCTCACTCCTTGAAACAAAGGTCTATGGTACTATTGGAGAATTCCTAGCAATATTTTTTTCCATGGGAAAGCAGCAACACCTAGTGTCTCTCCATATAAATTTCAACAGAAAACATAAAATGTCCTGTATTTAAAAAGGTAAACTAGTAGATGTAGCTCAGTGACTGATGGTGTAGAAATGACATTCTCACTATCACAGAGAGCGAAGGATATATGTTCTTTAGACTTTGTATGAGCCCTCACATCCATGTATATATCAGAAGTATTTTAAGTAATTCTGTTTGGGGCATGGCACCGCACTTGGTTCTGTGATAGATGCAGAATGATAAGGACATCCTCAGATTGCTTCCAGTCTTATTGGGCAGACGAGAAACAACTGGCAATTAAAGCATATGTACCCAGCATGGCCAGCAGGTCTCAGGGGTTGAGTGTTGACCTATGAACCAGGAGGTCACGGTTCAATTCCTGGTAAGAGTACATGCCCGATTAGGGCTTGATCCCCAGTGCGGGCCTGCAGGAGGCAGCTGATCAATTATTTTCTCTCATCATTGATGTTTCTGTCTCTCTATCCCTCTCTCTTCCTCTCTGAAATCAATAAAAAATATTTTAAAAATCTTAAAGCATAAGTACGCATTTCCAAAATACTGAAGACTGATAATAATGCTTACTTGTTCGTACATCAAAATCCAAAAGGACACTTGTTGAAACCACAGAGAGGTTTATTTCCTGCTCATGTGAAAAAAAATTGGTGCAGCTGCAGTTTGACAGTTCCTCAAAAAATTAAACGCAGCTGAAACTGGTTTGGCTCAGTGGATAGAGCGTCGGCCTGCGGACTGAAAGGTCCCAGGTTCGATTCCAGTCAAGGGCATGTACCATCCCCAGTAGGGGGTGTGCAAGAGGTAGCTGATCGATGATTCTCTCTCATCGATATTTCTAACTATCCATCTCCCTTCCTCTCTGTAAAAAATCAATAAAATACATTTTTTTAAAAAAAAGTTAAACGCAGAGTTACCATATGACCCAGCAATTCTTCTCCTGTGTAGATATAAGAGAATTGGAACAAAATTCCATACGGAATGTATACACTAATGTTTATAATAGCATCTATACAATAAAAGCCTGATTGGCCGTTACAGCACAACAACCAGAAGGATCAGTCGCTGTGATGTGCACAGACCATCAGGGGGCAGACGCTCAATGCAGGAGCTGCTCCCCGGTGCTCAGTGCGCTGCCACAGAGGGAGCACCGCTCAGCCAGAAGCCAGGCTCAGGGCTAACAAGCGCAATGGAGGTAGTGGGAGCCTCTCCCGCCTCTGTGACAGCGCTAAGGAGCAGCAAGCTGAGTGATAAGGAGCAGCGAGCAGGTGGATGGTAAGGAGCGAGGGCTCCCGGACTGCGAAATGGGGTAGGCCTGGCTGAGGGACCCTTCCGCCCCCAGTGCATGAATTTCGTGCACTGGGCCTCTAATTTTTTATAATAACCAAATTGTGGAAACCAACTGTCCACCAACTAATAAATGGGTAAGCAAAACGTGGTATATCTGTGCAGAGGAATATTATTGAACCCTAAAAGTACTGATACATTCTGCAACATGGAAATACCCAGAAAGCATTGTGCTAAGAGAAAAACAACCAAACACAAAAGGGAACATATTGTTTGATTCCATTTATATGAAATATTTAGAATAGGTCAATCCATACAGAAAGCAGGTGAGTAGTTGTTAGGGGCTAGGGAGGTAAGAATGGGGTGGACTGTGAATGAGTATAGGGTTTATTTTAGGGGTGATGGTTTAACAGCTTTGTGAACATACTCAAAACCTTAAAAAAAACATTGCAATGTACACTTTAAATGAGCAAATGATTATGTATATGGATAATATCTCAATAATGTTACTGAAAAATACTAGGAGAACTAAAGAGGCACAAATGGATGACGCATAATCGGAGGACACGAAGCAGAGATTGGAAAAGTACCTTCTATTAGTGTTTGAACTCCCCACCCCGTACCAGTTCCATCTCCAGGCCTCAGAGCGATCACCCCTTTCTTTCTCAAGTCTCCTTCCTCTTCCCTTTCCCTTCTGCAGTAAGCAGATTGCTCACTACTGAGGCTGTTCTGGCTCCAGACAAGGAGAGGGCTGGTGGTTATGATCCCTATGGAGATAAAATGGAGAATGTACTGATAAAATAGAACTCACACCCCCTGACTCCCGAGGGTGTCCCCACTTGAGAGGAATCTATGGTTCATGGAAACAAATGTCCTTGGGAGACCCTGGCACAGAGGCGTGAGGCTGCTACATCCCCAAGGCCCATCATGCAGTTTACCCATTTGTTTGGAGGATGAAGAATCTCGGGGCAGAATGTCGAAAGGTACCTGTGTCCCTTCTCTCCATCGGGATGTGAGCTAGCTGTGTCTGTCCCTGCTCAGGTGGCTGGCCTTGCTCTGGGCCCTTGGGCTAGTTACCTTCCCTTCTGCTCCTCATTAACACACATCCTGATGTCTCCCTCACACCACGGGCTTTATTCTTTGTTGCTGTTTTTAATCCTCTCCCAAGGATATTTTTGAATTGGTTTTTAGGGAAATGAGAAGGGAGAGGAGAGATGGAGAGAAACTTCGGTGTGAGAGAAGCACATCGATTGGTTGCCTCCCTCAGGCACCCCGACCAGGGCCAGAAATTGAGCCTGCAACCGAGGTATGTGCCTTTGACCAGAATCAAATCTGGGACTCTTCAGTCCACAGGCCAGTGCTCTATCCATGGAGCCAGGGCGCAGGGCTTTATCCCTGATCTCTTTCCTGTTCTTCTGGTGCTGTGTAGACCAAGGTACTTTTTTCCTTACAGATAAGACACTCTCCTCCCACCAGTGTAACAGTTATTTCACTTGTAATAGAACTTTATCAACCGTGCAGATTGGGTCAGGCGCCATGCCTTCCCCTCTGACTGTCCTTCCCACGCACGTGGATGCCCAGGTGGTGCGGAGAAGCTGTCGGAGATGGCAGAGTCTCAGTCAACAGTCTCAGTCAGAGGAAGAGAAAAGAGACGTGAGAAGTAAATGTCATATGGCATCCTGGATGGGACCCTGGAGCAGAAAAAGAACATTTGGTAAAACGAAGGAAACATAAATAAAATGTCTTTCAGTTAATAATAATGTCTCAATACTGGTTTATTAATTGTGACAAATGAGTCATACTAAAGTAAGATGCTTATCACAGGGAAAACTGGGTTTGGAGTATAAGAGAACTCTGTATTGTTTTTGAAAAAAATTTCTATAATTGTAAAATTATTCTGAAGTTGAAACTTTATCAACCTCCTCACCCCCCCCCCAAATATAGTGTCCTCACCCCCATCAGAGTGAACTACTTTATTTATTTATTTATTTATTTATTTACTTATTTATTTATTAAAAATATAGTCTATTGAATTTTACAGAGAGGAAGGGAGAGGGATAGAGATTGTAGAAACACTGATGAGAGAGAAATATCAATCAGCTGCCTCCTGCATACCCCCTGCTGGGGATGTGCCTGCAACCAAGGTCCATGCCCTTGACCGGAATTGAACCTGGGACCCTTCAGTCCGCAGTCCGACGCTCTATCCACTGAGCTAAACCGGTTTTGGCAAGAGCGGACCATTTTAAAAGAGTCTCATCAAATATGCCTGCTCTGAAGGGTGTTGTGGACACCATCTGTTTGCTCCGGGCAGCCTGGGAAAGCCCCGTGGCCCTCCCTCTCTCAGTAAATGATGGAGGCCTGAAGCTTCGGGGAGTGGAGAGGAAGACGAGGGCCCCGGAGCAGAAGCGCACGCTCTGGTCCCAGGGTGAGTGAGGCCTCCACGGACAGTGAGTGACAGTGAGCCAGCCTGTGCCACCCCGGGCCACGTACAAGAGGCGAGCAGGGAAGGATCAGTCCATGAAGGGAGCTGGGGTCATTTTGCTTCCGGGGCAGAGCCAGAGGGCAGGAGCGGACAGTGTAGCCAGCCTTGGTGCCACACTTGAGATTTTTGTCTGAGAACAAGCAGGGGCTGACGGCGTATACACCGTGCAACTGGTTGGATCAGGCCCTGGGGTCCCCGGCCTCTGACTGTGCACAACGGGCCAGCACACTTCTCCTGACAGACTGCTAAGCTAAAGGCAGACAGACAGCCTGGCCAGACCAGCTGCCTCTGGAACTACTGCCTTCAAGCCAGGCTGCCCCCTTTGAAGTAGTCTTTTCCTGTCTCTACCTCCGCCCCGCAGCTGAGTTCTGCCCTCCCCTTCGGTAATGACACCCTCCTGGCCTAGCTCGCGCTTTGCTCCAGCAGTCTGATGAGCCCACAACCTCCCACCTGACCCACATCCCCAGTCCTGTGCCTTGAGGCCCACAGGCTCCCCCCCACCCCGCCCACTCCCACCCCGCCCCCTCCCTGCTCACATTAACCGCCTTGGCCCAGAGTCCAGGCCAGCAAACACCTTTATAAGATCATAAGAAAGATCAAAGTCAACAGCGGTCCAGAGGCTTTTTAAATTTTTTAATTTAAAATGTTTATGGATCTAGGAGTGGGCTGGGGAGTCGAGAACCAGGATGAGAAACCACACAATAATATTTATTTTCAAATGTGATATGAGGTTTTCTAATTTCAGGATCATATTGCTAATGATATTCATGTCCTGACACTAGAGGCTCAGTAATGTCCCGATGAAGACGCTTGGGTGGATAAGACTGGCTATTTCCCCTGGATAGCGATGCCCAGTTTGCTCTTGAGAGGTCCAGTAGTGATTAGACGTGTCCCCCTAAGCAGCTCTAGGTTCAGCTATGGCACTCATGTCTTAATTAGGTGGGTTTTTAGTTACCCGTTGTTTTTTTTTTTCTTAACAGAGTGTTTTGTTTGTCTAATTTTTCGCAATTAGAAGGCGGTAGCTCACAACACTCGTCACATGGCAGAAGAGATACGACAGAAAAGATCATTAACTCTGCCTTACCGTACAAGTCCCAGCAGTAATTACGAATGTACAGGAACAGCACAGCTTCAAGCATTTAGCTGACAGTCTCTAATAACAACACCAACAGAGTGGTGCACTTCATAAGAGTAAAAGTGATTAGTTTGCTGTATAACCTAATCATTGTAAAAATGTAATTCTCCTAACAACATTATTACTGTCTTGTAATTTTTAAAAAAATATCTTTTTATTGATCCCAGAGAAGAAGGGAGAGGGAGAGAGAGAGAAACATCAATGATGGGGGAGAATCATTAACTGGCTGCCTTTTGAACGCCCCTATTGGGGATCGAGCCCACAACCTGTGCATGTGCCTTTGAGCAGAATTGAATCCTGGACCCTTCAGTCCGCGGGCCGACGCCCTATCCACTGAGCCAAACCGGCTAGGGCTGTCTTGTAAATTTTGACACATCAAATTGCGATGCAGCACAGAAGCCAAAATAAGAGTGTCTTCCACACAGTCCTTCCTCTGGTGTGGGGGGAGTGGGGCAGAACCCAATTTTTAGTAAGTTCTTCCTTTTTTCATTACCTGGATGCATTCTAGGAATAAATGCTGCAGAAGCTAATTCTTTCAGGAGAGGAGTGGTTCTAGAAAGATGATTAAGATTCCCACGAGGTATTAAGGGGGATTAAAAAATTCCAGTTTATCCAAAAATTGAACTTAAACATTTTTCAGGCTACTTGAATGTGTGAGGACGTGGGCAAGATGCTAGACACAAAGGTAGTGTGACATTGCTTCTGCCTCAGAAGCTTCTTTCTTACCCGAGATCATTAGTCGCTGATGTCCCGTCCCCCCGGGGCACTTGGCCACTGCCTAGAGGTTAGGTGTGGTCATGCCCCTTATGTTGACCTACAGGAACTCTTGTGTGATTCCATGACTTCCCCATCCTCGTCCCAATAAGTGACCAGTGAGTTTTCTTTTTTGTTTTTGTTTATTATAAACAAAGCCATTTTATTATTTTTAAAAGTATTTTTATTGATTTCAGAGAGAAAGGGAGAGGAAGAGAGAGAAACATCAATGATAAGAGAGAATCATATACGTGCCAGCCTGCTTATATGTGATGTACGTGTAGATTTTAATGTAAATCCTACATAATAAAAGCCTGGCTCACGACCAGCAAGTGCAGTGGCGACGGCAGGAGCCTCTCCCACCTCTTCAGCAGCACTAAGGACCCCTCGGGGGATGTTCACCTGCCGGCTTAGGCCCACTCCCCATAAGGGGTCCCAGACTGCGAGAGGGCGCAGGCCAGGCTGAGGGAACCTCTTCCACCAGTGTACAAATGTTGTGCACTGGGCCTCTAGTGTTACATGAGATTATGAAAAAGTAGTTGAAAAAAGAATTGTTACTCTGAAACTAAGTTGAATGCTTTGGAATGACTTGCTATAGGCACTAACTAAAATAATGCAATACGTTAGGTTTGGTAGGCTAACTGTTAAAGTTCAGAAAAAAAATCTTAAAATTTAAAGGAATCATAAACTCTAGCTGCTTTAAAAGGGCTTTTAAATTATTGTTTTATTTTAAACAAATCAAGTCTTTAAATTGTAAGTGATGTAGGATGGCTGTGATTCAGTCAATAGACACAAAACAGAAATTCAATCAGGGCATCCAGTCTTTTTTTTTTTTAATTTTTTAAAAAATATATTTTATTGATATTTCACAGAGAGGAAGGGAGAGAGATAGAGAGCTAGAAACGTCGATGAGAGAGAAACATCGACCAGCTGCCTCTTGCACACCCCCTACTGGGGATGTGCCCGCAACCAATGTACATGCCCTTGACCGGAATCGAACCTGGGACCTTTCAGTCCGCAGACCGAAGCTCTACCACTGAGCCAAACCGGTTTCGGCAGGGCATCCAGTCTTTAAAACAAACAAACAAACAAAAACTTTTGGAAAATTGGCAAACGAATGTTTACTTAAACACTGTAAATTAAAATACAAGTGGAGCTGTTTTGTTACATAGAAAGCACATACATAAGACACTTAATTTGGAATGGCTATGTTATTATTATCTGTATCCTTTGGGAAAATGCTCTCATCACTCTGATGTTACTCTGGGATGGCCCTTGGCAGTCACCTCATTTGGCCTTCTTGCTTGGTAGATGAGGAAAATCAGGTCTGGAGAGGGAGAGTGACTAGCCCAAGGTCACCCTGTTGGTTAGATTCAGAGCCAGAACCAGACAAAGAATCTGGACTTTTACAATATACCATGACTCTTTTCCCTGCCCCTCCTAAAAAACAAACTAGCAAAAACAAACAAACAAACAACCTCAAAAGATTTGTCTTAAGCAATGTCCTCAGTGCCTGGTGGTGTCTTCAGGGGCCTTTGAATCCTGATAGTGTGGTACCAATGAAGCCGATTTTCCTCTCTTATTTTGCTTGTAAGATTCTTGACTCCTCATCCGTCAAATGTTTGCCATCAAAGGGAAGTAATTGTATTTTTAAAAATTATTTTTATTTATTTCACAGAGGAAGGGAGAGGGAGAGATAGAAACATCAATGATGAGAGAGAATCACTGGTTGGCTGCCTCCTGCATGCCCCACACTGGGGATTGAGCCCGCTACCTGGGCATGTGACCTGATGCTCAACCACGGAGCCACGCCGGCCAGGCCACATTTGGGGCTCCGGCGGACCTACATAATAAGTCCCAGGAAACATTCCATCTCCGTTAAGAGCCTATTGAAATTCCATTAGAAATAAATGGCGGTGGGTGTGTTTTCGCACAGTGACACAGCTTGTTCCGTAATGAATCAGCAGATGTAGCGGTCCGTCCCCTTTCCTTGGCAGTTGTAGATTTGGCAGAAGGACAGAAAGTTTGTACAGATAGCAAAGCAAAAAGAAAAACACTTTAACTTTCAACTTGATACTGTTAAAAGTTAGGACCATCAGGGAAAAAAAAACCCCTCCAAATAATTTGTGTAGAAGACCTGGGGGGGGGGGGGGAATGGAGAGTTTTCCTTCACTGAAAACAATCCCATGTTCTGTTTCCTCTCCTGCATATTCACTTCTCCCCCTGTCTTTCTGACTTCAGGGGTGGCAGGTGGGGCGGCATTACCCATCTGCAGTCTCTTACCAGTACTTGTTTTCTCTGGATGGCCACGAGGGCCTGGCTGTTGGGGGTGGTGAACACCTACTACGTGCAATGCGAATACCTGACCAGCCCGGTGAATGTGAAGAATACCTTTCTAGCCAGGCCTGGGACGGAGAGGCTCAGGACCCGCGTTTTACGGTAAGCGTGCCGGATGGTCTTTTGTTTCCGCCGCGGGCTGAGGGAGCAGCAGCCCAGGACTCGGAGTCCGTCCCCTCCCAGAGGCAAAGACTGAAACAGCCCCCCGAACTCGCCCGCCCGCCGCCCGGGCGCCTCCCGCCCACCAATGACTTCGACGTCGGCGGCAGCTGCCCGGGTGTTCAGCGCCCTCCCGGCCCTCGTGGTCCCTGAAGAGGCCTTTGCCCACCCCGCCGCACACGTCCCGCGGCCCTACCTTTGTGCAGCTGTTTGCTGAGGAGCAGCCGCTCCCCGCGCACAAAAGCGGCCGCTGAAAGCAACGGCTCCGGGCGGAGGGAGGGAGCCGGCCGCCGCCGCCCAAGCGCCGGCTGCACCAGCTCCGGCGGACACAGAAGCTGCTAACCCTGCCTGGGACCCTAATGGAACGTCCCTAAGAAACCCAAACTCCAGCCTGGCTCACCCCAGCTCTCTCCCCCACCTCCAGACCCCCAGGTGAGACAAAACCAACCAACCAATCCCCCCGAGACAGCCTGCCTGGGCAGCCTGTGTATCCTCCAGAATTTGACCTGAATCTTAGCATGTTTTATCTTGTGCCAAGAAATGCTGTCACTACTGTTTTCTTGCATTTTTTTTTTTTTGGTGGTAACTTAAAACATTTCCTCTGGGGATGGGGTGAAAAAGGTCGGATAGAAATGTTTACAAATGCAAACTCTGAGGCTTAATTCCGTGTTTTGAGAGCTGAGAAGTGCCTGCCGCTAACCAGGTTACTACCCTCACCAGGCCCCCCGACGGCCTCCTGAGAATGTGATGGCCCCGGGGCCAAGGCCACGGATGTGATGCTGCCATTTGTGGGGTCTGTTTCAGCATTTCTATTTAAAATATATTCCCCTCTAAGAATTTTTAATCGGAGGTTTCGCCTGGAGGTGCTCGCGCAAATCAGAGGAGGCGCCAAAGCGAGTTATTTCGCTTCGCCACCGAGCTTTCTGTTCAGGGCTTTCTTCCCCCCGCGGTTCTTGCCCCGAAGCGATCTGTAAAGCGAACCCACTCTGATACAGTTTGAAAAGTGCATTTTGTACTTGGCTCTTTCTTTGATCGAATTAATCTGGGCCTTTTTGTAGTTCTAAATGAGGCCCATGGGCTGACAATGTAGCTGTTTAAAGGGGATTTTAGGGGATAATAGCCAATGCAAATAGTGCCATGAGAATGGCAACTTGCTTTTGCACTTTCAATCACATAATAACAGCAAAGAAAGCTTTTAAAATGAATTGAAATTTTGTGGCTTGCCATCTGGGATTATTTGGGGGAAACAGTTCTGAAAACTGCAGTTGGGCAAAAGAATGGTAGTTGGGTCTGCTCTTAAGCTGACATGTTTCAGATGGCAACCTTCTGCTAACTGGTGCGGAGTTGGCTAGCATTTTTTTTTAAAAAAAACATTTTTTTAATATTATTTTCCTCCCCTTGGATTTTCTGCAAAACTTCTCTTTGATTGCTGGTATTTGGGTCTGAAAAACTTTGCTATTGTTGAAGAATTCAATTCAACCGCTTGCAGCTGCTGATCCGCTCATTGTTCCACTCGCGATGTGTACGCGTCTCAGATGAATGTGGCCGAGCCTTTTAGTGCCTTAATAGGTGTCCACATAAAGGTCATTTATTCGGCGGCACTTGTTTTAACAAAAGTTTATACACAAACAACAACCACAGCTAAAACATTCACGTTAATCAATTTCCTCCTGATGCAGAACTCGCAAACTGCCTCCAGGCATGGCGCAGGCACGGACAAAATGTTTTCTGTGGATGATGTTTGTAAAGAAGCAAGTAGATTATTAAGCTATTTCATCAAGGGCAAAACATAATGGCTTCCACACCGTTTCTCGCGGAGATCTCCCGTTCTGCTGTGTCTGTGTCTGCGTAGCTATGGCCTGCCTAGGACAGAATGATGCTTAGGATGGAGTGAGTTTTAGCTCTTCCCTTGATGTTCACCCTTGGTTTGGGAGCTGTTCTCCATGAACTTCTGGTGGCTGCCAGCTACGGCCTCTGCAGGAAAGGATGCGGAGGTGATGCCAGAATCTGGAGAAAATTGCATAAAGGGGTACAACCAGGTACCTAGAATGCGCAAAAGAAATAAATCATTTCTCTGCAGCTGTAAGCTTCCTTGCTATACAAAAGAAAAGGCACAGCCACCCTTTCCCACCTGAAAACCCCATAGAAGGCCATTTTTAGGAGGGAGTAAATGATGAAAATTAGCGATGCATAGGCTGGTGAGGATGCTGACATGCTAACTAAACTTCTGGGGGTTCTGGGCGAGGGGAGTGTAGGGTTGTGAGGGGTGGGGGAGGGCTGTGGGGGAGGGGACGGGGGAGACAAACAAGGGTTTCTATGGGATCTTGGTGCTGTGAGGGGATTGCCCAGCACAGTGGACATCATGTGGGAATTACAAAACGCTGGCCACGTGGGGGAGTGGGGATGCCCACCCACCGTCTCCCTGAGCAGATCCCAAAGAGCTTGCCGCAGCCACCTGGTGGTTCAGAGACAGGGCCACATTCTTTGATCCACCTCAGGATGATGGTACCTGTTTATGGCCCTGTCTCCACCCAGATTACGGAGGAAGCAAAAGTAAACTACTGAGTAGCATCTCTAGGTCAGTGGTAAGCAAACTGCGGCTCTTTGGCCCCTTGAGTGTGGCTCTTTCATAAAATACCACAGGCAGGCTCGCACGAACAGTGTGATTGAAACTTTGTGGCCCATGCGCATGTAGGAGTCGGTTTTTGGCTCTCAAAAGAAATTTCAATTGTTGTACTGTTGATATTTGGCTCTGTTGACTAATGAGTTTGCCGACCACTGCCCTAGGTTATTCTCATGAGCTGTGTTGGTTTGCCTGCTCCTTAATCTTTCAATTTCCAGGCTTACCTTTGAGAAGTTAAGGGTTCAAGTCCTTAGTCACTGTGGGGGTCTTGTGAAGGTCACGAAGCTCTGTGATTTGGTGTCATCGGAGGGTGTCTTCCCTAGCGGCACTCTCCGAGGCGGAGGCCCCTCCCAGGGGAGCCAGCTGATTCTGTCCCACAAGCCTTTTGGGTTGGACAGGTGCTTCTCAAACGTTATTGAGCACGTGAATGACCTTGGCTCTTGTTAAAATGCACATTCTAATGCTGTTGTTCTGGGATAGGGCTAAGCATCTGCATTTCTATAAAGCTCCCTGGTGATGCTGATGCAGTTATGGGCTCCAAATTCTAACTCGCCTGGAGATGAGGTATAGCTTTTATTCTTCTGGAGCCAAAATATTTATTTGGCAATCACTTGAGGAGTTTTAAGAATGCCCATTGGATGCCCTAGCTGGTTTGGCTCAGTGGATAGAGCGTCGGCCTGTGGACTGAAGGATCCTGGTTTGATTCCGGTCAAGGGCATGTACCTTGGTTGCGAGCACATCCCCAGTGGGGGGTGTGCAGGAGGCAGTTGATCAATGTTTCTAGCTCTCTATCCCTCTCCCTTCCTCTCTGTAAAAAACATAAATAAAATATGTTTTTTTGTTTTTGTTTTTTTAAAAAGCCTATTGGTGCCATCGGGGATTTCCTGACTCTTCAACTCCAGCAGCTTTTTGGTGCTTGGTCAGGGAGTTTTAGGGAGGCTTATCGCATGATTGATCTTTTTTTAAAAAAAATTTTACTATTTTTTAAAATTTATTAAGGTATTATATGTGTACATAGCTTACCATTGCCCACCCCCCCACCTCCCATTCATGCCCTCCCTCCCCAGAGTTCTGTGTTCGTTGGTTGTACTTATATTCATGCTTACCAGTCCTTCGGTTGTTCTCTTATCTCCCCCTAGGTCTCCTTCCCCTCCCCACTGTCATTTGACAATCTACTTATTTTATGGTGACTATCTCAGGACCACATGAATAGAATCCACTCCTCATTTGGCAGTCTGCTTGTTTTATGGTGACTATCTCAGGACCACACGAATAGAATCCGATCCTCCTCTGGTTCACATTGCCCCTCCCCCCAGGCCCCACGGCTCACCCGGGGCACACGGCTCTCCCAGGGCACATGGCCCCTGGGGCACACAGCTCACCCGGCCCCTCTGGGGCACCGGGGTAGAGAACTGGAGGCACCGCACTAGCTCCTTGCTAGCATGGCGGGCGGGCTGGGATGGCTGCGGGCGGGGAGACCTCACTCCAAGGAGTCTCAGCGGAACAGCTGCGGACGCAGAGGCCAAGCTCTGAAGCCGCCCACTCTCTGGGCCCAGGGTGGAGTGAGCTCTGTTCTCGGTGGGCTTCCCTCACTCACGGTAGCGGCGGTGGCGGGTGCGGTGGCTTTTGTGGCTCAATTTCCACTGTATTTTTAAAATCCACATGGCGGCAGTGGCGCCCTCCTTGGGGTCCCGGCAGAGGCTCCGGCTCGGCCCTGCGGCAGTGGGCCTGATGGGCGAAGGGCTCGCCGGGGCCGCGCCATCTCCTCACCAGCATGGCGGGCGGGCTCGAACGGCTGCAGGCAGGCTGAGATGGCTGTGGGCGGGGAGACTGCACTCAAAGGTGTCTTGTTCGGGGCAGAAACAGAACAGCTATGGATATGGAGGCTAAGTTCTGAAGCCGCCCACTCCCTGGGCCCGAAGGTGGTGAATAAGCCCATGAAAAGATGTACAATATCAAACACCAATCAGAAAGGATGTATGCACCCCTATGTTCATAGCAGCATTATTTACAATAGCTAAGATCTAGAAAGCTCAAGTGCCCATCAGTAGATGAGTGGATTTACACCATGTGGTACATTTACACCATGGGATACTATGCGGCTATAAAAAAGAAGGATCTCTTACCCTTTGCAACCCCTGGAGAGTATAATGATAAGTGAAATAAGCCAGTCAGAGAAAGACAAATAACACATGATCTCACTCATGTGTGGAATCTAATGAACAAAATAAACTAACAAAATAGGTCCAGAGGCATGGATGCATGGAACAAACTGACAGATCTCAGGGCAAGGGGGATGGGAGGAAAGGGAAGAGATAAACCAGAGAATTTATATGCATACTAGTATATGCATAGCCCTTGGACACAGACAATAGTGTGGTGAAGATCTGGAGTGGGATGGGAGCTGGGTGAGGGGAGGAATGGGGGCAATATGGGATATCTGTAATAATGTCAACAATAAAAATGAACTTAAAAAATGTACAACATCAATAGTCATTAGAAATATGCAAATTAAAGTCACATGAGATACTACTACATACTATTAGGATGGTTACAATGAAACATAATGACAGCCTCAAATGTGGGTGAGGATTTGGGTAAAATAGACTATTCATACATTGCTGGTAGGAATATAAAATGGGATAGCCACCCTGGAAAATACTTTGAAAGTCTTTTTTATTTTTATAAAACTAAACATGTAACTACCACATGCCCAAGCAGTTGTGCTGTTGGGCACTTATTCCAGAGAAATGAAAACTTATATTCACACAAAAATCTGTACACAAATGTTCATAACAGCATTATTTATAATAGCTAAACACTGGAAACAACCTAGATAGTGTTTAACAAGTGAATGAACAGCCAATAATTATATTTCAGTAGATAAAAAATTTCAAGATATGGTTGGAGGAGAAAGAAAACAAAAGAAGTTCTTAGAGATGAAAATGTTGGAAACTACCATTGCAGTGCTTACTAGGTCTGGATATTTGATTTTGGGGTGCTGCATCAGAGAGTAATTAGCCTGTGTGGTATTATAGGAGATACACATTCTCAGAAAAAAAAGGACACAGCGAAGTCCTCATTGCCCAGAGTCCAAGCAACTAAGAAGTCAAATAAGTAGAAAAGAGCCCTGGCCAGCCTGGCTCATGGGATAGAGCATTGGCCCATGTACCAAAAGGTCTTGGGTTCGATTCCTGGCCAAGGGCACACACCTTTGCAAATTTGATCACTGGTATGTGTGAGGAAGGCAACCAGGCAACCAATTGATGCAGCTCTTTCAATTGATGTTTTTCTCTCTCTCTCTTCCTCTATCCCTGTTCCCCTCCCTCCCTCCTTTCCACTATCTCTGAAAAGCAATGGAAAAAATATCCTCTGGTGAGGATTAACAACAACATCAACAAAAAGTAGAAAGACACTAAGTAGTAAGCAAGCATATTCATACATTTTTTTTGTTGTTTCATTTAAGCATATTCATATTAAGGATATTTAGTAAAATTAAAAAATATTACTTCTAGGAAATAGTTGATTTAAGTTCAACTCATTATTCTTCTATGTCTGTACCTCTATAGTATAGTGATAATGAATGCTCATAATAATTATTCTGAAATATTATTGGATCTTGGAGTATTTTCTGAATTATAAAATATGATCTATAAATGCTATTATTGGTAGACTCCACTGTATTCGCAGCTTTCTGCAACGTGGTAATACATGAGTGGTCTTATGGCATCTCTTTTTTTCTTTATAGCATCTTTTTAAAAAAATAAATCTTTATTGTTCATATTATTACAAATGTTCCTAATTTCACCCCCCATTGCTCCCCTCCACCAGGTTCCCACCCCACCCTCTGCCCTTTCCCCACCCCCCATTGTCCTCATCCATAGGTGCACAGTTTATGTTCAGTCTCTTCCCGCACCCCCCACTCCCCTCTTCCCCGAGAATCGTCAGTTCGCTCCCCTTCCATACCTCGATTATATTCACCAGTTAATATTGTTCATCAGGTTTTTTTAATTCCCTTGGTTTTTAGATTCACTTGTTGATAGTTATGTATTTGTTGTTCATAATTTTTATCTTTATTTTCTTCCTCTTCCTAAAGAACCCCATTCAGCAATTCATTTAATTATAGTTTGGTGGTGATGAATTCCTTTAGCTTTTTTTTTATTTGTGAAGCTCTTTATCTGGCCTTCGATTCTGAGTGATAGCTTTGCTGGGTAGAGTATTTTTGGCTGTAGGTTCTTACTATTCATCACCTTGAATATTTCTTGCCATTCCCGTCTGGCCTGCATGGTTTCTGTTGAGAAATCAGCTGACAATCGTGTAGGTGCTCCTTTATAGGCAACTGCCTGCTTTTGTCTTGCTGCTTTTAATATTCTCTCTTTGTCTTTTGCTCATGGAATTTTAATTATGATGTGTCTTGATGTGGTCCTCTTTGGATTCCTTTTGTTTGGGGTTCTGTATGCTTCCTGGACTTATAAGTCTGTTTCTTTCCCCAGGTGGGGGAGGTTTTCTGTCACTATCTCTTCCAATATGTTTTCGGTATCTTGCTCACTCTCTTCTGGGACCCCCATAATTCTGATGTTGGTTTGCTTGAAGTTGTGCCAGAGGTTTCTTACATTATCTTCAACTTTCTGGATTCTCTTGTCTTCTTGCTTCTGTGGAGGAGTGTTGTCTGGCTCTTTCTGTTCCAAATCTTTGACTTGATTTTTTCGATCTTCCATTCTGTTTTTAGGACTCTGTATAATATATTTTTTTTAATTTCAGACAATGTATTCTTTATTTTTTTTCATATCCTTATAGGCTTTTACAGCTCCTCTGATTTCCCTTCTGTTTTTCTCTTTCCTTCTAGTTGTAGAATTTCCAGTGAGTCAACTTTCCTGTAGTTCTGGATAATGTCTATTTTGTATTTTAGTTGTATTTTTTGAAATTGTTGTGTGAGGCTGCAGTTGGGCATTTACCTATGCCACCATCTTGGTTTCTCTTTTCGTATTATAGCCTCCTTATGGCATCTCTTAATGTTTGCTGTTCCAGAGCATGCTCTTCCCATCCTCTGGATGTTCAGAAGTTGAAGGTACCTGGACACAAGAGAACTCATGAGCTCCTCCTGCCTTGTTAATAGAAGCGCTCATCTGTTGATCCAGATCATTAGCCAGGTTGAACTTTTGAGTCCAAGCATCCAGAAGTGCCAAGCCAAGGGTCTCATTTTGTGTTGGTCATGCTAAAAATGGCACCTACTGGGACCCCCACCTCTAGTTCCATAGAAATAATGACAAGTGACTCCAATATAGTACTTCCCACACACCAGATTCTGTTCTGTTTTATACACATTAACTCCATTCTCCTTACCACCCATGAGATACATACTATACCTACTCCCATTTTACTGATGAAAAAAGTGAGGCACAGAGAAGGTAAGCCGCCTAAGGTTATATAAGTTAGCAGAACAGAAGATCAAACCCAGCTCCTCGGACTCTACAATGTATTCCCTTTCAAAACAGTATGCAAATACACAGGCTCCATAATAAGTCATCTATCTGAATATTTTAATTGCAAAATGCCCCACATTTTCTAGAATTTCTTTTGGTTTCCTTTTCCGAATCAATTTATCTACTAAGTATCTACGTCTCAAAGCCTGTGGACACGGATGCAATATTCCAGTTTGACAAAATGGTAAATCATGGCTGGGTGCATTTATGGTGGGGTCTCACAGATGGCAAAACAAGACCAGAGGAATGTTCTCCTCAATGTCATTGTGCATGTCACCTGCTCTGATGATGCCTGCGTAATATACTGCTTAATGGTGCTATAGGGTAATTTGTTGAATGGTAGTATTTTCATTTATTTAAGGCTATGATTCAACACGATGTGTCACTTGTTTGTCTTCATGGGTTGTTATTTCCCCCGGGGGCCTTTGAAGACGAAGGACAAGCTTGCTGTAGAAGCACTAATAAGTTTTAGAGAAATTATTTCTGAAGTTTATCTCTGCTCTCCCACATTGACTGCAGATGGGTTGAGCTATGAACACCAGAATGTTTTTTATTTTATGGTATGCTCACAGGCGCAGCAGGATTGGAATGGCTCTAGATTTAATCACAGGCTGCTGTTTCTTAATGTAGCATGTATTCATTTAAAAATGAAAACGAGACCACATTATCGTGCAACTAGGTTGAAGGGGTTTTTCTTGCAGGAATTTGTTATTGTTATCATTACAGATATTTTCCTTTAGTATTATTTCTGTTTCTCGGTTTTCTGAGAAAAGTCAGTGGTTGCACTGGCTGTGTTATTGTATGATTTTCCCATTTTCTCTACTCTCAACTTGGACTGCTGGGCTAGCTCAGTGGGGGGGGGGGAGATGAGTGGTAGGTAATTAACTTTTGGATAAATTATTGCTAGAGTCAAAGGGAAGACACCTTGAGAGCCGAAGTCAGTCTATCAAAAACAGTTGGTGGAGACATCCCTGTAATTTTGTCATTTTGCAAATGATGCCGATAATGTTTGCTTTGCAATCTAAGAAACAGCATCTCAAGCACTCAGGCATTAAAATTAGTAGGAAAAACCCCCTAGGGCCCTAAGCCATCGCCCAAACGTCTTCTCTCTGACTCGGAACATGAGGGGTCAGAAAGAATGACTCTGAACATAAGGGGTCAGAAAAAATGCATGTGTGACTGTGGCTTACTATAGACCATCCATCCATTATGTGACCTGCTAGAGCAGTGGTTCTCAACCTTTCTAATGCCACGACCTTCATCTTGCTACTGTTAATGAACTGTAATGTAAATATCTGTGTTTTCCGATGGTCTTAGTCGACCCTGCTTGTGGTTCTCAACCTGTGGGTCATGAACTGCTGCTGTAGAGCCTAAGACCAGTAAAACACAGATATTTACATTCTGATTTATAACAGCAGCAAAATTACAGTTATGAAGTAGCAACGAAAATAATTTTATGGTTGGGGGTCACCACAACTTGAGGAACTGTATTAAAGAGTTGCGGCATTAAAAAGGTTGAGAACCACTGTGCTAGAGTAATCTCAAGTCCGATAAGGAAGTCGTGGCCCAGAATCCAGCTAGATTATGCAAGGAAAACGTTTGTGTATTCAGGAACAACCCTATTGGACAATATTTTATTTGATAAATCAGACAACTGGCAGAAGATGGGGAAAAGCCTTTGAGTTCATGCTGTTGTAATGGGATGTGCCTGTGCAGAGTGATAAGAGGACTTCAACTTATCCTTATTTTAAACTCTGTATCAAGTCACCTTAAGCTATAATTTTGTGTTTATTACTATTTTTCTTTTAAAATATATTTTATTGATTTCTCACAGAGAAGAAGGGAAAGAGACAGAGAGTCAGAAATATCGATGAGAGAGAAACATAGATCAGCTGCCTCCTGCACACCCCCTACTGGGGATGTGCCCGCAACCAAGGTGCGTGCCCTTGACTGGAATCGAACCTGGGAATCGAACCTGGGACCCTTCAGCCCATAGATCGATGCTCTATCCACTGAGCCAAACCGGTTTTGGCTATTTTTCTTATTTATACTACTTAATTGCAATTCTAATAGATATCTCAGAGGATTTTAGAACTGGAACAGGCCTTTGAGCTAATAATAGCTGAAATTACCATAACCCTGTCAAGGACCAGAATAAATGTTCCGTACATAGTTTCATTCTTTACAATCTGTGAATTGGGTATTATTATCCTCATTTTACCGTGACCATAAGCAAGGGCTGGTAATGTTAAGTGACATGACCAAAGTGTCCCACCTGGTAGAGCTGGGAGTAAAATAGTAATGGCATCAACGCCAACAGGCACTCTTCCTCTCTAGGCTCTAAGTTCCTTAAAAAAAGAAAACGAAGGTCAGGAGAAGGTAATTCACGTGCTGTAACACCAACACGTGGCTGACGTGGCTAATTACATAAATAAGCAAGGGGAAGGCCAGGGGGAAGCATGTGCAGTTCTGGAGTGGGAACGCTGCCTGCTCTGGGCCCAAGACACCCCCAGTCTGCATCTCTGGAAACTCTCTGACCATTGCTCTTTGTCTCAATGAACACTTATAAAAACAGCTTATTGAGAAATAATTTACATATTATAATGCTCACCCTTTTAAAGTATACAATTCAGTGGTTTTTAGTATATTCATAAAGCGGAACTACAATGACCACTGTTTAATTTCTGAATATTTGAATAATTCCAAACTGAATTCCCAACCCCATTAGCAGTCACTCTCCATTCCCTGGACCCTGGCAACCACGAATCTACTTTCTGTCTCTATGGATTTGCCTATTCTGCACATTTCATATGAATGGAATCATACAGTCTGTGGTCTTTTATGTGTGGCTTCTTTCACTGAGCATAATGTTTTCAAGGTTCATCCATGTTGTAGTATGAATCAGTTGCTTTTTAGGGCTGAATGATATTCTATTGCATGCATTATACCCCATTTTAGTTTATTCATTCATCAATCAATGGACATGTGTGTTGTTTCTATGTTTTGGTTATCATAAATTATGCTTCTAAGAAGATTACAATAAACAAGTAAATGCTTATTTTTGCATATAAGTATTTGTGTGGATGTATGTTTTCAAATTTTTTTGGTTATGTACCCTCCTTAAAAGGAGTGGAATTACTAGGTCCTACATTAACTCTATACCTAACTTTGAGAAACTGCCAACCTGTTTTCCAAAGTGTCTCTTCCATTTTACTTTCCCACCAGCAATGTTGAGGGTTCCAGTTTTGCCGTATCCTGCCAACACTTGTTACTGTATTCATTTGATTGTAGCAATCCTAGTGGATGTAAAGTGGTATCTCAAAATGGTATTGATTTATATTTCCTTAAGATTAATAATGTTGAGCATCTTTTCATATGCTTACTGATCCTTTGTGTATCATCTTTGGCAAATAGTTATTCAATTTCTTTGCCTTTAAAAAAAAACCTGGGTTGTTATATGAGTTCATTATGTGTTCTGGATACTAACCCTTATCAAATATGTAATTTGCAAATATTTCTCCCATTCTGTGGTTTTTTTCACTTTCTTGATGGTGTCCTTTAAAGCATAATGTCTTTAACATTGATGATGTCCAATTTATTTATTTTTTCTTTTGTCACTTATGTTTTTTATGTCACATCTTCTAAGAGTTTTGTACGTTTATAATATTAGGTCTATATTCCATTTTGAGTTTTTGTATAAAGGATGAGGTAATAAGCATTTACTTGTTTATTGTAATCTTCACCCGAGAATATATTTTTATTTTTATTGATTTTAGAGAGGATAGGAGAGAGAAAAAGAGAGAGAAACATTGATGTGAGAGAGAAACATCAATCAGTTGTCTCCTGTACACCTAGGTATATGCCAAGACTGGGGATTGAACTTGCAACCCTTTTGGTGTACAGGATGATGCTCCAAACAACTGAGTCGCCTGGCAGATATCACTTTGATTACTAAACTGATATGTATCAGAACAGCATAGTCAATTACCTGAAATTATGTTGATCTATTCATTTATTATGAAGAGTTATTAGAATTTTGGTTGCAAATTTATGATTGGTTCTAGCCCTGTATTTCCTAACTTTAATTTTGCCAATGGTAATAATAATAAATATTATGATTCTTTAATTCATATATGTTAAGCTATTATACTGGGGAGGGGAAGTAATTTTCTATTAAGGAACTTTTGCTAACTTCTAGGGAAAAAAACCCAAACAATTCACGAGCCACAGCAGTAAAATGTAACTTTAATTATTATTTTAAAGAAAGTAATAAAATTAAAAAAAGAGTCCATGATATGGTTCTTGCAATAGGATGGGCAACTGAAACTAATATTTAATCATGTAAGTATTGCTGAAACCGGTTTGGCTCAGTGGATAGAGTGTTGACCTAAGGGTCCCAGGTTCGATTCTGGTCAAGGGCATGTACTTTGGTTGTGGGCATATCCCCAGTAGGGGGTGTGCAAGAGGCAGCTGATCAATGTTTCTCTCTCATCAATGTTTCTAACTCTCTATTCCTCTCTCTTCCTCTCTGTAAAAAAATCAATAAAAATATATTTATTTAAATATATATTTTTAAAAATCATGAAAGTATTGAGTATTTAAGAACACTGTGGTTCTATACCTTCAGCCACTGCAGAGGAAGAGAAAAAAGGTAACTGGGATTGGGAGGGAAGGATGAAGGGAAAAAAGAAAGAGGGATGGTCAGGAAAGCCACACCAGAGGCTAGTATGGGCAGGCAATTTCCTTGGGGTGTGAGGAATAGGGACTTGAGAATTGTGGCAAAGCAGAGACACACCCAGACAGTGGCACTCAGGTACAAACACGTAAAGCTTCCTGTGCTGGTAAACATACAGGGAGACAGAATAAAAGTGAAAGGAAGGAGACCAAACATAGGAATTATTTACAGCGATAAAGAGAAAACCGAGTAATAAGCATGTTGGGAGACTGGGATTAAGTCATTTTAAAGGAGGCAGGGGCTCGTTATGCAATCAAAAGCTTAACAAAAAAATCCTATCTAGCTACAGTCACCCTGGGTAGAATGACATTAGTTAAGAGCCAGATTCAGCTTCAAAGCCACATCTTTTATTCTGGAAGTCTGTCTCCTGCATCATAGCTAGACCACAGTGCGGAAGATAGAATTTCTTCTAGTGAGTTCATGGGCATCCTTGTTGTATATTATTCTGCTTATTTAATATATTTTATGCAGCCTTAGCACACCAGAAAGTTGTCAAGATCAAATATAAATGACTCCCCCCTTTTGTTTTGTTTTGCTTTGTTTTTGTTTTCAAGCAACTCACAACTATAATGCAAGCCAGTAGGCAAAAGATTCTAGGTCTTCAAAACAGCACCATTCATGTACTATTACTATTGCAAACTCTAATTCAGATTGTAAATTTACTGGAATTCAGTTGTACTGAACCATCATGAGCTATAGGTTCTGAAACTTTTTTCTTTTATATATATATTTTAAATAAGTTATTATATGTGTACATATCTTACTATTCCCCCCCCCCCACTCCCATACATGCCCTCCCTCCCCAGAATTTTGTGTTCATTGGTTATACTTATATGCATGAATACCAGTCCTTTGGTTGATCTCTCATCTCCCCCATATCTCCCCACCTTCCCCGCTGTAATTTGACAGTCTGTTTGTTGCTTTATTGTCTCTATATCTATCTTTTTGTTCATCAGTTTATAATGTACTTTATTATCATGTGGTTTTTTTCTTTCATTGACTGGCTTATTTCACTCAGCATAATGTTCTCCAATTCCATCCAAATTGCTGCAAATGATAAGAATTCCTTCTTTTTATGGCAGCATAGTATTCCATTGTGTCGATGTACCACAGTTTTTTGATCCAATCATCTGCTGACGGGCAACTAGGCTGTTTCCAAATCCTAGCTATTGTAATTGTGCTGCTATGAACATAGGGGTGCAAATATCCTTTCTGATTGGTGTTTCTAGTTTCTTGGGATATATTCCTAGGAGTGGGATCACTGGGTCAAATGGGAGTTCCATTTTCAGTTTTTTGAGGAAATGCCATACTGTTCTTCACAGTGGTTGTACCAGTCTGCATTCCCACCAGCAGTGCACAAGGATTCCTTTTTATACGCAATCTCTCCAACACTTGTCATTTGTTGATTTGTTGATGTTAGCCATTCTGACAGGTGTGAGATGGTACCGCATTGTTGTTTTGATTTGCATCTCTTGGATAATTAGTGACTTTGAGCATGTTTTCATGTGCCTCTTGGCCTTCCTTCTGTCTTCTTTTGAAAAGATTCTATTTATGTTATAGGTTCTGAAACTTGATCAAGGGGTTTGAAATAATTAAAACAAAATGTTGATAAATAGCCAACAATGTGAGACTTGATCAGTGTGTGATAAGTTTTTAATTGAAGCACATTACATTCTTTTTGTATTGAGTCCTTGAATAATATTAATTTTTGAGAACATTAAATTCTGTCTGGTGTACTGAAGCTGGTAATTATAATGCATAAAAATAGCTGAATAACCAGGGTAGTGCCAATTACTCTGTCACTCATGAGTAATCAATTATTTTTGTGCAGCACAATGTATATGATGCCTGCACATAAAATGGTAATGTACAGCACATAAATGAAAGATAATTTTTCCAAAGCATAGCAAGGCATGCCTAAAAGCTTTAACAAATTTATGTGAGAGCTAGGTTATGTCTCTTTGAGGAATGCCAAAGTGAATGAATTGAAAAGATTTTGGTCCTGGGCTGACCTGCGTGCTAGCATCCCAGGAATATTGGACACATAGATTCCATGTGCTTATGATGACGGATGAGCCTGACCCGTGTGGCTCAGTGTTTGAAAGGTGACCCATGAACCAGGAAGTCAAGGTTAAAATCATGCCCAGGTTGTGGCCTTGATCCCCAGTGGGGCGTGTGCTGGAGGTAGCCAATCAATGATTCTCTCTAATCATTGATGTGTCTGTCTCTCCCTCCCCATTTCTCTCTCTAAAATCAATTAAAAACCATATTAAAAAAAGGAAAAGATGACCAATGACTACTGGCAGACCAAATGTCAGACATTGGCGTGTAGACTGTGTGACGGGTGAGTGTACTGAATGGGTGGACCACAGTGGCAATCATAGTGTCTGTGTTAGGAATTGCACCCCCCAGGATTTTCTGTAACTTCCTAGCAGCCACCCTGTGAAATCAGGAGAGTCTTCTCTGAGGCTGATCACCCCTGTGGCTTCTTCCTCAGTTATATTCTGACCTCCACACTGAATGCCTTGTCTTTTGGAAGCCCTCAGCAGCGAGCCTTTCAGGTATCCCAAGTAGAGCCCCCTTCCTCAGCTATGGACTCTTTCAAGGAAGGAAGCTGATAAAAGTCAGAAACAACAAGAAGATCACTGTAAAGTGTTGTTAGAATTAAATGAGATGTTTATAGAGCATTTACTATGTGCCAGGCACAGGTTTCATAGATATGAAATTACTATTACTACTCATTGTAATTACTAATAATTGCACATGGAAACTAACTGCTTATTTCTTTCTTTAAATATATTTTTATTGATTTCAGAGAAGAGAGAGGGAGAAATAGATAGAAACATCAATGATGAGAGAGAATAATTGATAGGCTTCCTCCTGTATACCCCACATTGGGGATTGAGCCTGCAACCTGGGCAAGTGCCCTGACCAGGAATCAAACCATGAACCCCTGATTCATAGGTCCATGCTCAACCATCTGAGCCACACCAGCCAGGCCTAATTATTTATTTCATACTTTATCAATCTATTTCTTCTTTCTGAGAAACTACATAGTCCCCCAAAGGAGGTAATAGGGGGTTTTTTCTTTGTAAATGCTGTGTTTCACTTTAGAGTTATTATAATTCCTATTAAAATCCTAAATTTGAAGTATATGAGAGGGAAAAAAAGATTGGACCCAGAGTCATCTCTGAAGGTCCTAGGTAGAGTATTATACCAAGCAAGTTATATTGGATTCAGCGGGTGCCATTTATTGAGCATTCACTAAGGAGCTCTATATGAGAGCGAACCTCAATTCTTCCATCAGGGGGTGTAATACAGCATGCGAGATGAGAAAGAATACATGCCTGACTGGATTTATGGCAAATGCAAGCAGAAGTCTTGGACAAGGTGCATAAAAGAGTGGGATAACTAAATATTAGAATGGTCAGTCCTTGATGAAGTCAGAGAAAAATTCACAGAACCTGAGCTATAAAGCAACTTGAAAGAGTGGAAACCTTGGTAGGAAGGAATAGGAGGGGTGAACTGTGAGGGTATCATCAGCACGAGGACTGGAAGGAGAGCTCAAGTCAGCTCTTGGGGAGTGTGTGTGTGTGTGTGTGTGTGTGTGTGTGTGTGTGTGTGCGCGCGCGCGCAGACACACATTGGGATAAGAGGTAGAGAGAGGGGCACTAAGTAATAAAAACCAAGAGAGGGGAGTATGAAGTGGGGAGTAATTGGGAAGAAAGGAACCTAGTCATTTTTATTGCATTCCAGGCACTGGGTGTGCCATGGGATGGGGATACACTGTGAACAAGCAGAGCTGGCCTCTGCCTTCATGGAGCTGACAGTGTAGAGGAGGATTCGGACAAGACTAAAGATACAGAGATCAGCTTGAGTCATCTGCTATCATCTGGAAGAGAGAGGATGCTGGCCTGAATTAGGTAATGTTAGAGAGTGCTTCTTTAGTTATTGTAACAGATAAGCCAGAATTTTGAGTGACTGGACACAATAAAAGTTTGTTCATGTTGTGTCACAGCCCAATATGAATATTCCTGGTAGACAGCCTTGTAGGTGTTCATTCAGAAACCTGGGTTCCTTCTATCTCCTGGCCCATCATCCTCTAAGACCTAAGGGCCCCCCTCCCTTCATCTGGTGGATAAGGCAAGAGCCTTGGGAATGTCCATCTGCTTGATAAATACTAAATTGCACAAGTAATATCAATTTATATTTCACAGATCAGAGCTAATCATATGCCATCTTTCCTACCCCAGATGCTAGGGGCTTAGAAAACATAGTTTCTTGAAAAAAAAATAAAAATAACAGCAGTTACTATTATGTTATGATTATATGGCTACCCAGCTGGTGTTGCTCAGTGGTTGAGTGTCTGACCCATGAACCAAGAGGTCAGGGTTCAATTCCAGGTCAGGGCACATGCCCTGGTTGGAGGCTCGATCTCCAGCAGCTGGGTGTGCAGGAGGCAGCCGATCAATGGTTCTCTCACATTGATATTTCTGTCCCCCTCTTCCTTTCCCTTCATCTCTGAAATCAATACAAATATATTTTAAAAAATCATATGGCTAGATGTTGAGATTATTTTGAGGTATACAACATCTTATTGTTGAAACTAAATTTCATGACATCATATGAATTTCTTGTTTTGGCACTTGCTCAACTTGGAAGGTATAATGTCTTCAACAGGATAAAGTAATTGCTTGAGTTATTGGCAATTTTCTCATTGGCAAGCTCCCCAAGATGATGACTTATTTGCATAACTTTGATGTTAAATCTTTCTTTCATATGTCTGTTTTATTTGCTAAGCAATTAATAGACTAATTTGCTAGGAAAAATTTTAAAAATATTTTAAAAGTATGCTATTAAAAAAAGAAAACATAGTTTCTATCTGGACAGTTACTTTTCTATGACAATCCCACACTATAGAAGAGGAGCACAGCACTGGGGTGGTCAGGTAGTGGTTTCTGCTACAGTTGGGTTAATGAGATATCCTATATAATAAAAGCATAATATGCTAAGTATTCGATCGTCTGGTTGTCCGTTCAACCAATCAAAGCATAATATGCTAATGATATGCTAAGGCTGCTCAACTGCTTATTATGACATGCACTGACCACCAGGGGAGCAGACAGTTGACCAGTCCACCAGTTGCTATGATGTTCACTAGCCATCAGGGGGCAGATGCTCCGACCAGTAGGTTAGCTTGCTGCTGGGGTCCAGCCAATCAGGACTGAGCGAGATGGGATGGACATGCCCTGGATGGCCAATCTCCTGCATCCCGCCCCAGTCCCAATCATGCACCAGTGGGGTCCCTCAGCCTGGCCTGAGCCATCTCATAATCCAGGACCCCTCAGAAGATGTTAGAGAGTCGGTTTCTTCCTGATCCTGCTCAACGCAGGAGCTGCCCCTTGGTGGTCAGTGCACTCCTCCAGGATGAATGCTGCTCATTCAGAAGCCAGACTCATGGCAGGTGAGTGCAGCAGTGGTGGTGGGAGCTCCTCCCGCCTCTGTGGCAGTGCTAAGGATGTCTGACTGATGGCAGGGAGTGGACCTAAGCCATCAGCCAGACATCCCCTGAGGGCTCCTGGACTGCGAGAGGGCACAGGCTGGGCTGAGGGACTTCCCACCCCCCACCCCACTAGTGCATGAATTTCATGCATTGGGCCTCTAGTGAGTGATATAAACAGTAACTCAGGAACTGAAATGGACAGGCAAGTTAATTAAGCCTCTATAATTGATTTATGGTATCTGAAGGGCAGGCAGGAGTTGTGGATAACTCCCAGGTTTTTGGTTTGGACAATAAAGTCAATGGTCTGTTTAGAGATAAGGAACAGAGGAGGGGTAGGCAGCTTTAGAAGAGAAAATAAAAAAAATATAAATTTGGTGTTGAATACACAGAATTCCAGATAACTGGGGATATCCAACTGAAGATGACCAATTATGGGTTATGTGGATTATGTGAGTTTGAAATTTAGGGGAGTAATTGGTGTCATGGGAAAGGATGAACCTTCTGTTGTCATTGTCCAGAGGAGAGGCACTAGGATCAGGGATCAGGACTCCTGCTACGGGGATGGATAGGGAATGTTGTAGGGATGGGGGGGTGGGTAGGGGGAAGAGGTGAAGGAAGAGAGAGGAGCCAGCCATAGCACCACATCCAATTGAAACTAAGGGGCTGAAAGGACAGGGCTGCATTTGATGAAAATGGGGGAGTTGGAATCTGGTGATGATTCAGAAGGGATGACAATAGCTCAGTTTTTATAATGTTAAAACTATGCTATGGACAGGGTCTACAATTATAGTATTAAAGAAGGGATTTTGGAGGTAATTCCTCTTATTCTAAGTTATTGAAATCTCAGGAGGTACAGGTGAGGATAGGTCAGGGAGTTCTTGTTCTATGGCATGTACTTAGATACAGTGCCCTGATACTGGGTGTGAGAAGAAGTACTTTGAGGGACTGGGAAGATCCTTATAGAGCAAAGGAAGAGAAAGAGGAGTGTAGGATCCCAGAGAAGAGAACTCCGTGGAGGTCAAGAAAGGAGAGTTGAAAAGGACAGTCAAGGAAGAGAGACTAGTTAGCACGGTGAATGGCAGGAAGCCTATATATGGGGGACATGAGATGTGTTAATAAATATTTGTATTCTTCCTCATAATTCTTAAAAATTGATTTCAGAGAGGAAGGGAAAGGGAAAGAGAGAGACAGAAACATCACTGATAAGAGAGAATCATTGACTGGCTGTCTCCTGTATGTCCCCTTCTGGGAACCGAGGCCACAATCTGGGCATGTGTCCTTGACTGGAATAGAACCAGAGACCCTTCAGTCCACAGGCTTACACTGTATTCACTGAGCCAAACTGGCTAGGGCTCTTTCTCATAATTAACATTTCAGAATTGTATCAATAGAATGACAGTTTTTATTCATATGGTTAGTGCTTGGATTCATGGGACTGTTGTATACACAGATGTCTGATTTTTGTTTTAGAAAAGAACTAAAATGGCATATAGTCTTGTTTCACAGGAGAGTTGAAGGCTATCACAAGGAACCACCATGAACTTTATTTTGCTATCTATTAGGACTGAAGGAGATATCATACCTAAATGGTTCTGGGCCAGTTAAGAGATATGGTTTAGAAGGAGCTGTGCTGGGCTACGGAGAAAGGAAGGACTAGACAAAGGTTCAGTGCATTTGCAGCCAACAGATGTCAGTGTTGTGATGCGATACACGGCAGAGGTTTGGATTCTCCTCTTATGCCACCCTTAAGGCTCTGATTTAATGTAAGAGTATTGTCAGCTACATCTCCCCCTTTAAAAAAAATGCTAGCAAATGTCAATGGTCCGTTTACTGAGGAAAGCTTTTCTTTATACAGAGAACTACTTCTCACACCTGGCAGTTTCATCTGATTGTGAGAAGGGATAAGACCTGATATCATTTCAATGCATCTCTGCAGCAAACTGCAAAATGATGGCCTTTGAGTGAGGCTGTAGCTGATAGTGAATGTCTTGGCATGAACAGGAGAAGTACTCAATGGTGAGGAATATACTGGCTAAGTGTTAATCCAGGTCTCTTTGGTCACACAGTCACTGGCTCCGGAGAGTGTCATAGTTATTCTGTCACCGGGCTCCATTGCATTGTTTGAGAAATTATGCAGCAGCTCTGTAGTATATTCAGTCCTTCTCACTTTATGCGTGTGTGTCACAGGATCCAGTTCTTTTGTGGGGGTCTGAGCGATTCTGAGAGAGTAAGAGTGGGGTACACAGTTGATTCCTTCTGGCGCTTTGGAGATCATGATACTGTGATCAAAAGCACATGTTACTAGAGGCTGCACAGAGCATCAGATCTCACCAGGCAGCTGCTGTTTAAACCATAAAGTGGTAGTTTTGATATTTAACTTTTAATTGCATGGGAATAAGTTTTCAGAATGAGTTCTTTTTGGCCTACTCTAATTTTTTTTTCCTCTGTGGAGGCCACAGAGTTGATGACCGTGTAAGTCATCAACTGAGTTGTATTCTTTTATAATACAGTAGAGGCCCAGTGCACAAAATTCTTGTGCAGGTACAGTCCCTAGGCCTGGCCTGCAACCAGGGCCATATTTCCCATCTGCTGGCAGCAGCCCCGCCCCCCACCGCCACCTATCCCAGTTTCCCATTTGCCATCGGACAATCAGAGGAGCCTGGTGGCTGGGGGAAGGGACCGAGAGGTGGTCAGTGCGCCTCATAGTGACTGGTTGAGCAGTTGTTCTGGTCATTCCACCATTAGGGTCAATTTGCATATTGCCCTTTTATTATATAGGATTGGTGACTTAGTGAGTACACTGGTTTCCTTAGTTCTCTTAGCTGCTCTAGCAAATTAGTTGAACCCAAAGAGGGGGTCATGGAAACCTCTGATTTATAGCCAATTGGTCAGAAGTACAGTGACCACCTGGACTTTCAACTGGAGTCTAAAGCACAAGGAGGGTGGCTTGGGAACCTCCAATCTGTAGCCCATTGGTCAGAAGCAAAGGTAACAACTTGGGCTTGCAATTGGAGTCTGAAATGGGGGGAGAGGGAGAAGCATCTTGTAAAGTGAACCCTCAACCTGTGGAATTGGATGCTATCTCTGGGTAGATAGTGTCAGGATTTAGTTGAATTATAGACATTCAGCTGGTGGCCAGAGAATTGTTTGTTGCTGTGGGGAACACTTTGACCCCCTCAAGGGACGTGCACACACACACACACACACACACACACACACACACATGTATGCACTACACTTATGTCCAGGAACCTGAAGAAAAGGATTTGTACATGGTAGTGACTTAACCATGATGATTATAAAATTGCTTCACATAGTAGGTGGGTTCAACCCGAGATTGTAAGGAAACGAATTCTACTGGCACACAAAGTGGATGCTAATGACACTGTAGTGCATTCTGAGACATTTTACTGAATCGTGGCACTCTCCTGTTAATGGATGAAGCTAAGACAGAAACCAGAAATCTGGCAGCTTGATGCTGAGGATAGATCTTAAGCTTATTGTACATATATGACATCAGAAAGTTTCCTGGGATAATACTAGAAAGTGCAGTGACTCGCCAGAGGGGTGGAAGAAATGCCCAAATTCTGATTTTGACTCAGAAAAGCCAAAACCAGGAGACACAAAGGAGAAGTGGCAAAGCTATTACTAGTGCTCTATTCCCCGTGGGGCAGTAGCCAGCAACCGGGATGGGGTTGCTCTGGGAGACAGGTATGGGTTAATCAAGGTCTGCAGATCATGAAGCTAAGAGGGAGATGTGGGAAAAAAAACAAACAACCTTTTGCTCTTGTGTTTTCGAGTGTCATATTGAGGTTTGGGTCACAGCTAATGACTGTTAGGTCTGCCCCAGCACCACAGTCATTGAATCCAACCCACCGACTTTCTGTTGATTTAAACAATGACCAGGGTCATTATTTGGGTAGAAAAAGTTGGGGGGCAGGTCCATCCCAAGAGAACAGCCAGAGTAAAGGAGCACTGGAGGCGCATGCCCTGTGTGGGACAAGGCAGGTTGTTTAGCCGGGCAAGTTGTACGAAAGGGCAAAGTAGAAGACAAGGCTCAAAGGGAACTTTGGGCTCAGATCTCAGAGAGCTTTGCTATTTATACAAAGAAATCTAGGCTTGGCCAGAGGTGGTGGGAAGTCAGGAGTCTTTCCAGCAGGGAGATGATGTGAACAGATCTGTTTTTCAGAAATCTGGGCAGCAGAGTCTGATTATAAGGAGAAGCTTGATGCAGAGGCTCCAGTTTAACCTTTAAGCAGTAAAGGAGGGCCTGAACTTGGGCAGTGGAAGTTGGCTGTGGAACATACTATAGGGTAAAATAAGGGTTGGATTAAGGATTTTCGAGACTTTAGGCACTGATAAGCTAATGGTATCCCCCTTAACTCTCATAGGTTGCTTAAAATGAAAATGGCACTAGATTACAAAATAAATTTAAGAAAATCCAATAAAGTTCTAAATTTCCTATACTAATTGCTTTGATAATTTTATAGAAACATCAAATATCTACATTCAAATTTTGTTTTCATGCTTTTGGATACATTGATTCATTGTTGTCCTAAGAAGTTGTTTAATGTCATATAGGGTTATTGTAACCATGGTGAAATGTATATAGCATTCAAACACTGGTTTGAAATAGGAAATAAGGAAGAGAGGGGATTTCTGGTTTGTTGAGTAAGGAGGAAAGAGAAACCAGAAGCAAAGAATAGGGTGATTCCCGGTCTGAGGCACTGATAAGGTGCTGTAGGGTGTAACAAAGAGCATGAAGGCACGGCCCCAACCTTTGGTGAACATAAGAGATATTCAGGTGCTGACCTAGCCTATTGGAATATTTATTGACTCATAATATTACAAAACAACCATGCCTCTTTATTTCTACCTTTAGAGTTGTATCCTTTTAGTATCTAGAATATACAAAGAACTTTTACAACTCAACAAAAAACAGATAAATCAATTAAAAGGTGGGCAAACGACTTAGACATTTCTCCAAAGATGATATTCAAATGACTGACAAGCATATAAAAAGATGCTCTATATAACTAATCAAAAAGATACATACACATCAGATATCACATCATACCCATTAGGGTGGCTACTATAAAAACACACACACAGGAAATAATGAATGTTGGTATCTGTGAGAAATTAGAACCTTGTGCACTATAGTGATAGTAACATGGTACAATCACTGTGGAAAACAGTATGGTATTTCTCAAAAAATTGAAGATAGAACTACAATGTAATTTAGCAATCTCACTTTTGGGTATATGTGCAAAAGACTTCAAAGTAGGGTCTTGAATAGCTAATTGCATGCCCATATTCATAGCAGTAATATTCACAATAGCCAACAGGTGGAAGCAATCCAAATGTCCATCAATGAATGGCTGGTTAAAGAAAATGTGTCACACACACACACACACACACACACACACACACACACACACACACACAAGATGAGGCAAAAGAAGGTTTGAATATTCAAAACATAGTTTATTCTCATTATTTATTAATTATTGTATTATTTTCCACACGAACAACTATAAGTCTACTTTTGTTCCTCTGTGTGTGTAGTGGAAAATTATTCAGCCTTAGTAAGAAAGAACCTAGCCAGTTTGGCTCAGTGGATAGACTGTTGGCCTGTGGACTCAAGGGTCCCAGGTTCAATTTTGGTCAAGGGCTCATGCCTGGGTTGTGGGTTCAATTCTCATTAACTCATTTAATTATTACTGTTGTGGTAGGGAGTTAAACAGACATGAGCAGAGCAGGGATGATTGGCCAGCTACAGAAGGTCACCCGGGTGCCCAGCAACGGGCAAAACTGGGAAAACAAGGACCCCCCCCCAGGGTAATTTCTTGTCAGGTGACACCACAGCTGACCTCAGGACCAGCTGCACTGACCAATGACCCCCTGTCTGGCACTGGCCAGCAATGGAGACCTCCACCCTGAAAGGACACACCTGGACATTGATGACTATTCTATGGAGATACTTCCCGGTAATAGATATAAAAGTAGTTCTATTAAGATGTGAACAACATTTTGTTATATGGGGGATATAAAATGCCTATAAAGAGGAAGATATTATTTTGTATGCTGATATTAAATAAGTATATTTTAAAATTAAAATTTATTGAGATAATTGTAGATTCAATGAGTTGAATTCATGAGTTGCAAGAAATAATATAGCCCTGACCGGTTTGGCTCAGTGGATGGAGCATCAGCCTGCAGATTCAAGGGTCCTGGGTTCCATTCTGGTTAGGGGCATGTACCTTGGTTGTGGGCACATTCCCAGTGTGGGGTGTGCAGGAGGCAGCTGATTGATGTTTCTCTCTCATCGATGTTTCTAGCTCTCTCTTCCTCTCATTTCCTCTCTGTGGAAAAGCAATAAAATATATTGGAAAAAAAAAATACAGAGAAATCCCATGTACCATTTACTCATTTTACCCAGAAGTCTCAATTTGATGAAGTCCAATTTGTCAAGTTTTCCTTTTATGCATTATGTCAAGTCTAAGGACTTTTCTGCTCTGCCTAGACCCAAAGTGTCGGTCTTATTTTTTTGTTTGTAAAAGGTTTATAGTTTTATGTTTTATATTTAAGTGCATAATCCATTTTGAGTTAATTTGTTTAGAGGAATAAATGCATTCAATAGAAGAAGATTGGGAGCTATGAGCTAATTTCAGGGTCTTTTGGCTTCCTGAAGTTTGTGTTCAGTAAGACTGTCAGTTGGTGCCAAAATAAACATCTCCTTTGCAGATAAACTGTGATGTTTCTGATTCCTAAGGCAAGAGCCCTGGCATGTGTTGTGTGTGTGTGTGTGTGTGTGTGTGTGTGTGTATAAAAAAGAAATACCAGATTTTGTACTTTTTTTCCCAAATAAAAATAATGAAAAAATGACATCTTGCTCAATTTATTTTGCTATGGTCTTGAGTAATTTTAACTGATGCCTTATTAGAAAAGAACTCTGTGAACATGTTTAATTTTTTTCAGTATTGGCTGTTTCCTTACCTATTCTTCTAGTTTTGGAAGTGGGAAGTTCAATGTTATATTGTTAGACTATCACTAGAGGGTACAACTGAGACAAGTAGTAGAATGAATGTTGGAGAAGGATTAGGAATACATTTATGAAAGCTTAAAACCAGAATCTTGAAGGATGAAACAAAAACATAAGGGTTATTAGTATTAATGCTGAATGGTAATAAGAAAATGGTGAAGGGTTTTCATTACACTCTTGGCTATATACTAAAGAAGGAAATACAAACTTGCACCACCTTCTGAAATATTGAGTGTTCACTGTTATCAGTTCAGATAAATCTTTGTTCTAGCAATTTTATATTACAAATTTCATGATAGATTTTATATTCTGCCTATGGGAGGAAAAAATTCAATAGAATATAATGTATGTACTCTGAGTTTCAAAAAGTCAGTATGGAAAATGAAGTGGATTTTGTAATAAATATAGCAACTGGATTGGTAAAGATAATTATGGAGTAATTCTATCCTTGGCCCTTGAAGATATATTCCACTGAAATCAATGAAATTTCATGCATGGATCAAAGATAGAATGTTGATTAATTTTCACATGCCAAATTAAATCAGTTCACAAACTAGTTGCTACATGCTCTAGAAGAGTTATTTTAGATTCAGATCTTTATACGATTGCAAAAATTATTAGTTTTAAAGAAAATATTTTATACATGCTATTTTGTTGTCAAAAATGCAATAAAATAATATGAATATTATTATGGCATGCATATCTTGAAAATGATGAATGCGAAACTTCAAGGACTTGGGTGATATATCTGATCTCTACAATTGTAGCTTGATTGTAGATCATCAAATAAAGGGAATAAGCCCTTCAAAATAAAGACAGTACTATTATAATTAGTTTTTTTTTCTTTCAAAAGCAAATAGGGAAGTGAAAATAGATAGAAACCCTTGGTCTTGAGCTAAGAGTATAATCTCCTACTTGGGCTCAACTCACATGCTTCAAATGATCATATTTCCTGACCTTGCTTTATTCTCTTCTGCTTGTAGACAATTCAGTATTAGGTATACCCTTATTTTATTTTTGTATAGCTCATGAAAACATTGGTGTGAATGAAATGGGACTGAATTCCTGACCAATGACTGAATGTGACAAATATTAACTTCAGCCTGAAAGGGTCATTCTTGAGACACTTCCATGGCTTTACTTGGCCTTATGGTTGAGGGTTGGGTTTGCCTTCTCTGGTTCCTCTATGCAGAAGCTGTAACTCCCCTTTGTGAATTTCCTCAGCACTCTGTCTGTGTCTGTATTAGATAATTCCTGAATTTATCTTGACATCGTAATTACCTGCGCACCAGTTATACCTCACAATAGACTGGCCGCCTTTGGAGGGCTCAGGTAGTGTAACAACTACCTTTGTGGTTTCCCATGGCATCTGTTGGAGCCTGGAACAGAATGGGCACAGGATGTCAGTGGACATGCTGCGTTCATGTTTCACACATGCTCTGAAGGCTGAGTGAGCCATATCAGGATACTTAGCTGAGTCATGTACGCTGTAACATTTAATGACAAGCATTTTTGGTCTGGATTATAGATTTCATATCAGTGGGTCTGCTGTTCTTATGACCAAATTTTCTGCATTTCTGTCTTTGCAAAGAGAAGTGGCTACCTCTTCTTTTTTGCTCCTTGATTTTCTCTCCTTGAAAATCATGAAACATGCATTTTTCATGCACTTCTTGCTAATGCACTTTATGGCTAATCATCAGGGACCTTAAATTTAGAAGAAAATGTAAAATTCATGCCCTGAATTTGTTTTTTGAGGGAGCCACTGGGGTATTTTTCTCAAAAAAGAAAATCACAATCTTAATCCTCTTATTATTAATATTTGATGATTCTTAGAATTAACACATTATATAGTGAGCATGAAGAAACAACATGACACTCTTAGAGAGGAATTATCTTACATAAAAGAATGCCTTTGGCTTTTATACAGAAGTATTGTGTAAATCCAAAATACAATTATTATTATTTTGTGTTTTTAATTATTATTAAAAGTGGGTCTATAAATCCAGGAAGATAAATGTTTTCCAAGAAAGCAGGAAACAAATTTAGTTTTACTGGTCATACTTAGTAGAAAGCTATTAATTTTCTTCCAAGAATAAAATAGGATTGCAAGTGGGCATTTAAAGAATGTATTAAAATGGCAATGTGCACATAATTTCAATGAGCTGAGAGCTGCTAATTATTCTGGCATTTGTTCAGTTACTTTTGTACTATTTCTCCTCTAATGTAAACAAGAGAAATCCTCTTAATTGTCACAAATAGCTTTTAGTAGGGTTTGCTTTTTTCTACTTTTTTTTGCTGTTATTTTTGTATAGTGTGCATATTTAAGAACTAAATGTGATTACTTAGAATATTTTTAAAAATAATGAATCCCTATTACTTATATTTTTCAGCTCTTAAAATCAAATTAAAGAGCTAATTAAGCTCTTTATTTACTAGAGCGGAAAATAATTATACAATGTGTATTTGGAGGAATAAATGGCTTCATGTGCATCCAAATGAGGTAAAAGTGGGCTGAGACACACTCATGTAACAGGGTACATGGAGCACAATGCATAATGAAGAAGGCAGGTCCTTTAGAGTAGTATTCTTGATCATTATTCTCCAGAAATGACATTGATTTGTGGGCGTGACTACACTATTTTTCACGGCTGAGGGCCTTCAACGTATGACTAAACACTGAAGCCTTATTTTGAAGACATTTTATCACACATTTACAAAATTGAAATGAGTTAATTGAGTTTATTAGAATATGCTTCTGCTTCCTCCAATATGGAGGACTAAGTACTCAAGCTAGTTTCTAGATGAAGCGTGCTTATTGATGAGTAACAAGATGTGGGACTGAAATCCATCCATGAGTTTTGGCTGAAACACTAATATAATAGATACCAAAGAGAGAGTGAAAATTCCAAGAATCTTGGCCATGAGGTTGTATATCAAGGATATGATCTACAAAGGGTTATACATATGAGAGAGGAATGGATCAGTGAGGGGATATTTTTGGAGAAAACTGTGATAAATCCACTGTTTCCCTTTTCGTTCCTCCCCTCCCCCCCAGGGGTAGATACTTCCTCAGGCCAGTGAGGAGAACATCCATGACACCACCTGGAAAAGCTTTAAAGTGTGTAGACTTGATGGAGTCAGATTTTGATGTCGGAAATCTAGAGGGCAAGAGAAGAGCTGATTACTCTGGTGGCAGACATTAGGGGCAAATGTCATTGAGATTTTCCACCTCCTCCTCCTTCTTCTGTTTGCAAGTGCTATCTCATTGTTTCAAAGAGACTTGGGAGAAAGAACCAATGTGATTTCTCTTAGAGCCTGCCCTCTGCAAGGGGTGGGAAGAACTCAAGGCAGAGGCTGGTTATGTACCACTGGTGCACAGAGACAGGAACTATGAAAGCCACTCAGGGACACATCAGCCTGGGGCTAGAAGTTGCAAGAAAAGGCTATGCACTGATAGTAAGCTCATTAACTTTCAGATGGTGAGGCCAGCAGTTCAGGTAAGAACCTTTGTCCCACTCCTCTTTGTCATCCTCCTACTTTAACCATGAGGGCATCAAAACCTTAACTCTGGAGAAGGAAGAGGAAGGAGGAGAAAAGAAGCAAGAGGCAGTGAACTAGGGAAGAAGTCAATTGGTCCCTTTTCTTCATTGTTGCTTTTAGCCTGAAGCAGAAGCAAGCTGGAAGAAGAGATTTACTAAGTGAAGCCCAGAGTTGTAATTGTTACACAGAATTGGACCTTCTAGTTTCTGAATCAAGACTGTTTTCCATCCAGGTGTGGGGGAAAATTATCCCTCCTAAATAAGGCCTATTGGAATAGTGGAAGGCAAAAGTTGTGCTTTGAATACAATATGATTTAGTATATTGTTGTATCGCAAATCAGCGAGCTGGACAAGATGCCTTAATGAGCCAATTAGTTAGGTGTCTTATTTATTGCGTGCAGATCCAGAGCAGATTACCTCTGTCAAATTCTGAACACCCAAAGGAGGAAGCATTCTCTTTTTATATCTTTTTTAGGTCTTTGTGTAAGTTATTTTTACAGACAATTTGTAACCTTGAGTACATATAATCTCTACAGACATCTGTAATCTTTTTTTTCATTTTATTTTTTAAATAGTTATTATTATTATTTTTTAATTTACTAAGGTATTATATGTGTACATAGCTTACCATTGCCCCCCCCCCCATATGCCCTCCCTCCCCAGAGTTTTGTGTCCATTGGTTGTACTTATATGCATGCATACCTGTCCTTTGGTTGATCTCTTATCTCCCCCAGATCTCCTACCCCCCCCCCTGTCATTTGACAGTCTGCTTGTTGTTTTACTGTCTCTATATCTATCTTTCTGTTCATTAGTTTATAATGTTCTTTAATATCCATAAATGAGTGAAGTCATGTGGTGTTTCTCTTTCATTGACTGGCTTATTTCACTCAGCATGATGCTCTCCAATTCCATCCAGGTTACTGCAAATGATGAGAATCCCTTCCTTTTTATGGCAGCATAGTATTCCATGGTGTAGATGTACCATAGTTTTCTGATCCAGACATCTGTAATCTTGAGTATCATATCTATACAGGCACCTGGCCTCAATATCAGCGTATCAATTAGATGGTTAGCTTACAAGGTCAGACAATTTAGTTTATCTTTTCTATTCAAGGAAAAACAACAACAAAAAGTTATTTTACAGTCTAAAAATAACAGAGTTGACCTACAGAATAAGAGACTGTCTAAGAATAGCAGAATAGTTCAAACAGCAGTTTTTCAAAGGAGGGATTACTGTGCTTCAATATGTGCTTGAGTAACATTACAAGTTAAAATGCTGTGCTAGGTTTGAAGGAAATGAGGGAAATATTCAACGGTATAAATTAAAAAAAATAGTTTGTTGAAATTTGAGCAGCAAGCAAATCAGATCAGGAGACTAGCTTTGTGCCCAATGATTGGCACCTGAGAATACTATTAGTTCAGACTCTGGAAGGGAAATAAGGCAGTCTTAGGTATAGCACTCCCTGGCCCGCAGCAGAAGCAAGGAAAACCTGCTCTGGAGGAAGGCAATCTCAGTTGGCCCCAAGGATTCCTATGGAAAAAGGCCTAAGGTCACCAAAATCATGGAAGAAAAAGCCAGCTTCACCAGGCTTTTAGAGTCCTAATGAATTCATATTTTGGAATTATAGGTATAGAGTATCAAATAATTATATATAAAATGTTTAAAGAAATAACAGTATCTCACAGAAATGAGAAAACAATAAGGAACTACCCAAAATAAGCAGGAAGATTTGAAAAGGAAACAAATAGAAATTTCAAAATGAAAAAATATTGTTGAAATTAAAAAAAATCAATGAGATACTTAGATATCAAATTAAATAATTGAAGAGGGAATGATTGCTAGATAGACTGAAAGAAATGACCCAGAATGTAGTACAGAAAGACAAGGAAATGGAAATATGAGAGTTTATCACTAATAGGTCCCCAATAAAGGAACTCTAAATGTTTTAGTATCACAACTTCCTTATATTCTTAGAAATTATGTAAATGAGGATCCAAAAGAGCTTTGCATATGTGAGTTATATCTATTGATATATACCACATTATATGTTAAAACACAAATCTAAAAATTTTTAAATTTAATAAAAAATAAAACCATTTGATGTTACTATAAATAATGCATATTTTTTTAAAAGCTTGCTTTTTTTCCAAAACAAAAACATTATTGAGAAAGAAAATCTCTTTATTATCTGGGTAAATAGAAGACAGCTCGATCCTCACATCTGCTTCTGCATTCATTCTGTTCCTATATGCTGTTTTGGTTGAAATGTATGAAGAAAATCTGGCTTCACACACATATGTAGCTGGAAAAGGGGGAAGTATTTTACTAGCCTTTTCCAGATAATAATGGATATTATTCCTTATATTACACCCCAACTCAACCACTGGTAGTTTCCTAATGGTTAGTTGCAATGTGGAATTTGAAAGACATATCAATAAACTTTTTTTTCATGTTCTGTTACATTAAAATTCATTTGCCTATCTTAAACCTTAAATGGATTTTTTAAAAAATCTATGTATGATATTGTAACAGCATGGACTGGTGGTTTGGACCATGTTGGTTCATTGAGTAATGCAGGTTTGCCAAACATTGATGCAAAAATCACACTCATTAATATCACCACTAATCTCATTAGAAAAACCTATGTGCTGAGAAGCTGTCAAACTCATGGTGGAAAATATACATTTTCTAAAATTTAAATTTTTGCCTGAAACTTGAATTTTATTATTGGCAAGAAATTCTGTCAGGTTGTTTCCCTTAAAGTAACAGGCTCACTTGGTTCCATTTTGAGAAAATGTCTGCCATTTATCTAAGTCTGAATAGCCATAGTTCACCTGTCAGTCATTCTTTTTAGTAAAGATAGTGTTCCATGAAACACTGGTTACGTCAGCTTGAACCTCAATCACACAAGTGTTTTCCCTGGAGACAACCTTCCTGCTTTGGTGTGCAGCAAAAGTGCCTGTTGTGCTTCCCATTTGGTCGCAGAGAATATGAAAAAGATATTGCTTAAGGGTCAAGGTTTAATACAATTAATATTTTTTTTTCTGCCTCACCACGCACACTTTTAAGTGAAACTGGCATTTTAGAAAATTGCCCGTGAGTGGATGACAGAGAACAGTAATTTCTAGCACAGTTTGGTGGTATTGTCTTGATCTGTGCTGAGGCACCAGCACCTTTACCCACCGTTGCTTCTGCACCATTAGTGTATGTGTCAACACTAAAAAAACCACAATAGCACCTAGTATTATTATAACAGTAGTTTTGACCTTGCTGTCTCCTACCAGGGTTTTGGGGATCCTATAGGTCCATAAATCACACGTTGAGACTGCTATTCTAAGGGAATGGGAAAAAAAAATGTCTCCAGAAATAAGTTCTAAAATAGAAAAAGGTCTGGTTAGCAAAGAAACTAGTCATCTGTCAGATCTTACCATGTATAACAATAATGTTTTATTTGTGGGGATTAAAATATTAGAGTTAACGGAATAGGCAACAGTAGCATGTAACAAATCGGAAAGAGTGAAAATAGCATGAAAATTGGGGAGGGTGATCAGAAAGGAGTTTTATGGTAGTGAATAACTTTAGAATTTAACTTAAATCTGAAGGAGACATTTTAAGGCTGGAGACTTTCATACGTGCAAGCATTAGGGATTGCACGTATGCATTTATTTTCACTCCATTTCCCAACCACAAGCATGACAATAAATGGATGTTTTCAAAAGCCATAAATCTGTAGGAAGAAATGTGGAGACAACAGCAGCCGAGTTTAGGAAGGTGGAAAGCAGGTGGATGCGTGGTGTCTGTCTCAGACAACCCGGAGAGAGCCCAGTTCCTAGGAGTCAGCCGTAACACTGAAAAATGATTTCACCCCAAGGACTTCAGATTTTAGAGTTACCAGGTGAGGACTATATGCTAATTCCACATGAAATGCTTACAGAAACGCACGTGTACTCATATAAAAAGAAAAGCAACAAGAAACTATCAGAAACGCAGAGGTACTTGGAAGACAGAGATGGCCCCCGGGGTATCCAGCTGGAGAAAGCCGAGGGGCAACTTAACCTCTGCTGGAGAAGCCTCAGAGGCCCAGAGCTGCTGCATTGGGTTCTTCCTGGAACTGGAGCTAGTCCACTGAGCCAAACCAGTTTCGGCTGATATCTTATATTCTCTGCAGAGCAAGGATTCTGGATCTCTAAAGGACATTTCTGTGGGGATAACATTCTGTTAAATAAAATAAACAGGCTACATTGCCTTTTCCCATCAAAGTAAATGGCATCATCACCAGGCCATCTGTGCTTCCCACTCATCCCATTGTAGTACTTTTAATTAACTACACCCACATCTGATAGTTCCTCATCTAGGACTGTACTACCTACTACTATATGTAGTTAAATTTATATGAATCAAAATGAATACAATTAAAATTCCAATTTCCCTAGCCCACTAACCGTATTTCAAATGTCAATAGCCATATGTGGCTAGTGCAGGGGTGGACAAACTTTTTGACTAGAGGGCCACAATGGGTTCTTAAACTGGACCGGAGGGCTGGAACAAAAGCAACCTGACCATGCTGGCACTCTCATCTTGGGCTGCTGATGAAGGAGCGGAGGGGAGAGCAAGAGAACCCTCTGCTCTTTCAGCTCCGAGGGCCGGATAGAATAGCCGAACAGGCCGGATCCGGCCTGTGGGCCGTAGTTTGCCCACAGCTGGGCTAGTGGCTAATGAATTGAACAGGGAAGACAAAGAACATTCCATCATTGAACAAAATTCTTTAGTCTTTGCTGGTCTAAGACACTATTCATATTTGTCTTGAGCTTTAAATTTCCTCTGCAAACTAACCTAGGCAACACATACAGTATGATTAGGCTTTTTACAAGAACACTTTATGGTCTCCTCTCTCCATTGCTCAATCTTTGCAGTCTACTTCCATGAATCACGCAGCATTTCAGGGTCACACCTGGGCCTTGTCACCACCCAGAATCCCTCTGCCTCAGCCACTTAAATCTAAGCACCAGTTTTCAGGTGCTCTGCTCTCTAATACCCATCACACCTATTCTTCAGTTACACTGAGATCTCCAGTTCCTGGGCCTGGACATTGGCTCTCATTTGGCCCCTCTGTCTTTCTTATCCAGCCTTTATACATTCTTTTGCCATTATCTTAGAATCAGTCAACCTTTGTCCTGCTAATGCATCTTCCTTAACATCTCTGCTCCCAAATCAGGTAAGTGGAGCAGGACAACTGACAAAATGCATTGAAGTTAGGTGCTCTGTACTATTGTTTTTCAAACCTTGGGTCACAATGCATTGATGGATTGAGAATGAGCTTAGTCTAGTGGTTTTGTTTGTTTGTTTTTAGGTGAAATAGGATAGAGTAGAAAATACTCATCTCAGAAAGTAAGAGCAAGTTTGTTTTCATGATTCTTTTGTGTTAGTTATATACATATATATGAATGTGTGTGTTTGGTCATAATATATATATATATATATATATATATATATATATATAATTTAAAAAAATATATATTTTTAAAATTATAATTTTCTTTATTTTTTCATTTATAGTTTACATTCAGTATTATTTTGTTTTAGTTTAAGGTGTACAGCATAGTGGTTAGATAATCATATACTTTACAAAGTATTCCTTTGATATTTCCAATACTCAGGTGGCACCACACATAGTTATTACAATATTATTGACTATATTTCCTATGCTGATGAAGTGTATTTCTTAAAGTGGAATGAAAATAGTTGCTAGCTATTTCTCTATACTTCTAGTAATTCGTCAATGTCTTGAGTTGCTAGTTGTTCTCCATGAAAAATAATTTGTGTGCCCAAGTGGTTACACACTGACCCATGAATGAGGAAGGCTCAGTTCAATTCCCTGTTCAGAGCACATGCCTGGGTTGTGGGCTTGATCCCCAGTGTGCACAGATAAGAGCTAATCTGTAATTATTTCTTTCTTTTAATATATTTTTATTGATTTCAGAGAGGAAGGGAAAAGGAGAGAGAAATAGACACATCAATGATGAGAGAGAATCACTGATAGGCTGATTTCTGCATGCCCCACAGAGGATAGAGCCTGCAACCCAAGCATGTGCCCTGACCGAGAATCAAACTGTGATCTCCTGGTTCATAGGTCGATGCTCAACCACTGAGCCATGCCAGCTGGGCTGTATTTATTTCTTCCTCTCCTCACTATAGAATACTTTGATTTTTCTATACAACCATCTGCCACATGGTAATCATCTGCAATTCTACTTCCAATGTTCTCTTTCATTCAGCATTAGCAATTATTAGAATTAACTAGAAATTTCACATACTTCTTTATCATTTTTTTCTGGTATACCATGCATTTCTATTTCTTTTTTAATATTTTAGCCGAAACCAGTTTGGCTCAGTGGATAGAGCATTGGTCTGCAGACTGAAGGGTCCCAGGTTCGATTCCAGTCAAGGGCATGTATCTTGGTTGCGGGCACATCCCCAATGGGGGATGGGCAAGAGGTGGCTGATCGATGATTCTCTCTCTCATCGATGTTTCTAACTCTCTATCCCTCTCTCTTCCTCTCTGTAAAAAAAAATCAATAAAATATATTTAAAAATAAAAATAAAAAATGTTAACCACCCTTTATCTATCTATATCTATCTATCTATCTATCTATCTATCTATCTATCTATCTATCATTGATTTTTCACAGAGAGGAAGGGAGAGGGATAGAGAGCTAGAAACATCGATGAGAGAGATACATTGACCAGCTGCCTCCTGCACTCCCCCTCCCACCGGCAATGTGCCTGCAACCAAGGTACATACCCCTGACCAGAATTGAACCTGAGACCCCTCAGTCTGCAGGTTGACACTATTCACTGAGCCATACCAGTTTTGGCGCATTTTTCTTTCTTGAACTTCTTTACCTGTTGCCCCAACAATGCTTTCAAGCAATTCTTTCACAGAGGGGCTGGAAGTCCAGGTATAGGATTCTAAGTCCAAAATTATACTAATTTGAAGACCTTTTTTACACTGCTGATCCCACTGAAATTCCGGTAGCAGGCTAAGGCACCCATCCCTCAGCTGCCATGAGCAGCAGCTACTAACTGCTCACTCCTGCCTACTTGTCTGAAGACTGCCCTTCACTTTAGGAGGCCAACTCCTTTAGGCAATTACTGGTCCGCTTTCCCTGGGGCAGCCTCCAGGCAATTGCTGCCTCATGGGTGGGGGGTGGGGGGACAAAAGGCTTTTCTCCCTGCCCCTAGGGGGGACCACATCTGTGGGGGATGTTCCTGCTCCAGGGCTCACCAGGGAATACAGATGAAGCCAGATTCGTGCTGACATCACCACATCTTAGCTTAGCTCCTTCCCCAGCCCTATTCTGTTTCTCTTACTCTCTCTCAGAGTACTCCCCTGTCAATCATGTGTGCCCAAATCCCAGTCTCAGGCTCGCTTCCAGGGGACTTGATTCAAGGCGTGTTGTTTCAGTATTCTCTCTCGTTCCACGCGTCCTGCTGAGTCCGGGACCCAAGGCCAGCTAGACCTTCAGAAAACAGCCACCAGTGCCCAGGAGAAGGGAACTCCCGTGGGCTGCAGGCAGGTCCCCTTGTACTTCCTTCCCAAACCTAACTTCTGATCATGGAAGTAACATCTCTGAATTTGGCTTTCAGGCCGTATTCCAGTGGCTTATTCACAGGAAGCCCGTCTGCCTTTGTTTGTTAGTCTATTTGGATTTTTTTTTTTTTTACTGCTTTTATGATCCCAAACATATTTTTTTACACCTGAATTATATACAACCTTATGCTGCTAGGGCATTGTGTCATGTATCTTATTTCCTCCGCTGGAGCACAATGTTATGGACTTGGTGTTTCTCTGTGTCACTTAGGACCCAGCAGCTGGCAAATACGTAGTGCTCAATTCATAATTGCATGATGTTTATATGACAACTTAGTTCAAGGGATTATATTTGAATACAAATTTTCTCTTAGAAAATAATCTCCCCCCCCCTTTCTTTATGGCTCCTGGATCATTTAATCCCTTTTTGGAAACTCTATTTCCATAGAAACAGGTTACCATAAAAGAAAGAGGATAGCATGACCTTTACTTTGAACAACCAGAAAGAGAAGGATTGTGAGGAGAAAACCTGTAATTGCAAAATTATAAATGAAATGAATGAATGAAGCAGGGGGAAGCAGATAGTACAAAGAAGGAGGAATCGTTTCTAACAGCATTCATAATGGTACACTCCTTCAAGATGATTAAAACAGCCAGCAGAATCAGGGGCTCAAACATTAGCAATGTGATAAATTTCTGAAGCTGAAAGCAGAAAGCATTAGGTCAGCCCCGGCGATCCTTGTGGACTGTGAAAGCAACACTGTTTGATCAGTGAGGGCAGAGGCACAGACACAAGCTCAGTAATGATTTGCAGTATCATCAGGGATCCAGTAAGCCCGTATTTGAGAGTTGCCTGAAGTGACTTTCTCTTTAATTTGCAGAAAGTGTTCAATAGCCAAGTAGTGACAAGTTGAATCTGGTCCGCAAAGAGGAGAGGAAAAGGTTAGGACACAAAACAAGCTTCTCTGGAGACCCTAAAGGGGATTTAGAACAAACTCCAGTGGCTGGAATTCAGTGGAGAATTCTTTGACTTACATGGCAAGATATTTTATTTTATTTTTAATTTCTTTATTGATTAAGGTGTTACATATGTGTCCTTATTCTCTTATTACTCCCCACCCCCGCACTCATGCCCTCACCCCCCTGTTGTCTGTGTCCATTAGTTAGGTTTATATGCATGCATACAAGTCCTTTGGTTGATCTCTCCCCCTTATACCTACCCTCTCCTACCTGCCCTCTGAGGTTTGATGGTCTGATTGCTGTTTCTCTGTCTGTGAATCTGTTTTTGTTCATCAGTGTATGTTGTTCATTATATTCCATAAATGAGTGAGATCATGTGATATTTATCTTTCTCTGACTGGCTTATTTCACTTAGCATAATGCTCTCCAGTTCCATCCATGCTGTTGCAAATGGTAAGAACTCCTTTTTTTTTTTTTACCGCAGCATAGTATTCCACTGTATAGATGTACCACAGTTTTTTAAATCCACCCATCTGCTGATGGGCACTTAGGCTGTTTCCAAATCTTAACTATTGTACCTTGTGCTGCTATGAACACAGGGGTCATATATCCTTTCTGATTGGTGTTTCTAGTTTCTTCATGGCAAGATATTTTAGAATATACTGAGGGGTTGTTGCCATCAATCAGACTCTAGTCATTGAGCATGCTCACCTGCTCTTTTCTCTCTCTTTAAAAAAAAATTACATTCTTTATTGTTGAAAGTATTACATAGCTCACCTGTTCTTGAGGTAAAAAGAATCTTTAGTTGGAAAAAAGGAGAGATGAGACCACACCTCAAGTTCAACACTCTGCCAGTCTTGGTCCTCTTCTGAACCAACGCAGAGATGAGGAAGAGGAAGCGATGTGGTGTGAGGCCCTGGACGTGCTGCACAGCCAGCCCCGGCCCTCGGGGCTGGGTGATGTCACCTTTGAAACGGGGGATTAAGAAGATGGATGATGGTCTCTAAGGATCTCTGAGGCAGCAGCCCCACAGTTCTAAATAAAAACAAAAGCTGTTCCCTACTGTGCTAGTGGGAATTTCTTTCCTAACCTCACTCTTCTGTGTGTCAACTGAAGTTTTTTTTTTATATGTTCTGGATACTAGTCCTTTGATGGTTATATATAGTGCACATATTTTCTCCTACACTGTGGCTTGTCTTTTCACTTTACTATGGGGTCTTTTGATGAACACACGTTTTTATTTAAGGTAGTATAACTTATCCACCTGTGCTGTTACCGTTTATTTTTTTATATCTTGTTTCAGAAATACTTCTCTACTCTGAGAAAACTACAGGAAAGTTGGCTGACGGTGAAGAATTTGGGGGAAAAGTCCCACTCTCTTTAAGGTTAAGTTTGGGAATAGGTAATTTTGCTTTTAGTTTCTTGGGTGGCAGACTTTTATTTCTTTCTTCAATCTGAAGGTGTAGCCCCTTGCAGTCTTAGTTTTATGAAGGGGAACCTCCTATTAATCCTCCTACCTTGGGTGAATCTCTTCTCTGTGGCTTCATAGATATCAGGGTAACAAAAAAGCAATTCATTCAGTTGGCAAATCCCCTCCCTCCCCAAGGCAAAACATGGCTTCACTTCTCTGATTGCTTCTCTGGGCTCTTATGTTCACTGAGTTCCCCTACTCAATAGCCAGACAACTGACGTATTAAAAATATTTTTGTTGCATTTTATTCAATATTTTGTTTTCTTAAAAAAATTTTTGTTTTTATTTTTAAATTACAGTTGACATACAGCAATATATTAGCTTCAGGTGTACAACCATTCTGTTTCCTTTAGGAGGCCCAAGCAGATACTTTGTTAATAGCATTCCAGATAGCAATTTGAAGTTATGTTGGAAAAACAACTTTCCTAATTCTGACCAAGTAGATAGCATCTGACAATCAAAAAGGAAGTGTATGTGGCAGTTATAAGTCATTAAAAATTGTTTGGATGAACGATAGAATGCTATGTGATTTGAGACGTATACGTCAGAAGGAGTTGAAAGAAATGCGTTAACTTGCTATGGCAAAATTAGTTTCACTTGCATGCACATGGTTATGCAAACACGTTTTTCAATACTTAAGTTTCTAAAACCAAAAATAGGAATAGAAGTGATGCTAGACTCCATTACCGTCGAGCAGTAACTAGTGGACAAGTATAGGTAGTAGAATTAACTGGAAGAAAAATAGAGCCCCAGCTGGCTTATTAAGAGTTGAATTTCCATTAAACTTATGTTTAGTAAATATAGAATTTGTAATATATTTGTGTAATTCTTATCAACTGTGATTTAGTGATAATGATAACAGTAAATCAATCCAAAAGAGAGAAAAAAATGAAGTGTATGGAACCAATAATTCACATTTAAAAAAGATGAAATGTATGACAATAGGTTTTTTTCAATAGAAAGCTAATAAGTATAGCGAGTATTAATATTATAAATACATAAGTAAAATAATAAAGCAGTATTTGATCAGGATTTTAATGAAAATGTACATTAGATTTCACCACTTAATACATTATTTATGTTAATATTGTGTAATAAAAAGAGCTAGGTATTTTGGGGAGTGGTGGTGAAAACACTGTATTTTCCTGCCTGTCACTCTCAGGGAGCCTCTAATAGCCAGAATCAGGCCCTTCAACATAAGAAGAGCCAATTTTGCTTTACCTTTTTACCCCATTGCTTGTAGAGACTGGCGCCCTGAACTCCACCCAGATTCCACACCAGTGGACCCCCGCCAGGATCTGTGCTTCGCCACCTCCAAGTCTTTGCACTTGTCCTTCCTCCTTCTCCCCCCATGCCTTCGTTTTAGGCTTATAACACATCTTTTCCATTTCTATTTCTACTCAGGTGTTTTAGAAAGTCTCCTTTTATTTAGAAAGCAACCTCGGTTTGATTAGACATGATCTCTTCTGTTCTGCCATGTGTTAGCACATTGCTTTTTCTTACCTTCTTTGTTAGCATGTAGGCTTCTTGGATGCAGAGATTCTTACTCATAAATGTGTTCCCCCAAATGCCAAAAGCAATGTCAAACACATGTGGTATAGCTATAAGAAAAGCACCAGATGTAATAAAATAAAAACATACCTATTTAATTGAATGAAATAGCCTGGCTTAAACACAGAGCACTCTTCTTCCGGTGTTAGAGCATGTGAAATTACGCATGGAAACAATAAAATGCTATGGAACAAACGTGTGGCTTGTAGGTAAACAGGATTTGGAACCCTTGTACTCGGCAGCAGAAAGGCGATATAATTCAGAAAGTCGGTAAAAAAAAAATAAAGAAAAAGAAACGATTTATTTATTATTATTAAACTTGTGCATAAATCTTTGTAAGTAGATTTAAGTTAATTTTACAAAATTACTGTCATGAATGATGATTAGAGAAAATTGTTTGAGTGTATACTTAAACATGGTCTAAATGCAAATTGCATAGCTTGAAGTCACCCAAGGGTAGCTTAATTCAACATGACAGTTTTTCAAAATATTATTTTCTTGTGTAAGGACCCAAAAATAGACACATTCTCCCCCCCCCCAAACCCCCAAGCAGCATATCATTATTTCTGCACCCTGTTAGGTCTTTTGTGTTTTAAAATGCCTTTGCTCTCATGTGGGAGAATCCCCAGCAGCCTGTGGCTGAGAGATGGCATCGCTGCCGCCACGTCACAGGAATTCTGCCTTTTCATGCTCTTTAGCAGAAACAGGGAACTTTTAACTTCTTCAAAGCACTGTACGTCTTTCACACCTGCAACTCTGTGGAGCAGGAAGCACGAGTGTTTCTACTCACCTTTTGCAGGCGAGAACAACGAGCCACAGAGAGGTTAGGTGATGGCTGAAGGCAGCAGCACCTCCCTGCAGGCCCACGCTGCTTTCCCTTCCTGTGTGACATGATGTGGGCACGGAAGTTCCCCTGGCGCAGACACAAGCCAGGCTGCACCTGTGTGATCGCTCACTCCACTCTCTGTGTGGACAGAGAGCTGCGGGAAAAGGAATTTGTCCCGAGAAAGCTCGTTTTTGAGTTCAGGTGTCTTATCTGCTCTGTTGTTCACACGCTGTAGGTGAGCCAGTCTTCATAATGACCTCCTGTCATCCCACTAAGAGTTATTCATCAAATGATTTTGATCATTTGATCACATGCCCAACACTCAGAAGACTGGTTAACTTGCCGTTTGTTAGTAGCAAAGTAAACACGTTTCCAGTTGAAAAGCGGGGGAATATTTTGAATCATTTGCTTCATCTGGAACTGAATCCGTGAATCAGTCCGATGGGCGTGAGGATGCTCTTGAAGAATTTGGGGAAGAAATGAAGGACAAACCTGCTCACATCTTCTTACTCTTTCAGTAACTTGTTGTATAAACTTCTCAAAAGGTGAGAGTTTTTTCATATACAATTTTTCCGGAGAGCCTTATTTACCACAAGGTTTCCATTGTTAAAACGGTGGTCAGTTTTGTGACACACTTTCAATTTTGTCACTTAAATGCATTTCATTCTTCAGTTTCGCATTAAAGAATGAATATAAACTATAATGCTATGTATGAATAAGATCTTTGATGCCAACATCTGTTTTTCACTAATAGTTTTTTCAGTCCTTAGATAATTCTTTTTCCCCCCCTCCAGGCCAAGTAAATCCGCCCCCCCCCCCTTTTCTCCATTTTGATGACCTAACTCAGGACTGCAGACCAGAATCTTTGCTTTGCATGTGGAGTGGACCCATCTTTTAATGCGTCCACTAGCTATATTTGCGTAGTTCCCTGAAAATAATTCCCCTTTTTCAGGATGAAAGTTACAGATGAGGTCACCAGCTTGCCAACAGGGAGCAGGGACAACTCTTTTTAAAAAAAAAAATATTTTATTGATTTTTTACAGAGAGGAAGGGAGAGAGATAGAGAGCTAGAAATGTCAATGAGAGAGAAACATCGACCAGCTGCCTCTTGCACACCCCCTACTGAGGATGTGCCCGCAACCAATGTACATACATGCCCTTGACCGGAATCGAACCTGGGACCTTTCAGTCCGCAGACCGACGCTCTACCACTGAGCCAAACCGGTTTTGGCAGGGACAACTCTTATCCTCAATAAAGGGGTGCTGGAAGTTGGTGACTGGGTCAGCAAATGAGGTCTGGGGACGAGTAGGATTTTTTTTTTTTATTGCTTTTCACTTGTGGAATGGAGATTGTGTAGATGCAGCTCAGTGTGGTGCAAAGTGCTGAACACAGAGAAACTGAAGTTCTAGGTCCTCTTCTGCTGCTCTCCAGCTCTAAGACCTCGAGGAAATTACCTAATCGCTCTGAACTTCACATTCACAACTTATGACATGGGAACAATAATAGCTCCAAGGGTAATTCTGTGGATCAGTTATCTGTTGCTAAAAAGCACACCATCTCAAACTGGGTGGCTTAAAACACAATGACTTATTTCCTTACAGTTTGAGCTGGGTTCAGCTGGGTAGTTCTTCTGTTGGTCTTTCCTGAGGTCAGTGCCAGTCTCAGATTTCTTACATGGCAGTGACACTAATTCCAAGAAGGCAAGTCCCAATATGCAAGTACTTACCAAGTCTTTGCTGTCACTTTTACTGAATGTGTTTTTGTTGTTGTTGTTGTTGTGTTTTGCCCAAGCAAGTCACATGACCACAGCCAGGGTCAGTGAGGGAGAGTACTATATGCACAGTGTAGAGGCTTTAGGTGGGACAATTAGTGTAACAATCTACACATTCTGGCAGTCAAATGTGACAGTGCATGGGAAATGGGTTTTTTAAAAGTGTTATTTCAGTCTAAGTTTTGTGCGGTGTACATGTGTGTATGAGTGGTGGTGGTGATTGGGAAAAGTTATGAAAACCTCAATAAAAATTGACTCACAGCCCTAGCCGATTTGGCTCAGGGATAGAGCATTGATCTGTGGACTGAAGGGTCCTGGGTTCGATTCCAGACAAGGGCATGTACATCACTGGTAGGGAGTGTGCAGGAGGCAGCTGGTCAATGTTTCTCTCTCATCGATGTTTCTGGCTCTCTATCCCTTCCCCTTTCTCTCTGTAAAAATTCAATAAAATAGATTAAAAAATTGATTCATAGATCTAAAAATAGAGTTATCCCTCATTTCCATGATTAAATTAAAACTATTTCTTTTAGTTATTCTCAGAGGTGTTAGCATGCTGGAATGTGGGTAATGTGATCAGCATGTGAAGCTTGGAGAAATGGAGTCAGCTACAGAGAATTGGCAATCCAAGGCTCAGTGTTTCGGGGTTATATCAAATGTATGGATAAATTTGTAATTAACCATAACCCGTAGGTGCATTCTAAGTGCGTTTAACTTGAAAGTCAGTAGGGTAGTGGCCAATGGCATGAGAGCTCGCCACACACCCTGACTGTGGATGGAGATTGTGAAGATGAGGATTCACCCAAGACAGACTGGTTGGAACTAGGAAGGCACCATCCCTACAGCCAGAGTGGATAGGGGGAAGGACAGGGACCCAAGGAGGTAGAAATCAAGGCAAACGGCTACTGCTCTGGACTAGACAAAAATACCCGGGGAAAGAGGGCAAATAGCTTATGAAGTTGGGAGTGCTGTGGCTCAGGGCAGAGTCAGACAGGCGCATAAAGTTTGCACGTCCTGAGTGCTTTTAAAATTGATCTGGGATGCAGAGAGAAGATGTGGAAGCCCAGCACAATTGGGTCTTGAGCCACTGGATCCCAGGTATAAAGACAGGCTGAACATGGGACTGAAACTTTTAACTCCCTGAGTCAGGACCAGCTCAGGAATTGATGAGAAAGTGGCAGGCATCAGCGGACCCAGAGGAAAATCTGCAGAAGGCTGACACACATACCCTGTAGGCTAGTTGTTTTCACATGTCAGTGAGCTCCAGAATTTCCTGGTTAAAGTGCACATCCTGGACTCATCCCAGAGATTGTGACTCAGTACATCTGGCGTGCGCCCAGGAATTGGCATTCAGGAAAGAGCTTTGTGCTGGTGACCTAACTGCGCTGTCCAATATGGCACACGTGTGGCTTTTAAAATTTAAATTATTCAAAATAAAATAAAAATTTATTCATCTACTAACTACACTTCAAATGCCGAAGAGCCACACATAGCTAAAGGCTACTGTGTTGAACAGTACTGAATTAGAACATTACCATCACTGCACAAAGCTCTACTGGAGAGTGATGATTATGCCATCTACTCCATGCTCCGTTTTCTTTGGACCACCTCTGGTTCTGCGAGGCCTTCCTCATTTTGTGCCCCATCTCATGTTCCTAAGAACACTTCCTACTTCCCAGAGGAGTGATCCCAGCACGCTTGATAGTTCAGGACCATGGACAACAGCACATATGGTTATCCCTTTCCTAAACTAATTTTATTTTTTATTTTTTTTTAATTTAAATTTTATTTTATTAAGGTATTTTCTGTGTACATAGTTTACCATTGCCCCCCCCCTTCCCTCCCATTTATGCCCTCCCTCCCCAGAGTTCTGTGTTCATTGGTTGTACTTATGTTCATGCATACCAGTCCCTCAGTTGTTCTTCTATCTCCCCCCAGGTCTCCTTCCCCTCCCCACTGTAATTTGGCAATCTGCTTGTTTTATGGTGACTATCTCAGGACCAAATGAATAGAGTCAGCTCCTCCTCTGGTTTTCACCGCCCCTTCCCCTGGGTCCCACTGCTTCCCCTGGGACACTCGGCTCACCCGGGGCACTCGGCCCCCTGGGACACTCGGCTCACCCGGGGCACTCTCCTAAACTAATTTTAGTCACTCTGTACTTAAGTCTAATCAGGGGAGAAGCCAAGAACGAGAGGCTAAAGTAAGGAATTCAAGCGATAATGAAAACTTCAAGTCCATTGACCCATCACTCAATGATGGTGACAGTGGCTTCTGATCAAATCGGCTCCTCTTAAGGAGTCTTGAGCTGCTATTTAGAATGTACTACTAACAAGCACCATGCATACTGATGCAGTAAAGTGAAATAGGAGACCAGCACAGGAAGAGTCAATCAGAGTTACATTCTGAGCATTTACCTACTGGTGATGAAATGATGGGAATATAACTTAACCTTTCTGAATCTTAGTTTTCCAATCTCTAAAATGGCTAAAATAATATTAATGTTATTAAATGATAAAATACATGTAATGTGCCTAGTGTAAGGCCTAGCACATAGGTATTCAATACATATTAGTTCTGTTTCCCCTCTTGGTAAGTTGAACTGTATACTTTCTAATGTGACAGATTTCAATTCATGGTACAGAATCTCTGCTTTCTGGGAGCAGTGTCTAAGTCTGAGATACAGATGACTTTTGGTTCAGATCTTTTACTCATTAAATGAAAGTGGGTTGTCCTTATTGTTATTGTCAACATTTTCATTCTGGACACAAGTTTCTTATCAGGTGCAGGTATTATGAATATTTTTCTCCTTTTCACTTATCTAACAGTGATTTAAAAATACTTTAAAATTATTTTTATTGATTTCAGAGATGAAAGGAGAGGAAGAGACAGAAACATCAATGATGACAGAGAATCATCTATTGGCTGCCTCCTGCACGCCCCCCCCCCACTGGGGATTGAGTCTGCAACTTGGGTATATGCTCTGACTGAAATCGAACCTGGGACTCTTCAGAATGCAGGCCGATGCTCTATCCACTGAGTCAAACCAGCCAGGAATACCTGATAGTGATTTTTGAAGAGCAAAAGTTTTTAATTAAAAAAAAATATATATATATATGTATATATAATTTAAATATATTTTATTGATTTCTTTACAGAGAGGAAGGAAGAGGGATAGAGAATTAGAAATATCAATGAGAGAGAAACATCAATCAGCTGCCTTCTGCACACTCCCTACTGGGTATGTGCCCGCAACCAAGGGACATGCCCTTGACTGGAATTGAACCTGGGAAAAAGTTTTTAATTTTGATGAAGTCCAATTTATCATTATTTTATTTTAGAATTTGTGTTTTTATGCCTTATTAAAAATTATTTGCCTAACCCAGGTTCACTAAGATTTTCTCCTATGTTTTCGTCCAGAAGTTTTATAGTTTTAGTATTTACATTTAGATCTATAATCCATTTGATCTATAATCCATCTATAATCTATTACTTGTATATTATATGAAGTAAGGGTTCAGATTAATTTTATTTTAGCACTAGAGGCACAGTGCATGGATTTGTGCACCAGTGGGATTCCTCAGCCTGATCTACGGGGATCAGGCCAAAAACAGCTCTCTGACATCTCTGGAGGGTCCTGGATTGTGAGAGGGTAGTTCTCAGGTGACGTACCCCAGAATCAGGCTTCCTCCCCTCTGGTTTGGGTGCATCACTCAAGAACTGCAGCTGCCAAGTCACCACAGCTTGGCAGCTCCTGCATTGAGCACCTGCTCCCTGGTGGTCAGTGTGCATCATAGCTACTGGCTGGTCAACCAGTTGTTTGGGCTTTTATATATACACTAGAGGCCCAGTGCATGAAATTGTGCACAGGTAGGGTCCCTAGGCCTAGCCTACGATCAGGGCCATCTTCTTCCTGCTTGCCAACCCCCAGTCCTGCCCCTCCCACCCAGTTCCTTGTGGTTCCCCATTTGCCATTCAGTGATCAGAGCCTGTGGGCAAGGGGGAGGGACCAAGAGGTCAGGCGTTCTGCTTGCTCACCAGTCCCCAGTCCCACCCTATTGCCACCCACCCTGGTTTCCTGTTTGCCATCCGGCAATAGGAGCCTGCAGGCCAGGGGTGTGGGGGGGGAGGGACTGAGAGGTGGTCAGTGCACCTCATAGTGACTGGTCAGGCAATCATTATGGTCATTACACTGTTATGGGCTTTTATTATATAAGATAAATATGGGTATGCAATTTTTACAGCATCATTTTTGCAAAGGTTATCATTTCCCTATTTGATTGTCTTGGCAGCTCTGATTAAAATCAATTAGCCATGTATGTGTGAGTCTGTTTCTGAATTCTTCATTCTCTTTCATTGTCTGTCTTTATTGTCTATGTTATCATATCTGTCTCTAGTCAATACCACACTAGCTTTACAGTGAAATATGTGAATATGCAGAAAAAAAATCTTGCTAGCATCTAGCATTTTTATTGAAATTGCATTAAATCTATAAATCAATTTGGGAGCAATGACAGTCATCTTGAAGACTGTCATCCCCAACTTGCTGCTGTAATTCTACTCTCTTGTTTTAAAGTGGAAGAGAATGACTGGGGAGTCTGTCTAAATTTCATGTCTGTGCTTGGTGTACCTTGACAAAGTGCTAATGAGCCTCCAGCTTTCCTTAGTAAGACAGGTGGAGTGTCTTCAGAAGTTTATAAGGGCAGCTGCCAAAATTTGTGTGTATGCAAATGTTATTCAATTATGAATTCTAAAACATTTATTAAGGGCATACTGTGTGCCAGGTGCTGGGGCTATAGTATTTGACAAAGCAGGCAAATATCCCTGCTCTACTATAAAAGAGCCAAACTCCCAGCTTTGTGGAGGACCACCAGTCTATAGGATTGATGAGAAGCAGAACCTTAAAATTTATTCTACCTCTTAATCTAGTATTATAGTTTCTAAAAATTTATCTTAAAAAAACCAGAGATGTTGTAAAAAATTATGTAAAAATGTTCATTGCAGCATTGATGATAGCAAATGCCAGAAAAAAAAAAAAAACCCCTACATATTTACTGACAGGGGAATGATATATACATTTATAATAATTAAAACTGGAAATTGTAGAAGACCACAGGATAATTAAAAATGCCAAGTCATCCCTGCTGGTGTGGCTCAGTGGTTGAGCTTTGGCTATGAACCAGGAGGTCACTATTTAATTCCCGGTCAGGGCACATGCCCAGGGTGTGGGCTCCATCTCCAGTGTGGGGCATGCAGGAGGCAGCTGATCAATGATTCTCTCTCATCATTGATGTTTCTATATTTCTCTCCTCCTTCTCCCTTCCACCCTAAAATCAATAAAAAGATTTTTTAAAAAGCCAAATCACTTTCTATTAGATTAAGCCAAGTTATGTCTACCAGCAGTATTTGGTGGTATTCATCTGTCTTCACCTTGCAGTAATGAGTACTTTGAGAAAAAAAAAAAAGTCTTGCTGGGCTGCCATGGCTCAGTGGTGGAGCATCCACCTATGAATCAGGAGGTCATGGTTTGATTCCTGGTCGGGGCACGTGCCTGGGTCGTGGGCTGAGTCCCCAGTGTGGGGCATGCAGGAGGCAGTGATAGGGGATTCTCTCATCATGGATGTTTCTGTCTCTCTGCTCCTCTCCTGAAATTTATTTTTTTTAAAAAAAGAAAAAGAGTCTTAAATGTGTGTGTGTGTTATGTAATTATCCAACACTGTCAATATTGATGGCAAAAGTGGTACCTCATTTTCGTTTACAATTTGTTAATTACTAGTGACAGAATATTTGCTCATCTGTTTTTGTATTTCTTTCTGTGAACTGCTTTTTTAAAACATTGGATAAATTTTCTGAGTTTGATTTGTTGAGAAGGCACCTGGTTAGGGAATTTTAAATTATTTTATCGAGAAATTTATGTATTGTGCTACAATGCGGCTTATGGCAGCTATTTTAAAATTTAAAGTATTCTTTAGGTTTATTGGGAAAGTTGGTAACTTAATAGTACTTCAAATTGGAAAAATCTTACACCCAACTAATTTGAGCAATTAAGTATTCATGATTCTTTTCTCCATATTTCTTTGCTGTTCAAAAAGCTTATTTGGGCCCTACCTGGTTTGGCTCAGTGGATAGAGCTCTGGCCTGTGGACTGAAGGGTCCCGGATTCGATTTCAGTTAAGGGCACATGCCCAGGTTGCAGGCTGGATCCCCAGTAAGGGGCATGCAGGAGGCAGCCGATCTGTGATTCTCTCTCATTATTGATGTCTCTATCTCTCCCTCCCTCTCCCTTCCTCTCTGAAATCAATTAAAAATATGTATATATATTTAAAATAAAAAGCTGATTAGGTAGTGCATAACTTGTGCTGTTGATATTGCTTATTGTTTTAGATATTTAAAAATATGTATTTCTTGCATATTTGAGCACTGCTCCATTCTTCCTGTTTTTGGAAGCATCCGTTTTTGTAACTTCTGACATTAAAATTTCCATTTGGGAAATAAAAAATAAAACTAGTGCTAGGGCCAAAAGAAAAATGTACACTAAGAAATGGAAAGCAGTCACCATCTGCCACTAAATTGCTTTCCTAAAATATAATGACAAGATGTAGAAACATGTTACATCACTGTGTTCAAGCACATGCAAAGCGCTGGGAGACAGCATGACATGCGTAGAAGACAGGAAAGATGGCTAGCAGGAGGTGGGTGTTAGTGTTAAAGAAAGGCGAAGGAAAGCTGAGTGGACAAGGTGGGACCACATCACAGGAACCATAGGCACCATGCTGAGGAGTATGAAATTCTTTCTGAGGATAATTGGTGATAATGAAGGATATGGTATAGAAAAGCGACGTAGTGAGGACAATACGAAAACCTGCTGCTGGCAGTCCTGAGTCTGTTCATAGCCAAGTTGTAAAGGAAGGCTCCTCATCTTCGTGTTTAAGGTCCTCCTTTTCCAGACCACTTAGGTTTGCTCCAATGAGTCTGGCCAAAGCAAAGAGAATTATACCACCAACACTCAAGTAAGCAAAAGGAGACTTTAACCCTTTTAACAAAAATGCTATCTGTTACAGCTCCAATATTAGAGGCCAGCAAAGATGGGTTACAGTTTGTGGTGGCTTCCGTGAACTGTCCAGGTCTGGGCCTTCACCACTCCTGCTGTGTCACAGCTGCATGACCCTCGGGGGCCTGGCATCCATCCCCAGTGTTTATCCAAGGAAGGACTCCGAAGAGCCCTCTGGTGCAGTGATGACAGGTGTGATTCTGAGTTTCTTCGGATCAATAAAATTAGAATCTGTGGCACTAGAGGACTGTCACTCAGAAGAACAAAAGACTTCATCTATGTGTAAAATTGCCCCTTGAAAGGCAAGCAAGGAGGGACCACTGACGTCCAGTGTAGTGTAGGCAGCAGGGAAAGGTCCAGGATGAGCTATTCCTTGCTGCACAATTAGCAGCTTCTCTGTGAATAGGAGGGAGAGTCAAGATGAAAGACTGGAGGGGAGATAGGTGATCTTGCTGTTTGTGCTTGGCTGAGATATGTTTTAGTATTTCACTGGACTGAGAACCAGGGTCATTTCCCTGGTTTCAAAAGGACACACACACTTAAACAAGATGGAACATATGCCCAGAAAGATAAGCATTTGAGTGTATGTGAATGCTATTCAATCATTCATTCGATGAATATTCATTAAGGTTATATATAGTATGTCCCAGGTACTGCTTTAGGATTGCAGTATTTAATGAAACAGATAAAAAACCACTGCTTTATTAAAAGCCTATATTCCAGGTCCTATGTGCATTAAAAGCCTTGTACAGGACACAATTACATAGGATTAGCTAAAAGGAGACAGTGAGAGAGAGGGAAAAAAAGAAACCAGTGGTACAATTTACCAGCTTCTATTCCTGATTGCCAACTCTCTTAGCTCTATACTTCCTGCCTGTATAGTGTCACGATTCTTGCATCTTCCTATGTAGAGGATACATGAGTTGACTAAGCTGTGAACACTTGGGGGGTAGGTTTTGCTTAAAATATTTTAATCACGTGAGTCCTGTAATCAGTACGGCTTCCAGCATGTCTTTGTGCACCGTGCTAGCAGTTCCCGGATTTTGCTGCACATCGGACGCTCCTGGCTGATGCTTGGCTCTCGCTTGCAGCCATGTGGCTCAGCAGGTATGAGATGCAGCATGAATTCTGCAGACGATCTTCATGTGCAGCAAACTGGGCACCACTGCACTATGTCAGTATCTCGGGACTCGGCTTAAGCCACTCCCAACCCATGAAAGTCACCTATACAAGGAGACTGTTAAATCAAGCGGTAGCATCTAAAGGCAAGAAGTATGAGATGTTCTAATGACATCATTTAAACAATTTTTACTACAATTTAAAAAAAATTCTAAATTTTATCTAATACTGTTATTCTTGGCTCCAGGCTAAATGCTTTTTTTTTTTTTGGCATTAACTTCTTCTACATATTTTTGTAACTTTATCTCTACACTCTGTCACCTCTTGGCAGGTTCTGCATATTTAATTTTTTGCTCTTTTTTTTTAATGAATGAATCCCTGAAGGCTCCTATTTACATGCTTTGCAACACCCACTGTTCACAGGTTTCTTGTGTCCTTAGTTGTAACGTTACGTGGGATGACTGTCTCAGCTGAGTAGGGAGGAAAGGCAAGCTTGCCTGGATGCCTCATCCAAATCAACACTGACCGGTTTTCACTTACGTCATGGGAAACTGATCTCTAATTTGTTTCCCATTATTATCCCAAGATCTCTTCCCATTTCTCTGCTGCTGTTTCTCCTTGTCATGTGTTTCTTTCCAGGCTTCTCTTATTCAATAGCTACACAGAAAATAATTTCCTCAAAGGTATTGGATTAAATATTTTCAAGATTTAGATATGTCCTCGTTTATTAATGAAGTGTGTGGGCAGGATGATGAACTGGGTTGGCCTGTTTTTGTAACCCTCCCTATACTTTGCCAAGATACTGTTTGAAATATGACTTAATATGCCTCGAATCCCTTTTGGAAACTATTAATAAATGAAATAACATCAGAACCAAAACAACAACAGCCCACATCACAATGGCCTTAAATGGATAGGTTTACAACTTATTTTTTCCCACACACAATTTGATTTAATGCCTGCCTTTATTTTACTCACTTTTTCTGATTATAAGAATAAAGTGTGATAATTAAGAGAAAACTTGAAATTACAGAATATTTTTTAAATTGATAGGGAAATCACCTATAATTATTCTGACACAGCCACTGCCATATTTTGTTCTATGTCTTCTTAGTCCTTTTTCCTTTTTATTGAGTTTAGTCTTTCTTCAAGCTTTTGTGATACAGATTTTAAAACTATAAAAAAAGAAAAGAAAGATTAGCACAGGAATGCCCATATACTTACTCATCATAGAAGAAATGCTTGTTGGTAATGGTGATTTCATGATATTTTGACTTATTGTAGTAGCCTTAAAGCGATTAGGCTTATGTCTAATGGAAGGCTCACTTAGGTCTGTTCCTCCCAGTAGAAGTCTCCAACATTGCCAAAACCGGTTTGCTCAGTGGATAGAGCGTCGGCCTGCGGACTGAAGGGTCCCAGGTTCTATTCCGGTCAAGGGCATGTACCTTGGTTGCGGGCACATCCCCAGTGGGGGGCGTGCAAGAGGCAGCTGATCGATGTTTCTAATTCTCTGTCCCTCTCACTTCCTCTCTGTAAAAAATCATATATATATATATAAAAGAAGTCTCCATCATTTTGTGTTTGAAATATGAGATTGAGGAGAGTTGTGAATGACCCATGTCCTGCATGGGTTCATGGTTCGGAGTCTGGAAGAGGGGCCACATGCAAATAAAAGAGATGAAACAAGAAATAATAATTTGGAAATATTGGGGGACCAGGCGATGCCCAGCTCAAGAGGAGGGACTCTGCTTGGGCACTGGCCTTGCCATCCTTTTATTCAATTGGGGATACACCTATAGCCCTCAGGCAGGTAATTTTTAGGAACAGGCAAACTATATTATCAGTAAGGATTGACATGACTGTCTGGTGGGGAAGTTGCTTCAGCTACCATTGTCTCCACTAAACAGTGGGTGTAGAGCCTGGACCTTTGCCAGAGCTCAAGAGTCACCAGCCTTCTGGGTTCCTGGTCCACACCTCTCTGCTGGTGAAGACAATGGGCGGCTTCCCGCAGAGGGTGCTTTCAATGTGTTTCCTAAATTACTCCCACGCCCTGGCTAAGACACTGTTAGCGTGGTGCTGTGATTGTTTATTTTAGCACAAAAATCTACCATATGTTCTATCCTATGCTGCTGAGAGGTCGTAGGTATAGACCAGTCAGTGAGTAATGTGGCTGCATGACCCTCTCCATAGTGTGGCAGTGTCTTCTCTTGCAAAGATTCCCTTGACACGCGAGTCTGCACATGAGAAGTAAACATTTATCTTGGGAGAGCCATGTGAGGGGATATAAAACCTTTATCACCTAAGGTGATTATTATGTATTTGGTATTGCTAGGTGTCATTAATGCCTCCCAAACAGCTGCTTTATAATGGCTTATTTTCATAAAATGACAGCTTATCAATGACAAACTTGTTCTCTGAACATTCTTCGGTTTTATTTCAGTTAAATTAAAGTTGATACTTAATTGATTAAATAGATATTTAATCTATTCTTTCTTATTGAATAGATTATAAGTATTAATGTTCACAGTGGGAAAAATTATTATTATTTTTAGTTTGAAACACTTTATGTTCAGAAATGTTTAGACCTGGAAGTATGATTTGTTTTTTAAACAAACACTAGCAGATGTACAGAATTATTCTTCTCTATGAGCAAACTATATCTCTTGCTTAGACCACAGAAAAAATTGGGAATTGTATATTTTTCTTTTTATTGTTTTAAAATGGGAGAAAATTTCCTTAATAGATTTTATCAACATTGAGGACAGGAATCATGTCTTATTAATAAAACTTAATCTCTAGAACCCATATAGTATATAATTGGAATTCAATAAATTTTTCTTGAGTCTAAGAATGAATTTTTCTCTGTTGCTATTGGTATGGCCTAATCAAAGGCAAATAAAATAGTTCTACTAGTCTGAATAACATAACACCCTTTGTTCTAGTAATAACTCCTTTAATTAAAAATAAAGGAGTACTTTTATCTGTGTCTTTTGGGTTAACAAGGTGGATATTGTCATTTTTCTGTTCAAGGCGTTTTTCATAAAAATCACAAACACTAACCATGAAAACACATATCAAAGTTAATGAATTACAGTACCTTCAGTCCTTTATAAATGTTAGCCCATTCACCATTATAATATACTTATAAAGTAAGTATTACTGTCTTCTGCATAGAGGTGGGTAAATTGAGGAGCCATGTCTGCAGTGAATGTGTTGAGTCATTTAGTGTCATAAGAGTTTTCTCTTTTTAAATAATTAATTAATTAAGTTAGTTAGTTAATCCTCACCTAAGAATATTTTTTCCCATTGATTTTCAGAGAGAGTGGAGGGGAGGGAGAGACACAGAAAGAGAAACATTACTATGAGAAAGATACATTGATTGGTTGCCCTCCCACACACGCACGCCCCGCCCTGATCCCTTCCACTGTTGGGTAGGGATCTGGCCTGCAACTGAGGTGCCCTTGAACAGAATCAAACCAATGGGCCAATGGGCTAGGGCAAGAGTTTTCTCATTTAAAAAAAATTTTTTTTAAATTGATTTTTAGAAAGAGAGAGAAGGAGATGGATAGTGAGACAGAAACACCAAAGAGAGGAACAGCATGTGCCCTGACTGGGAATTGAACTGAGTTGACACTCAACTGCTGAGCCACACTGGCTGGGCAGTTGTTTTTTTTAATTCCTATGTTAGGTACACAGAATCCATCTGTTCTTTTGATAGAATACTATTTTCCATTATTATTAATTGTAGTTAGTAAAAAATAATTTCTTAATTCTTGGAAATATAATAAGATATTTAAAAAAGAGAATAAAGCATCCTCTAATAGACAAAGGTTTTTAATTAGCAGAGCAAAAAACAGTGAAATAAGAGAGACTACAACTGAATTGTAATCCTTCCTGTATTTGTACTTAATACCGATCCCCCTCCCCCCGTTACTTCAAATTCCCATCCTAGTGGCCTGGAACTATTACTTGTGTTCCCTTGTCTAGTTATCCTAAGATTGATCTCCTACACATATGTTCCCGTTGACTTGTCTAACTCCTAGAAGTTGTTCTGGAATTGTCTTTCACCCATTTCACAAACTCCATCCCCTCCTCACCCTTCCTTTTACCCTATGAACGGAAGCGACTCTCAGTATAACTAAATGAACCCCTGCATAGCCACCCATCTATTTCATCCCTGTGGCAGAATCCTGCCCTGTCCCCAAAATGGCTCGAGGGGAGCCTGTGCCAGTCATTTCTGGTGGGAAACTGTAAAGGTTGAACAGATGGTTGAAGTGCCAGGGGAATGGTTAGCTTTTATGTCCTTCTAGGATTTTTATTTTTTACCACCAACCTCTAACCCCATCCTAGAAACGCTTTCAGTGGAGAAACTCCTCCCAGGCCTGGTTAAAAACCACCCGAACCAAACAGCTGAAAAAGATGGTAATCTGAAAAAGGCATGCCGTGTGTAAGTAAAGGGTGTGTATGCAACAGAGACAATGTGACAAGGACAAGCCCTGGGCTCAGTGCTGAAGACAGATTTTAATTAATTTGAATTATACTTTTTCTGTGCCCTTCTTTGGTTATTTCATACTACCTGGGGTGGTTGAGTCAGGACGGAAAACAATAAAAGTAATTATTATAAAATTTCATGGCCTCACTATTACACTATTTTATAACCCTGTGATGTAGCTGATACTCCCATTGTATAGCTGATTAAAGTGGAGTTCAATGAAGTTAAAAGCAGTAAGTGGCAGAAATTAAACTTAATCCTGGCATTTTGACTCTAACTCTGTGCCTCCTTTACTAAACCGTAATGCAAAGATAATAGCACAGTATAAGGGAGATGATAAAAATGAGCATAAGAAAAAAAGACCTTATTTGGGATTTTAAAAAGTTAGTCTAACGACATTACACGCACTCACTATTTGGGCAGGAAAATGTAGAGAAATAGAATGCCAATCTTTCTTCTAGCTCAGTAGATTGGTACAAGTCAATCCTCCAAAAGGCTATGCTTCATTGAATTCAGAAATGACAACTACAACAACAATAAGAATGGAGGCCCATAAAATTCACAGGAAGTACCTAAAGGATATCTAAATGAAAAACATTTAAAAATGAAAACAATAGATCTATCTTAAGGAAAACACATCTTAAGGATGAAAGTGGGGAAAATAAAAAAAAATTCAATCTCAGTTGCTGCAATATAAACCGAGGAGCTAAAATATGAATCCCTTTTCATTACAACATAACTGCCGATCAACCAAAGAAAGTAACAGCCCATGGAACTGAGGACCATTAAGTATGACAAGGGGTTTTATATAGTGACTCCATGTATTGTAAAAAGAATTTCTCTGTAGATTCCAAAGCATATTTTTTTTTGTTTAGAATAGGAAACATTTGAACATTTAAGACACTCTCTTACAATTAGACTAAAGCTATTTGCACGTCTTTCCTAGAATAATTTCTGTCTAATTCTCATGAAATATAATCAATCCATCCATGACATGTAAGAAGAAAAGCAATGGGGAAAAAATGTCTGTTCAATCTTGTTTATTGAAAATGCATTCTATGTCAAGTTATGAAAAAATATTTCTTTAGCTATCAGTAATGGATCATTCTGAATGATGGGTTTCTCTTGGGTTTAATGGAACCTTATATGCTTATCTAACCTTACCTTACTATTTAAAAAGTTAGTGCAGATAAGCAAAGAAAAGAATAAAAATTTGCCTATAATTCTTCTGCCCAGAGATAACCACTGTTAACTTTTTGGTCTATTTCTTATTTGGGTCTTAAAATGCTAAATGGACTAGGTCATGTATCAGAAGGATATTTTCATAGGAATGACATTTTTAAAAAGAGAATAGAAAATTAACACTTGCAAAAAAATTAAAGTGCTAATTATCTGTAATTGTACTATTATTCAATGAGGAAATTATTCTTTCTCTATGCTCACAGACTCTAAGTATTAATAGGTGCCCAAGAGGCTAAATACAGGGATCACCTCAATAGGTGGTGTTGAATCTTTCACAGAACATCTATACGAATAAAAGGGTATTATGCTAATTAGACGGGGTCGACTGGACATCTTCCTGTCCTCTGGTCCTCCTTTCGGACAAAGCCATGGTGGCAGGGGCTGAGGCAGAGATGGTTAGGAGCAATTAGGCCAGCAGGGGAGCAGTTAGGGGTGATTAGGCCAGCAAAGGAGGGCAGTTAGGGGCAAGCAGGCTGGCAGGCAGAGGTGGGTTAGGGGCAATCGGGCAGGCAGGCAAGCAGAGTGGTTAGGGTTAAATAGGCAGGCAGGTGAGCAGTTAGGAGCCAGTGGTCCCTAACTGCTCCCCTGCTGGCCTCTGCCTCGGCCCCTGCCACCATGGCTTTGTTCGAAAGGAGGACAGGAAGATGTTCGGTTGACCCTATATAATTAGCATATTACCCTTTTATTAGTATAGATGTTCTGTGAAAGATTCAACACCATCTTTTGAGGTGATTGCGAGAGGGATGTCTGATTGCTGGTTTAGACCCAATCCTTGGATTGGGTCTAAAACAACAGTCAGACATCCCCCGAGGGTTCCTGGATTGGAGAGGGTGCAAACTGGGCTGAGGTGAGGGACCCCCCCCCCACACCCCTGTGCACGAATTTCATGCACCAGGCCTCTAGTGATTTAATAATTGGCTTGGATCATTCTGACTTCCCCTTTTAAATACTTTACTTATTAAAGGTTTTGGAGTTCAATGTTTAAAGACTTTTTTTAAATTAAAAAATATTTATTATAAAGCAGTGGTTCTAAAACATATGTATGCAGCAAAATCACCTGGAGGGCTTATTAAAACATATATTGCCAAGTTTCCTATCCAATACTATGCCTGGGGTAAGTCTTCAGATTTTGCATTGTTAACAAGACTCACCCCAGATGACATTAGTGCTGCTGGCTTGGGTAGCTCACTTTGAGAATCACTGATATAGGGTATACTTACATGAACACAGCTGAGAAGAGGCAATTTCCCTAACACTACAAAAATAGTTTCATGCTTACAACTTAGCATCTTCTATTTGAGATATTTCACATTACAGTGATAAGCTCTAGATTTTATTTGGGATTTTTAAAGTGCAACTTTGTAGTCTGATTTTAATGAGAATGTCAGGAACAGGCTTGAGTACAAACCAGTGGTCAGCAAACTGTGGCTCGTGAGCCACATGTGGCTCTTTGGACCCTTGAATGTGGCTCTTCCACAAAATACCACAGCCTGGGTGAATCTATTTTGAATAAGTGGCATTAGAAGAAGTTTAAATGGATGAACAAAAACAGACCCAGAGAAAGAGAAGCAATGATCAGACTCTCAAACCTCAGAGGGAAAGTAGGGGAGGGGAAGGGGAAGGGGAAGAGATCAACCAAAGGACTTGTGTGCATGTATGTGGGCCTAGCCAGTGGCCATGGACAACAGGGGATGGGGGCATATGTAGGGAGGGGTTTGGGATGGGAATGGGGGGATGAGGACAATTATGTGATACTATAATCAATAAAATAAATAAATTAATTTATTTTAAAAAACACCAAAAATAAAGAAGTTTAAGTTTTAAAAATTTGCCTCTCAAAAGAAATTTCAATCATTGTACTGTTTATATTTGGCTCTGTTGACTAATGAGTTTGCCAACCACTGGTATAAACTATAGGACTTCAACCTAACAGCTCTATAGGCCTAAGAGAAGAGAAGAAATTCCTTCAAAAGAAAGCCTCCTAAACAGTAGAATTTCCTATTTATGTGAAGACTAGAGGCTCAGTGCATGAAATTTGTACATGGAGGGTGGGAGGCTCCCCTCAGCCCAGCCTGCAACCTCTCCAATCTGGGACCCCTTGGGGGGACATCCCTCTCATAATCCTGGACCCCCTGGCTTCTAATCGCTCACTTGCCTGCTTGCCTGGTTGCCCCTATCTGTCCCCCCCTCCCCTGCCGGCTAGGTCACCTCCAATTGCCCCCTCCCTGATGGCCTGGTTGCTCCTAACTGTCCATCACCCCCCCCCCAGCCTGCTAACCTGCTAACTCCTTACTGCTCCCCCCCCCCCCCCGGCCTGGTTGCCTCTAAATGGCCCCCTGCCAATCTGGCCACACCTCCCGCCCCTCCTGCCAGCCTGGTCACCCCACGCAGCCTGCTGTTCAGTTATTTGGTTGTCCCTCTCTAACCACCTGCCAGCCTGGTCATAGGCTATCTTGTAAGGGTATGATGGTCAATTTTCATGTCACCTCTTTATTATATAGGATTGTCTAGAAGAGCCTTTAGAATGTGTGCCAGCTTATGAATTGGTATGTATGGTGAAAACTTCAGTTTCTCATGTTCCATACCCCTGGTATTTGAGTTTTCCTCTTCAAACCCTAAACCTTATCAACATAGCCTCTTCCCCTTCTCTGCCCCGTGGCCAATCTCCAGCTACTCTCACAGGTATTCCTGGTCCAGAAGCCTTGCACCAGAAGCCTAAAGTACTCAAGTCCTCTGACACTTTATGAAGTATTTGCAGAGCATGAGACACAATAAGAGTTACAGAGGGTCTCAGAACTTTCCCAGCCAACCGTGCACACGAACTCTATGTAGCTTTGTATTTAAAAATGTTTTTGTAATACTAATTGAGGCAGGATAGTGGTTTTGGAGTCAGGTGACCTCTATTTCATATCTAGTTGTGCTGTGACTCAGTTGTTAACTTCAGGCAAATGTCTTCCTGTATAATGTTCAAGAGTTCAGGACCTTGAAATTAAATACTTCTGTAAGAAAGAAAAAAAGCATTCAGGACTTTGGTGTCAACAGATCTGGGTTTAAGTCCTAGTTTCTGGTAATTACTGGCTCTGGGGATCTGTAAAACTGAGGATAATAACAAATACACAGAGCAGGGTTGATATAAATATCAGAATATACAGTATATGCCCCACACAGTAGGCATTCAATACTGCTAGTTATTATTACTTTACATAAAATGATAGGGTTGGACTGGATAGTTGGTGCTTGGGCATGTTCCAGCTCTACATTGCTATGATTTTAAGTGAAGTATATGGTTAAAAGTAATAACTGTATTAGGCTGCTAGGGCTGTCATAACAAAGTATTGCATACTGTGTGACTTAACAGAAATTTATTTTCTCAGTTCCAGAGGCCACAAGTCCAAGATCAAGGTGTTGTTGGTAGGATGGGCTTTTCCTGAGGCCTCTTTCTTTGTCTTGTAGATGGCTGTCTTCTCCATGTGTCTTCACTTGGTTCTTCTCTGTGTGTGTTTGTACTCAATTTTTCCCCTTCTTTTAAGGAAACCAGTCATATTAGATTAGTGTCCACCCTAATGACTTAATTTTAACTTGATTGCTTCTAAAAAGACACTATCTCCAAATACAGTCACATTCTCAGGTAGTTGGGGGTAAGGACTTTAACATAGGAATTTTGCGGGGACATAATTCAGCCCATAACAATGGCTAAGCATGCTACTTGGGCCTTTTTACTTCTACTGGTTTGATAAAGAATTATGATATATTTATCCTTACTTGTGGGTTTTCAGTTTCTGTTTCGGTGAATCATTTCACAGTGAACCTTTGGCTAGCCAGAAACAAAAATCAAAGGAAACCAAAAGCACCACCACCATTCCCACCATAAAACCCAGGAAAAAAGCAGTGGTATCAATAATGCAAAACAAAATCATCCTAGAGCACCATTTGACATTAGAATGTATGTTTTAAATGCTAACAGGTTTCCCTAATCATGCCTTATTCTCTAAAAATTACTGGCATCATTCCATAAGACCTGGCTTTTTAAAGAGTTAATATTAGTTGTGACTTTGTTTTTGGTATTGATGTATGTCTTAGAACCGATGTCCTCACTTTCTGCAAATGAATATTGATCATCCACAAATTAAATACATGATGACAAGAAACAGTTTTCACATGGCATGTTTTCTGATGTATGGCCATTCCTTAATCAACAAGTTAATGCCTTCATGGGCAGTTTCCTGGCACAGCTCTGAGATCCACTGGGCCTCTTCTTTCTGCCTCACGTTCTTTATTCATGACACACTGATTGCCTGGCCAGGAAGTGTACTTGTTAAGATGTATTTAAACGTATTTGAAAACTGTATTTTTGCCATTGGAGTTGGAAAGAATGCACCAGCTTGCTTTGGCTAGGGAATTATTTCATCAAGTAAGTACTCTTAGGTGTGAAAGAGGTAACATTTAAATAAGTGCTAAACTTAGTGTTTGGGAATTACTTGGGGCTCAATGAATGTCAATTTATGATTCATTCTACCAAAAACTCTCAACTCATTGTGGGTATAAATATAAAATGATGTTACCATCTCAAGTTAAGCTCTGCTTCTGGGTAATGGGCTCCTTTGAGATACCTCAGTGCATTCCCATGACTTTAAAGACACGTAGTTATTAGAATAGTTTCTTGACCATGTTTTAAGACTTAGTACTATTCACTTCCAAATATTAGTCATACTTAGCTCAAATCTCTACTCACACCCCTAACCATACAAGTAAGACCTTCAGTACAGGTAGTGATGGTGGTGGTGGTGGTGGTGGTAAGTTTGGAGGTAGGGTGATGATAGTGGTGATGGTGGCTAAGATGTTGGTTAGAGGAATGATGGTGGTGGTTGTTACTGGTGGTGATTATGGTAGTGGTGGTGGTTGGGAGCTGCTTAGTGGCTCTGATGGGAGCACTGTGTTCTGGCTGCCTGGAGTCGGGGGAGGCCACACAATGTACACTATCTGAGGCAACTTCTCTCATACCTACCTTCTCACTGCTTCCGTCATGGTACTGGGGTGGGAACCAAGTAGGAAAGGCAGAGGCTGCAGTCTCCTTATAGAATGGCTCATAGAGATACAATTACTACTCTGTTGATTGTGATGGTACTTACATTTGCATTTTGTAGTAGTAACAAATGCTGATTCTCTCTGAGTGTAATTATTGATTCTTGGAAGGATGCTAATAGGGTCATCCCCTTTGCAGAGTCCCTAGCATGGGAGACCTGACTTGGATTTCACTGGTTCCATGGCCAAAGCCCCTGCCACAGGTAGTACACTTCACTTGGGGTCCCATCAACTGTTGGGTGATTCTTCAGTGTAGTCAAAGCAAGATGGCGCAGGCTCAGGCTCCTGAAGCAGTGTCACCTTGACCCACAGACATTCAAGAATCTTTCTTTCTCCAAACAGTAGAAATGCAGGTTGCCTCTCCCAGATAAACCTTCTCTCAGATCTGCCGTGATTCTCTGAAGCAGTATCAGGATGTGGCTAATCTAGTCCTTGATCTATTCTTAGACAAGATCCTAATCTCTATCCCTCTGGCAAGCTGAGGGGGAGAGTTTAGGAACCCTCTATCTTTCTGATTGCCCTCTTTCGGTTTTCAGGAGTTAAAGAAAGATAATCATCTCTTTTCAATAAACTTGTAGCCTCCCAAATTGTGACCTCTTCTTTTCTAGTTTTTCCCTACTTAGTTCTTCCATAATGGCAGCTCTCCACAAGCTCTGTAGTATGGTGGCTTGCCGTCAATACTAGTAGCTGTGGCTTTGAGTCAGAATATGAGGATTTTCTGGACCTTTTTCAGCTCTGGGAGTTAGTTGCCAATTCTGTCTTGCAGAATCTGAAGACATACTGTCGCTCTCCCTTTGTTCCTCTAAGCAGAAATAGAAAATAAACCGGTTAGATTAGATGGCCATGAGCATCTGCATCTATGAGATATGATAAAGGGGACTACATCTCAAAAAATAGTTTTGCTAAGAAAAGTGTAATACTAAATTTTATTTAATGCTAATGCATTAGATAATGTTCCAAACACCAACAGAGTAGGTGACTACTTAAAGAACAGTTCTTCATTTACTGTGTACTCTAGGCTAATATTTACAGTCTCCTATCTTCATAGCATATTATATGGAAAGTATTATTAATTCTATACATTCTGTGGATGAAGAGATTGACGTTTAGAGAAATTAAGTGGTTGTGCAAATTAGGAAATCTTACAAAGTAACAGGGAACATGAATATTCTAATTTCAACATTTGTATTATGTTTCACAGTTAACAAAATACTTTTACTAAATGTGTTAAAGTAGCTTAGCTGTAGTAACAAATGGAACCAAGTCTGGACCCAACACAACGGAAGTTTGTTTCTTTCTAAAATAACAGCTCTGGACAGTTGTTCAGGTCAGTGGGTGACTCTCCTCCATGTCTTCACACAGGCCCCTTTCATTGATGATTCTGTCATCCCCTAATAGGGTTTTCTTTTAAAAGTCATGTTATTTGCACATAGTGAAATTCTCCCTTTTTAGGCAGAGCCCAATGAGTTTTGACGACATATATGGTGTGTAACCACCATCACATTTGAGACATAGAACATTTCCTTTGCTCCAAAGAAGTACCCTTGTTTCCCTTAGTAGTCAGTCTCCTTCCCCCCCACCCCAGGATTTCTGTCCTTATGATTTGTCTCTTTCAGAATGTCCTATTGATGGGGTTACATAGTAAATAGCCGTTAAAACATATATATCTTACTGATTTTTTACAGAGAGGAAGGGAGAGGGAGAGAGAGAGTTAGAAACATCGATGAGAGAGAAATATCAATCAGCTGCCTCCTGCACACCCCCACTGGGGATGTGCTCGCAACCAAGGTACACGCCCTTGACTAGAATTGAACCTGGAACCCTTAAGTCTGCAGGACGATGCTCTATCCACTGAGCCAAGCCAGCTAGGACTAATAGCCTTTTGTATCTAGATTCCTCCCCCCCCCTTTAACATAATCCTATCAGGGGCCCTAAACTCTTTGTGTCTGATTGAGCCTATAAACTTTTTTTTGAATTATGTCTACAAATGCATAAAGTTGAAATATAGATATAAAAGATTTGAAAGATCTAATTCGTGATATAATAATATGTGTGCTTTTTATTAATACATTAAATAATAAGATCTAGTAATGGTTCTAATAACTACTACAATATCAGAGTAGTTATGAGCATACATTGCATTTTGAGATGTCTATAATACTATAATAAAACATGACAATATTGGGATTTTTATTGATAAAAGAGTCAATTATTGCTCATACTACTGTGCTTTGTTGCCTACATTAATATTGAATGGAAAAGCAACGTTTCCAATAGAAGTTAATGGAAAGAAAAAGTTAAAGGTTTTCCTCATCTAAGTCACAAACTCCCTAAATTATATCCACAGATCCTTGGGGCTTCGTGTACGCCAGGTTAAGAATTCCCATTGCTAGGGTGCATCATCTTTTACAACCAGCCTGCATAATGGGAAGGGAATAGAGAGGCAGCTGCGGGAGCTTCTTCTGGGCCTGCCCTGGGAGGGGCGCATGTCCCTTCTGCTCACATTCTGCTGCAGAGGACTGAGTCATATGGCTCCACCTACCTGTAAGAAAGACAAATCCCAAAGGTGGATTTTAGCGGCCAGCTTATAGTTTGTGCCACAACTAACCTTATTTAATATAACCCCTGCAGAATACCACCTCACATGATGCCACCACAAATGATAAGGCATGGTTTCATCACTGTATAAAGTTTAATATCGTCTAGCAAGTTAGAAACTCAGGACACAAATCTGGGTCTTGTTCCAAATCCTATCACTGCACGATGTCTTGGTGTCCCTATGACGCCATGTGCTTGAAGGACCAATACAAAGACCTACTTGGGTGAGAATATTGTTGCCTTTTCTATGGCTCATCATTGCATTGGGGTTTAATGCTCTTGTGGCTACTGTCTTGAAGCAATAATTTATCTTTGAAGTTGTGTTTTGTAAGTAAAGTCTGGCAAGACATTGGAGCAGGTGCTGAAGGTTGGTAGCCTTGGCTCACATGCAAAACTCAATGTAAGGAACTAATTTGGGCAAGGGAGTGTCTGGTAAAGTTGAAAGTTTGTTTTATAAAAAAAACAAAACAGGTTTTCCAAATGTGTATGCTAAAAAATTGACAAGTTAGTTTACCTGCTCTTACTTATGTAGACACATTTGTGTAATGAAAATTAAGTGTGTATGAAAAGTTTAACTTCACAGAAAAGTTTTCTGTATGTATTATTGTAATCTTAAATTTATTCTGAATAGGTCTAATAAATGCATGCATTCACCAGTCACCTCACATAAACAAATACACACGGCCGGGGCATGGCTTAGCAGACATGGGGCCATCAGCCATCAAGTGTTAAAACTGCTGCAGAGCGCGGCTGGCGTGGCTCAATGGTTGAGCATAGATGTATGAGCCAGGAGATCATGGTTCAATTTCCCATCAGGACATATGCCCAGGTTGCAGGCTGTTCCCCAGTAGGGGGCGTGCAGGAGGCACTCCACTAATGATGTTTCTCTCCTATTATTGATGTTTCTCTCTCTCCTTTTCCCTTTCTAGCTGAAGTAAATTAAAAAATATATACTTAAAAAAAACCATAAACTGCTCCAGAATGTCATGCCACTCGATTACCACACATGAGGCAGTGTGATCATGTGCTAACCAGTCCCCAGACATTGTTTATGAGCGATGACTCTTGGATTTAAATATGTACACTATAGTTGTCCATATATAATATTTATTTATATATGCAAAGTTACTACAGTGTTTTCTCTGACATATGGTCTATTCGCTAAAATTTATTAAAAACAACAGTGAACTAATAACAAAAAATGAGCTGTTAATTTAATTATTAGCAAATCTTGATTAAAAGTATTTTAAAATTATCAGGGTGTTAATTTTCACATAGGACATACAGAACAGAAATTTTGTCATTAGATCGGAAGTCCGTTAAATCGAGGTCCGCAAAATCGAGGGTTTACTGTACTGCCTGCTGCTCCTTCTCTCCCCTTACACCGCCAGACAGGTTCCTGGCTGCCTGCTCTCTGCCCCCACCAGCTTGCCTCCTCCTCCCCACTCCCACCCCATGACTGCCTGGCTGGCACCCAAGTCTACTCAGCAGAGGCCTGTGGGGGAGTCTGCATTCTATTTTCCCCTCTGTCCCTAGCGGCAGCCTGGGTTCAAGTGCAAGGAAGGTCAGAGTTAGCACAACGGCCCATTTGTCAGGTGACTCAGAGGGACCCTCTTGAGCATCCCTACTTCAAGCACTGAATATGCATCGCTGTTGAGGTCACAGTCCTCCGGGGGTGCCTGTGCCCCATGGCTTGTGGCCTTGCACTTCCAGTTGGTACTAGATCTTAAAGGTATGTGGCTGACCCTGTCTGAGAATCCCAATGAAAGCCACCATGCTGAAGTACACAACAGAGGACTCCACTGATGTTTAAGAAGTCCTCTTTTTAAACACAGGTTTACCCAGAAGGGATGGAAAGTCCCTTTGTCTGTCTCCCACCACCACAGCATCACGCATAAAGCTGCTTAGTTTTGAACATGGTGATACAAGATGGTGTCTTAGAGAGCCTGATGTGGAGGAGCTCCAGAACAGCAGATTTCTGCAGGTAAATTCGTACCAACCCCGGAACCGCAGTAGCAGAATGGGCCAAACAGCGAGGGTGGCCGGCCCAGGTAGAATGTCCGCAGGACCCCAGGGGATCCGGCCAGGAAAGGCATTGGCACATGGTGAAGTGTCCGAGGGAAGCTGTGCAAAAGGAGGGAGCAGGGGAAGGAAGAGAAGAGAAAGAGCTGGAAAGCCAATTCTCCTTTACTTACCATTTTGCTTGGGATGGGTTTGGCTTTGAAGATTCTCAAACTCGAGGAAAATGGCAGCAAGAAGCCGAGGGGCAGTGCGTGTCACCATGTTTTAGATGAACAGATCTAAAAGTAGCAATTTATGGGCATTTTGATGCTTTGCTGATAACTTCGCATGCTTTTCTATGGTTGGTAGTTGCATCTCTATTGGTATTGTCTCTCTTGAAAAACACTCAGAGTGCCTCAAGGATGCTTAGAATTGTCCAAGAGTTCTGATATTTTACTTCCTTAAAGTCAAGAAGAAATATAAGTGGGAGGGCTTAGAAATTGAAACTAGAAGTCGTGGTTGCCATAGCACTATTCAAAACCACGTTTACTTCCTTTCCCACAGCTGTAATTTCATAGACAAAGCATATTGCTTTAAGCAAAAAGGTAAGTGTTACAGGTTGAATTGTGTTCCCCGCCCCCAATTTATATGTTGAAATCCGAGCCCCCAGTGCCTCAGGATGTGAACGTACTTGGAAATAGGGTTGCTGTGGAATGGCTGGTTAAGATGAGGTCCTAGTGGAATAGGGAGGATTCCTAATCCAACGTGTTCTATATAAAGAGGAAATTGGACACAGAGACATGTACACAGGGAGAACACATAAGAAGATTGTTATGCTTCCATGAGCCCAAGAACTGCCAGAAGCCAGGAGAGAGGCCTGAAGTAGGCCCTTCCCTAGTGCCTTCAGAGGGTGCATGGGCCTGCTGACACCTTCATCTTGTATTTCTAGCTTTGAGAACCGAGACAATAAATGTCTGTCTTTAAAGCCACTCAGCTTGTGGTATTTGTGTGGCGAAAATGAATACAGTAAGCAACAGGATTGCTGCATCTGTATGATATGGTCACATTTCATAAAGTTTCTCTATTTTATTATAAATATATTTTTATTGACTTCAAAGAAGAAGAGAGACAGAAACATCAATGATGAGAGAGAATCATCGATTGGCTGCCTCCTACACATCCCACACTCGGGATGGAGCCTGTAACCAGGGCATATGTCCTGACTGGGAATCTGAACGGTGACCTCTGGTCACGCTGGCTGGGCCTCTGTTAATAAGTGATTGATCAGGCCCTGGTCGGGTAGCTCAGTTGTTTAGAGCATCTTCCTAATAAGCCAAGGTTGCAGATTTGATCTCCAGTTAGGGCACATACAATAATCAACCAGTGACTGCATACATAAGTGGAACAACAAATCTTTTCCTCTTTCTCTCTCCTTCTATCTTTCCCTCCTTCCTCTCTCTCAAAAAAAAAAAAGTTAAAAAAATAAATAGAAGTGACTAGTCAAAAAAGAGGAAAGATACAGAAAGCATTTGTTACTAAGGTACACTGAATAAACAAGCAATTTGAATCAAAGAGTTGGCCAGCAAATGACCCCCCTCCAAAACCTCATTTTATTGTATTCATAATTCTTAATGAGTCACAGAACCTTCTGTTTGAAAAGAACAAAGAAATCCAGTTCATCCAGTCTTCTCTCTCTTATTTCCAATAGATATTTTTCTTGATGAATATTTCCCATAAAAAGAGTCTATGATCCTTCTAAAAAATGTCTTCTTGGCCATCTTGATTTAGGTATTCCAACCTGTACAATTTATGCCCACATCCTCCCCAAAATAATTCGAGGCAGTTGATGATTTTCCTTCCATCCAGTCTAAAATGTCATAGCCATGTTGGTGCCTGGATCAATAATACAATGTTCATTAAACAATTCACATGGACCAATGTTACTCTTGCTGATATAATACCATGTGTTAGTTATGGGCGATGTCTTGATAGTGGACTTAATTCAACTTCCTCAAATAATATGTTAAAACTAAAATAAAATGGGAGGATTCAGATTGAGAAAGCAATAATGCATATCACCTCCATATTTTCCTGTTCATGCAGACTCACATTCCAACACCTCATTAGCTAGAAGCTGTAGAGACCCAGACCACAGCTGAGCAACTATATGACTTAAAGAGAGTCACTACATAAAATTAGAATATAAAGGAATTAGATTATTAAGACCATTAAGACACTCCTCAATTATGTTTAATTTCTTCGTAAATCATACTATTATGCTGTTAATCTCTTAAGATCCCAGATGACCTTTAATGATAGAAGACTAATTTAATGATACTCAGAACCACAAGGGTGCATGGGGAAATACTGGCCACATTTGCACTAGATTTCAGAGAAAACCAGAAAGGCTGTCGTGTTCCTCTTGAGTCCATTCATGAGCCTCTCACAGTCAATTATCTGTATGGTTGCTGGAGTTTGTAGAACCCAAACACGATTAAGTGACCCCCCCATCCTTCTTAAAATATTTATAATTATCAATAATTAAAAGAACACGTTTTATTTGTCCTTTAAATTATGAGTTTTATTATCTATATTTGAAGCTGAGCCTTGAGGTTTATTGCTCTGGGGTTGAGAGGGAAGTTACCTAACTTCTTTAATCTTGAAACCAGGCATGGGCTAGAGATGATTGTCTAATTCCTTTGGTATATCAAGAACCAACCCTACTCACTTGAGATCATAGCACCTGCTATAGTGTAGAAAAGATAGCCCTTCCTCCTATAATCACCAGGCCATGACACTTGCTGTCCTGTAGGGAATAGGAAATGACGTAGAGTCATAGTTCTCATTGGTTTCAGAGCCAATGTTCCATTTTCATAGCTAATGTTTTGTCATGCTTCTTTTATTATCCTGAAATGAAAGTCATAGATAATATAATTTATCTTCACATATAATTCCAGAAAATCAATATAATAGCCTAAGCCTAACATAAAGAAGAAATAATGGAAAAGTAATTTATTATAAAATAAGTTTTTCAATGTGAAAATGCCTGGGCATGTCTAGACTAGAAGATATAATGAGGGGGTCAGGTGCCTGAGTCTGGTTATAAAGAAAAGGTTTGAACTTAAGAGAAGTAAAAAAGTGAGCTGTACAAGAAATACAGGAAAACGAAAGAGAAGTACAAGCGGAAATGAAAATATACACTAGAATTAGGATATATGATACCAGATCAGACTTATTTGTATATGATAAGAGAAAGAGAAAAACAATCATAATTGAAATATGGATAATAGCCAGGACAAATTACAGACCATGTAATGAAGAAAATGAGGAAGTATGACATTTGTACAAATAAACTGGATCTTATTTATTAGTACAGTGTAGAACAATTCTCTTTATTATAACATCAGACAGGCAATGATAAGGTATCTCTCTCTCTCTCTCTCTCTCTCTCTCTCTCTCTCTCTCACACACACACACACACACACACACACACACACACACACACACACCATATCTCCTGTCTTAAAATCCCTATGTATCCAATCTTTGGTATTTAAAAAGACCTTGAATAGTGGTATCTTTAGACAAAGAGGATGCAGGTAGATTGGAAAATAAAACTGTATCAGAAGAGGCTACCAAGAGGGTTGTTTCACAGGCTTCTGGGAACAGAATCAAAGCAAGATTTAAAAACAACACATCATTACAAATTATATAGTTTTAATATTGTAATTTTTAAAAATTTTATCCTTATTGTTGAAAGTATTACACGTCCCTTCCCCCACCCCCCATCATTGACCCTTTCCTCCCCATTCCAGGCCTTTATCACACTGCATATACGTGCATATACATTCTTCGGTTAATCTCAATCTCCCTAAGGATTGTCAGTCTGTTGTAGGCTTCCATGTCTCTGGATTTCTTTGCTTATCAGTTTCTTTTGTTCATTAGATTCCACATGTAAGTGAGATCATGTGACATTTGTCTTGCTCTGACTGGCTTACTTTCCTTAGCATAATAATCTTTAAAAAATTCTTTATTGTTTAAAGCATCACATATGTCTCCTTCTCCCCCCCCCCACCTTGTCCTCTCCCTTCCCACTCCTACCCCCTAGCACATGCCCTCACCCCACTTGTATGCATGCATACAAGTCCTTTGGTTGATCTTTTACTACTCTCCCTCCCCCACCCACATCTTCTCTCTGAGGTTTGACAATCTATTTGATGCGTCTCTGTCTCTATTTTTGTCATCCTTACACGGAATCAAGCCTGCAACCCAGGCATATACCCTTAACTGGAATCAAACCTGGGAACCTTCAATCCACAGCTGACACTCTATCTACTGAGCCAAACCAACTAGGGCCCAATCCAATTTTTGATGAAGACTCTCAGCAAAGTGGGAATAAAGGGATCATACCTCAACGTAATAAATGCCATATATGATAAACCTAAAGCCAACATCATACTCAAGGGCAAAAACTGAAACAATTTTCCCTAAGAATAGGAACAAGACAGGGATGTCTGCTTTCTTTACTGTTATTCAACATAATACTGGAAGTGCTAGCCACAGGGACCAGACAATAAGAACACATAAAAGACATCCAAATTGAAAAGGAGGAAGTAAAGCTGTCATCATTAGCAGATGGCATGATATTGTACATAGAAAATCCTAAAGAATCCACCAAAAATGACTATATTTAATAAATTAATTTGGCAGTATAGCAGGATTAAAATTAACATCCAGAAATTGATGGCATTTTTTATATGCCAATAATGAACTTTCAGAATGAGAAATTATAGAATCCCATTTACTATTGCAACAACAAATTTAAGGTGATTAGGAATAAATTTAATCTAGGAGATGAAAGACTTGTACTCAGGAAAACTATAGGATATTGGAAAAAGAGATAGAGGAAGATATAAACAAATGGAAAAATATATCATGTTCATGGATTGGTAGAAGTAACATCATTAAAATGTCCATACTATCTAAGGCAATCTACAGATTCAATACAATCCCTATTAAAATACCAATAGCATATTTTCACAGATCTAGAACAAATATTCCAAAAATTTTATTTGGAACCTAGAAAAACCCTGAATAGCTGCAACAGTCTTGAGAAAGGAGAACAAAGTTGGAGGGATCACAATACCTGATATCAAGTTATATTACAAAGTCATCATAATTAAAATAACCTGGTATTGGCACAAGAACAGGTATATAGATTAATGGAACAGAATAGAGACCCCAGAAATCAACCTAAGCCATTGCACTCAATCAATATTTGACAAAGGAGCCTTAACTGGTTTGGTTCAGTGGGAATACTGACTGGTGCAGCCATTATGGAAAACAGTACGGAGTTTCCTCAAAAAAAAAAAAAAAAGAAAGAAAGAAAGAAGAAAGGAAGGGAGGAAGGGAGGAAGGAAGGAAGGAAGGAAGGAAGGAAGAAAGGAAGGAAGGAAGGAAGGAAGGAAGGAAGGAAGGAAGGAAGGAAGGAAGGAAGGAAGAAAGAAAGAAAAAGAAAGAAAGAAAGAAAGAAAGAAAGAAAGAAAGAAAGAAAGAAAGAAAGAAAGAAAGAGAAACTGCCATTTGACCCAGTGATCCCACTTCTAGGAATATATCCTAAGAAACCTGAAATAGCAATCAGAAAAAATGTAAGTGCCACTATGTTTATCGCAGAACAATTCACAATAGCTAAAATCTGGAAACAGCCCAAGTGCCCATCAGTAGAGGAGTGGCTAAAAAAGCAGTGGTAACCTTAGCCAGCTTGGCTCAGGGGATAGAGCATTGGCCTGCAGACTAATGGGGTCCTGGGCTTAATTCCAGTCAAGGGTACATGCCCAGGTTGCAAGCTCCTTCCCAGTCTGGACCCCGTTAGGGGGAAGGCATGCAGGAGGCAACCAATCGACGTGTTTCTCTTACATTCTTATTTCTCTCTGTCTTTATCTCTTCCACTCTCTCTAAAAATCAATGGAAAATTATTCTCAGGTAAGAATTTTTAAAAAGTTGTAATACATTTACACCATGGAATACTATGCAGCAGTAAAAAAAAAAAAAAAGAAGGATCTCTTACCCCTTGAGACATCATGGAGAGACTTGGAAAGTATTATGCTAAGCGAAATAATCCAGTCAGAGAAAGAGAAGTATCACATGATCTCACTCATATGTAGAATCTAATGAACAAAATAGACTAATGACCAAATAGATCCAGAGACATAGAAGCATGGAACGGACTGATGAATTTCAGAGGGAAGATGGTGTGGGTGGGAAGAGCTCAACCAGAACTTGTATGCATATATGCATAACCCATGGGCACAGACAAAGGGCGGTGGAGGCCTGCAACAGGGGGAGTGGTGGGCTAGAAGGGGTCAATAGGGTATCAAGGAGACATATATAACACTTTCAAAAATAAAGATTAAAAAACACATGCCCACGTGAAAACTTGTATATGAATGTTCTAGCAGCACTATTATGGAAATAACCCAAATATCCATCAACTGGTGAATAGATAAATAAAATGTGGTATGTCTGTACATAGGATATTATCTGGCAACGAAAAGAAATGAAGTACTGATGCATAGTACAACATGGATGAACCTTGAAAACATTATGCTGAGTGAAAGAAGTCAGACAAGGACCACATATTGTACTCGTTCAGTTATACAGAATGTTCAGAATAAGCAAATTCATAGAGACAGAAAGTAGTTTGTGGTTGCTTAGGGATAGGTAGCTGAGGTGAAATGGGGAGTGATTGCTAATGGGTGTAGGATTTCTTTATGGGGTGATGGAATTCATTCTAAGATTGATTGTGTGATGGTTGCACAACTCAGAATATACTAAAAACCATTGAATACTACTTTAAATATGTGAATTTTGTAGTATTTGAATTTTATCTCAATGAAGATGTTATTTAAAAACATCAGGCAGAGTGTTGCATAGGGTGAGACATCTGGTATCCTCAATCTAGCTCAACTAAATGCTAGTTTTACCTCCCAATCATGGTAAAAACCAGTAATTCCTCCTCAGAGTTTCAAAATATCCCCTAGGACAGTGGTTAGCAATTCATTAGTCAACCGAGCCAAATATCAACAGTACAATGATTGAAATTTCTTTTGAGAGCCAAATTTTGTTAAACTTAAACTTCTTCTAACACCGCTTCTTCAAAACAGACTCGCCCAGGCTTTGGTATTTTGTGGAAGAGCCACACTCAAGGGCCAAAGAGCCGTGTGTGGCTCAGGAGCCGCAGTTTGCCGACCACGGCCCTAGGGAGACTCACTGAAGTATGGAAGAAATAAAATGAAGTCCACTCATTTTGGTGGACTAGAAGGGTGAGGACAGAATTGAGGGTGGGAAGATTTTTGGACAAATTCTCGTCTCTTTATCCTGAGGTCCTGAAACAGGAGAGGAGAGGAGATACGCTGGCCTCCTCCTAGCCTCAGCAGCTGTGTGTTCGGTCAATGGGAGGAGCACCAAGTGTGGGTGAATTATTCCCCCACTCCCTGCTTTGGAACCTGGTAGTAAACTATGGTTAGGAAGGCAGTAGTCATTTCCCTATGAAAAATTCTTACTAGGCCTGTAAGAATGTAGGAATTCATCTCCTCATAATGTGGCTGTGCAAATGGCAGGGACTTTAGGCTTTATAGCCTTTCCCTTCGGGGTTTTCAATCTATTATTTTAGTAATGTCAGCCAGCTATACCACATGACTTAATCCTGGAAGTTTTTTCTAGTTCCTAACCTAATCCTACTACCAAACTTCCTGCTCAACTGCAAATTTAATTTTGTAGCAAATCTAACTGTTTGGATGTGTAAGAACTTACCAAAAGGTTTCATTCAAATACTGATCTAGTCTGAACTACCTACCTGAAAACTTCAAAAAAGCAGCTAATTAATTTTCATAAATGATTTTAAATTATCCGGGTAATTGTTTTCTCTTAATGAACCATGCAAATTCATTTGTCCATATAAATTAATCATAGCAAAAACCATTCTTACATATTATCTATATTTACTAACTGTATACATATAAACACTTATACTGATGTATTTTTGGTAGACATATGGTTTCTCAAATTATGTAAATTGAGTCCTAAATTGATAATCATGATTTTTCTGCTGAATATTTAATAGAAGAAATTTTTTATTTTGGCATTTTTAATCAAAGTAAATTAATGAAAGCATATGCATGAAAATGGTAAACTTCATATAATCTGTAGGGAGACAGCAATTGTACTAGACTGTAAGCTTTGTGAGGATTTTTGTTCATCATTATATCTCCCATGCCAACTCCTAGCATATAGTAAGTGCTCAATAAATAATTGTTCCACTATTGAATCAAAATACTCTAATTCCAGTCTTGATATTTGTAGAGGAAACTAATGATGCCTGATTCTAGTGTTGTCGTTAAAAGATCAAGTTGCTGGTTCACGTCTCAGTTTACAAAAGAAACCAGTGAGTAAAATTCATTGAGTAAAATTGAATTAGGAGGGGCAAGAAAAGTCTGATTTCCAATTGCATGATTCATATAGGAAAAGTTCTGATTTACTGAATTTCAAACAACATGAGTTCAGAGGGGCATGAACATCGGTTCAATGACCAGTCATTTTTTGCACAATGTCAAGGTTGGAAATAACTTCAAAGTCATCTTTTTCGAACCAACCTTACATCTAAAGCTTGATTCTCCTTTACAATATTTCTTCCACGGGCCTAGCCAAAGAGGGAATTTACCGCCTCCAGAAGCAGCCCATTCCATGTTGGACAGTTTGGTTAGAAAAGTATTTATTCTGTTGCATTCAAATTGGCCTTCCTGAGCTTCTCACACCGAGCAAGGATGGGTAGATCACATATACTTCATTTTTCTATTAACACCCCTTATGAGTTTGAGGCCTCCGTTGGCTAGGTGTAATTTTGCGCTGTGTACAAACCCTCCAAATTAGGATGTGATTTCAGATCGCTTCCTTTTTCTGTCACTTTCCCGGTGCATGTGCCTCTGTGTATATCTCCTTTACAGTGTAGTGTAGTGTTCAGACAGAACCCAGCATGTGAGCTGTGGTTTATGTGCAACAACTGCGTTCCTGCCAAAGACTGGACTTGTAGATGGCCAGGAGTGTCAGTGGCAATTCCCGTGACTCTGCAACAGCCTCTCTGACGCTCATACAGAGTTGGAGCGTTTAGGTTGGATTCTTTCCTAGGTCACAGAAAACAACAATAAAGATAACATGTATTTCTTTCACATCCATGGTCAGGAAACATATGAAGGCTATCATAAAGCTGTTTTAACGGTTTCGCTTTGCTACTAAGTTAACTAATGAATGTAAAGTGTCTAGCTTGGTATTTGGTTTAGAGTAGCGATTCAACAAATATTAGTTACTTCTTTTCCTTTCCTCTTACCACCTTTTAAAATTGTTTTTGGACTTCTGCCCGCCCCACCCCCCTTTAAACACAAGGATGATTTAGGGATGAACAAACAGACTATAAAATATTTCAATAGACTCTTTTTTAATTCCAAGAAGATGTGAGTTTTGTTTTTCTTGAAGTAAAATCCTAAGAGACAGTTAGATGAGATACAAATATCTCAGATATTTTCCAAATAAAATACAGCACTTGATGACTTGTGCATTATTTTGCATCTTCATTCATGTATATGTTTAAAACGATCTTCCTAAGACTGGAAATATGAGAATTTAAAAGTGAGAAGTTTCAATTAGATCCTCTCTCGCCGTTTTGTATTATAGCTCTCAGTTTCACAAGTGATTAAGAAAAGAGAACTAACATTGATGGGGGAATTTTTGAATATCCTATAGCAACTGTTTCTTTTAAAACGTTTTCTGAGAAATGTAAAGTAACCTTGTTCCCATAAACGAACCTGCTGTTCCTGAGAGTGTGGGCACACCGTCTCTTCTAGCGATAAGAAACACACCGATCTTGGACTCACTTTTTAAGGAAGCCATTTGTTTTAGAAAAAAGAATGACACCAAGCGTAGGTATTCCTCCAAAAAGCACTAAGAAGGAAGTGTCATACTATGGCATTGAAAACGGGGCTCGCATCAAGGTGTCACTCGACGACTTAGTACTGCCTAGCAGCCCAGGTCTTGCCAAGAATCTCCACGCCCTGGAACCCACGGGGCTTTCTCTTAACTGAAAACTACTGACGTGCTTTTCCAAAAATGTTACCAAACCGAACTCTTTCCTTATAAATGACAATTACATTTATAAACAGTTTGCTTAATATCTGATGAAACACCCAGCAAGGTTCCTGACTTTATACGAAATATATCCTACTTTCATATGCTTGAATTCTAGAGATCTCTCAGATTCAAGATATACTAGTACAACCTCTATTTGAAAGAAGTGGAATGTCTGAATGGAAAAAATGTACCTCTATATTCATTGGGCCATTATGTATTTATTATTATTATTTTAAATATATTTTTTACAGAGAGGAAGAGAGAGGGATAGAGAGTTAGAAATATTGATGAGAGAATCATCGATCAGCTGCCTCTTGCACAACACCCAATGGGGATGTGCCCGCAACCAAGGTACATGCTCTTGACCGGAATTGAACCTGGGACCTTCCAGTCTGCAGGCCAACAAACTGAGCCTAACCAGTTTTGGCCATTATGTATTTATTGATCTGTTCATTTAAAATATTTGGTCTTAGGGGTCAAATTCTTGCATTGGATAGGAACTTGGCAGGGGGAGGAGAGGTGTGGGAGTAAAAGAAGATGGGGGGAGGAAATGTAACCCGAAGAAAGGAAGTTGATCCATCATGAAGGCAATAGAGGTAAATAGAGATAAATGCCCCTGGCTCCTTGTAGAGTGGGACTGGTCCCACTAACAGGCTTGATATCAAATAAGAAAAAGAGCAACCAGGGCATGGATTTAAATAACTACCTTCCCACCCTCTACATTGCAGCATTATTTACAATAGCCAGCATGTGGAAGCAACATAAGTGTCCATCAATGGATGACTGGATAATGTAATGTGTAATGTGTCCCAAATACACACACACGCACACACACACACACACACACACACACACACTCTTTGAATAATTATACAGGCAATGTTTATTAGAATACATACATTTCATTTTCAAAATTGAGCTATCTGCTGGTAAAGTATATGTACATTTTTGGGGGGAGGGGGGAACACTCTGTATATAAAATAAAATATTATTCATCCATAAAAGAAGGATATCTTGCCATTTGAGATAACATGGATGGACCTGGAGGATATTACACTAAGTGAAATATGTCAGGCGAAGACAAATATCATAGGATATTTTTGTCACACTTACATGTGAAATCTAACAAAACAAAAGAAAACAAAACAAAAAAATCCTCCAAATCAAACAAAACATAGCTCATAGACACAGACAGCAGAATGGTGGTTGCCACAGGCAGGGGGTGAGATTGGGTGAAATGGGTGAATGAGGTAAAAATATACAAAGTTCTGGCTATAAAATAAATCAATCCTGGGATGTAATATGCAGCATGGTGACTATAGTTATTAACAAACTATTGTATACTTGGAAGTTGCTAAGTTTGTAATATATACAAATATTGAAACATTATGTTTTGTATCTGAGAGTAATATAATGTTATATGTCAATTATACCTCAATAAAAAGATTAATAACAAATATTACATGTCTCTTGATGTCATATCCTAAAAAATACATCACAATTACTTATGTTGCATTCCATTAAAAACATGTAAACCCTAACTTGGCTCAGTGGATAGAACGTCAGCCTGTGGACTGAAGGGTCTCAGGTTCGATTCCAGTCAAGGGCATGTACCTTGGTTGCGGGCACATCCCCAATAGGGGGTGTACAGGAGGCAGCTGATCAATGTTTCTCTCTCATCTATGTTTCTAACTCTCTATCCCTCTCCCTTCCTATCTGTAAAAAAAAATCAATAAAAATATATATTTTATTTTATTATTTTTAAAAAATATATTTTATTGATTTTTTTACAGAGAGGAAGGGAGGGGGATAAAAAGCTGGAAACATCGATGAGAGAGAAACATCGACCAGCTGCCTCTTGCACAGCCCCCACCGGGCTTGTGCAAAATATTAGGCAATTCCAAGTGAATCCATTCTACAAAACAACTGGCCTGTATTAATCAAAATATTATTGTCATGAAAGACAATGGAAGGCTGAAGAATGATTCCAGGTTAAAGGAAAGTAAAGAGACATCACAACTAAATGCAATATGTGGTACTGCATGGGGTCTTATATTGGATAAAAAAAATCCATAACAGGCATTATCAGTATAACTGACAAAATTATAATATAGACTGAAAGTTAAACAAAAATATTCTATCAATATTAAATTTCTTCTTTTTGTTGCTGTTAATCCTCACCTGAGGATATTTTTCCATTACTTTTTAGAGAGAGTGGAAGGGAGGGAGGAAGACAGAGAGAAATATCGATGTGAGAGGAACACATCAATTGGTTGCCTCCTGCATGCACCCCGACCAGCGTGTGGGATAGAGCCTGCAACTGAGGTACATGCTCTTGACCAGAATCAAATCCAGGATACTTAAGTCCATGGGTCAGTACTCTATCCACTGAGCAAAACTGGGTAGGGCAAATTTCTTGGATTTGATAACTGTACTGTTCTTACGTAGGAACAATGCCATTGCTTTCATAAAATACACACTGAAGTAATTAAGGATAAAGGGGCATGACATATGCAACCCATCCTCAGATGGTTCAAAAATCATAAATGTATTTGGACTTGGAGAAAGATGTGTGTGTGAGAGAGAGAAGGGAGAGAGAGAGAACACGTATGCAAATCTGACAAAATGTAAAAAAAAATTGGTGAATCTGGGTAGAGTATGGAAATTATTTGTATTCTTGCCATTTATTATTAAATTTGAAATTATTTCAGAAATGCAAGTTAAAGAAAACCAACCAAATAAAAAAACCCCAGCTTCATAAAAATAAAAACAAAATCATGACGAGTGGTTTTACATGATGGATGATTAGTAGTTTTAAATGTCTAGTTATAGTATATGTTATATAGCATTAGTAATTCTATACAATAGTCATTCCTTTGAATGAATGTTTTATTAGGCCAAGGGCCCAACTAAACCAAACCATTAGAACTGATTTTTCCTACATGTTTTCTGATTATGCTCGTTGCAAGAATGAATGTTGTCAATATTTCTTCTAACCCAATTAAAATAAAAATGCATTCATTTAGTCCCATCCAGTAACTTGCAATGGTTGCCTATTGTGTGCCAAGTCATATGCTATATGATAATAAAACAAAGAGGAATGAATTATGGTTGGTTTCTTGATAAATTCACACTAATAGGAGAGTCGGGCATTTATTCAGGATGATGTACCGCAGGAGCAGGAAGATGGAGCAATTATTTCTCTGTGGAAACTAGTTTCACAGAAGCGACATCTGAAATGGGTCTTGAAGGATGAGGAAGAGTTTTCCAGGTGGAGGGGAAGGATATTTCCAGGCATGAGGAGCAGCATGTGCAAAGCCTTGAACAGTTCAATAGTCATTTCTAATTTTATGCTAGATTTAGTTCAGAGGCATTAAAGCCTAAGTTAATTACTTTAAAATATTTTTATTGTAAAGTATTATACAGATTTATAAAAGTGCATCATTATCAGCTTATTGAATTATTACAAAGCAAATGAATATGCAATGATAATTGATGTCAAGATCTATAAAATGGCCAGTAACCCCAAAGTTGACACTCCTCTCCAGGACACTTCCCAACCCTCTCCTTCCTTCAAAGGTAACCACTATTCTATTATTTTAATAGTTGCTTTAACAAAGGGACACACCCACATAACTAACACCCTATCATCTCTAACTAAAGTTCCCTTGTAGCCCACACTCCCTTCCCACCCAATTTAACTACTGTTTGCTTTGTGGATTTCTGCAAAGGATGAGAAATCAGTGTGTTTGGTGCATCAAGTTGTGAAGTTGTGGGAGGGCTGGATACCATACGTGTTTATTATAATTATTCCCTGTACTGCGCTCTAGGTTCTTTTTGGTGCTTTATTCATTAATTGGTTTCTCACAGCACTGCAAGTAGCATGCAGCTGAAGCAACTGAGACCCGAGATTCTCTCACTTGCTTAGAGACACAGAACTCAGGAGTGATGGAGGTAGGACTAACACCCAAATTCTTTGGACTCCAACCAAAAACATGCTCTTTTTACTAATGCTTCTTAAGAGTTGACTTTCTTTATGTAGAAAATTGGTCAACAAGGATTTTAAATTGGAGAGGAGTAGTATTTGATTCGTTTGGATTATTATTCTATTGATAGTGTGGAATAATGGAGTGAAGGGGAGACTGGTCTTAGGGAGACTGTAGAAGTAGTGATTGCAAGGAGGTTTTGGAGTAGAAAATGGATGGTATATGTGGAGAGAGGAAATTGTATTTCCTAGACCTTTCTGAGGTCTAACCAAGTATTTATGGTGATAGGTTAGGCTGGGCTAAGATGAGAAACCGTGTACACAAGTAACTGACATTACTTTGCATCTTTGCATACACTCCTCTCTGACCCCAAGGCTTCTCCCTTAATAGCCTGAATAGACAGCAACAGTGTTGATTAGATTTTGGAAGAGGAAGAACAGGTTTGGTGAGAAGGTAAGTCCGATTTGGGTCCAGCTAATTATGAGATGCTGAGGAAATTCAGATGGCCTGTCTCATGAGTAGTTAGAAATAGAGCTTAGAGTCATCAGGGACAGGTCTGAGCTGGTGATAAATTTTAGGAATAATCAGAATATATATAACTTAAGGCAAAAAGATTTGCAATCAGATAGACCTGCATTTAAATTTTATCCCAGACACTAATGATCTGTTTCCCCTTTTGTAAAATGGGATACCTAACACAGAATCTTGGTAAAGATTCAGTGAAAAACTAAAAAGCACTTAGCCCATTGTTGGAGCTCAACAACAAAATTATAATACAGGTTTACTTACAAATTCCACTAAAATAAAAAGTATTTTTCACTTATTATTTTTCCATCACCATTTATCCCTATCTCCTCTTCTACCTCTCCCTCCCCAAATTCATCACATGAGTCTTTTTTTTTCCTATTTTGCTCAATCCCTTCACCACCCCCACCCCCATCAGAGCTATTAACTTGAAAAGCATTTTTTTATGGAATTCACTTAAATGCTATCTGAAATACATCCGAATGGAAAGTCTGTAAGGTTTGCGCACATGTCAGCATGGTGCATGCACTGTGTCACCTGGCTAGCAAGACCTAAGTGAGTGTGTCACCTTTAGCACCAGGAATGGAAGACAGGAGTCCATGTCAGGGTTCACTAGTAGGCAATTTCTCTCCAGGTAGCAACCTAGGGGCAATTACTCCTTACCCTCTTAAAAATAAGCATTTTAGGGAAAAACATTCTCTTCTTTTTCTTATCATGTTATTTGCACACTATTGGGTGTTAAGCTCTAAATAGTTGATAACAGACCAACAGTTTAATATTTGTCCTTCTAAATAAAATTTTTCTACGACTCCCTTTAAACCCTCATTCTCTTGTGGCCCATAATTTAATTTGTACATGATTATGAGTTGTAAAATGCCATGTTATAATCAAAGGCAGCAAAATATGGACCAAAGTATATATGTCTTTTAGGAACAATAATTGCTTCCACTTGACTTTTTTATGTTGTTTTAGTGGAATCTGTTTAGAACAAGTAGGAAAGCTTACAGAAAGCAACAACAAAAAGATAAAAAGAAATCTAGTGATCAAAGTTAAGGAATCACAAAAGGTTATCCACACAAGGCTACTAAATTGAGCTTAAAGTTTGACTTTCATTTATTGTTTTGATGTTCTTAAAGGCAAGAAGCAAGCATTAAAAAAATCAGTAGCTTTAATTAGCTACTATTGTTCTTGGAAGTAATTATACATTGTAATAAGTCATATGCAATGTCTTCCCATTCTAATATGCCCATATCCCTTTGAAATATGACTTTTGCTGTTCTTCCTATCAAGAAGGGGAATCTATCTCCCCAATTCTTGAGTCTGTGCTGGCCTTTTGATTTACTTTGATTAATAAAATGTGGTGGAAGTGATGCCACTCAAGTAACTGCCAATCCAAATCACTGACCTATAGGATTGAGAGCACATAAAATGGCTATAAGGTGCTAATTCTAGGGTAACTTGTTATGCAGCATTAGTGTGTGTGTTTTAGAATTCTGTCTTGATGAGAGAATAATTTTAAACTGTAAAAGTCTTAGGTTAATCAATCATTGGGATGTACTTCTATTAAGGATCAAAAAAGTTCCTCAAAGCTGCAATGTCACAATGGTTGCTGCAGTGCGTAATGAAAAGAAAGGACAGATGATTTTCCTGGGATGGTTGGTGCTCAGTGTTTTCAGAGGTAGGGCAATATTCTACATGATGGTCAAAGTCTCTTTAAACTCTAAAGCCCTGCGAAATTCCAATAAAACTGTGATTTTAGCAACTCCATTTTCACATCATGAACTTGTACATGGCATTTTCAATGGTTTTGTAAAAATTGATGGAACATCAATGTGAGAGAAACATTAGGTTGTGCCCTGATGAAAATTGCGCCTTTTAGTGCACTGGGTGATGCTCCAACAGAGCCACCTGGCAAGGGCTGTACATAGCATTTTACCTTCCAACTGGCAGGAACTACTGGCTCATCTTTCTACACAGCGTGATAAAAAAACAGCTATAGCATAGGGTAGACAACACAGTACACAAAATATAGCGTAATGGCTAAGGCCAGGGGGTTCCAGAGCCATAATACTTGGGTTCAAATGTGTGCTCAGCTGCATTATCAGCTGTAACTTACTTTGATGAGTTACTTTGTCTCTGTTTCCCCATTTATAGAATGAAGGACAAAAAAACCCAACTTATTGATAGGGTCAATGGGTTAATATTTAAGCTTAAGCCACATTAATATACGTCAGATAGTAGTATTGGGATGTTAAAAGAATAATCTAGGTTCTAGACATGGATCTGTTTCAGTGTGACCTTTGGCAAATCAATCTCTCTAGATTTTGGTTTTCTCACCTATGATGTAAGGCTTACTAGATAATTTCCATGGTTTCTTTTCCTCTTTAAAATTCCATGACTTAACATTTATGTACAATTATGTGCAGGACACGGTACAAATATTATCTTTGTTAATCCTAAATCATTAAAGTCCAGGAACTAGAAATTAATATCCTCATTTTCCGGATGAGGAAGCCATGGTCTAGAAAGAATAAGATCCCATTACCAATGAGAGGAGTTTGTATTTAACCCCACATCTATTTAGTTCTAGAACCTGAGCATCTAACTGCTATGCTATCCCGCCATGGAAGTGGGCTTTATCTTTGGTTGACTTAGTACTATTTGTGTCCAGCCAAAAGTTATAAATTTTTTTCTCTAAATACTGTCCAAAATAAATAATTCCCTAAAAAATAAAATTCTATGATTTAGCATTCAACGTCTGTTTTACCCACATGCACATTCCAATCTTATCTTAATTTTCAAAGATGGTTGAAAACTTATTAGCAAGAATTTTGGCGAACCCTCTCAACAGAACTACTTAGAAAGTAAAAATAACACTGCATTTACTCAGGAAACAAAATTTAAAAAATATATATTTTATTGATATTTTACAGAGAGGAAGGGAGAGAGATAGAGAGCTAGAAACGTCGATGAGAAACATGGACCAGCTGCCTCCTGCACACTCCCCACCTGGGATGTACCCGTAACCAATGTACATGCCCTTGACCGGAATCGAACCCGGGACCTTTCAGTCCGCAGACCGACGCTCTACCACTGAGCCAAACCGGTTTCGGCAGGAAACAACATTTTTATTTATATCTAGCAAACATTAATAAGTCACATATCTGAAGCAATGCCTTTTCAGGTTTATGGAAAGTTAAAATTTTAACTTGTGATAAATATGCTTATTAAATAAAAGTAGGAAAAGTCCTCCAAAAATGAAGAAAGTAGTTCACTTCAGATTTTACCAAAGATATCCAGTTACATAAAAATAAATATCATTTATAATTCCAGTTATCACATAAATTTTTTTCATTATTCTTTGCTTAAGCATATTGCATACAATTAAATATTATACAAAATGTGATTTTTAAAAATATTTTATTGATTTTTTACAGAGAGGAAGAGAGAGGGACAGAGAGTTAGAAACATCGATGAGAGAGAAACATCGATCAGCTGCCTCTTGCACACCCCCTACTTGGGGATGTGCCCGCAACCAAGGTACATGCCCTTGACCGGAATCGAACCCGGGACCTTTCAGTCCACAGGCTGACGCTCTATCCATTGAGCCAGACCGATTGGGGCCAAAATGTGATTTTTACTGGTTGTATAACAAACACCTCCATATGGACACTTCATAATTTATTTTACATTAATTTATAAATTGACATTTCGTTACATTATAGTTTGATGTGTGATGTTTCTTTTAAAAAATATATTTTATTGATTTTTTTACAGAGAGGAAGAGAGAGGAATAGAGTTAGAAACATCGATGAGAGAGAAACATCAATCAGCTGCCTCCTGCACACCCCCTACTGGGGATGCGCCTGCAACCAAGGTACATGCCCTTGACCCGGAATCGAACCTAGGATCCCTCAGTCCGCTGGCCAACGCTCTATCCACTGAGCCAAACCGGTTTCGGCACGTGTGATGTTTCTTGACAATGGAACAGGAAAAAACAATCGCCTTGGCCAATGTGGCACCAAAGGGTCAGGGCGGGGTACCGGGTTCCATTCCTGGTCAGGGCATGCGCCAGGTGGCAGGCTCCATCCCCCCAACAGGGGGCATGCGGGAGGCAAACAGTCAAGGATGTTTCTCTCTGATGGATTCGCTCTCTCAAATCAATAAAAACATTTTTAAAAAAACACGAAAAAAAATCAAACATATTATCTATGTGACTGGTTAGTGCGTGTAGGATGTACAGTATATAGACTTCCTTTTAACAAGTTAAAACGTCCTATCCTTTTCCTGTCACCCCACAATCAAGCTGCTACAACCCCCCAAGACGAATGCACATGCTCCTCCATTCGACGACGTCTTCACACCAAATCTGTCCGTCGCCGCCGCGCCTCCCACAAGCTTTCCTTTGGCTTGTGGCCGCGGGCTTCAGTCCCCCGTGGACTCTTCCAGAACGCGCGCCGGGCCTACGGGCGCATCCTCGCCTCTCCGGGGCCCCGGAAACGGTCAGCGCGGACAAGCGGCGGCGCCTGCGATGGGCCCCGGGGGCGGGCGCAAGCGAAGTGAATAGCCTTTTTCGCCCTCGAGATTTCCGGACACGCATCTCTTGAAGATTTCCAACCGGGGAGCTGGCAGAAGGCAGAAGGCGGGGGACGTTGGCATAAGGCGGGGGACGTGGCTCTCCGGTTCCCGGGCAGGTGTGCTCCATTTGACGGCCGCGGGGGGCGGCGATGGCGGCCTCGGGCCTCCTCCCGGGATTGTCCAGGCCCAAGAGCGAAGGGTGCGCACCGGCCGCGTGACCCAACCCCACGTACGGGTTCCACCGCGCGGCGCGGCCCGCATCCACTCCGGCCTCCCAGCGCCGGCCTGCTCTCCTCCGAGGACCTGACCGGAACCCCGACCAAAAAGACTGGCGGCGGTGGTGGTGGCGGTGAGGTGGGCAGGCCTACGTTCTCCATTTCTAAAGGCACCGACCGACCCCCTTTTCCGAGTCAGCCACCGCGCACGCATGTGCCACCCCTTCCCGCGGTTTCGGTTCCACTCGAAGGAGGACGGCGATAGCGCAACAGTTTGGCGGCGGCGCGGGCCCAGCTCCCGGGCGCCCGGGCCTCTCCTCCGCTCCGCTCCGCCCAGGCTGCGGCTCGGACGGGCCCTCGGGAGGACGCGCGGGGCGGAGGGCCGGGGCGAGTCCCCGGGAGCGCCGCCCGCGCCCCCCGCGCCGCGGGTCCTCCCGGGCCCGGCCGCCCGGCCGCCGGGGGGCCTCGGGCGGGCGCATGCGCGCGGCGCTCCCGGGCGTGCCGGCCACACTCCCCCCACCCGCTCGGCGAGCTTGTCACTTCCTGCCCTCGCCCCATCTCCGTCCGGGGTCAGTCCGTCGCTCCCCGTCGCCGCCGCCGCCGCCGCCGCCGCCGGAGAGCCTCCGCTTCCCCTTCTCATCCGCGCCCGCGGCCGTCGCGCCGGCTCTCCGGGGAGGGGAGGAGGAGGCCGGGGACGAGCGAGGACCGACTCCGTAAAGTTTCCAGAAACAACTGCTGCTCGGGAAGGCCCGCGGCCGGGGGCGCCCCGCGTCCTCCCCGCCCCTCTCCACCGCCCGCCGGACCGTTGCAGGTGGAGCGGCGCCGGGGAGCCGGCTCCGGCGGCGGCCGTTGCGCCGGGGAGGCGCTCCTCGGGTCTCGCCCGCTCCGGTTCCGGCTCCGGCTCCTCCGGGGGCCGCGGCGGCGGCGGCTGCCGCTGCTGCGGGGCGGTTCCTCCTGTCAACTGTCTGCGCCCGCGCGCCGCCCGCCCGCCCGCCGCCCGCCGCCCGCCGCCCGGCGCGGAGGGACGCCGTGAGCCGCCGCCGCCGCCGCGGCCCGCGGGGGACGTGGTGAGCCGGGCGCTTCCGCGTCGGCGCCGGCGGGGCCTCTTGGGAAGCGCGTCGGGCCCGCCGGACCCGCGGGGTCCCTTCGCGTGGTCGGCGGAGGCCGCGCCAGGTGGGGCCGAAGCCGCCTCCCACGCCAGGCTGTCCCCGCGGCCGCCCGGCCTGGCTTCCTTCCGCCTGCCCGCCGCCGGCCCGCCCTCGGAGTTGAGTAAGTTGGGCGCACCGGGTTCGCGGGGACGGGGGGCTCCTCCGGGGAGACCCCCCTCCTTCCCCCCGGGGCACAGGCGAGGTGGGAGGCCGCGGCGGAGTAGCCCCTGGGCCGCCCCGGCCGCCGCGCCCCCGGCCCGGCCGCCCGCGGGCCCGTGCGCCGGCCGTGCCACCGCGCTCCGCGCCTCGTCCCCGCGCGCGCCCGCCCGCCCGGCCGCCCGGCCGCCCGCCCGCCCGGCCTCCGGGGCCGGCGAGGCCGCCGCCGCCGCCGCGGCCGCCCGCGCAGCCGGCCGGGCCTGCGTCCTGCGCGGCGCGCCCGGGGCTGCGTTTCCGGGTAGGCAGGGCGAGGGACCCGCGCGGGAGCCCGCACCCGGGGCGCCTGCGTGCGCCCTCGTCGTCTCCTCGGTTCCAGGAGAGCGAGCGGGCCGCGGAGGGACCGGCCGCGGAGGGACCGGCCGCGGAGGGACCGGCCGCGGAGGGACCGGCCGCGGAGGGCGGGCCCCGGGGACGCGGCTGGGAAAGGCCCCCCAGGAAGTTCGGGGTGCGGAGTGACTGACTGGGTTGTGCTTCTCTCCGCAGCCAAGCCGCGATGAAGAGCTGCTTACAGTGAAAGGAAAGTAGGTCGCGCCCACTGAAAATGCCGTTAAGGGACAAATACTGTCAGACTGACCACCATCACCACGGATGCTGTGAACCAGGTGGGTAGCCCTTTCTTCTCCAGCTACTTTGTCCCTCGTCCTCGGAGCCGCTCTACCTGCTGCTGCCGCCGCCGCCGCCGCCGCCGCCTTCCAGCTTGCTTCTCCTGCTGCCCCAGAAGCCGCTCCTAGGCGAGCAGGCTGTAATTTCCCCCAACATAGAACGAGGCACGAAGCTACATGCTTGTACACACAAGAGGTCTCCCCTGCCCGGTCCCTCGAAAAAAGTACTGCCAGTGTCACCTTCAATCTTTTCCACCAGATCAATGACCCCTTCTTTTTCTTCCAAGCCAGCCTCCAGTTAGTACACCCCATGCTCTGTAAATGTACAGAATGGAAGAGAATGGGGGAAAAGAAATAGCATACTAGTGTTTGTCTTCATGGAAGTTGTTTTATTTAAACTTGAAAGAATTAAGTTTCGTAGGCATTTCGATCCGAGACGAGCGCTTTTTCAGAGTCTAAAAATGAGTTTAGTCTGAGCTAGAGAAAGTTTGTTGAACTCAACTTATTGGGAGAGTCAGGTTTTGCCAAATGCAAGCTTTAAAAAAAAATTTTGGACAGAGCATGCTGTATTGCAAAATAAAAGAAAAATCTGATGATTTGCGTAGGATGCTTAAGTATTTCTAGGATATTTTATTCAGTGGAACCTTCAAAAGTTGAATTTATGAAATGAACATTGTGGTTTTTGTAGTCTCGTGAAGGATTCTTAGAAAACCTTAATTTGGTAAATTTGTGTAAATATGTTGGTAGTTTTTCAACTTAGAAGTTTGATGTGCTTTGTCATAAACAGGTACAACTTAAAAGGAATCACTGAATACATACTGCCTCCACACCAAATAAATGCTAATTTATTCTAGTTAAAGGCAGGTATTATTATTTTTTTATCTAAAAGTTATTAGGACGCTATGCTTTTGCTTGCTTTTTGCTGGAGAATTTTAACTACCCTAATGTACTCGGTTTTATCACAGTAGAATTTAGAGTACTCTTTTGCTGAATGGGAAAAATTGCCAATGGTAAAGGGGAAAAACTTCCACTTTTAGGAAACTTTGGTATACAGGAGAATAAAATTTGTACAATGACCGTATGTATCCCCACTCAAAATCAGTAATAACTCACCTCTCTGCTGATAAAACAGTTAATCCCATCCATGATGGGATCCAGTGTCCATTCCCCTGTCCCCTTACCTATGTTAACTTTCAGCACCCTTTCACACTGCATATTTTGTGTATTATTTGAAGTGAAGACTGTTTTAGCAAGTGTTGAATGGAATTTACTAGTTTTGAAGTAGAAGGCTGTGAATGCCTTGTATCCCACTGACCTTTTATTTATTTTTGAGAGTACTTCAAGTCATTTAGGTTGAATTAATAAGTGAAATAATCTTATTGAACAAGAAGTTAATTGATTCATTTTTTGGACAGGTTGTTAGTTTTTGACTAGGTGGCTAGACACTTTCCAGGCAATGGGAATATTCTAGTAAGTGGTGAACAAAACAGATAAGGTCATTCCTCTATAGGACTTTTGAGAGGGAAGAGGTAGACAAATCAAAGATGACCATATCTTATTTAGTGTATTCTGGTGACTAAAGTTTTCTAGAGACTTTAATGTCATCTTAAAGATGCTTTCCAGAGTTGAATTTATTTTTTTTGTTAATCCTCACCCAAAGATATTTTTTTCTATTGCTTTTTTAGAAGTGATGAAGGGAGAGGGGAGACACACACACACACACACACACACGCACACACACACACACACACGAGAGAAAGAGAGAAAGAAACATCGATGTGAGTGAGACACATTGATTAGTTGCCTCAGGCATGAGGCCTGACCTGGCCTGGGATAGAACCTGTAACCCAGGTATGCCCTTGGGCGGGCACACTAACCATTGTACCATGTCAGCCAGGGCTGTAGAGTTGAACTTTTAAATCTGTATTAGAACTTTTGTGATTCTCTCCCCCCCCCCCCCCCCCCATTAACAAGAAATCAGACAAGTTGAGTTAATTAAAACATTTCAACTTTCTTTTACCCTAAGCTTTCCATGCAGTTTTTGTTTCAGACTCCCAGGTCAAAAGTAGTTGGTGTTTCTTTGATTTCTTAGTTACAGTAATTAAATACTTTTTGAGCATTTAGTTCAGTGGAAAGCTAGAAGTTTGTTAACTTATAGGATAGTTAATTGACATTATTTCAGAGGAAGGTAGGTGCTGAGTGGGAGGATGTTTCCAGCACTGAGAGGAATATATTATGATAAAAGATGACATGATGTTTGAAACATTCTTTAATTGGCTCTCCGAGAAGTCTGTCCTGGTTTGGATTATGAATAGTGGGTAAGTTCCTTGGATGAGAGCAGTGTGTTTCTGAGAAGGCTTTGATAGGATGGGTCAATTTGTAGTAAAAGGTGGCATTCTAAGCCTGTCAGTGTATGTATTTTCTTAGTTATTAATATATATAATTCATAGAGAAAGGGAGAAGGAGAGAGAGATGAAAATGTTTATGATGAGAGAGAATCGTTGATCAGTTGCCTCCTGCTCGTCCCCCCACTGGGGGTTGAGCCTGCAACTTGGGTACTGACCGGGAATTGAACTGTGACCTCCTGGTTCATAGGTTGATGCTCAACCATTGAGTCACAGCTACTGGGCAGTTATTATTTTTTTAATTAAAAAAATTGTTAAATTCTCACTTGAGGATATGTTTATTGATTTTAGAGTTGAAAGGAGAAGGAGAAGGAAAGAAAGAGAAACATAGATTGGTTGTTTCCCGTATGCACAGGACCAGGGATGGAACCCGCACCTGGTTATGTGCCCTGACTGGGAATCAAACTGCCACCTTTTGGTGTACAGGACTGTGCTCCAACCAACTGAGCCACACTGGCCAGTACCTTAGTTATATTTTAAGAATTTTTTTTTTTTTGCTATAGAAATTTTTAGACATTCAAAAGTATGGAGAATGGTATAAGGAACCTGATAAAACCATTGCACAACTCCCGTCAGTTAACAATATATGGACAATCTCTCTTCATGTCTATTCTCCCCTCCCCATGATTTCCTTCTACACCCTCCAACTGCTCCACCATCCTCTGTTATTTGAAAGCAACTCCCAGACATGATTAGTAGAAGGATCTTTTAAGGGGCTTGTTTTAAGGTAGGAGACAATACTCTACAAAAGTAGGTATCTTTATTCTGAGAGTGTGTTCTTGGAAAGATGTAAAGAAAGATGCTAACTTCTGAGGGTTTGGGTTTTTGGTTGGAGGGAGATGTTGTTTGTTTTGTTTTTTCCTAAATGGTTATAGAACCTCATTTTGGGAGGGGATAAAAGGATATGTAAAAAATTAAATGAAAATATTAATAAGTTTTTTGTATTAATGAAGAAAGACTAGTTTTTAAATGGGAACTACACAGATGTGTATACAAGTGGATGTGTCCTTACATAACTAAGCTATTCCTGGGGTTATTTTGAATGGTATCTCAAGAGGTATATGGGTTCTGGTGATAGCAGTGTTTGAAAGTGATGGGTAACAATTTAGTTTAGCTTTGAAGTCAGATGTTGTCACATGGAAATGGAAGTTGATATATTATAGAAAGTTTTCTGGAGCATGTGCCTAGATGAGAGGGGGTTTTCAGGAGAATTTTCCATTTTTTTCCTTTATCCTTCCCTTATTCATTGCTGTTTTTTCATTCTCCCTTTCTAGATAATACTTGCCACAGAGCCAGACCTTGAAGCGTTTGGTTCTTTAAAATTGTACAATTTTACCTTCTCTTTTATAGTTACTATTATTTTTAAAAACAGTTATCAAGTACAAGTACTGGAAAGAGATCTATCTAATCCAAATAAATGGTATCACCAGTCTATTTACAAACTTCTGATACTGGTTCTCTAAGGGTTGAATTCTACTTCTCTTAGATTTTGGAAAAGATTTCAGTTTTTGGTGTCAGGAAAGCAATTGATTTTGTACATGGTGGTGGTGGTGGGTGGTGGTGGTGGTGATGGTGGTGGGTGGTGGTGATGGTGGTGGTGATGGTGGTGGTTGTGGTGGTGGTTGTGGTGATGGTGGTGGGTGGTGGTGATGGTGGTGGGTGGTGGTTGTGATGGTGGTTGTGGTGATGGTGGTGATGGTGGTGGGTGGTGGTGATGGTGGTGGGTGGTGGTTGTGATGGTGGTTGTGGTGATGGTGGTGATGGTGGTGGGTGGTGGTGATGGTGGTGGGTGGTGGTTGTGGTGGTGGTTGTGGTGATGGTGGTGGGTGGTGGTGATGGTGGTGGGTGGTGGTTGTGATGGTGGTGGTGATGGTGGTGGTTGTGATGGTGGTGATTGTGGTGGTGGTGGTGGTGGTGGTGGGATGGTGGTGATGGTGGTAGGTGGTGGTGGTGGTGATGGTGGTGGGTGGTGGTTGTGGTGGTGGTGGTGGTGGTGGTGGTGGTGGTGGTGGTGGTGGTGGTTGTGGTGGTGGTGGTGGTGATGATGATGATGGTGATGGGAATAGAACATTTATTGAGCACTAAGTATATTCCAGGCTCTTTTTTAGTCAGTTTACCTCTATTAGCTAATTTGATTCTCATATAGTCCTATTATTTAGGTACTTAGGTACTTCATCCCATTTTAGAGATGAGAAAAGAGTGGTCAGAGATTTTCATTTTCCCTGGTTGTATCTAGTAAATGGCAGAAAGAGAATTTCAACACAGTCCAGGTCTGGTGTCTTAATCAGCGCAGCTAGTCCCACTGTCAGATGTTCTCAAGAGTTGTATTTGTGGCCCTAGCCAGTTTGGCTCAGTTGATAGAGTCCCAGGTTTGATTCCAGGCAAGGGCACATGCCCAGGTTGCAGGCTCCATCCTCAGTGTGTGTGTGTGTGTGTGTGTGTGTGTGTGTGCAGGAGGCAGCCAATCAATGATTTCTCTCATCATTGTTTCTATCTCTCCCTTTCCCTTCCTTTCTGAAATCAATTAAAAAAAAGTTGTATTTGTGTATGTTCTGAATTCATTTGAAATACCCCCATACTGTCTCTTAAAATTAGGAACATTTTGCTTAATGAAATGGCTTGGTTTTGAGACAGTTCCTTCCATTTGTGTACACTGAGCACAAGCCTAAAAGAGAATGTAGGGCTGCAGAGTCTGTATACATAGGACTGCAGGCTTCAGCCCCTTATCAGAGAGCTAAATGCTGTCTGCCTAAACCCAGGCCTAAAGTAGGAGCAGCACACAGGACTGAAGTAACCATCCTTATCTTCCCACACTGAGCAGATGATCCTGGGGGAACATGGTAATTAATAGTTGAATAAAACATTATAACATTAAAAAAGAGGTAATTAAAGTGGCTGGTTTTCTCCAACATAACCATCTCTCTTTATTGGATATCTGATAGAAAATTCAGTTTTCCTTTTCATCACCTTGTTTCATATTACCATTATCTAATTTATTGCATATTTATACAGCTAATCTGAGAATTTTGGAAAGCAGGGATCATCTAAACCTCTGAATATGAAAAAAATTAATTTTTAAAATGGGAATATTTTTATCTTATTATAATGCACACATTATATGTGCACACATATAATGCACACATGTAAAAGCCCAGGCTCTGAAGTACTAGTGAAATGTGAGGCAGAAAGTGAAAATTGCCACCTTATGCCCTGGCTGGTTTGGCTCAGTGGATAGAGTGTTGGCCTGTAGACTGAAGGGTTCCAGGTTCAATTCTGGTCACATGCCCGGGTTGCTGGCTCGATCCCCAGTAGGGGGCATGCAGGAAGCAGGCGACCAATGATTCTCTTTCATCATTGATTTTTCTGTCTTTCTCCCTCTCCCTTCCTCTCTGAAACCAATTAAAAAAAAAATTGCCACCTTAACAGAACCTTTAAGTTTTGTTGGTAACCCATCAGATCTTTTGTGATTACATATACATGTATATATTAAATTTATTTCTTTGTGTATGTGTTGAAATATATATTAATATAAATGAGATATTCTATAACCTGTTTTTTGTTGCTTAGTAATCTATTATTGATATCCTTTGTTGTCAGGATATGTAGATCTAGCTCATGCTTTCTAACAGTAATCAGATTCTGCTGTATGGATGTTTATTAGTTTACTTAGTCTGGTTTTTTTGAGACTCTTATGTTGTTGAAATTTTTCTCAATTATTTATAGTGCTACAGAATGCTGCAATGAACATTCTTTTTAAAAATTTATTTTTAAAAATAATTGTTGAGAGTATTACATATACCCTCTTTCCTCCCAATGATTCCCTCTGAACCTCCAACTCCCATGCCCATGAGTTATGCATATATGCATATAAATTTTTTGGTTGATTACCTCCTACCCACTCACTTCCTCCATCTTCCCTCTGAGATTCTGCACTATGTTCCATGCTTTGGGTCTCTGGATCCACTCCATTCATCAGTTTATTTTATTACTTATATTCTACATATGAGTGTGATCATGTGATACTTGTCTATTTCTGACTGACTTATTTCACTTAGCATGATACTCTCCAGGTCCCTCCATACTATCTCAAAGGGTAAGAGTTCTTCTTTTTTACTGCTGCATAGTATTCCATGGTGTAAATGTACCACAGTTGTTGTTGTTTTTTTATCACTCATCTTGCAGTGAACATTCTTGTACATATGTCATTGTGACCAGTTCTTTCCTTAGGCAGTGGTTTTTGAATTTTGCTCTCACAGTTGCCCATAGAGCTGTGCTAGATTGCCCAGGGGGTTTTGGAATGCTTTATGAGGTGTGGTTAGGCCTAAAACTTTGGTTAAATATAGTGGTTCCTCTCAAGGACAATAAAAAGGCAAACATGCTAAATATGTATTAATACCAGGATAGGTCAATCTTTGCATTTAAACTTATTAGATAGCTTTAGGTAATCTTATTTTAGCCTTAAATTGAGGATGGTTTTAGTTATTTTTCCCCATTATTTCATTTTCTCTTACAAAGATGATGATGAAATATATACAAGTGTGATTGTCTTTTAATGATTGTAGCAAACCATTGTTTTACTTCAATAATAAATTATATAAATAACCCTTTTTTGTGGGGATTGGGATGGGTGTTTGTCTTTCATGTAGTTTATATCCTGGAACCTGGAGATGCTCCTTTGTTACAGCAACCACTACAGACATCCAAATCTGGTATTCAACAAATAATTGAGTGCTTTCGATCAGGTATGAATGATTTAGGATGTATTTTTTCAATCTTCACATAGTAGTTAAAAACTACCTAGAAATCTTTAGAAATATTTTTTAAAAATTAAAATGTATACACTTTTAAAATATTTATAATGCATTTTTTAAGTGGACGAATTAATATGTGATCTAAAGATTCTTTTTCAGTACTATATATTACATATTTATTTTAAAAAATAAACTTATTTAGTATGGTTTAAAGGAATATATTATGTTGTATAATTGCTGATAAAGTGCTTCTTCCTCTTAAAGATTCATTGTTATTTTTTGACATGTTCTTTATAAACTCTCAAAGGGCAGTAGTAAATTATATTGGGTTTTTATAAATTTTAGAAGAGTGGGTTATTTACTTACAGTGTTTGAGATGTCACTTGTCCTAGATTAATTACTTTATCATCTCTGTGACTCACCTTCTTCTGCCTAACCCTGGAGTTTATAGAGTTTGAATATCTATAATAGAGCACAAGGTGGCTAAAATAAGTCAGTTACATTTGTTTAGTTTTTCCCCCCATTAGATTATTATAATAATTAGATATTTAAGTGTATTTATGTAGTTGTAGTTCATTGCTTTAAGGAGATGATGCTTACTACATATAAATGATTGAGAGATATTTATCAGTAAGATCTCAAGTTGCTTTGATTCTTATGATTCACTTGTTCACCTCAAGTGGATTTGGCTTTTCTGACATTGTAGACTCTTGAGTCAAATATGAACAAGCAAACTGATGGACACTTAATGGATTATCTTTTGTTATTTATTTATCATAATGAAATTATTAAGGTAAATATTAACTTACATTATTATTTATCTTAATGAAAATATACTGAGATTCAAAAAGATAATTTTTGTGCAACATGTTTTGTATTGATGAGAAATTTTTTGATGTACTTGTTTTTAAAACATTGTTAGGAAAAATGCATACATTTAGTTTATTTTAGGATTCTAAGAAATAAATTGTCTCTTAATCTAAAAAGTGGTTTTTCTTTGACTCTTTAAGATCCATTATACTTTTCATCTATAGTTCTCATGGTATTGCTTTTATGTATATTTAATTCAGTAAATATTGTGTATATGCCATATGTCTGTGCTCAGGTTGGTTGGGGGTATAACCTAGGGTGTTTTTGGATGTTGTTTTTTACTTTTGATAATTACCCTTGGCTAATAGTAATAATTGATAGGCTAAATTCTCCTATGGTAAATACAATTAAAATTGTAGTTAGTAGGGACTGTATTTAAATATATTTCTGACATAACAGAATGGTTAGTTTCTGTTTACAGTAAGAGTTTCTGTTAGCTACTTTTAGTATAATGATAAAAAATTTGTTCTTATATCATGGAAATGAAGATAATAGCATTTCACACAGTAATATTCTTTGCCTATTAAAAATTCCTAATATGGAATTAATAAGGTTATTTTCTACTACTTCAGTTTTATAGTGTTATTTGATTAAGAAGTTAGAATTGGTTCATTCATAAATGCTTTGTCCTGTAAAAAATACCTTTTTAGCAAGATCCTGTACTCAAAAAGTATATATTTTTTAACTTTGAAAGATAAATATGTAAAATGAAATTATTTGTTTCCTTGTTGAACTGTGGTCATATCTGTTTTCTGTATTTGCCATTTCTTTACTGTCTAAGTCAGTGGTTCCCAATGTGGGGCAGATGCCCCACTGGGGGCAATTTGATTTTTAAGGGGGGCAATTTGAGAATGAGTTTTTAACAGTGAATTTTTTGCATTTCTTATGGTTCTAGGGGCCTCATACACAGTATGTAAATATATATTGTGACATATTTATGCATTTTAGTTCTCTATTATATGTTTTGAAACCTTATTTGCTATTTTTTCATATCACTCATATATTTACTTTTTTTTCTTTATTAACAATTTCTTAGTGGTTTCTTCCTCAGTACTTAAGCTGTCCTTTTGTTCTTTTATTTTTCTCTTTCATGGATGCCATGTTCTTTGGAAGACCATGTGAATAGAAGTTCACTTTTTGAGTAATAAGAATTATATGTCTTATTACTTCCATGTGAATAGGAGCTCACTTTAAAAAAAATATATATTTTATTGATTTTTTTTTTACAGAGAGGAAGGGAGAGGAATAGAGAGCTAGAAACGTCAATGAGAGAGAAACATCGACCAGCTGCCTCTTGCACACCCCCTACCGGGGATGTGCCCGCAACCAATGTACATGCCCTTGACCAGAATCGAACCCAGCACCTTTCAGTCCGCAGACTGGTGCTCTACCACTGAGCCACACCGGTCTAGGCAGGAGCTCTCTTTTTGAGTAATAAGAATTATATGTCACAGACGGGGGACATCAGGATTTTAGAGAAACTTAGGTGGGGCATGGCCAAAAAAAAGTTTGGGAACCACTGGTTTAAGTTAAAGAAAAGTGACTGAAAGTTGTAGTATGTTCCTTTTAAATTGTCCCCAGCATTCCGGCTGGTGTGGGTCAGTGATTGAACATCAATCAACCTATGAAACAGATCACAATTCGATTGCCGTCAGGGCACATACCCCTATTGGGGGTTCAATCCCTAGAGTGGGCATGCAGGAGGCAGCTGATCAATGATTTTCTCTCATCATTGATGTTCTATTTCTCTCTCTCCCTCTCCCTTCCTCTCTGAAATCAATAAAAATATATAAGAAAATAAAATGTCCCCAACAGATTTGCCTTCTCAGTTATTTTTTTTTTAGGCAAATTGTGAAAATACTGTAATTTTAGTTCTTTACCCAGTAATTTAAATTAGAGGTGACTTAGAAATATACTGACTGGTATAAGGAAACTAATTATGAATTTAAAAAGGAATTTCTCAGCCCTAGCTGGTTCGGATCAGTGGATAGAGTGTCAGCCTGCAGACTGAAGGGTCCCATGTTTGATTCTGGTCAAGGACACATGCCTGGGTTGGGGGCTCGATAACCAATAGGGGACGTGCAGGAGGCAGCTAATCAGTGGTTCTCTTTCATCATTGATCTTTCTCCCTTCCTCTCTGAAATAAATAAAAACATATTAAAAATAAATAAAAAGGAACTTTTTACTTTATGGTATCTTATAGCTAAGCAATTTTAATTTCTTTAAGATAATCTCTTACATATCTGGATAATCTAAAGTTTATTGAGGTAGCTCTTCTTTAGCACTGAGGTGTTCAAGCTGATGCCTGACTAAAACCTGGGGAGGGTGAAATGGAAGTTTGGAGGGATTGAGAGCCCTTCCTACCTGAGATTGGCAAGTTCTTCCTAGTTCCTCTACTTCTAAGCCTGCGTTGAGTAACTCATCTCTTTCCAATAAGCTGGGTCACACACATTGCGTTTAAAGAATTATCATGGTGGTGGTATATATCTGACAGATACTTGAAGGTAAAACTCTGAAGTCCTTGCTTTTGTTCTTGTTAGCCCTACAGAAGCTAAGTCATGTTGGCAGTAGTCATAGCAGGATATCTACCTGTATCTTCAAGCTCAGATAATTGTCTCCAGCTATGGTATCATCTCTGTTTAAGTGACTCACCTTCTCCTGCCTATACTGGGCTGTCTGTGACCTGGTATTTATTCCTACCCAAGCTGGAAGTTCATAAAAGGCTGAGGAAGGAGTTGACTCATTTTTTAGGTCCACCCAACCCCATGTGTGCTGCATGACCAATTTTGACCCGTTCTCTTTGCCTCACACTTCAGCTTTTACTCTGGTCTTCTTTTTCTGGCTTTAACTTACAAATCCATCTTTACCTTTGATAGCTCTTTATTTCAGTGTGCTTGACTTGTAAATTAATTTGAATAGATTTTTCTATTTTGGAATTGTGCTTGTGGTTTAAAAAAAATAAAGTACAAAATGATATATAAAAATAAGTTTCTCTTTTCTCAGGCAACCACTGCTACATGGTTTGTGTCTTCTTCCAGAGATCTTCTATACATATACAAGCATAAATCTCTCATTTTCTTCATAATACAAATGGTAGCCAAGTGTGCATATTATATATCTTTCCTTTATTAATAATACAATCCCACTGTTGTTTGACATCTGTCCATATCTCTCTCTCTCTCTCTCTCTCTCTCTCTCTCTCCTTTCCTTCCTTCCTTCCTTCTTCTTCTTTTTTTTTTTTTTTAAAGAAAACTGTCTCGCCAAGACTGGTTTGGCTCAGTGGTAGAGCGTTGGTCTGCGGACTGAAAGGTTCCAGGTTCAATTCCAGTTGAGGGCATGTACCTTGGTTGCGGGCAAATCCCCAGTGGGGGGTGTGCAGGAGGCAGCTGATTAGTGATTCTCTCTCATCGATGTTTCTGACTCTCCCTCTCTCTTCCTCTCTGAAAAATCAATAAAATATGTATGTGTGTGTGTGTGTGTGTGTGTGTGTGTGTGTGTGTGTATATATATATATATATATATATATATATATATATATATGAAAACTGTTTTGCTTCTCCCGACAGATTTTCTACTCTGACATCCCTGATGGTTGGGTGATTGGAGACATGTCATTTTCTCTGAATCCCTGACTTGTGGGACCACCTTTACTGTACCCTGTCCTTTGCTAGAGCCTTGCCTTGGCTTTTATCCTCTAGAATCATTTCTGTGACTGCTGTTTTCAAACTTCCCTCCTTTCTATTCACATTTTTATTTTAGCTACCTTCCTTCCTGAGCTTTCTCACTAAACTGAAATAAGTATTTAAATAGCAAAAATACTTATACTTTCATGAGACATTTATTAAAATGGACTTGATTGAGTTTAATATTTTTTTACTAGTCTTTTAGTCTTATGGTAGAGGCAAAGGAGCTATGGATTGTCCTGAGGTTAGAAATAGAAAAACAGGGAGAAAGAGAAGGATAATAACTTTGGCCAGTATTTAAAACTGGACATCTTTTTGAATTCTTAAAATGTGTAATATTGTAAAGAGAGATAATATATATTTTTGGAAAAAGAGTCTGCCTATAGAATACAATACGGCTGTGCATAAGGAACAGCATCTTTTAAGGAGGAATAAATTGTAGCAAAAATGAGAATTAGCTTTGTATATTTGCTATTGTCATTTTCCTTCTTTGAAGGTCTTTTTTTTTTTTTTGTTGCTACTTAAAGCAACATTAATGTCAGTTTAGTATAAGCTGTAACTGGGTGCTGATGCCTTAGCTCTGTCTCTAAGCAAAGGACTTGTGATTTATCAGAGATATATAAGGGAATGCCTTTTTTGTTTGATGTTGTTATGTAGCAACTGTAAGAAATTTACAATCTAGATATTTTAAAGATCAAATAGTTTTTGAATGAATAAAAAATAGATTTATTTGTTTAATTTGTTGTTTTTTGAATTCCTATTCAAAGCATGTTATTTGGGGCTACATTCCTAGAAGAGTAACCATTATAGTAGTCTGGAAGTTTCTCAGGGGCATATTTCACTTTCATGTCTCTAGTGAATAATAACATTGTACTTGGTATTTAATAGGTGTTCAATAAATATCTGTTAAATTTAACTAAAAGAATAACCAAATAGGCACTAAACTAATTTTATTGTGTTTATAAACTTATTATAGTATGTGGCAGTGTTTCACAATTACCCTTGTAATTTTTAAAATTTTTATATATATTGTTAAAATATATTTTTATTGATTTCAGAGAGGAAGGGAAAGGGAGAGAGAGAAACATTAGTGAGGAGAGAGAATCATTGATTGGCTGCCGCCTGCAGGCCCCCCAATTGGGGATTGAGCCCACAAATTGGGCATGTACACTGACCAGGAATCGAACTGTGACCTCCTGGTTCATAGGCCGACGCTCAACCACTGAGCTATGACTGTTGGGTACCTTTGTGATTTTTTTTTTAAAAAACCAATCCTTGTAAGTGGTGGTTTTAAGATAATAATTTCAATTTTCTTAAATTTTTCTACTTTTTACCTTTAAGTACTTACGTTAAGGCATGATTAGTTACAAATTTCTTTCATGCTTGTCTTGGAACTCAGAAGGTTTGACAGGGGTTACAAATTTGCTTGCAATCCTGGGATGATATTCTGAAGACTGAGCTCATGTGTGAGTCAACAATAAAGCCAGCTGTATACCATTTTATTTTGCCAGTTTATACAATGTATTTGGTACTAAGGAATAGCACCAGATAAATCCTTGATGAGGTCTAATTAATTTTTATTACACACCTATTATGTGAGAATCCGAAATATTCACTAATTGGTTAATTTCTAGGCATCAAAAACCATACCCTTTGGAGGGCTGGTGTTTGGAAAAGTACTGATTGGTGATCTGTGTAAGTAGTATATAGTGAATTCTAAGATAATTAAAGTAAGAAAGAGGGAGGAAAAGAAATAATTAGGAGGGAGGCACCATGGCTTTTTTCCCCCAGGATCAAGAGCTGTTGGAAGAACTTTATGGTGCTGTCTAGGTGACCATCTGTATTGTCTCCGGTTTTAGCTGTTTATGAAGACATAGTGGTTGGATATGCCTGATTGTTAGCAGAGCAATTAGAAAATGGTAGCTAATTAGAATAAAGTTATTAGACCGCCATGGGGAAAAATAAAACCTTAAATGGCTACTGAAACTAACTTTGGGAAAAACGTATGTTGTGTTTTTGTGTGTGTGTCTGTATTTATGGAATAAAAAATTAAAAGTATTTTTCTCATTGGTAAATGTGTAAGCTGAATTAGAAAATCTTTCAGGTCCTTTTTTTGATTTCCCAGTCCACTATACATAGACTAGAAAAATCTTATTTATAGAGAGGGTTCTTAAACATATAAAGAAAGCTTGTTAATGTGTCATTTAAAAAATGTTAATAAGCCATGGTCCTGAGGACTAGGAATATAATGGTGAGCAATAAAGATCTCTTCTCTGTTCTTTTTTAGAGCTTCCAGGTAAAAGGGGATACAGATAAGTAATTAATTACATGGTAGTGGGCTAATAGTATAGATGTATAGAATACTATGAGGGTATAGATGAAAAACTCAACAAAAATAATAAGAGGTTTCCTGGAGAATGTGACATATAACATGAGATCTGAAGGATTACAAGTAAGCCAGACCAGGGAAATGGAAGAATTCATAAGAGGGGAAAAAAGGTGAAGGCCTGAAAAGTAAGAGAGAGAGAATTTGGTATATCTGTGGACCTGAAAGACATTTAGTATGCCTGGATCAACACAACTGTTTTGTATGTGTGTGTGTGCAGAGGTGGGAGGAGGTGGGAGAAGTGTAGCATTTGTGATCAATAATTAAGGTTTGATTAATTAGAGCCAAATACTTTTCTGTTTTTGTATGCTTATTGGGTACTCTATACCGAATAGCTACACTAATAAAAGAGAAATATGCAAATTGACCATACCTTCATGACACCCACCAGCCAATCAGGAGTTAGTATGCAAATTAAGATGGCAAATAAAGATGGGGCAGGGCAGGATGCTTGCGTCATCACCTTGGTGACGATGAAGGCATTCCACACTTGGGGCCTCTGGGCAGCGTGGGAAGGCGGGGCTGGAGTAGAAAGAGGCGGCTCTGGGGGCAGAGCAGAAAGGCGGTGCTAGCAGCCAGGGAAAGGAAGGTCCATTCTTGCACAAATCTCTGTGCATCGGGCTTCTAGTTACTCTATAACTAGAAATATATGAGAATTTTTTTTTATGGTCAATTGAGAGCCTGGTAGACAGTGATATGTCTGATTTAGGAATGCAATCTTATATTTTTACAAGTATCTTTTTAAAAATGTATAACCTCATGCTATACTTTTTATGAAACTCGAGTTGAATTCTTATGTTAACCTAGTTCATGTTATTTCTGTATCCCCCTTTAGTCTTTTTTGACTACCTTAAAAGGCAGAGTTGAATCTTTAACTGCAAAAAGTTTTTATGTTTTCTTCCTGAGAACTTTATGTAGATCAGTAGAGAAGTTTATATAAAGTACTTCTTTTTAGTCTACCTCTTATAGTTTGTCAGTTACTTAGGAGTTTTAACTGTGAATTAGAAATAAAGTAGCAGTTTATTGCCAATATATTTTGTAATGTGAAATGGACTAGGCGAATATGTGTGTGTGTGTATGTGTGTATGTATGTTTGTATATGAATTTACTTTTTTACAAAGAAGAATATCGCTGAAACTGGTTTGGCTTAGTGGATATAACGTCAGCCTGCGGACTGAAAGGTCCCAGGTTCGATTCCGGTCAAGGGCATATACCTTAGTTGTGGGCACATCCCCAATAGGGGGTGTGCAAGAGGCAGCTGGTCGATGTTTCTCTCTCATCGATGTTTCTAACTCTCTATCCCCCTTCTTCCTCTCTGTAAAAAATCAATAAAATATATTAAACGTAAAAGAATAATACCCAAGCTGTCTTCTGAATCTTTTTGATTTTATGATTTCTGATTTTGTGGTAATATGGGCTAGTAAACATTGATTTAGATTTGGGAAGTGGTAGAAATTATTTCATCTATGATAATGAAAGAGTAATATGCTAATTAGAGCAGATGTACTTCAGACGACCTTCTGGATGAAGCCAGGGCTTTGAGGGAAGCTGAGTCCTGGGTGCCTGCTGGTGGCTGGAAGGAAGCCCATGTCTCGGGTGCCAGAGGGAAGCTGGTGCTGGCATTTAGGGGAAGGAAGGCCTACTCTTGCACAAATTTCATGCATCAGGCCTCTAGTTTTATATACAGGCAGTCCTTGGGTTATGTCTGTTCCTACACACGATGATTTTGCCGTAAGTTGGAAACCACCTTCATAAGCACCTATATCACGCATATGGAGTACATACATAGCAGTAATGAAGTGAAACAAAATAAATTCAAAACAAAGAAAATTCCTGACCTCTACTTGTGGTAAATAAATAATAAAAAACGTAAAGTACATGTGTATATACATCGAAATGATGAAACTTTTAAAAAAAATAAATACTGTAAATGGGAGATGGTGACATAACCACAAAAGGATGTAAGTTGAGTCCAACATAACCTGAGGACTGTCTGTATATATTTTGCAATAGAAACCCAAGTATGTAGTTTGGGGAGGGGTTTAGGTTTATATCCACTTTAATAATTTCTCTAAGATAGGTTTGGCTTGTTCATTTTATAATATGGATAAGTCAAAGTGCAAAGATTATACAACTCTTCAAGGTCACATGACTATCAAAATTGGAACCTCTGAAGACTTAGTAAAGTTCTGATAACCTGCTAATCCTTTTTCAGTAGAATTTTGAAGTTTGATCTATTTTCAAAATGATAAAATACAAAACAATGATTAATATGAAAATTAAATATAAACAAATTGCAAAGGTTGATTCAAATGTTTTTATGGACCCGCCAATATTAATTATATTAGTAAGATTGTGAATATTTTTTAGTAGTTCCAGAGCTTAAACAGAGAGTCAAATAGTTGAATGAAAGAGCATTTTACACATTAGTGGACTTAAATGTATCTCTTAGAACACTTTTGTTTTTAATTTAAATCAATATCATTTCCTTTTATTTGAGAAAATAAAAGCTCATTAAATAGTAAAGCATTGCAGGTCAATTTTTTCAATTTACCTTTGGCAATTACCTATAGGAAGTAGTGACAGAACACCTTCCATTTTGTTTTATTTCTGGCAGATGTTTTTATTTTAAAGATTAGATACTTGTTGCCATTTATTTTTTCTTTGCCTCTTGATATTTTGTCACAGTGCTTAGAATTCCTAGATCATTGCCACTCCTTTAACGAATATTTATTGAGCACTATTAGAGCCGAATACTTTGTAGTTATAAGTAAGACATACTTGGTCTTGGCTACTTTGGAGTTTATAAACTTAGTGGAGAAGGCAGGCTTTAAACTAGTATGTCAGTATTGAATTAATTGCAATTGGGGTGACTTTTGGAGGGAAAAAGGTTTTGAATAAATTTATAATGGTATCAAGAGGCTTAAGCAAAATTCAAGATTATGGACAAGATCTACTCACACTAAATGGCCATAATCCTTAGTTGGCCCAGAATTTGAAGTAATTTGAGCTGATTTAAAAAAGAAAAGTCACAGACATTCCTGTGACACAGTTTTGACTTTTTTTAAAAAAAATTATTGATTTCAGAGAGGTAGGGAGAGGGAGTGAGAGATAGAAACAACGATATGAGAAAATCATTGATCGGTTGCCTCCTACAAATCCCACATTGGGCATTGAGCCTGTAACCTGGGCATGTGCTCTGACTGGGAATCAAACCTGCAACCACATTGCCACGCTGGCTGGACAGTTTTGACTTTCTTTAAGGAATCAGGGGAAAATGTGTTACAAAACTCCATGTTTACTTCCTAATGCAGAAGCAAGCTTGAAGAACCAGGCAAAAATTTTGGCAGGGAGTGGGAAGGGATGGGGACATTTAATTTTTCTGTCTCACTCTAGATCTATAGAATCAGAATTTTTGGGCGTAGGTCACATAATTCTTTATTCCCAGGTCATTTTGATGATTAAACAAATAGATGTTGGGACCACTGTTGGAATATCCCAAGAATTGATTGACTTCAGAATTAGAAAAATAGCATGAAGTTTAGTAGTCCTTATATCCAAATGATAGAAGGATTTTTACTTAAATTGTGAATAACACATTGTGGTAATAATTGGAAATGTCTATATAATGTTTTTAACAAGTAAAAGTGTACTTTTGGAATCTCAACAATTGTTGTTCAGTTTAAAAGTACATATTGAAGTTAAGTTACCTTTTGTGTAACGTTTTCTTTTTCTCTCCCCTTAGGAACTAAACAACTGAAACACATTTTATTAAAAGATGTGGACACTATTTTTGAATGTAAATTATGCCGAAGTCTCTTCAGAGGATTACCAAATTTAATTACCCACAAAAAATTCTACTGCCCACCAAGTCTCCAGATGGATGACAGTAAGTTTCAGTCATTTATTCAGTTATGCATTTTACAATTAAGTATCCTTATATTTCAACTATGTGTTTGTGTTAAATTATGGATATCCATTTATGGATAATGATAGAAAATAAAATTAAATACTTGGCTCAATGTTATATTCAGTTTCTTAGATATGGACTTTTATACCTGCGCTTTTCATTTGGATTTTCCTGTAGATATATGAGGTTAGATTTATAAGTATATTTATTTGTATTAAAATATTGAATATTTTTTTAATATTCATATGAATCATATAGTTCATAGTCAGGATTTATGTAAGTTACAGTACTAAATCTTGAGGGGATATTGGCATTTTTCATCTTTACTTCTTTAATATCATGTTACCCGATATGACTGATCATTTACTAAGATTCCTTTTAGATGAATAAGAAGGTTAAATGAGTAAATGAGTTGATTTTATGGGAATGGTAGAGAGTGTTAATCTTTCTACTGTTTTCTGGGTCTTGATTTGTTCTTGGTAAAATTTATTTAGAACAGTAATTTTTATCAGAAATTGGATTGTATTGTGGGCTAAGTTGAGATCTGAAATAACTTAATGTGAAGAAGACAGATAGTAGGCAGGTAAAGTGTTTGTGGAACCAGATGTTTGTTGAATGAAGTGTATTGCCCCTGTATAAGTAAGTTGCTGTGATGATGTTATTTTCTTGCTTTAAAGAACTCATATAAATTCCTTAAAATATTTTAGTAATAGCTTACTTTCATAATTTTTGTTCAGGGATTTAACTCTTTGTGGATTTACAAAATATGGAACTTATTTTGCCAGTTTGATACTATATTGCATTGTGGATTTTGTGCGTTTTTAAATTTAAACTTTTTATGATGGGGTTGAAATACAAACTTCAAATATCAGCATGAAACTGATTTAAAGCATTATAAGACATAAGTGAAGTAAAAATTTCATACTTGGATACTGCTGTTAGGGATACATACTATTTTTTAATTGAGATATAAATGAAAAGATTATAAAAATATATCATTGAGATAGATATAATTAAGAAGCCTATAAAGATTAGTTTCAAATCTAACTTTTTAATTAAAATACCATTAAAAATAAGTTAATTTTCTGGTAGTTAATCCTTGTTATTTTTAAAATATATATATTTTATTGATTTTTTACAGAGAGGAAGAGAGAGGAACAGAGAGTTAGAAACATCGATGAGAGAGAATCATCGATCAGCTGCCTCTTGCACACCCCCTACTGGGGATGTACCCGCAACCAAGGTACATGCCCTTGACCGGAATCGAACCTGGGACCTTTCAGTCCGCAGGCCGACGCTCTATCCACTGAGCCAAACCAGTCTCGGCAATCCTTGTTATTTTTTAGTATGACTTAGGGAAATACAGGGTGTGGCAAAAGTAGGTTTACAGTTCTGAGTATGTGAAACTACAGTTTATTCTTATATTTTTATTTATTAATTATTGCATATTTCTATACAAACAACTTTTACCCAATGCTGTAGGTAAATGGATTTGTAAGATTATTGTGCTCCCTTCTTGGCAATACTCATTCTAGAGATACTGTTGTGAAAGTGTTATTCTTCTTATAGAAACTTTATCCATTTTAAAAAGGAATCACATAAGAAGAGCTATAATGAGTCATATCTTGTTTACTAAACTTATAGGTAATATGCTGTATTTAATAAGTAATGGCTTTAATTTAGAGTTATATGTGGAAATATAACTAGTGTTAGACAACTCTGTTCCAATAGGAATATTTAGTTCCCTATAGAGGTTGTAATTATTATACAAGTAAATAAAACTGTTTTTGGAATAAATCCATGGTTTTTAATAATTTGTTTTAATAGAATTGTGTTATGTTAAGGAGACACCTAATAGGACTGGGCTTAGCAAATATTTCTATATATCATGTTACTCATCTGTACTAATAAAAGGGTTATATGCTAATTAGATCTGGTCAACTGGGCATCTTCTGGTCGTGCAGTCCTCCTTCTGGACAAATCACTGTGGTGGGGTCTGAGGCAGAGGCGATTAGGGTCAATCAGGCCAGCAGGGGAGCTGGGGAGAGTGGTTAGGGGTGATCAGGCCTGCAGGAGAGGACTGTTAGAAGTGATCAGGCTCGCAGACAGAGAGGTTAGGGGCGATCAGGCAGGCAAGTAGGTGAGCAGTTAGGGGCCAGCAATCCCAGATTGCGAGAGGGATGTCTGACTGCCTATTTAGGCCCAATCACTGTGGGCTAAACTGGCAGTCAGATATCCCTTGAAGGGTCTCGGGTTGAAGAGGATCCAGGCTGGGGTGAGGGGTCCTGACCCCCATTCACGAATTTCGTGCACCGGGCCTCTAGTGTTTATATATTTTCCTTTTCATTTCCACAAGTATGTCTCTATACAATTAGAGTAATTTGTTATGGGTAAGGTTAATAGGAATGCTGTTACATTTTCTAAAAAACTAACTTTTATATGTAGTAACATTCTTCATTATGTTTTATCCATTTTAGGTTATGAAAACTTTGATTTGCCTTTGGTTGCCTAAAAATATGAAATATTTTATTGTTTAGGATGCCCATGTGCTTATGTATTTTATAGTAAGGGCACTTAAAAGTGGAAGTAGCTCTTCTGTTGCATCAATTTCTTATCTTTTGCATACTGTTGAGGTCTTAAATTAAAGCAAATTTTAGTTTAATACTAGTTTTTATCTTCATAAAATACTGAAAAGAGATAATACTGTTATAAAAATGAACATGAACCAGAAATATAAATTTTAAGATAGCCATTCATGATACATTAAAAAATATTAGAAGGCTATATAGCAGGCTAATTATTCCGGATTAAAATGCTGTTATTTTTTCTTAACAGACCTTCCTGATGTAAATGATAAACAAAGCCAAGCCATAAATGATCTCCTAGAAGCCATATATCCAAGTGTGGACAAGCGAGAATATATTATTAAGCTAGAACCCATAGAAACTAATCAAAATGCAGTGTTTCAGTATATTTCAAGGACTGATAATCCTACTGAAGTCACAGAGTCAAGCAGTACTACTCCTGAACAAACTGAAGTTCAAATACCAGAAAGTGACACTGACCAATCTAAAACAGTACCAGTTACAGTTACAGAGGTGGAAACCGTAGAGCCCCCTCCTGTTGAGATGGTTGCAGATGAAGTTGCACCCACACCTGATGAACAACAACCTCAGGAATCACAGGCTGACTTGGAAACTTCTGACAATTCTGATTTTGGTCACCAATTGATATGTTGTCTTTGTAGAAAAGAATTTAATTCCAGACGAGGTGTTCGTCGTCACATTCGAAAAGTACATAAGAAAAAGATGGAAGAATTAAAAAAGTACATTGAAACACGAAAGAATCCAAACCAAACCTCTAAAGGACGCAGTAAGAATGTTCTAGTTCCATTAAGTAGGAGTTGTCCAGTATGTTGTAAATCATTTGCTACAAAAGCGAATGTAAGGAGGCATTTTGATGAAGTTCATAGAGGACTAAGGAGGGATTCAATTACTCCTGATATAGCAACAAAGCCTGGGCAACCTTTGTTCCTGGATTCTGTTTCTCCTAAAAAATCTTTTAAGACTCGAAAACAAAAGTCGTCTTCAAAGGCTGAATACAATTTAACCGCATGCAAATGCCTCCTTTGCAAGAGGAAATATAGTTCACAAATAATGCTTAAAAGACATATGCAAATGGCCCACAAGATAACTCTTTCTGGGACAAACTCTAAAAGAGAGAAAGGCCCTAATAATACTGCCAACAGTTCAGAAATAAAAGTTAAAGTTGAACCAGCAGATTCTGTAGAATCTTCACCCCCTTCCATTACCCATTCTCCACAGAATGAATTAAAGGGAACAAATCATTCAAATGAAAAAAAGAACACACCGGCGGCACAGAAAAATACAGTTAAACAAGACTCTGAAAGCCCTAAATCAACCAGTCCGTCTGCTGCAGGTGGCCAGCAAAAAACCAGGAAACCAAAACTTTCAGCTGGCTTTGACTTTAAGCAACTTTACTGTAAACTTTGTAAACGTCAGTTTACTTCCAAACAGAACTTGACTAAACACATTGAGTTGCACACAGATGGGAATAACATTTATGTTAAATTCTACAAGTGCCCTCTTTGCACTTATGAAACTCGTCGGAAGCGTGATGTGATACGACATATAACTGTGGTTCATAAAAAGTCATCCCGCTATCTTGGGAAAATAACAGCCAGTTTGGAGATCAGAGCTATAAAAAAGCCCATTGATTTTGTTCTAAATAAAGTGGCAAAAAGAGGCCCTCCAAGGGATGAAGCAAAACTTAGCGATTCAAAACATGATGGCACTTCTAACTCTCCTAGTAAAAAGTATGAAGTAGCTGACGTTGGTATTGAAGTAAAAGTCACAAAAAACTTCTCTCTTCACAGATGCAATAAATGTGGAAAGGCATTTGCCAAAAAGACTTATCTTGAACATCATAAGAAAACTCATAAGGCAAATGCTTCCAATTCACCTGAAGGAAACAAAACCAAAGGCCGAAGTACAAGATCTAAGGCTCTTGTCTGGTGAGGAACAGTTAACAGAGTTTTGCTTTTTTCTCCCCATCGAACTAAAAAAATCATTTGACCATAATTTATAGCTGGTTCCATTTTAACACATTTGCTTCCATATATCTTATGGCAGTGGGAACTGCAAGAGTAATGCACATATTGCATTTCCTCTTCAGTGACCGTTATTCCAGTGGCTTGGGAACAAAAGTTAACTTCAGAACTTACCTTCCACAGGACAATGCAATGTAGTTCTAGGTAGATGGCACAGGGTCAGTGCTTTCCTCTCTGTGTTGTAAATATACATTTATATTGGCTTATGTTTACAATAGAAGTCGTCTGTTTAACTTTGCACAGGTTTAATTTGATTCAGTGACTTAGTCTACTAATAAATGCATTGTAGGAAAGTTAAATATATTAGAAGAATGAATTTGTGAAGGCGATAATTATAGGGAAAAAGTCCTTTGAGGCACTGTAATTATTGTAAAAATTAATCTGTGACGGCTAAATAAAGTACTGCACTAAAAAAAAAAATCCCCAAATTGAATTTAGAATGATTAGCATTATTATTTACATTTAACATAGTGCTTCTAGGCAAAGGGGGAAACTTGATAAAAGTTTGGAATTTCTTTTTCCTTCTCCTTGGGAGTATGTGTCAGTTACCATTTTTAAGTTTGATCTATGAGAAGAATGATTACTTAGATCCCAAATCCTCTTATTCTTCCCTTTTTTATTTAACCTTTTTGGTGATCATTTAAAAAATATAGTTAATATTATGAAATAGGGATTAAAAATTTTTTTTGGTGTGGTTGTGCATTGCAAGAAAAGTGAAATCCCTGTTTGGAAGAAAGAAAAAATAAGACTTTTTTTAGGAGATTTTGGAACAAATACAGATTTTTTAAAAATGCAATATAAAATAAGGAGTAGATTCCCTATCCTTTTTTTTTTCTTCAAGTCTCTCTATAGTTTTAATTTAAAATTTACCTCCAGTCCCTATGTCCCTGAGTTAAGGCAAGTAATATATTTAATTAGTATTAAGTTAGTTTTGAATTCAGGTCCTTAAGAGTGCTGAGTAGGTTAAATGTTGTGGTTTGATTATAACATTTTTATTTTTTATTTTTGTGGAAAACTTGTGATGAAACCATTCTTTAGAAGTGATTTACTATTGTATAATTTTAAAAACAAGCTTTGATTGGTGAACTCAAAAGTGTTCATTTATTCCATTTCTCCTCAGATAACTTCAAGTGATGTACGAAAAGGTTTGGAGTTCATATTTGTGGAAAGACTTTAAATTGGTGTTAGAACCACTAAACGTCTTCAAATGGTACTATGAGAAAAAAAGAAAAGCATTTTCATAAATATTTGACTGTAACTGCTGTTTTCTCACTGAAAGGATAATTATAACCACTTGTTTCAAAGGCTCTGCCTTTCCCAGCACTTATAACTAGCTGTGACATTTACATATTGTCATCACAGTCCATCAGCTAACCAGTGTCTACAAAAATGTTGCAAATTTTGTTTTTCAAACAATTTGCTGATTAAAGCTATCAACAACCTGAAGAAAATATCACCACTGGTGATTTTTAAATTGACAAAGACTTGATATCTTAGTGATTTTAGTTTTGTTCCACTTCATTTGGCAAAATTTTCATCTGGATTGTACAGATATCTGGTTTCCTAGTGAGTGTATGTTATAACCAAAAGACAAATTAGTATCAACACATTATACGTATTTAGCTTATTAATTATTGGTAATTATTTTTACATTCGTTTATTTCTAACTTGTTCTGCAGCACTTAAATGTTTGGAAGTTTCATTCTAAAACATATACTTACAGGAAAGTTCCAGTTCATTTTCACCCATGATCATTACATTTTTCATTTGTAAACATCTGAGGTTTTTATGAAAATTTAACATTCCCCTATTTTTCTTTAAATTTTATACAAAGCACTTTAATGATAGATGCAACTTAATTTTTTTCAGTTTCTATTTTTTTAAAAGACCACACATTTACTAATGTTAATATGAAGGTAGTAAATAGCTTACCGATATTTTATGGATGCTGACAATCCATGCACAACCACTTCTTATGATACTAGTTTATTTCTTTAAATATTGCTAAAAAAAAAGGCAGGTGGGGTGTAAACCCTGATTTTTTTCTCCCAAGTAAAATCTGAAATGACCACTTTAGATATTTGATTCCTACTGTAAAATTTGGAAAATAATGAATTCTTGTTCATTTTTATAATCAAGATTTTAGGAAAAACAGAAGTACACCTATCTTTATGAAATTTTGGGCAGGTTTTGTGTATCAATCTTTTGTACTTTTTAGGGAATATTTTATTTTTTAGTAATTTTTGTCAAATTATAATTTTAAAAGGTACAGCAGAGAATATACCATGTTTTTATATAGGTTCATACCTGTACTTAGGAGGGACCCTGTCCATCTATATACTTTTGTATAAAATTTTAAAATGTTGAAGATCCACAAGGTCATAATAAAATACTTCTAGAGCTAGAGAAACATTTACCCTCCCTAGTGCTTTGCACTAAAATATACTGTGAAAGGAAACTAGAAAGACTGTAACTGTTGCTGGAAATGTTCTATATTGAATGTACATGCTCTTGTTGGAAAAATGTACTATATGTGATGGAAATAAACCAGACTTGGAGTTATTTCAGCTAAATGTGCTTCAACAAAGGTGCATTGGTTGAAACTTAAATGTTTTATTATCAAATTTAAATTTATTCAGTGACTATGAGCAGCTACACTTGAATTATATCTTGATAGTTTTATTTTTAAAAATTAGAGTTATAATTTCTCTTTAATTTAAAAACAGATTTACTTTTCCACATATGGAAAACTTGTACTTATAGGTCTAACTTTAATGATTAATAGTGTAATATATTTAGGGAACTAAATGTGTAGGTGGTATTTTCATTTATAAACCATCTTCTTTAGTTGCACATTATTAAACATGTATGTTTGACTTTTGCAAAGTGTTATCTTTTATGCATTCCTACACACAAGACATATCCCAAAGATATTTTCCAGACTTAAGTACCTAAAACCAGTGAAAAGATAAGAGAATTCTTAAAAAGCTTGGGTTAGCTATTTACTACAGCCTTTCTTCTGTATGTTAGACTTTTCTTCTCTGCTTTACTTCTTAAATACTAGATGGAAGAAAGAGGGGAGCCCAATTGCTAGAATTTTCTTCACTCACCTGTTTCCACATGTTTTCTCTGTCATAAACCTGGGGCTACACAGGAATTTAGAAGGAGAGACAGAGGGTTCAAGGACTGTCAAAAATATTATGTGAGTCACTGAGAAAAATAAAACTTTGTCAGGACTGGTTTACATTAGAAGGGCCTAGAGAGATTAGGAATATTTATCACAATAACCAAACTAACAGATCATGGCAGACATAGAAGTTAGAGGCTAACCGGGGACCAGTTTAGAAAGGTAGAATGAACAAGTAAGTGATTTGAAACTCTTTATTCTTCCTCTTCCTTTCTGGTCTTCATTCTTATTTTTTGGTTTTATTTTGAATCTTGTTCTCTGTCACCTCAGAGGCTTAGGTTTGAGCCTCTTGAGAAGAAGCCTAGGAAATTGGTGCTGGAAGCCATTTTGCATGTAGGCTATATAAACAAATATTGATAGCACATTTTCTTCTTGGTGTAGGGTGGTAAAAGAACCATCAAAAACTGCTTATAATATATTAAGAACTATTTCTGGCTATAGATAATAACCGCCAATTGGCTCAATTAAGAGTTTTTCTTTAGAACCCATCTTTCTTCCTGAAGATACGGTCCTCTCCTAAGTGTGATGAAAAGTAGAAACAAAAGATATGGCTTACACTTCAATTTCCTCAGTTTGGATAGTACAAGTGAGGGCTGGATGAGGTATGGCTGACACTGGGCAGGTATTCATTGGCAGATGTACCTTGAATGCACAATGACTTGGTTCATGTCTCTTATTTTTTCTTCTTTATTCCCTATTTCAAGAAAAAAACATTGAAGAATACATACATATTCTTGGAAAATATATATAAATTACCCATATTTAATTTTTAGCTTAGTTTTGTATATATGAGTCAAGTTTTTTATTGACACAGATTGCTTGCATTGTTTAAAAGTACCTTAACAATTTTTAGGAATATGATTTTTGTGTTGTTTTATGGTCAATAGTCTGTTCTCAGTTTGTTTTAAAGAGTCTGTGGATGCAGTAGCAGCGGGAGGGGGGCATGGAGGGGTGTTGTTCCTTTGCTGTGGCTTGAGGCTGTGGGTATAGAAAGAGGAATATCCCATTACAACTAGGTGTTTTGACAAGTAGTTATGAAGATAGAGAAGCATAAGTGGATATCATTTATTGTTGTGAAGTTGTAAAAGATCTCTTCAAATAACATGACCACTGAAGATGAGATAGGAATACTTCTAAAACTTTGAAAATGAGGTTTCCAGGTTTATTGCAGTGGGCTGTGGAAGTATTCCAGATCCTTAGGAGTTTTAGAAGTCACTTATTTAACGGACTCCATAGATTACCAGAATTATGACTTAGCCATGGTTCTGTTAGTTGATCTGAAACCATGCCCTAGGATATGTGTAGCATGCTGTTGGCCGTGCTGTTAGACAAGATCCTTCAGTACTCTGTCACTCTTTTCCTCTTCTCTGACTTTAAGAGCTAACCAAAACCTCAGGACTGAGGAGGAGTAGGGATCAGCAGTCTAAGCACTGTTATTAGTTTTTTGGCTTCTAAGTCATCAGGGACATGATAGAATGCAGAATAAAACATGTTTCATTTAAAGTCACAATTATTTTTCCCTTTTAACTTCCCAAATTTATTTCTCTTAAAATTTTTTTTCCCCCTGTAGACTTTTCCTTTCTCTCATGTTTTGAGCTTCCAAGTCCTATCTTTCCTGTTTTCTCTTCTGGGTAACAAGAGATCTTAGAACCAAGATAGCTAAAATGTTTTGTGAGAAGGCAAGAGGGTGTGGAGTTAGCTCATTTCCTCCTGAATCTTAATGTTCTATATTCTATTTGTCAGGTTTGTTATTTAATTTTAAACTTTTTCCTCTGCATATGTTCACTAGTGTACCACACACAGAGGGGAATACAGGTGCATCTGGTTGGGAAAATGCCCAAAATTGGTGGTTTTGCTGTGTGCCCATTCAGCAGAATTAATTTGCTTGATTGTGTGTTTTTGAAGTCAGGGTCTATGTCTTGATAATTTTGTTTAGTGCCTAGCATATTTGATGTATACCAGGCTCTTTAAATAAATGTTTGATACTGATATTAAAGTAAGCAGTAGCCTTTTCTATCTCAAAACCATGTTGTCATATACTTTGACACTTTGGGTCTTAAGTTCATAAATTTTTACTATCTTAGTATTGATAGATTTCACTGATTTTAGGAAACATCACCAGTACTAAAATGAGAGTTCATGGTAGTAAAGAGAATTCCTAGCTAATAATAATGAATGTTCACGGAGTGCTTATTGTATGCCAAGCACGCTGCTAATCCTTTCCATGCATAGTGCCCCTAATTCACCAACAACTCTCTCAAGTAAGAACTGCTACTTCATTTTCCTCATTTTGTAGTACAGAAAATTGAAACTTAGAGAAGTTCAGTGATTTATTCAAGTTCACATCAGTAGTGTCTTACAGAATTGAGGCTTGATCGGTATACCTAACATTTGGACATTTGCAAAGCACATTCACTACATTACCTTATTGGCAGTTTAGTGTAATGCTTTGGAGCCAGATTAGTTGGTGAAATTTCTGGATCCATAAATTATTTACTGAGTGACATTGTGCAAGTTACTTAACCATTTTGTGCTCTAATTACCTCACCTATAAAATCGGGATCCCAGTACTTCTTAACCTCATAAGCTGTTGTGAGGATAAAATGAAAAACACATTTAAAATACTTAGAACAGCCGAAACCGGTTTGGCTCAGTGGATAGAGCGTTGGCCTGCGGACCGAAAGGTCCCAGGTTTGATTCCGGTCAAGGGCATGTACCTTGGTTGCGGGCACATCCCCAATAGGGGGTGTGTAAGAGGCAGCTGATCAATGATTCTCTCTCTCTCTCATCGATGTTTCTAACTTTCCTATCCCTCTCTCTTCCTCTCTGTAAAAAAAAATCAATAAAATATATTAAAATACTTAGAACAGTACATGGCATGTTACAATAAATGTTAGGATTACTGTAAGTGATGAAAATGTGGGAATTTTTTTATTACCTCAAGTTTAGAAAGTTTTAGAGAAAACTTTATCACTATACGTCATATTTTAACTGCTACTTTTATTTAATTGAGACAATGTAATTATAATTTTCTATCAGTTCTTTTCTAATCAGGTATTACTAGCTTATTATTCTTACTCATAAGTGTTTATCTTGCAAAAGGTGTTAGGTACTTGTAAACATATTTATTGTAAGTTACACTTTATTTTTATGGTTACTCCCAGAGTAACCATCTTCTTAAAATTCTCATTCCTATGTGTTCTGTCACCCCAATATTTTATTCTTGGTCATGTATAAAATATTGATATGGAATACATATTAACATAGCTGAAATATTTCTGTAAAACAAAAGTAGATATGTGGTATTATTTGAGAAAAAGCATTCAATTATGGAAAGAGTGGATTCTTCAGAAGAGCATGCTTTTGGCTAAGTGAGGAGTTTCTTTGGTGAGTGTGTTATGAAAAGATAAGAAATAACACTTTTCAACAGTCTTGCCAATGGTAGTCATTAGTGGCAGTATTCCAAATTTCAGCTGAGGCCCAGGTACTGTTAAATTATCTGCTGAGAGAGTTTACCCACACATTGACAGTTATTGATTTAGCTTTTTTTAAATCTCCCGAGGATACGTTTTTTTTGGAGAGGAATAGAGAGAGATCAATTGGTTGTCTTCCATACAAGCCCCCACTGGGGAGCGAACCCGTAATCTAGGTATATGCCCTGACTAGGAATTGAATCCACTACCCTTTGTGGTGCACAGGACACTCCAACCAACTGAACCATGTGGCCAGGGCTGATCTTGCCTTTTTTTTTTTTTTTTTTTAACAATAAGCTGATGAATTTAGAAATTTTAGTGTTTAGGGACTGGTATAATTTGCAACACCAGAGAACCTTGTTTCTAGGTTTGGAACTTCAGATCAAGTGTGTGGCTTCTTAATAATTCTGGTATTCCAACTACTTTTGTCAGGTGTCTGGAGCATATTTCTGGCACATGGAATATTGTAATGTTTAAACAATAGAATGGTGTGGTTGAAAAAATAGCCAGACCAAATAAAAAGCCCCATTTGGAGTAGTTGGAGCAATAATAACTTGCAATGTATTTGGGTGTCCTGTTCTACATAATCTGATAACACTTTCACTACAAAATTATGTGATGATGATATTCAGAGGAGAAATTAATACATCAGAATGAACCAAAATGAACCTTAAGTGCATGTAACCCATATTACAACTCAGGTTTTTAATCCCTTTTATCTGTGGGATTATCCTGAAAGTAAATTAGTGCTGAGAAGTAGAACTGTGACTGTAGTCAAACTTCCTAAGTTGTACAAAGTATTTTTTTAACCTGAGGCTGTTTTGGGTGGCTTTGGTAGATCTGAACCCCAAAGTACCTGCTAGTTGTGACTGGTAGCTTTTATTTTGGATGGGAACAAAAACCAAATACTTTTCTAAGAAAAAATAGGGAAGCACTAGGAATATTGTATGCTCAAGTGACTGAATGATATGGAAAAAAATAAGGATTTTTATGTAGTTTCTTTGAATTTTTGAGAGACAGTTTGTTAGGGTTGTTTTATATAGCTTTGTAGGAGCGTGGTTATGTCATTTTCATGCCTTTTGGTCATTAGATGTTTATGGAGTTCTAACCTGTTAACTAGATCTAAGTAGCACAATATCTTTAAACCACAGATGCTACAAGATGGAAGTACTAGTAAAACCCACAGTGGCTTGGATCACCAGCCACCAAACAACTTGCCAAGTCTTCTAATTGCAGGTGTGAGAATGCATGTGCGTTCATGTATACAAATACTGGGCTATATTGTATGTGTGTGAGTGTGTGTGTGTGTGTGTGTGTGTGTGTGTGTATTGGTTGTTGTTTTTTTGTTTGCAAACACAGAGTTACTTGGTCTGTAGCTTGTAAGGAGGGGTTTATTGGAAGGTTTTATGTGGAGAAATAAGGGAGATAGAAGTGGCCAGGCCTTATAGGAGGAATCTAGGAGTTTTTGTTCAAACTGGCTTCACCACGTAGATTTCATAAACTGGGGGGGAAATGCAGTTCTAGTGATTGGGTACCCCCCTTTTAGCAGCAGAAGTATTGCTTCTCTGCTGCTGTTAGCCCTTTTTAGACTCTGCTTTTACTTTTTTTTAAAAAAAAACACAAAACACAAAAACGAATTACCACATTCTATACCTTCTCAATGTGGTTATTACTGCCTCATTACTTCTGCATATCTTCTCTGTGTCTTTCAGCTACTTTCCCTCTGCATAGAGCTTGAGATCAGACTCCGGTAAGAGAAGGTGTGATTGGTTCAGTTAGGTTGGGCTCCTCTCCTAGCCAGACTTCTTGATAGACTGCTGGCCATAGGCTGTTCCTCATTGACTGGCTGCTCTTGGGACAGGTGCCCTCTGTTGGTTTTATCATTGATGATCACGGTGGCAGAGTCAGTGGAATAAAACAGCCCTGGGCCCAATGAAAGGAGTCTTTTTCTGAAATATTATATATTTGATTTTAGAGAGGAAGGGAGAGGGAGAGCTAGATAGAAGCATCAGTGATGAGAGAGAATTGTTGATTGGCTCCCTCCTGCACGTCCTCTACGGCAGACTGAACCCACAACCCTGGCATGTGCCTGACAGGGAATCTATGTCCTCTGGTTCATAGGTTGATGTTCAACCAGTAGCCACACTGGCCGGGCAAAGGAATCTTTCAATGGGAATTTTTTACAGAAGGACTCTGGATAGCCATGTAATAATCGTTTTAGTACATGTCTTTCTTCCATTTTAAAGGTGATAGAATTAAAGGTAATCTATGGGCCGAAACCGGTTTGACTTAATGGATAGAGCGTCGGGCTGCGGACTGAAAGGTCCCGACTTCAATTCCGGTCAAGGGCATGTACCTTGGTTTCAGGCATATCCCCGGTGGGGGGTGTGCAGGAGACGACTGATTGATGATTCTCTCTCATCGATGTTTCTAGCTCTCTCTTCCTCTCTGTAAAAAAAATCAATGAAATATATATTTTTAAAAAAAGATAATCTATGGGCTTGACTTTTATATCAATGCATCATCAACAATCCTTTCCATTCCTAGAAAATGTGAGAAAAACTTTGCTGATCAGCATCTGCAGTTCTTTTCCTGAACTTCCTGATGCTGTTTCCATCTTTGGCTTTGCAGATTCATGGACAGCCTGAAGTTTTCCCTGAGAAAGAGCCATTACATTTCCTGTAACAGCTTATTAGGCCATTCTGTCAGTTGCTGCTATTTTCCAGACACCCACAATTATGCTGCACAGTTTGAGTTGGTGATTTAGTGAATCCTTAAAATATTGCTTCTGCTTTTCTACATGTACTTTCCACATTTAGGCTTACTCTGCAATAGCTACTTTATGTCCTCTCATTACTTCCTTCACCAAAAGACACTAGTGAGTGTCCTTCATGTAGTTGGCACTATTTCATTCTTTTGGGGATACAGAATCATACTATGGTTAAAGCGGGGTGTTTTAAGTATCTGCAGACCCAAGTTCAAGTTCTGACTCCTTCACTTACTGTCTGTGTAGTTTGGGCAAGTAAATTATTTTTTTTATAAACTTTACTTTTCTTGTCTGTAAAATGATATTAGAAGCTACCTTATAGGTATGTTTGTTGTGGGAATTTATAAAAGTTTAAGTATATATTATATATAATATACTTAGCACAATGCCTGACTTAAGTAAGAGCTCAATAAATATGTATTATGGCTGTAGTGATCACTAAAATTGTTGCCAGTTTGCTGCTGAAATACTTTCTAGCACTTAGTTTCTGGTTATCTTGCTTTGCCATTTAATGTTCGTTGCCCTTTAGTTGGCATTAATCCAACTGTTTCATGAAAAGTCAGATGTAACATCTGTGATAAAGCCAAGATATACACAGTTACTAAGTTAAAAGGTTTTATGGGTCTTCAATATGTTGCCATTTTTTTTTTTTGCAGCACCTTTGACTAATTACTGAAGGATTTGTAGAACTTTTGATAGGATTTTTCTTTTTTGTGATTGTCTTATAGAACAATGTATAGTTTAGGTAGTGAAACTCAGCACCTTTTTTATTTTATTTTTATAAACATTAGTCTATGGATACAGGAACATAATCTCTTTCAACTTTACAAGCAAGAATTATGTCTTCTCATTGCCTCGCAGTAAACCTGGCATAAAACAAGTGCTAAGAGCATGTTGAAGGGAGGAAAGAAGGAAGATAGGAACATTAGCATCAATTATTTTATTATTAAGGCTTATCATTAGTCTACAATACATCTTTGCTTTTAAGCTTCTTTCCCCAGTACTTCATCATCAAATATACAGGGTATCCCCCCAAAAAATATACACACATTAACAGCTGATAGCTCAAAAATTTTAATATGTTTTTATTGATTTCAGAGAGAGGAAGGGAAAGGTAGAGGGAGATAGAAACATTAATGATAAGAATCATTGTTAGGCTGCCTCCTGCACACCCACTACTGGGGATCGAGCCCAAAACTCAGGCATGTGCCCTTCCCAGAATCTAACCGTGATCTCACGCTTCATGGGTCGACACTCAACCTCTGAGCTATGCCGCCCGGCCTGATACCTCAATTTTGAAAATAAAATGTTTAATTTTATTTTAATAAACACTGCCTTTATAATTGTTCAAAGTGTGTGTACACTCTATATATCACTTCTCTACCTCCAAGCTCCTCTTTTTTCTGTTACTGATGTCTTCTGTTACCTGCCTTCATGGCTACTAAATATTGGTGACAGATTCAAACTCATGGGAGTGCCGTATTGACTGTATCCCCTGATAACTAGTCCATAATCAATTATATACTATATGGGTATATACTTAGTGATTCTTTAATAATTATTTTAAAGATATTTTTAGGAGATCTGTGTCTTGATCACTGTTGATTCCCCGGGCCCTAGAATAGTTCCCAGTTCATAATAGGTACTCAGTAAATATTTCTTGAATGAATGAACAATGTAGGCCATGTTTATGCCATCCACTTGTGAGCCATCTGCAGTTATTTTCTATCTCTACACTTGTATTGAAGGTTCATGTGAAGGGCATTTCTGACCATATAAATGCTAACTCTGATGGCTTTTCATCTTGTTGGACCTTTCTACAACCATTAATGCTTGCAAATTTACCTTTCCCATGTTTTCATGCTCACTTATTACTGGTCACCTTGGGCCAGTCTCAGCATGGTATTACATCCAAAAAGCACACACCAAACAAACAAACAAACAAAAAGCAGACAAGCTCAAAATTTTTTGGAAAATAATGAACCTTTCTACTATTTACAGAAACCTTCTAAGGTGGTCGAAAGGTACAATTACATAAAACTTAAGCAAACTTCACAGAAGTTCTCTTTATTCATCTCTCCTCCCAAATTCTTACATGGTTTGGCAGCTCCCTCCAATCTCTCTTCTGTAGCCTTTTCCCCCAAACCTGTAAATTGTCTACAAAAAACCCCTTGTTCACTTTTCTCATCTTCTGGTCTCTTATTTTCTTCAAAGAGTAACTCACTCTGCAGTTTAAATCATTTTAGTTTCTTGGTTTCTTCCAGGTTTGTTTTGTTTCGTTTCCTCACTCCCCATTATCCTCAGTATTCCAAAAGTCTGGGAATATCCCCTTGATGCAACTGGTTTTCCCTTACCAACTTCCTTTGTTTGATTTTAATCAATCTTAAAGCTTTATATGAGACATTATCTCCTCCTTCCTGAATCGGGTTCAGCTGGTTTCCTCCTGGTGTGTTTCTGGAGTGCCTCACCTATAGCAATATTGAAATGATCTATTTGTGTCCCTCCTCTAGGCTATAAGCATCTTAAGGGGTAGAGCTCCTGTCATTTACTTACATACCTAGTATCTAGCATCGTATCTGGGATGTAGAGGATGTTGATAAATATTTATTGAGTTCATGTTCCTGTGAACTTGGATTCTACCTCTCTTGCCACTGGTTTTTATTTTGTTAATAGATTTTTAAATATGGATCAAAATTTTTCTTAGTCCCTTTCTTATTTTATACTCTCAGTGATTCATCCACTCCCAGAACATCACTTACCACTTCTGTGAAGATACCCCAGACTTATTTTTCTAGCCCGCCTATTCTTCTATTCTAAGACCTTATTTAAAAAAAAAAAAAAAAGACTACTGTTTTTTAAAGTTGCATGTCAGACATCTTCACATGGATATTTCTCCAGTATCTTAAATGCAACAGAAACTCAATAGAACAACTTATCTTCCCTTTATGGTTGTTTCCTGTCTTAATTATTCACATTTCTACCCTCCTACTTACCTAGGCTAATTAGAATCCTAGGAAATACTTGGACTTCTTTCTCTCTCTCTCACACTCTTTTACCTGATCAGTGATCCATGCCTGCCCATTTTACCTTTGAATGTTTTTCACATTTGGCTCCTCCCTTGCCATCTCCACTTTTAGTAGTTTAGTTTGGACTCTTATCTCTTTCCTACACCATTGCAATAGTCTCCTTACTGACCCTCTTTGTAATCTGTCTTCCAAGCTGCTGTCAGAACTATCTTCCTAAAACACAGATCTCTTCGTTACTCTAATAGCTTTTTTTTTTTTTTTTAATATGCCATTGACTGGAATTGAACCCAGGACCCTTCGATTCCCAGGGTGACACTCTATCTACTGAACCAAAGCAGCCAGAGTATTTGCCACTCTATGTGCATTGCTTTTGTTCATCACTTGACTAACTTACTCATTCTCAGGTCTCAGCTTAAATGTCACTTCTAAAGAAAGACAATTTAAACGATGTCTCCCTTGTAGTCTGTTTTTATGTTCCTTTATTGTCATCCAACATAGTTTGTAATTATCCTTATATCTTAAGACATTGTTTTGTTCAATGTCTCTTCCCACTGGGGAGATGTATGTAAGAGACTGGGAGGAGGGGGAAAAAAGACTAGGGAGAGTTATGTAGACCCTGTGTGTACCACAAATGCTTGGGACATAGAAATGTTTAAAAAAAAACAACATTTGCTGAATGAGTGGATGGCTTATCAGTACAGGCAAGCAGGAGATAGCAAAGGCAGAGAAGTTGCAGGGTCCTTGAATCTTCTATATTCTCAGAGTCCTTGGTTTATGTTCCAGCTATTCTGAAATTAGTATTCTAATTTAGCATTCTGAAATCAGCTTCTCCCTTCTGCATTTTGCATTTATTTCCATGAGGATGGGAGTCAAACACTATATTATCCCACACTCTAATTACCCCACATGCTAATGCTGATGTCACCAGCTGATTGGGGGGCCTTGATGGTGGCAGCTAGCTTTGTTTACCTGTTAAATTGATGCATCGGTGATGCCACAGACATGCTGTCAAACAGGTATTAGCTAGGCTGTGCTAACCCAGATTCCTTTTTAGTCTCTTGAGTGATGCAAGCCTTTGTACTATGCTGTATGCTAATTAAAGTGTTTATTACTTGTAGGACAAGCTGTGTTTGAAATGAGGGATTTATTTGCCTTTTAAGGATTGAAGATTTCATTTTAACAAACTTTTATTGCTAGAAGATGAAATAAGTTGTTAAAAATACTATCTAGGGACAGATTTACAATAATAAGCAAATTAATCCCCCCTTCTCCCTGCATTGAGCCTGCTCAAGTGTCAAAACTCTAAGAATCTCATGAGTATTTTTCAGATTTCACTGTTTTAGGCTGACTTGCTTCATCCATGCAGTAGCCATGTTGAGCTTCTAGTTTGCACAGGACAGAATTAGGAGCTAGGGTTACAGAGGTAAGACATGCAGTTCCTCCTCTCAAGTTTGGTGGAAAAGATACATTATAAGGATCCATAGCAGTGGATTGTTAATTATGAAAAGCTTTCCCTGACACTGAGGGAAAACTTCTCGTGATTTCTAAATTCATTCTTGAGTCAAGTTTCAAGTTAGCTGGGCAGAAAAACTTCCCAGGTAGGTACACCAAGGGAAGGAATGAGACAAGGCAATGGCCAAATCAAGAAAGAGCTTACGTGCCAAGTAGTAGTTTGAATTACATTTTCAAGATTAGGGGTAGCTGCTGAAGGGTTTTAATCAGGGACATCTGATAGCATTGAGGAGACTGGATTGGAGTGTAGGTAGAGGGAAATATTTGTGGTGGGGGGGAAAAATGGAAGCCAGTTTCAGAAATCTTAAGTGATAGCAGCCTAAATGTAGGTCATGCCAATGAGACCATGGAGATGGATACAGATACTCTACTTATTTCAGAAGTGGAGTTTTCCAGACTTGGGATGAAGGAGGAATTTAGCATAATTCTCAGGTTTGGGCATTTTGTTTGGGCAGGTGAGTGGTACCATTCTTTAAGGTAGGAAAAGGGGAGGAGGAAATATTGAATTAAAGTTTGGGTGTGTTGAGGGTGAGGTGTTTGTGGGACATCTACTTGGAGATGCTTAGGAGGAGGAGGATATACAGACTAGAGGTCAGGAGAGAGATTTCTCGGGGGCTGGGGACTTAGGAGTCATTATTGAATGTGTGGTGGTTGCAGCTATAGGTTTTGAAGACATTACCAGGAAGAGTAAATAGAAACAACATAACATAGCACTTCTCACATGTTTTTAGTTTATTATGTAATTTACTTCAGAGTCTTCCTATTTTAGTTTTTCATTTTGAAGATGATGTTTGGCTAGCACTGGGTTTCTCTGTCTCCTTACCCACCCTACCTCCCACCCTCTGCACCCACCACCATGTATAAAATCTATAATGTAACATATATTTGATAATAGTCTAAGAAGTACTGGATAGTTAAGTTATAATAATGTGGGCCAATCTATGTGTTGTATTTAGAGGGCTTTTATAAAGACCTATTTTAAAAGATTATTTATTTAAAAAGGAAATACCGAATTTTCAAAGATAAAACAATCTATTAGTATTCTTGGGTTGACAAGATTTGTTGAATCCCACAACTTTGATCTGTCCAGGAATTGATTACTTAATCCCTATGACTCTGACCAACGCAGAAACTATTTCTGAAAAGAAGGAGAAAGCCATCTGGGTAAATTAATAGAATCTGACATACTATATATGATACATTTAAGTAATTTAGTATCATTGCCAGATTCTACAGGAAAAACAATATGCTATTGAACATTGAAGAGATGATTTAAAATATATTAATTTTACTTTGTCAAGCTGCACTTTTTGGACCAGTGCATATTTAAAATAACAGTTAATAAAAACTAGGTTCTGCATTATCATACATGTTTTTGTGATCTTCCCAATTTCCTTTTATTGAATTTTTTGGGGTGACACTGGTTAACAAAATTATACAGGTTGCAGGTGCCCAATTCTACATTACACGGAATTGCGTGTTCCCCACCCCAGATCAAGTATCCTTCCATCACCGCTTATCCTCCTATACCCCCACTGACAGCTGCCAACCTGCTCTCTGTCTGTGAATCTGTCTCTGTTTTGCTTGCTTGTTCATTAGATCCCACATACAAGAGAAATATGGTACCTGTCTTTCTCTGACCAGGTTATTTCACTTAGTATAATGCTCTCCAGGTTTATCCATGCTGTTGCAAAGGATAAAATTTCCTTCTTGTTTTATGGCCAAGTAGTTGTGTAAATGTACCACAGGTTTTTTTTTTTTTTATCCATCCATCTACTGATGGACACTTGGCTGCTTCCAAATCTTGGCTATTGTAAACAATGCTGCAGAGAACATAGGGGTGCATGTATTGCTTTGATTGAGTGGTTCGTGTTTCTTTGGATAAATGCCCAGAAATGAAATTGCTTTCTGTCACCTCCTTTTTGAAGGGAGAACCTAACAATAAAACTTTAGATTTTGCCATCTAGATAACTACCAGCGTTCAATGGAGATTTTTGTCAGCTTTGAAACTGAAACGAAGCAGCCTGTTTACCCTGCCCCGGCCAAGGGATACTTACAAGGGTATGCAGAATGACTTTTAAGAAGTCAGCCCTGCTCAGGATACACACCATTAATCTACTATTAAAAGCGTAGGTCTATATCCCATTTGAGTATCCAACTTTAGATTAACTTTAAAAATGCCTTTAAAGAGAAGCTAATCCAAGGAGACTGTCAAATTTCTGTAGAGTAAATTATATGGGTAAGTTATGACTTGAAAACTGAAGTCAATAATAGAAGTGCTGACAGCCCTGACCGGTTTGACTCAGTGGATAGATCGTCGGCTGGTTTGGCTCAGTGGATAGACTGTAGGCCTGTGGACTCAAGGGTCCCAGGTTTGATTTCGGTCAAAGGCATGTACCTTGGTTGTGGGCAGATCCCCGAAGAGGGTATGCGAGGGGCAGATGATTGATGTTTCTCTCCCATCGATGTTTCTAACTTTCTATCCCTCTCTCTTCCTCTCTGTAAAAAAATCAATAAAATATTTTTTTTTAAAAAAAGAAGTGCTGACAGACTTGAACTAGAAGAGGATAGCAATAATAAAACAACATTTTATTATAATATTATAATCTATAGTAAAATAAGGAAAAACCTTCAAAGTTTTCCGTTCTGCTTTGAAAATGCTTTCCTTTTCTTTTGTTTTTTTTTCAACTTCAAATTAATCAATAATAGGCATCAGCATAAACCTCATATCCATGTTACAATAGCACAAGGCGCATTGCTGTAGCACAGAGTCATTTTAAGTCATAAAACTTTTAACTGATACCTGTTTCAAATCTTTCTTTTAAAGTAATTTGTTTTAAAACATTGATTTGATTTTTTTTTTCTGGCAAGCCTCTTTATACCCATTTTTACCTCAGTAAATCACTAAGAGATTATTGAATAAAGGTAATATGTATATTTAGGCTTTTCAAGGATTGTAACATAAATGAACAGTGGACTATGCTTAGAATATATACTTTCCACACTGAGGACTTTATTTGCTTAATAACTTCCATTATATTTGTTAATATTCTTTCTCATCCACTGTCATCATTTTACAGGTCAATTTTGTTTAGAAATCTCTTCCAAGATTTATCAGTGTTATAATTAAACACAAACACAATTTTTATAAGATAATGAATACCTTATGTTGCATATAAGCTGCCTAGACCACTGAGAGATAGAGGATACTTTTCTTTGTTCTGATTTGACTTGGGTTTTTTTTCATACAGTGCAATCCATAGGACTGTATTTCATTAACCAGATCCAATTTCCAGACTTAATCAGTGGGAAAGTAAAACTGGCACCTCTTGAATTAAAAGTTACATCTAGATGCATATTGATCTTGTATTTGAGCCTGTTCAATCACTTTTGATATATTACTAGCATGTCATCATCACTCCTTTGTAGTAATATTCTATGAAGAACATTTGGCAACCCGGTATTTAAAAAATGCTTCTAACACTTTTGCCAAGTTACTATTTAAAACCAAAGTATAACTAAATTGATCATCCTGCTATCAGAACTGACTCCCTTGCTGACTTTGTTTTGTCCATGCTATCATTGTCATTTTGCTTATCACACAGATTTTAAAGTTCTGTTTTTTTTCTATGAATCTGTACTTGATTACTCCAAACCATGCTGACCTCTTCCTCTGATAAACTTATAACACTTACCATTTATTTTTCACTTTCATTTTTTGTTATAGCATTGTGTAATCAGTGTCTCTGTTTTTATTTATTTTTTATTTAAAAAAATATATTGATTTTTTACAGAGAGGAAGGGAGAGGGACAGAGAGTTAGAAACATCCATCAGCTGCCTCCTGCACACCCCCCACTGGGGATGTGCCTGCAACCAAGATACATGCCCTTGACCGGAATCGAACCCAGGACCTTTCAGTTTGCAGGTTGACGCTCTATCCAATGAGCCAAACCGGTTTCGGCAGTGTCTCCGTTTTTAGACTCAAAACCTTTTGAGACCCAAGATTTACAGTTTTACTCTAGCATTAGAGTTTGAATGAGGGGTCCCAGGCCTGTCTGTCCCCATTCTCTCTTCCTGAGGAGTCAGTCGTTCGGTTTCTTTTCAGTGTCCTCTTCATGTCCTACATTTGTTGGTCTAAACCTTATCTTGCTCAACTTTTGACTACTGTGATTCTGTTAGTATCTTGTGTTGATGAAAAGTATGGATGATTTTAGAGATTCTTGGGCTAATTTTATGGAAATACAGAGAGATCTTTTTTTTTTAAAGCTCTTTTCTACTCAGGATTAATTTTTAAACTCTACCACAGAAATTCTTACCTCTTTATAATTGCTTTTAATAATATTTATTCATTTGTCAAACTATGTTTTGACAGTCTATATATCTTAGAAGCAATATTTTGGATATATAAAAAAGGAGGATTAACCAGACTTTTATTTGTGGTACAGAAAAAATCAACAACACAAGAAAAACTATCAATTTCATAAACATGAATTTTCTTCCTATACTCTCTTGCTTACTAGGTTGCTTTTATAGCTTAATGGGAACAGAGCAGACAGAAATGTAAATGATTATATCATATTATGTATGTCACTGCAAAGTAAGGCTTATTTTATTTAGCCACCTGGCATTTTGAATATGCCTTCTTCTGAGCCATAATTCTGTTGAATTGTGGATGGGACTCTAGAAATTTAGTATAATCTCATTTTAAAACGGAGAAAATTGAGGTAAGTGGTTTTTCGAGGTCACACATGTAGTTAATGAAGAAGTCAGGAAGAGAGGCCACCTATCTCTTAAAGATTACTTTATAGGTGATAACATGCACATATAAAAAAATAAAACAGTACAAAAAGGTGTGCTGTGAAAGGTAAGTCTTCATCCTACCCCATCTCCCAGTTCTCTCATTCTCCACCCCTGCGTCAAGAGCTTACCAGTTTCTTGGGCTTTCAAGAACTGTTTTATGTATATGTACCCATATAAATGTCATTCCTTGTCATGCAAACACTGGCATATTGTACACACTTTTCTGTACCTCCTTTCTTTTCTTGTTTTAACCATATGTCTGGAAAATTGTAGAAACCAGGTATTTTTATTCCTTGGTCCATGAACTTTCCATTTTTTACTGTATTGCCTATCATTCAGGCACCCAGTTTTTGCCAGTGGAAATAAAGTGCTAAATTGTCCCATGCCAAATGTCCATGATAGGATTCAAAGAGATTAAGTGCTTATATTTGGGCTAAATAATTTAATTATTCAGTAATCCAGCATTCTCCCTAGAGATGGCAGTACCTCTCAATATAGGATTTACTGAGTATTTCTCTTTGAAAAATAGTACCATTTATAACTCCATCACTGATTGGAAAAAGGTAATCAGATTAAAAGTATTTTTTTAATAATACTGTCACAATAATTAAAAATTAGTAGTATAACAAGTAAGATTGTATCCTTAAGGTGGATAGCATTAGTGCAGCTTTTGTATGTGTGATCCTCAGTTCTTGACATGAGGTTTTATTGGTTCTTACTGTTTTCTGACTTTGGTGTAAGATTGTGACTTAAAAATCTTGTCAAGAATTGTTTTAACTCATGCTAGGACCTGGTTGTACTTACAGGCCTCTCTCCTATGGAGATGTTATCAGAAAACAAACAGTGACCAGCAAAACACTCCAAACAGGATAAAACAAAACAAAGCACCTGAAGTAACTGCATATTGTGTATATTTGTGAACATGGGAAATGTCTTGATATTTATTCTTTAGTAATATGTCCAAGTTCTTGAACTTTTTGTTTAGGTGACTAATCCTTTTGATAAGTGAAATACTTATTTGTGCCATTAAAAAACATATTCAACTTCTCTGAACACTATGTCTTGTTCCTCCTTTCCCCATCATTTCCATTTCTAATTAAATGGTCCTTTTGTGCCTGTGCGTATGTGCATGTGAGTGGGTGTGGGTGTTTGAAATCACATAGCCGTGTAGTTTGACGATGGTGAGCGGGAAGACAGAGGGCAGGCTAGCCTCGCTGCCAGGTCTCTCGGGTAGCTTCGGCATGGCCACTGCTTTCCAAGGCCGGCCCTGGTTATTGGTTCACCTGGCAAGGTGATTGACTCTAACTAGCCTCATAGACACTGGTGTAGAAAGACCACAGAGCTAGTTTTTAAAACTTGCATTGAGAAGTATCGGGCACACCCACTTCTCATATTTGTGGTTCAGTGTATTTTCTTAGTGGGCAAATCTACATGGAAAACTAAGTTACAACCATAAGGTTGCTCGATGAGCACTGAGTCAGCTCTCTGATCAATACCAACAAACTCTGGTAGTGGGATACATTCATCTTTCCCACAGGAATATACAGGGGGAGGGGCAAAGGTAGGTTTACAGTTGTTAGTATAGAACGTAATATAGTAAATAATATAAGGATAAGCTCAGTCTTGTGTACCCACAACTCTAAACCTACTTTGGTCCCATCTGTCCTTGCCACTCAGACCAGATATTTTTCAATTTTTAGAGCATCCTTTCCACTAGACCAGGTGCAGACACAGGGCCAGTTTTTACTTTTTTGGTTTCATTTCTTACAGTTACTACAGACTATCTCTCTTAGTACATCTTCCCATTAGAGTTTATTAAAATTGCGCTAATGTATGTAAAACACTTAGCCTGTCATGTCAGTAAATAAATAACTAATATTAATAAGTGTAACGTGTTGAATTCAAGTCATCTTGATATGTGTAATGTCAAAGACAATCTTTTATGCCATTTCTATAGATGATTGACCTATCTCATATCTTACATTTTTTATCCTTTAATTCTTTTTAATTCCTTCATGTCATTTTTAATATTGAATCCATAAGCTAATTAGGGCCATCAGTTTTGACTCTTCATGCTTTTGCTACTGTTTTGTTTTTGACATTTTGATTTTTTCAAAACTTTAGTTTCTTGTTTCAAAATACTCTATTCCCCCCATAGTTCCCCTATCTGTAATGTGAATTTAATGGAAGAGATGTCCTTCAAGTTACTGCTCCGCCCTAGGGGAAAAAATATATCTGTATATCTTATTTGAGTAAGTGATGTCAGTTGTAGGCCTTTCCATCTAATCATGCTTACCTCCACGTCAGGCTCTGCTTACATTCTTTCTCATGGAGTATAAAGTTATTTAGAAAGTGGTAGCAGCATCTGAAGCCTCGGAACGGGATGGCCATGGGACTGGAGGCTAATGGTTGGAAAACACAGGGGTGGACGTTTGACGAATTCAGCAGTCAACAATGGCGTTACAGATATGACAAACGGACATTGACAAATCAAAACTTTCTGTGTGAAAACGAGAACAGAAAGGAATAATTGAGATGAGTCAGTGGATCACTCCAGCAACAATAAGCCTTGTCAGCCTTCCCCTCTCCGCGATGTGGGGTTTACTTATTCTTCTAAGAGTGGCAAAGTAGATTTGTGACAACTGTGGGAAAATTGCCAGAGCTTCTTCTGGTCTTTGTAAAAATGCAGATTCTAGTGCGTTTTTGAAGCTGGTGGTCTCAGAACCGCACTCTGAGAACCGTCCTAGCAAACACTGGAAGCTCAGAAAACGGACAAATCATTTCACACTGCAGGATTCAGGGAAAGCTTATCAGAAGAATAGTTTTGGTCTGGGTCTTGAGCAATGGCCATCATTTGAATAGACAAGAAGAGGGAAAAGACATTTTTTTTGATGGGTGAGATGCCAAGACCAAAGGATCAGGTGGGAAATAATAGTGTATGTTGGGAGAGTGGAGAGTCAAGGAATTTGGTGCAAAGGCTCTTAATTACAGTCCATGGAAGAGAATTGAAGCAGAGCGTCTATCAAGTTATTTCGTTCCAGACTTGGAAAAACGTGGGCGCTGTGCCATTTTTGTTCAGCACACGACTGGTGCCTCTCAGTGCACCAAGCTTCACATTTCCATGTGCTCTCTGGTGTCATCAAAGAATTCCATTTTAGGAATTCCCTATTTTTTGGAAATGGGAAAGAGTGTCAACATCTTTAAAATTCTCTTGTCTGTCTCTCTTAATATTCAAATGGAAGAAAAAAAATGATGGCACTTTGGGGGCGGACGTACCCCTGGTGATAAGCACACATGATGGTGTTCCTGCTTTGATGAGGAAAGGATAGCCACTCGTCTTGGTGTCTTTATTTTCCGCATCAGCAGCTGTTACCACCTTCCAGGAGGTATTACCAAGAAATAGGAACAGAATATGATGCTTTTTCTCTCCCAGACAGAAATTTGCTGCCTTTCTAGAAGTTTTCATTGAACTTGAAGGCAGAGGAAATAATGTGATTTGAACTTGAGAGTCTTGGAGGGATGTAGTGTTCGGGTATAGAGGCTACCGTAACCTGACAAAGCATGCTATGGAATTCTGCGTTCGTTCTATGAGTCAAGGATTTCAACACTTGTTGCCACGGGAAAAGATGTTGCACTTGATTATCAGAAATGATGTACGTGTTGCTGTCTTCAAAGACCACGTCACAGTTTCAACTCAGTGGGCCAGAATTCACTGGAATTTACTACTGAGCAGTTACAATTATTTTTAATTATGTTTTTTTCCCAGGAAGTCACCTCCCCCCCCCCATGAAAAATAATAATGTGAGGTAGGCATAATCCTTTGTAAATAATGTTTTTATTTATTTCTTACGTTCAGGAAGTCAGTTTCCAGTGCAGTAAAATAAAGTACATTGTGTGTGCATTTCTATGCCCGGGATGAATTTGAGCAAAGGAAGGACAGGAAATTAGCTCAGCTGAAGAATATGGTGGAAGGGAAGCTTTGGCAGGCCTGGCGTGGGGTGGTTTAGGGATTCAGGTTAGCCGCCAGTATCTGAGTTACTCTAGTAATCTGAAGGTAATTTTCTAGATTGAGCTCATGTTTGTGTGTGCTTAAATGTCTGAGACAATAGGCACTCAAAATATCAAACAAATCGCTGTATGGATAGAAAGTTGGGTGATAGCCCTCCAAATAAATACTCTTCTGTTTCAAACCTGTTATCACTTGGTGATAAGGTTTTAGGGGAGAAAAATGCTTTAAAAAAAAAAAAAAAAGAAGAAGCTCATACAGCTTTCTTTTTGTTCAGGAGCAGTTGGTTAACACAAACTTTTGGCCTCTTAGGATTTATCTTCATAAATTTTAAAGTTCCTTCCTTCCTTCCTTCCTTCCTTCCTTCCTTCCTTCCTTCCTTCCTTCCTTCCTCTTTCTTTTCTTTTCTTTTCTTTTCTTTTCTTTTCTTTTCTTTTCTTTTCTTTTCTTTTCTTTTCTTTTCTTTTCTTTTCTTTCCTTTTCTTTTCTTTCCTTTTCTTTTCTTTTCTTTCTTTCTAACTAAAGGTATGCCTTTAGACATGATAACTTTTATCCAGTACCTTCAGAGGGAAGGAAACTTGCAGGATGGTGTGGTTTAAGTCACATTCTAATCAACATATGAGTTCAGATTTGTTCATCATGAAGTTAAATCAACCTGACAACTCTGAGGTCACGTTGGCTTGAAATATCACTGGAAGTTGTGATGGATCTCCTGTCAATTCAATAACATCTCTAGAGCCCTGTCCCTATGCCATATTAATGTGCTTTTATTTTCATCCTGTGTATTTTCCTGGAATATGGGTTAGCTAAACAGATTCCTTGCTCCAAGTTTTTAAATTGTTATGATTGGAGACCAAGATGTTAAATTCAGTCTCTAGTTCATTGTAGTATTTTTGTTTTGCTTTTACAAGTTCAAGTAAGAAAGAAAAATTATTGAATACATTGGTATTATCTAAAATATTTGTTCTTAAATACCTATTTTTTTCCTGTTTTTGCAAACTTTGGGTTCCCAGGTCTGTGGAGATAATAATCAAATTAAATGTGTTAGAAGCCCAGAAAGCATTCCCTCTCCTTTCCCCAAAGTGCAAATGTTTAATAGAATAAAATGGGGTAAAACTTCAAAAAAGACGGTTTAGATAAAGGTAATGGTTAAGGGATAAACTGCTCTGTAATATTGTGATTACTTAGAACCTTTGAGGAGACAAACTAGTTCTGAAGACCATTCATTAATCCTTAAAATCTTTAGATATCCACCACTTTGCTATACAACATGAAATAATTATTTTAATAAATTTGAATTGGGAGAAAGAATGAGTATATAAGAATAGAGTAAAAAACCTTTTATGGAGTTATCCTTTAAACAATGTGTTACTTTAATATTTATTTTGCAGTTAGGTTTGAGGTACAGTAGAAGCCTATAGTTTTATTACAAAAATAAAATATGCTTATTGTTTACCATTTGGGAAATGAAGGTTACCTGCGGCCTCATCACCGGAGATAGGCAGTTAACATCTTGGGATCTTTCTCTCTGTTGTTTTAGGCAGGTGCGGTGTGCTGTGTGTGTATCCGCGTGGACACACAAGCATAGACACGCCATACGTGGGGGTGGAACTGATTTCGTATTCCTTGCAGTTCACTTTCCCATATGATTGGGTATTGTTTTTCATCAGTGCAGATACTGCCCTGACTCCCCTGTATATACTCACCATTTGTATGTATTCACTGTTCTCTAAGGGAACATTCTGACATTAGGATTTCTGGGTCAAAGGGCCCTCACCAGCTGAAGGGCGCTCCCCCGGGGCTCGGGTCCCGCCGGTGCCGCGCCGGTGCCGGGCCGCCGGGCACCTGTCGGGCGGCGCCGGGGGCGCGCGGAGCCGGGCACCTGTCGGGCGGGCGCCGGGGGCGGGAGGCGCCGCGTTGCGCGTTTCTAACCGGCGTGTCTCTGTCTCTCTCCCTGGGGCCGCCGCCGCCGCCGCCGCCGAAGCCTCGGGAAGCCGTCGCCCCGCAGCGCCGGCCCGCGCCCCGCCGCCCCGGGGAGCCGCTGCCCGCCGGCGGCCGTCACCACGCGCCAGGCCGCCGCCGCCAGCTGCCGCGCGAAGCTCCGCGGGGGCGCCGCCCGGGAGCGCCAGCTCGCCGCCCGGGGCCTCCGCAAGCCCGCGCCGCCGTGAGCCCGCCGCTCCGATACCTCAGGCCCCCCTCCTCCTCCTTCTCTCCTCCTCCTCCTCCTCCCCCTCCCCCATCTTCCTCCTCCTCCTCCTCCTCCTGGGCGAGCTCCGGGAGGCAGCCCCGACGGACCGGCTCCCCCAGCTGGGCCCGCAGCCCCGGGAGCACCGTGCCTTAGGGCGGCCGGGATGATGGCCTCGCCGCCGGTGCTGCTCGCGGAGCGTGACTTGTTCGCCCTGCCTGCCCGCCCCTGGCTCCGAGAACCCTGCCCCGGACGGTGCCATCCTCCCCGCTCCCCTTCCGCGTAATTTATCGGCCACCCAGCCAGGCCTCTCATCGGTTCTGCAAAGACCAGGCCCGCTTCAGAGTCCGCTCCTCCAGCCTCCCTGGCCAGAAGACGGGTTCACGGTGTTCACAGTGCGTACGTCCCCGACGCCCTGGTGATGGGCACCGTCTGCAGCTGTGGGATGCATTGCTGGGGTTGGCCTTGAACTCCGATACCCAGCCCCATCCGGTAACTTCATCTCCAGTGGCCGTTCCTGGCGCCCCCCGCACCTCTCACCGCCCTCCCTCCGGAGTCCCTGCGCGCCCGGATGGCTCAGGTGCTGCCCAGCCGGTCCCCAGTCCGGCCCAGTGCAGCCAGGTCTCCACGACGGCCCCCCAGTGAGACGCCGGACTCCTCCAAAAACCCTCAGCAGCCTGGCCGGACGTCCTTAGAACTGCTGTCCTTAGAACTGCTGCGGGAGGCTCAACTCTGCCACCCAACCCTGTCTCCTCTCCTAGGCGTCCGACTGACTTGCATTATGGTATGAAGGCCCCCACTCCCTGCTTCTGATTCCTGCCCTTTGTCCTTCACTGATGTTACCTCAATAAAACTCCTGCAAGTTGAACCCTGCCTTGGTGTCTGTTTCTGGGAGGACCTGAGCTGACACATTCCACCCCGATCACCACTGTCCTACCCTTCCGGATCCTTTGTCCATAGCTAATTCATTGACTTCATTTTCCCCAATACTTATAAGTACGTATAAGCCCCTTCTTGGATTCCCTCCCTTCCTTTCTAGCCTAGATCCCACGGTCCATCACTATAATACCCTTCCTGAACTGCAATAGTCTCAGCAGTCATGAACCTGAGTTTCTTCCAATGTACTTTTCCGTAAAATCCCAACTCTGGGTGAACCATCCCATTTGCCTTCCATGCACCTGAGTGGGACAATCAGACATTTTCTTCAAAAAAAGCACACAACGCCCAAACCTCAGATTGATGCCAGTGTCAGTTTCCTCTAAAACTACTATTTACACCTCTTAATCTCAACATTTTCTGACCCCCCCTCTCTTCCCAATTTACTCCAATTTCCCCTAGAAAATAGGAGATACTACATACAAACCTCCTCATCTTTTCACCACAAGACCCCAGCCTCCAACCCACCTACCTCGGTAATTAATCATCTTCTTTCTGTGACTAGGGAGAAGGCTTCAAAGGCCATCTCCTCCTCTTGAGCTCTGGATCCTACCCCCTCTCGCGTTTTTGAGAACTTATTCCCTTTCTCTCTTCTGCATCATCAATCTCTGATCAGAGATTGCAGAGATGCTCCAGTGACCCCCATCTCAACCAAACCTTCCCTGGTGCACATCTTTAACCAGCCATTTTCTCAGCTGTCCCTCAGAACCAAATTTCTTGATGGAATTATCCTTATACTAGAGGCCCAGTGCACAGAATTCATGCATTGGGGTGTGGGGGGGCTTCCCTGGGGGGGAGGTGAGCCTAAGCCTGCAGTTGGACATCCTTAGCACTGCCACAGAGGTGGGAGAGGCTCCTGCCACTGCCCCTGCGCTCACCAGCCTTGAGCTGGGCTCAGGCTTCTGGCTGAGCAGTACTCCCCCTGTGGGAGTGCACTAACCACTAGGGGCAGCTCCTGAATTGATGTCTGCCCCCTGGTGATCAGTGCTTGTCATCGCAACTGGTCGTTCCCCTCTTAGGTCGATTTGCATATCAGCCTTTTATTACATAGGATATTGTTTTTATTTTCTAATCTTCTATTCACTTTAAAACCCACAATGTGACTTCCCCATCACCAGCACTGAAAGTGTCAATGTGAAAGGTCGCCATACACTACCCAAAAAGAATATTTTCCTGATCTCACCTTGATCAGTCTCTGCTTCATTAAATGTTCTCTTCTTATATCTAAGGCACTATTTTCTCCTGGTTTTCTTCTTGCTTCACTGATCATCCTCAGTGTTATGCTACATCTCTTGACTAACTATGAAAAATTGAGGTTTCTGATGTCCATTTGGGCTCTTTTTTTCCTTCCATGTTCTTTCCCAGAGCGATCATATCAATTTCCTGGGATTTAAGTGCTGAGTTTTAAATGTATGTTTCCCACATTGCACTTTCCTATAAGTAAGCTCCAGACTCAAATATCTAATTGCTTGCTCATTATCTTTCTTTGGATGATACAGATCTTTCAAACTTAACATGTCCAAAATCTAATTCCTCATTCTCACCCCAAACTTATTTCCTTCATTTCTCCCTATTATAATAAACTAGAGGCCCGGTGCACAAAATTCATGCACAGGTAGGGGCCCTAGTCCTGGCCAGTGATCAGGGCCAATCAGGGCCTTCTGGCTGCTGGCCAGGGCCTTCCTTCATTCCGTACTACCCATGGTAGTCAGCACACTTCAAACTCCTGGTCTCCTGGTCAAATTTCTGAGGGGTCACTTTGCATATTAGCCATATATATATAATCCAGCCCAAACTGCTTTGGCTTAGTGGATAGAGCATTGGCCTGCGGACTGAAAGGTCCCGGGTTTGATTCCAGTCAAGAGCATGTACTTTGGTTGCAGGCACATCCCCAGTAGTGGGTATGCAAGAGGCAGCTGGTCAATGATTCTCTCTCATCAATGTTTCTAACTCTCTATTCCTCTCTCTTCCTCTGTAAAAAATCAATAAAATATATAAAAAACAAAAAAACCACTATCCAAGCAATTGCTGAAGCTTGAAAACTAAGCATCATCTTTGATTCTTTTCGTGACCTCTCTCACATAAAATAGACCAGCATAAGCTATCGATTTTATCCTAAAAATATATCTTTAATCTGTCTGTTTCTTTCCATTTTCAATACCATCACCTAATCCTGAGGAATATTTTTTTCTTACCTGGCAGCCAGTCCTTCCTGGTCTCTCTGCTCCCACTCTTGACCCAAGACACACTTCTCGATAGAATGGAAACAGTGACCTTACTCATAAATTGAATTGAGTAAAATATTCTCATTAGATAAAACCTAAACTCCTTCAGTGATCATAGGATCTGCACAATCTGGACTTTACCTATATCTCGAATCCCATGTAACGCTCCTCTGTTTGTTGCCCACGATGCAGCGACACTGGTTCCTCCAACATGCCGAGATCTTTTCTGCACGTCAGGGGCTTAGTAAATGGTGTATCTCTGCTTAAGCTGTTCTCCGTGGCTATCCTCTTCCTCCATCACAACCTTATCTTTTAGGTAGGTTAAGCACAACATCCTTTTAAAATTTGTTTGTTAATCCTCACACAAGGATATTTTTCCATTGATTTTTAGAGAGAGTGAAAGAAAGAGTGAGAGAGACACATCAATTGGTTACTTCCTGCAAGCACACTGACCAGGGCTGAGGATCAAGCTTGCAACCGAGGCAGGCGCCCTTGACCAGAATAGAACCTGGGACCCTTCAATCCATGGGCTGACACTATCCATTGAGTCAAACTGGCTAGGGTTAAATACAACATCTTAAGAAAGACCTGCCCAGAGCATTGGTTAAAAGTAGCCTCTCTCCTCCCCTTCCCTCAGTTCTTTACTCAAATTCCTTATCTCAATTTAGAACTTTATTTATTTTATTTACTGTGTGTGTGTGTGTGTGTGTGGTTAACAGTTTGCCATGCTGGAATGAATGAGGAAAGAGTCTGTGTCTGATGTCTAGATTCTTCAGCAGTGTTTTCCCAGCCCCTAAAACAACACTGGGCAGATATTAGGTACATAGTAAGTAACTGTTGAAGGAATGAATAAACACATTTGCTAATTTTTCTTTTGGGAGTTCACTTTTTATTGATTTGTAAGCACTCTTTGTATATTAAAATCACTAGCCATTTGTTCTATGTGCTGCAGACATTTTGCCCCTATCATATATGTACCAATTTAATTCATACAGAAATATTACATTTTAAATTTAGATACATTTTTCTTTCATGATTTCTGCTTTTGGTGATATGTATTAAAAAAGTCTTCTCCATCTCAATATTATATAAGTATTTGTCTTTTTTCTTAAAAAATTTTAAATTTAAATCTTTACTTTAAATGAAATTTATTTTCATATAGATGTGACTAAGGCTCTAAGTATTTATTTAGTTGTTGCATCATCATTTATTAAAAATTCTCACTGTTTTGAAAATTCTGTTTATCAAATATTAAATTCTTACATATGCTTGCAGTGTTTCTGGATTTTATTTATTTGTTTTTGATATCCTTCTCTAGTCCTGTACCATGCTGTCATTTTATATTACGATTTTTATAATTTGCTGTATTGTGTGCTTACTTTTATAATGGGTAAACATTATTCTTCTTTTTCAAAATATTTTTAGGTATATATGTACATTTATATTTCAAGATTAATTTGTTATTTTTTTTTTATCAAGTTTCAAAAGAAATTCTACTGGCATTTTGTTTATATTTGCTTTAATGTTAAAGATTAATTGGGGTAGAATTCTAATCTTTGTAATATTAATTTTTCCACTCAGGTAATTGTCACATGTCAAGGCTGTTGAAGGCTTTTTATATATTCCCCAGTAATTTTGTAAATTCTGCATATTCCTTATTACTAATATTAATAGGTATTTCATATCTTTGTTGGGTTTATTTTCTCATTATGTTTAATAACTGGTCACTTCTTACAGGGTCATATTGATTTTTGTATTTGGCAACTTTTGTGAACTCTTTCATTAATCTTGCTAGTTGATTTTCTTTTAGGTAGACAATTGTTTGAAGTGTAATTGCTGATAATTTTCTCTCTTACTTTACAATATTTATACCTCATATATTAAATAAATGATGGTATTAATTTTCCTCTTTTCCTGACTTTCAAGGAATGCCATTAATATTTCATCAGTTTCTAATGTTAGCTGTTGGACTGAAATAGAGGTCTTTACCAGGTGAAGGAAGTGATTTCCTGGTTCAAGTATACTAAACATTTATTGAAAGTTGTTGTTTAATTATATTAAACATATTATTGGAAACTGAGAATTATTGCATGGTTTTACTCCCTGGACCTATTATTACAATAAATTATTTTAATAGATTTTTCAATATTGGATTATTTCTCCATGAAATGGATCATGTTTCATCATGGTGAGTTATTTTTTTCTCTCTTTCAGTATAATAATATTGAATTCAGGTTTTTACATTTTATTTAGGGTAATTAGATTTACATTCATGAATAAGATTTGACTATAGTTTACATTTTTATATTCTTTTTATCAGATTCCAAAAAGAAATGTCCTATTCTCTAGAGAGACTATAGGAATTGCCTATTATTTGAAGGTTTGGAGGAACTCACATAGTATTGTTTAGGGCCCAACCTATTTTAAAAATATATATATTTTATTGATTTTTTTTACAGAGAGGAAGGGAGAGGGATAGAAAGTTAGAAACATCGATCAGCTGCCTCCTGCACACTCCCTACCGGGGATGTGCCCGCAACCAATGTACATGCCCTTGACCAGAATCGAACCCAGGACCTTTCAGTCCGCAGACCAAAGCTCTACCACTGAGCCAAACCAGTTTCAGCAAGGGCCCAACCTATTTTTAAGGGCAGAAGATAAATTTCTGAAAACATTACAATTTTCTTCTGTGATTTGAGCCTAGACAAATTGACACAAGCCACTATGCTCATTTAATATTTGAAAAAGGAGGCAAGAGCATACAATGAAGTAATGATAATATCTTCAATAAATGTTGTTGGGAAAATTGGACAGATACTTACAAAAAAAATGAAACTAGAACACCAACTTACACCATACACAAAAATAAACTCAAATGGATAAAGGACTTAAACGTAATATAGGAAACCATAAAAATCTTAGAAGTCATAGGCACCAGAACAGCAGACATTTGTTGTAGCAATATCTTTACTGATACAACTCCAAGGGCAATGAAAATAAACAAATGGGAGAAAATAAACAAATGGGACTACATCAAAATAAAAAGCTTCTGCCCAACAAAAGAAACCACCAACAAAACAACAAGAAAGCCCACTGCATGAGAGAACGTATTTGCCAATGTTATCTCTGATAAGGGTTTAATCTCCAAGATTTACAGGGAACTCATACAACTTAACAAAAGGAAGATAAACAGCCCAATTAAAAATATGGGCAAATGACCTAAATAGACACTTTTTGAAAGAGGACATTCAGAAAGCCAAGAGATTTATGAAAACATGCTCAAAGTCACTAATCATCCAAGAGATGCAAATCAGAACAAGGAGGTACCATCTCACACCTGTCAGAATGGCTACTATCAACACATCAACAAAAAACAAGCGCTGGAGAGGTGGCAGAGAAAAAGGAACCCTCTGGGTGGGAATGCAGACTGGTGCAGCCACTGTTGAAAAGAGTATGAAGTTTCCTCAGAAAATTAAAAATGGACCTGCCATTTGACCCAGTATTACCACTTCTAGGAATATATCCCAAGAAAACAAATCACCAATCCGAAAGGATATATGCACCCCTATGTTCATAGCGGCACAATTTATATAAAAAATTGTGGTACAGACGAAACCGGTTTGGCTCAGTGGTAGAGCGTCGGTCTGCGGACTGAAAGGTCCCAGGTTCGATTCCGGCCAAGGGCATGTACATTGGTTGCGGGCACATCCCCGGTAGGGGTATGCAAGAGGCAGCTGGTTGATGTTTCTCTCTCATCGACATTTCTAGCTCTCTATCTCTCTCCCTTCCTCTCTGAAAATATCAATAAAATATATTTTTTAAAAATTGTGGTACATCTACACAATGGAATACTATGCTGCTGTAAAAGAGAAGGAATTCTTACCATTTGCAACAGCTGGATGGAACTGAAGAGCATTATGCTAAGTGAAATAAGCCCGTCAGTGAAAGACAAATACCACATGACCTCACTCATTTGTGGAATATAAAGAACATTATAAACTGATGAACAAAAATAGATACAGAGACAAAGAAGCATCGAACAGACTGTCAAACTACAGCAGGAAGGCAGGAGAGGATTGGAGGAGTAAAAGATCAACCGAAGGACTTGTATGCATGCATAGAAGGGTAACCAATGGATGCAAGATACTGGGAGTGGGGGGTGGGGTGGGGAGAGGAGGGCAAGTGCTAGTGGGAAGGGGGTTAGGGGGAGGCCAATGGGGGAAAAAAGGAGACATATGTACTACTACCAATATTTGTAATACTCTAAACAATAAAATAAAATTTAAAAATAAATACAAAATAATGTTTAAAGAAAATTATGCATTTTCACAGAATTTGAAAGTTTATTAGTAGATTCCTATATGTAATTAAAATATTTTGTCTATATTTTTAGTTACATATTTTTTTTCATTTCTAATCTTTTTAGGTGCATTTTTAAAAATTAGTCTTGCCAGTCTTTTAAAGGAACCAACACTTAGCTATTTTAGAAATTACATTTTTTTTCTATTTTCAACATCATTAATGTAACTTTTACTCTTTATTAATTTCTTCTTTATTATTTTATTAAGTTTATTTTGTTGTTTTCTGAATGTTTCTTTGTAATTAATGACTTAGTTCATTTATTTTCATTTTTTATTTAGTAACAGGACACATAAGGCCATACATTTACCTCTCAACACAACTTTGACTTCATGTCAAAAGTTTTGGTATGTAGTCTCTCTCTCTCTCTCTCTCTCTCTCTCTTTAATGTTTTAAAAAATATATATTTTATTGATTTTTTACAGAGAGGAAGGGAGAGGGATAGAAAGTTAGAAACATCGATCAGCTGCCTCCTGCACACCCCTTACTGGGGATGTGCCAGCAACCAAGGTACATGCCCTTGACCGGAATGGAACGTGGGAACCTTCAGTCCGCAGGCCGACGCTCTACCCACTGGGCCAAACCGGTTAGGGCTAAAAACTCAACTTCCGACAGGTGTGTACAGTGAACATCAGAGGGAACAGGCAGCCCGAGGAGCAGAGCCGGTCCTCACCCCGAGGAGCACCGATCTGCGCCACTGGGCCTCCTCCGAGGCCCGTCCGCCCCTGGCCCTGCCGGGTCCCCCTCTCTCACCCCCGCTGCCCGCATCGTTCCTCCGCTGAAAGCGCCTTGGCTCTGACGGTTTGGGGCGCTGATTGCCCAGCGGGGCTGCGTCCCCCGGCTCACCCCCGCTGTAGCCGGCAGGTGCTCCTCAGGTGTGTGTGGCAAAACGATGAGCCCACTCCCTAGAACCTGCGAACACCTGGCTTTACACGGCAAAAAGGACCGTGTACTGAAAGGGATCTTAAGAGGGGGAGGTGAGCGTGGGTTCCCCGGGCCCAGTGTGATCAGAGAGGTCCTTCTGAGTGGCAGAGGCGGAGAGCCAGAGAAGACGTGGTGGCAGGAGCAGAGGTCCGAGCGATGCACCGAGGAACGTGGCAGCCCCGACGCAGGGAAATAAAAGGAAGCTGATTCTCCTCTAGAGCCTCCTGGGGGAGCACAGCCCTGCTGGCGCCTAGGATCTAGACGACGGAGCCTCCTCACTTCCAGAACAGTAAGATAATAATTTGCGTTGTTTTAAGCCACTAAGTCTGTGTTTTTGTTGCAGCAGCAACGGAAAACGGAGGCAAGTAAGAGTCAGGCCCCAGCCCACTGCCCCACATTTGAAGGTGGTCTCACATTACCTGGGCGGTCTCTTTAAAGTCCCTCTCCTTGGACTTGTCATAAGTCAGATTTCACTTTTAGTTATTATCCCAACCTCACCCGAGGATACGTTTTTATTTATTTTAGAGAGAGAGGAGAGGAAGGAAGAGAGAGAGAAACGTCAAATGGCTGTCTTCTGTACACATCCCGACCAGGGATTCAACCCAAAACCCAGGTATGTGCCCTGATCAGGAATCGAACCCTCAACCTTTCAGTGTATGGGACGAAGCTCCAACCCACTGAGCCACCTGGCTAGGACTCGGTTTTATGTTTAAACAACGTGGTGTTTAGATGCTTGACGTAACTCCCTTCGAAGCAGTTTCATTGCTAATTTGGGGCCACGGCGAGAAATTAAAGCCTTGATTTTAACTGGCAGAGTTTAATGACCAGTTTATCAATTTTGAGCTGAGTGAAAATTATTCCCCAAATTACAAACCTTAAATTTGCAATTTTACTTTTATGTCATTCTTTAACAGCATTCATTGTTTGTAAGTAAAAGGGATATGCAATCAGCAATTTATTTGATTGCTTTGATAATTTTCTCTGACACTTTCTTTCATCCAAGTACTCTAAAGTACTTTGTAGAAATTAGATTTCATGCAAATAATATAATTAATCCTCCTTTGTAGGTTTTTGTTTTAGCATTAGCAGAAATCTAAAAATGATATATGCAAACTCAAGTTTCCTGGGATAAAACACCACTTAAAAGCAGTTGGCTATTGTTTCACTTACCTGACTTTCACTCTTCTGTGATATATGATTATTTATCGCTGTGCATAATAAATCAAACACAATGGGCTAATGCTAATTTTCTGGAAACACTTCAGCTGTTATACAGCTCCACTTAAGCCAATAGAAATTCTGTATTTAGTAAATGTGGGCTGAGGTTCAGAAAGAAAGAACAGTAAGGGCAAGAGAAAGTTCACGGCCTTCAGAAATGTTTCTATTCATACTTCAGATTGTAGACATTTGGTGACTATTTAAGATGTAAGACAGCACATTAAGTTCAACAGAATGTCAGAAAGCATTTCTCTTGATTAATTGCCCAGGAAATATCTCTAAGTGATTGGGTGATCATCCTCTGCAATGTACTATTTCCAGTAGCTGCCCGCATCAACACTGTATCATATACATAAAAACCAAAGGAGTCGAATGAAGAACTAGAGATGTGCAACTAGAGAAAATCCATCTTAAAAGGACCGAGTTTCCTGCTGAAGCAGATGCTTTAAAATAATCAAACTTCTAAAAATGTCATTCTTTCTTTACATTTTTTTCTTTTTGTCTTCTGGGTTCTCATGCAAAATGAAAAGATGATGATAAAGGAACAAAGAGGAGAAATGGTTTGCTTTTGAGAGGTCACTATTCTGCCCACCCCCCACCCCAAGTAAAAAACAAACTCAATTCACTTTGTTTGAATAAGTGAATAGAAATGAATGAAGAGAATTGAATTGAAGTATAGCTAAAAAGAAAGTGTAGGTTAGTAGGATAAGCAAAAGATGGAGACATGGATCTTGACATCTTAGAGTTTGGGCCACAAACACGAATTTTGGCTTTTGATGCAGACTTCTTGGTTATAAGTAGAGTGGAATCTGTGAAACTCATTTAACTCCGCATACTTGGAAAACATGTTAACAAAAGTGGAACACACAACATAATGAGGCATAGAAACTTCAACTACATTACATATTATCTTTAAAGATGGAAAGAAGGCTCATGGTGACAATTGGGAAAAGCAAAATGAAACCTTGAATTCATCAGTTAGGGTACTGTTCATACTTCTGGTTTCAAGACTAATCTTTTATTTGTTTTAGGTAATATTTTTTCCTTTAATTACTTATAAACCTGGAGTAGTTGATAATAAGTTTAAATATCTATAGCAGATTCAAATTTCTCATCTTTGTATTGCAGCAATGCAAGCCAGCAGTAGCTTTCCAGGCTTCCACTAGAAATCACATTTCAAGCAGTCCCTTAAGTTCACAAATGCATTCCCAACAGAACAATAAGGTCTAATGAGGGCTTACTATTATTCCAAGCAGTGTGCATTGGTATTAGTCTTTCAGTGTCAGTCTATAGCGTGCCCCCCCAAAACGTATACACACTTTTTTTTCTGATAGGTCAATTGATGTTTCTTTCCTTTCAGATTTAACCCAATGGGATTAATACTTATTCAAAGTGTACATTTTTGGGGACACCCTGTGTATTAAATGTATTCCCATTTTAGCTGTACAATAGCAAAGAGGAAATTTTAAAGATGATTTTCACTTACAGATAAAAAACCCTGCAGTGATGGTTGGCCGCTCTCTTTTCAGAGAGTGTGTGGATTCCGAGGAGATAAAGCCCTGCCATTTCCTCAAATCGGGGCTGTCCCTGACCATGCCCATCCATTTCTAGGGGAGGCCTTTGTTTACACCCTGACATTGGTGGCCATGGCGCCGTGGTGTCACTGGTGCTGCAGCACAAACATGATCATTGCTGTGCAAACCGACCTGTCATCAATCAAGTGATGTACATTTGTTGGCGCTACATGTTGAGCTTACTTCAAACAAAAGACATTGACCTCTGTGGCGTTGTAAAGCCTGCATAATATCAAGCCACGGGAGTGGAAAGGTCTATAGAGTTGTCAAGAGATACCAGTTGATGCCCTGGCTGGTTTGGCTCAATGAATAGAACATTGGCCTGTGGACTGAAGGGTCCCAGATTCGAGCCAGCCAAGGGCACATGACAGGGTTGCGGGCTCAATCCCCAGTGGGGGGTGTGCAGCAAGCAGCCAATCAGTGATTCTCTCATCACTGATGTTTCTCTCTCTCTTTCTCCCTTCTTCTCTAAAATCAATAATATATATTATATATCAATAATATATATTATATATTAATAATATATATTATATATTAATAATATATATTATATATCAATAATATATTTTATTATTGAGAGAGAGAGAGTGTGTGAGAGAGAGAGATACCAGTTGAAGTTTAGAGGAAGGAGAAGGAGAAAGAATGGTTCTCATGCTTAGGGCACTTGTAATCCATGAAGGCGTACACGTCACCCAAATGCAGGGTGACAGTTTGTGGTCTTAGTAGAAGCTGACTTTCCAGTTTGCTTCTGCTCACAGACTCCCAGGCACAGGGCTGGCTTCTAGGCCATGCTGAGGAGGAGGCACAGAGGGCGTGGCCTGTGGAGGTCAAGTGCAGTGCAGGTGGCTGGAGAGGAATGCCTTGTGGAGAGGCCTGGTCGTCCGCTGCCACCTGCATGTGCTGCGCAGAAGTGGGCCTGGCCAGACTGTTGAGAGGGAAATATTTGAGATGGAGGCAGCTCAGGATGTGGGGTGTCCCATCCCTCACAGGTACCAAGTGGTTCCCTGGTTACGATAACAATAAATTCCACACGTGGAAGTACTTGGCCAACATATTATGGGCGATGTTTTATTTTAGTACTTAAAGGAAAATGTAACCGTGGGCCTGTTGGAAGAGGTGTATGAGAAAGTATATGGATTACAAGTGCTGCCACATGCGAGAACTATAATAGGAAATCTGGATTTTAAAAGAAAAGGTAGAAGTGTCCTAAAATCTCTCTAAAGTAACCAACACAATCTCAATTCTCCACGACGATCTTTTTTTTTTTTTAAGCCAAGAAATTTACTGATTAAAAAATAGTCTTTAGCCCTAGCTGGTTTTGCTCAGTGGATAGTGTCGGCCTTCGGACTGAAAGGTCCCAGGTTTGATTCTGGTCAAGGGCATGTAGTAGGGGGTGTGCAGGAGGCAGCTGATTGGTGTTTCTCTCTCATTGATGTTTGTGACTTTGTATCCTTCTCCATTCCTCTCTGTAAAAAAATCAATAAGATATATTTTTAAAAAGTAGTCTTCAAAAACATTACTCTATGATTCAGCATTGAAAGTTACAACCTCTAAAGAAAGGCACGGACACAGAACAATGGAGCATACGTTTGATAATAGTGAAGCAGACAGTCACTGTTGGAGGAATAACTATAATTCTATACTTTCTTGTACAGCAAAGCCAAGTGTGTTGTAAGGTACCCAACACAGGAAGTCCCCTCATGCAAATGAAGCTATGGTATGTCTATTCCTGAGCTATTGTACAAAAGCACGCCCCATCGCAGGCCAAGCCAAAACCCTAACTCGTCACACCCCCCAGCAGAGGTGATAGAATTTTAAAGCGATGGGAGAAGCTGGTGGGGTCTGTCATGCATAATGCAGATCTCTCTCTCTCTCTCTCTCTCTCTCTCTCTCTCTCTCTATATATATATATATATATATATATACATATATATATATGTATATATATGTATATATTACATATATGTGTGTGTGTATGTGTGTGTGTTTTAGAGGCCCAGTGCATGAATTTGTGCATAGGTGGGGTCCAGCCAGCCTGGCCAAGGGGAGGGGACATGGGCAGTTGGCCAGCCTGCCTGGTGGAACTCCTGGTTGAGGGGACAATTTGCACATTAGCCTTTTATTTATAGGATATACACTGAGTGGCCAGATTATTATACATTTAGAGATCATAATAATCTGGCCACTCAGTGTATATCAGGGATTCTGATCAAATACTACTAGTATCTTATTTTAACTCATGATTCTAGGTCCCTAGCATTCGGGAAAATTTGTGCGTTTATGAGAAACTTCCTGCCGCCTTTGAGTAGAAACTCCTTCATGTCCAGTAACGTGATTTTTGTTGAGGGAGAAAAGTTAACCTACGAGTGGAGGCAAAGTGGCAATACCAATAAAGCTCAGGCGTTCTTCAATGTGTCTTGAAATTATACCATCAATGCGATGGACAGGTCAAAATCAGGTGAGCAAAGGTCGTTGACGCCTTTAAGAACAAAAATACCTGTATTTTTCGGACCATAAGACGCACTTTTTCTTCACCAAATAGTGGGAGGAAAAGTGCCTGCGTCTTATGGTCCGAATAGAAGAAGTGCCTGCGTCTTCATGAATTCTGACTCTAGCGAAGAAGAGTTCTTGGGGTTTTCAGAAGACTAGAGTACTCAAACCTTTGTCTTTATGTGTTAATGACAGTGATAATGGTTCTCAATGCCATTGTTGACTGCTGTTCAGTTTATATGGTTCAAATATTATTCTGTTATACTTTATTAAATATTTTATTACACTATTTGGTTCAGAATATTTATTTTCCTATTTTTCTCCTCTAAAAACCAGGTGCGTCTTATGGTCGGGTGCGTCTTATGGTGCGAAAAATACGGTAATTCTTTTAATAAGTATAAAATAAAAATTGCAAACGATAAGAAAGCAGTGCTTCTTATTTCTTCCTAGTACACGACAGAGTGGCGCCGTAGAGCGTGTGAAGTGTGTTCGTTGTTCTGGAAGCCTGAGGCCAGCACCGCGTCAGGCCCCCGTGGGTGGAAGGGAGCGGCCCACTGGATAGCAATTGGCCGGTTGGATGGATGAATGGCGCAGGGACTCCTGGGACCGGGTGCACTTCTCGTGGGCACGTGGGTGGGTTATCTGCGGCTCTGTGGGTTCCTCTGAGGCTTGGCGTTTGCTCTAGTTATTCCACATCCTATCCTATTTCCATGAATGTGTGTCAGTGTGTGCCTGATGGTGTTACACACGGGAGCATCTGTTTTCTTACTCTAGGAATTGGAATATGTGATCTATTCCACAAAGCACAGGGGCTATTCCATCGGCTTTGCGGAGAGCAAAGGATACCCGTCTGAGAGGGAGGAGGCCTGATTTCTCCCCCCGCTCCTTCTTCCGCTAACTCTGGCCGTCCAACCCTGGATGAGTCACTTGCACTCTGGATCTCAGCCCCGGAATCTCTAAGATGAGGGGTCAGATTAGAGATCGTGTACAGACTGCTTCAAACCTAAAATTCTGAGTCCGGCTGTTTAGGTCTGGGCTCAAACACTATGTCACCGTGTATTCGTCACGTGAACGTTGGCAAATTCTGTTTTTTTGGAGCCTTAGTTTTATTATCTGCAAAATGGGAATAATAACATTTATTTAGCTCTTAGAGATTTCCCTAAGGATTAAATTAAATAGAGCAAGGCCCCAGCACCTAGTGAGCACTCCCATGCCAGCTGCCTCCACCATCACTGCTGTTGTTGCTCTTGTACTCGCCTCCTTCTCCCGCTGGAGGAGACTGAGAGCTACCATGAATACATTTAGCGGCAAAGCTCCTCCAACGTCTTCCTGCTTCTTGTACTCTTTTGTAGAGAGTTTTAGCGTTATAAACCTAATTAGTTTTTCTCTGATTTAGATTTGCTAGCTGTATTTGCAGTAAATTTAGGGGGGAGCTGCTCTTTTATGTTTGTCACCATACTAATTTTTCAGGAGGAATATCATATTAAAAATAAGAATTCATTTTAATTTCACATTCTCTTCGTGAGCTTCTAAAGGCAAAGATCTTCATATTCTTCTGTGAATCATAAGGACTACACTGAAAAATCAATTCTTCCTAAGAAAGGAGAAAACGATCTATTATTAAGAAGTAACAAAGAGTCTGAGGATGGCATGAGCAGATCAATGGAACTATTGGAGATATTTTCTTACTTTAGTTTTTTACTAAAAACTGGACCATCACCTCAGGCTGTTTGTTGATGATGAATGTTCATCTCCATCGAATCAATACACAGAAATATAGGCAAGTACCCATTAGCCTCAGCTCTCAGGATCTCTAACTTTTAGTTTTCACTCTTTATATATAAATATATATATATATATATATATATATATATATGATATTATATATTGATTTCAGAGAGGAAGAGAGAGGGAGAGATAGAAACATTCATGATGAGAGAGAATCATTGATCAGCTACCTCCTGCACGTCCTCTACTAGGAATTGAACCTGCAACCTGGGCATGTGCCCTTGACCAGAATCAAATTCAGGATATTTCAGTCCACAGGACGATGGTCTATCCATGAGCCATACCAGCTAGGGCAAGTTTTCACTCTTAAAAAACAACAACTGAGGATATTAATCTAGTTAAAGAAATGCAATTAAAAATAAATCAGAACATATCCTGAGCTGTGTTAATATCAGCATTAGTTGCAACACTTCTCTCTCAGTGGAGCATGAGATTGTCTCAGAATCTAGCAGCCTAGCATGAACTGCTTTTCAGTTACCCAATAGTCTATACTAATTAGAAATATTTAACTAGGACTTTTAGAAGCCAGCGAGTACAATTTTATCCCAAAAGATGAATTATATTTATAGCATAAATAATAACAAATTTTCCCGAATGCTAGGGACCTAGAATCATGATTGAAAATAAGATACTAGTAGTATTTGATTAGAATCCCTGATATACACTGAGTGGCCAGATTATGATGATCTCTGAACATATAATAATCTGGCCACTCAGTGTATATCCTATATAATAAAAGGCTAATGTGCAAATTGTTCCCTCAACCAGGAGTTTGACCAGGCAGGCTGGCCAACTGCCCATGTCCCCTCCCCCTGGCCAGGCTGGCTGGACCCCATCCATGCACAAATTCATGCATTGGGCCTCTAATAATATATATATATATATATATATATATATATATAGAGAGAGAGAGAGAGAGAGAGAGAGAGAGAGAGAGAGAGAGAGAGAGAGGCCAGATTATGTGTTCAAAGATCATAATAATCTGGCCACTCATTGTATATAGACTTTGTCTTGAAGTAATTCCAGGAACTTGTGGCAAACGTGGGCACAGGGGGCAGAAGTCTGCCAACGTGCACTTGTCGTGACTTTGGTGCCCGAACCTCCCGTGCAGGATTCCCCTGGTGCCATAAGAGACAGCTGTGCATCTGGTGTGGGGCAGGCGAAAAGACAGTTCTTTCTCTGATGCTCATTTCCAAGTCTCAGGTCTCACCACCAAGGCAAAGGAACGCCACTTTAGAACCAGCCAGCCATTGGGTCCCTAGGGAGGCCTTGTCAGGCTGGTGCAGAAGCTCCTTGGCTGGGAGGTAGGTTGTGTTTCAACTCGGGAGATATGGAGACTCCAAGTCCCCCCAGAACACTAGGTGTAGTTGGAAGAAAAGAAAGCATGGGTTGGGGGTGGAGGTAGAGGTGGTAGCAAGAGCCACGCAGCGGTAGCGAGGCTGCTGGATTCGGAGTGAGACAATCCCATGCCCCAGTGAGAGAGGGGGGTTGCCGCCAAAGCTGGTACTAACACAGCTCTGGGCACTTTCTGAGTTTATAGCTGGAGGCTCCGGGGATGCAGCTGTGGGCACAGGCAGCGGAGAGCATGAGGCAGGGTGAATCCCTTCCAACCACCTCTTTGTTTTGTAAAAAAACTCTAATGCCTCGGCCAGGAACTTGAATACGATAATGGCTGCATTTTGAAAGGGGCCCCACCAAGAGCCTCATGGAAAACACTAGAACTTCTCTGGTGTCCGTGTGAGGAGGCGTTCTTCTGTCAGCCAAAGACCTCACTGACACGCTAAGGCTAAAACAAGGCCACCTTAGTTACGTGACTGTTATTGCTGGGGCGGCAGATTGGGGATATTCATTTGACACAGGTGTAATTTACGTAGTTTACAAAAGGGACAGATATGAGATTTTTTAATTTATAAAAGGTTCCGTATGGAGAATCTTTCAGAAACAAACGACCAAAGTGCAGTTTAAAATTTGAGTCAGTTTACACTCAACTTTTCAGCAATAAATGTGTATCACATACTTGTTTTGCAAACAGGCTTTAGGCCTTGGTTATAAAAACAGCATCAAAAGCCCCCAAACCTACCAATAAATCAAAACGTGCCACAGGTTATAAAACGAGAGGGCTTGTATTAGCTCCACAAAGACAGGTGACGGCACAGTTCCTCTGATTCCTAAAAGTCCAGTCAATCATTTTTTATTTGTTCCCTGCCCTCTGCCTATTGTGCTAGGGAGTAAGGATAAAAGACAATTCCTAAAACTTTATAGGGTATTAAAGCTTATCAAAGACTGGCTTGAATATGAGGGTAATGTGGTTTAGAGATGAGCTCTGAACTCACTAGCTGTCTGGCCTTATTTAACCTACCTATGCCTCTGTTGTTCCGTCTACAAACTGACCAAGATTTGGCCTTGTGCAGGGTGGGTTCTGCACCGGTTGGGTGTGCAAACAGAACTCAGTTTGTCTAACATTCTGCCAGGAGCCTGAGCTCAGCAGTGAGGATTCACCAGGAGTCAGGAGTACTAGGCTAGTGTGTCTCCGTAGGCTTGGGAAAGTGGCCCTCGCCCCAGTGCCACACCACTCAGTCTGCCCCACACTCTCCAGACCGCAGCATGGTGGGGCTGTCAGAAGACAGGAGGGCGTGGCTAGTGGATCTCCTGTCATGGAGAGGCACTGTTCAGGTTCAGGTGAAAGTTGGGGATCTGTCTTCCTCCCCACAAGGACCCGCAACTCAGTCATTGACACCTGTATCTGTCCAGATCTCTACATCTTGGCCCAGCAAGCTGTCCCCTCAGCAGGGGGTAAGCTCAGCAGGGTGGTACAGGAAGGAGTCCAGAGTGTGGGGCTGATGCCATGGGAGGGGAAAGCTCCCCCGAAGAAAGATGGCATCTGCAGTGTGGGATAGGGACTCAGCACAGGGATACTTGCTCTCGTCCCTTCAGCTTTCACCTCTTAGCCACAAACCTCAGTTTCTCCTCACATGACCCTAGTCCTCTCTAGTCCCCACTTTGCCAGAGCCCAGTGTGGGCTGCAAGTACGATTTTGTGCACTGGACTTTTAAGAGTGCACCTGTGCCTCTAGCAGACGCCTGTCTCTTCCCAGTGGACAGAATCCCCTCTGATTTTCACAGCCAGATGTCATGTAGGTGCCCTTCTTGGCATATATTCCTTATAATTGGTGCTTTGGGTTTCCTAGGTTGTATTCCTAGAAGTGAGATCACTGGGACAAATGGGAATTTCATTTTTAATTTTAATTTTTATTGATTTCAGAGAGGAAGAGAGAGGGAGAGGGAGACAGAAACATCAATGATGAGAGAGAATCATTGATCGACTACCTCTTGCATGCCCCACACTGGGGATCAAGTGCACAACCCTGGCATGTGCCCTGAGCAGGAATTGAACCACGACCTCCTGGTTCATAGGTCTATGCTCAACCACGGAGCCACACCAGCCGGGCCATTTTTGATTTTTTTGAGGAAACTCCATACTGTTTCCCACAGAGGCTGTACCAGTCTGCATTCCCACCAGGAGTGCACTAGGGCTCCCTTTCTACGCATCCTCACCATTACTTGTCCTTTGTTGATTTGTTGATTTGTTGATGGTAGCCATTCTGACAGGTGTGAGGTGATACCTCATTGTCATTTTAATTTGTGTCTTTCAGATGACTAGTGACTTTGAGCATTTTTTCATAGTCTCTTGGATTTCTGTATGTCCACTTTAGAGACGTGTCTATTTAGGTCCTTTGCTCATTTTTAAATTGGATTGGTTGTCTTCCTTCTGGAGAGTTGTATAAGCACTTTATATATTTTGGATATTAACCACTTATCAGAGGTGTCATTTGCAAATATGTTCTCCCTTGTAGTGGACTCTTTTTTCCTTTTGCTGGTGGTTTCTTTTGCTGTGCAGAAGCTTTTTATTTTGATGTAGTCCCTTTTGTTTACTTTCTCCTTAGCTTCCTTTGGCCTGGAAGATGTTTCAGTAAACATATTGCTAATGAGAGATGTCTGAGATTTTGCTGTCTATGGTTTCTTCTAAGATTTTTATGGTTTCATGACTTACATGTAAATAAAAAAAAGGTAAGAATTGTCATAGCATTTATGGCTATTCATACTTTGTAAAGACTTGCTTTAATTTTCCAAGTACCTTTGTAGACACTAACTATATATATATATATATATATATATATATATATATATATAGTTAGAGGCATTCTGTGATAAGGAACTTGAGACTTTTGGCATTTAAAAGGGGTCAGAGATTTTTTAAGGTGAAAGAAATCAAAGAGATATACTACAAGGAGGAAAAAAAGAAAAGACATTTCAAAGAGGGAAATCTAACATCTATTCAGGGTGAAAATCATATTTGATTTTATCAGGGCTGAGAGTAGAGAACACTGTCTCAATAATTTATGAAGCTGTGTAGTAAAGGCAGGGGTATGGCCTGGGTGGAGTTGAATTGGGGCTATGCAATCAGACAGACCTGAGTTTAGTTCTAGTTCAGCCGTGGGCAAACTACGGCCCGTTCGGCTGTTCTATCCGGCCCGCGGAGCCAAAAGAGCGAAGGGTTCTCTTGCTCTCCCCTCCGCTCCTTCACCAGCAGCCCAAGATGAGAGTGCCAGCATGGCCAGGTTGCTTTTGTTCCAGCCCTCGGGTCCAGTTCAAGAACCCATTGTGTCCCTCGAGTCAAAAAGTTTGCCCACCCCTGTTCTAGCTCCACATTCGTGAGCTGTGTGACCTTAGAAAAGTTCCCGAACTCTCACCCGGCTTAAGTAAAATGTTTGTAGTACCACATTGGATAATACTCTTAAATAGACTAGGCCGTAATCCTCCCCCCTCCCGACACACACCCTGTTCGCACGAGCTATTACCATTATCTGAGACCAAACAACTGGGCAGTCATTTAATTACACATTTAATATCAGTCCGAGGCTCTTACAGTGGACATGACACCAATGAAAATGATCGATGGCTTTGTGGTTTCGCAGGAACGTGGGCCGGGCTCCGTTCACATACATACATGAATCCGAGATTTTAAAAGCTGCCTGCCTGGGGCCTTCCCGGTTCCTGCCTCTCATATATCAAAATTAGTTCGGTTGTAACCACTGGGCTGAATCTGTGGGTTCATTAGTGTCTGAAAAGCTGACATTTAAAACACGGGCACGGAGAGGATCAGACGGTGGGAGGACCCGGATTGCGTACAGCTGTTGAGGAAACGCTGTTACCTTTTCTCCCACCAAGTTTGACCACGTGAAGTTCCGATGAATGTGGGGCTGACTTAAAATGCCGGTGGTGTCACTTACCGTGGCTTAGGAAGGCTTTGAAGACTTGACTTGAAGCTTTCCTCACCCCTTGTGGAGCCAAGCAGATGCCTTCGGGGACTCGGTGTGAGCAATATCCCCGCAGCCGGGCCATCACTCATCAGCTGTTGCTCTGGTGGCTGGGGGACGCACTCTGTCTCCAGTATGCACGGGGGATGTACTTAATGCCAGAGGATCTGGTTCAGTGACCAAAAACATATTTAGAGCTTACGAGGAAGATCCCAGCGGGGAAGCTTTGATTTAAATACAGTTCTAGAGGCCCCTCCTCGGATCGGCCGAGCACCAGCTCCCGAGGTGTGGATGCCAGTCGTGCTCAGGACAACGTTCTTGCGGGACCACGCTGATTACTGATTTTAATTCTTGGGTAAAGCCGGTAACATCGTTGCTCTGAGAGCAGCAGCAGCAGCTGATTCCTGTTGGTTTGTGCAGGTGGTGATAGCACACCTGTTTTAGTGGGTTTTTGCATTTTTTTCCACGAGTTGCCTCAACTAATTCGTTTAGCGGGATATTGCCTTGGCTAAAGTTTAACTGCTCTCATGATTACAGGGAATATTTAAAGCATGGGACAGGCGTGGCCAGCCGAGGCATCTTGTAATTGTTCTCCCCACAAAATGCTCAGATTAGTAGTTCAATTGAGAGAGGAGTTGAACTTAAATTTAAAAAAAACTTAAATTAAACTTAATTAAAAAAATTCCTCACTCAAGGATATGTCTTTTTACTGATTTAAAATAAAAAAAAATATATTTTTTGATTTCAGAGAGGAAAGGAGAGAGAGATAGAAACATCAATGATGAGAGAGAATCATTGATTGGCTACCTCCTGCATGCCTCACTGGGCACTGAGCCCATAACCTGGGCAGGAGCCCTGACTGGGAATCAGACCTGCAATCTTGTGGCGTATGAGACAACGCTCCAGCCAACTGAGCCACCCAGCTAACTTCTTACCTCACATTTTCCTACTATATACACACCCGATAACAGGGCTCAGGGTTACTACCTTAGGGAAAGACAAGGGCAGAAGACTAATACTTGACTTTGAACTTCCAACACAGAAGATGTTTCGTTGGAGCACAGTGGAGCGTGCCAGCACAGAGCAGACAGAGCAGAGCAGGCCACTGAGAGGCAGAGCAGAGCTGTTTCCTCGGGGCAGGGCCGGGCTCAGGGCTGCTTCAGAGCCAGTCAGGGTCACACCCGAGCTGTTTTGCACTGAATAGTTTGCTTCTTCACCACACCCCAAAGTGGGGATTCATGCTGGTGCTGAATTGGCACCAATGACCAGTGGTTGACAGTGGTATGGTTCTAGGAGCAGGACATCCCAGCCCAGCCCCGAGAAGCACTAGCAACAATAACACTATCACACATCTAGGACTTTCTACCGCCAAGCATCATTCCAGGCACATTGCATATTTTCATTCACGTGTCCTGTCAACAACCTTACGAGATCCCATTTTGCAGATGAGAAACCTGAAGCACAGAGGGGCAGGTGATGGGCCCCAAGTCACACAGATAGTAAGTGGCAGCGCCGGTGTTTGAACACAGAGAGTTTGGCTCTAGAGTCCTCCTTGGTTGACAGCGCCCAGACCCCAGGCGAGGATGATAGACAGCTCAGCTTGCTTGGGAGGTTCCAAGGGCCGGGCAGATCTGGGCCTCGCTTCCTGGGTGAAGCCTGAGTGTGCAGCACACCTCCTGGGCACAGCGGGGCAACAAAGCAGGCATGGCAGCTGGCCAGTCGAAGTAAGAAGGGGTCTGATCTACAGCCCAGAAAAGAGCTCCCTGAGAGTGTTGTAGACATGAAAGAGAGGCTGTGATGAGGAGTCACGGTTAGCAGGGGCAGCATGGAAAAGCCAGAGGCCACGGTGGACCCATACACAAGAGCAGGTGAAACACTGTGGGCACAGAGACCGATGTCCAAGGACCAGCTGGTGGAGGCGCTCTCGTCAGATGCCTCACTCCCTACTGCTACGACACCCCCGTCACCTCAGCCCCCCAGCCCCCCGAACTTTACTGCCATCTCAAGACAATACAAGGGGAAGGGTAAGCCCTGAATATATCTGATTTTATCCATGAAACGACTGAAGAATCACTAGTTTAAATTAAATTATGAATTAGGAAGATGAACTTTTCTGCTACACAGAAGACTGAGAGCTTGAGGTAGAAGTTAAGTTCACTCACAGGACAGGTGCAGTATATACTTTTGTCCCCCTGACTATTGGTTTATAAAAACTGTATTTAGTATATAATTCTGTTGCAATGAACTTTCTGTCATGTTTTCAAATAGGAAGTGCTCAGTCTTGGGCCTGGTTTGATGAGATGGGCTCTCAGTCCCTCACTTCACATTTCTGGTGTGGACACCACCCTTTGAAAAGCAATTTCCATTCAGTTGCATTTACTTTTCCATGGGCCGGAAGCAGTTAAGGGACATGAAGGACATTTCAGTGCCAGTGTTGTGTCGGTTACTGATACCAGGTTGTTTCTGGATTAGGAATACTGTGGTTCATGATGTGGCAGTAACAGTACTTTACACCGCGTCTATGGATGAGGCTAACGTGTCAGTTTATAGATCTCATATTCCCTAGGGAGCCTTGTAAGTCCGTGAGTTGTTCCCAAGTGCTCTATTTTGCATATGGATCCCTGAGAGAGCTGGGAAATCAAATGAATGAATACACACACATGCAAAGAGGTATCTGGTTAATTATGTGTCATAAAAACAAAACATGCTCCATTTTTTTTTGTTTCTTTCATAAGTGTGTGTGTGTGTGTGTGTGTGTGTTTTTTTCCGCGTGCGTGTGTGTGTGTGTGTGTGTGTGTGTGTTTTTCCGCGTGCGTGTGTGTGTGTGTGTGTGTGTGTGTGTGGTTGAATTTTTGGCAGAGAAACAACAGGGGCTTCTATTTTCTGAATGGAGGTGAACAAAATACTCCAATAGAAACTTATTGGCTTTGAGCTTGGCTGGTGTAGCTCATTGGTTGAGCATTGAGCTATGAACCAGGAGGTCATGGTTTGATTCCTGGTCAGGGCACATGCCTGGGTTATGGGCTCAGTCCCAAAAGGGGGCATGTAGGAGGCAGCCAATGGTTCTCTCTCATCACTGATGTTTCTCTCTCCCTCTCCCTCTCTCCCTCTCCCTTACTCTCTGAAATTAATAATTATATATATATATATATATATATATATATATAAATAGATAAAACTTACTGGCTTTGAAAATAAGAGTAAATGGCCAAAGGGGTTTTTTTGATGGGCTTTTAAGCACAGAATTACCAGATTCTTATTGTTGCTGCAATAATTTAATATTTATTGAGAATCACCAATACAAATTCTGTTATATATTTCACACAATTAATAATATCTTTGTTTTCTTGCTGGTAAGTAAGCACGTTTGAAGTCTTTTCTGTCCAAATGCTCTCCCCTGAACTTATATGCATGGTCCTTTGCTAAGCCCACCTGCTGCCTGGGAGCAAGGCTAGGCTCCGAGGTGCCCTGTGAGTCTATGCTTCCATTGCTTTCTTGTTGCTAAAATGGAGATATCTACAGCACACGCATGATGCAGAGGTGTTAGGGCAATTTGTGAGCTATTACCTGAAAAGAATCTTGGAAGATCGTAGGAGAAAAGAATAATAAAATGTAGACCATCATTGGTTTCACATTGCCAACTAGGAGAGCTTTCACCACCAAACAGGAATAGCTGCTTAGGACAGGAAGTAGAGTCACAGGCCTCTGAACATGCCTCACCTTTCACTGTCTCTGCACCCTAAAGCATGGAGCTGCAGGGCCCAGGGGGTGCGGGCCCTCAGCCTGAGACATAACCTCCGTGTTCTAGCTCTCTGGTCTGTCCGTGTAGAAAATGCAATTCACAGAATTGCCATATGGAGTTCGTAGCCAGGCCAATTGCGAAGCCCTTTGCAAATAAAAAAGTATTACCTGTAAGTGAAGAATAGTATTCAAGCACATGCGTTCTGAGTGCAGAGATATGGGCATTTGTCTGTTCAATCCTTTATTTGCAGGAAATGAGTATGCTGGCTGAACTAAAGCTGTCTGCAGCTTTTCAGAGGACAGCTGTGAGATACTTGAAAGCATATGCTCCTCCACATTTTGTCTGCTTGACACTGCTGCCAGATTGAAGATTTATACTGGGCTTCAAAGACTTTTCATGGTAGCGCATGTGTGGAAGCATTTTCATGAAGGACACAATTATTAACAGTTTACTTCGCCAAGCCACCTCTATGATATGCCTGCCATGAAAAATTCTTCCAAAAGAACAGTGTGTCCAGTGAGTGACTAGAGGTTCCTTGGGCATGTCAGGACTCCTTCAGTCTACAACAGGGTCCACTGTCATACCAGCTCGGCAACAGGCCCCAAACAGTAGCACAAATCTGAGCACTGTTAGTTTGGTAGACCATGGCTCCTTTTACCCTTTATTGTGGTATAGTCTTACTCTAGCCAGTTTGGCTCAGTGGATAGAGCGTTGGCCTACAGCCCAAAGGGTCCCAGATTTGATTCTGGTCAAGGGCACATACTTTGGTTGCAGGGTCCTCCCTGGCCCAGGTTGGGGCAACCAATCAACGTGTTTCTCTCACATTGATGTTTCTGTCTTTCCCTCTCTCTTCTACTCTCCCTAAACAAAACAAAAATCTCCTTCCCCCCAATATTCTCTCCATTGTTTTTCTGAAGAGCTGGGATCACACACTGACTGCGTTTGGAGAGCTAGTCAATGCGTGAATGTTATGGTTGCCCAGTAAACCCTCAGGAGCACCATCGTTGATAAAGAGAGGGAAGAAGCAAGCATTTCTTTCCTTTTGCACGTTCCAAATTCTCCTCAAGTAAAGCCTTCTGTCATTGATGAAGACATTCTTCTTCCCTAACTGAATTAGGTGTTAACTCAGGGAAGGAACTCATCAGCAGACTTCCAGAAGAGGTACTGTTGTTTTGGTCAGCAGTAGGTGGAGATTCCCTGGGGGCAGATTCTGGGGAGTCAAAGGACTTCCTGGAAGGCCCAGGCTATTCCTGCCAGGGTTGTCCTTGGAGAGCTACAGCCCTAAGACCAGGAGAAAAGTTACTCATCCTCGTTGTCATGGCAGCATTAAGCCAGCAAGGAATAAAGGGAATGAAGTGGTGGATGAGGAAACAGAGGGGCAGGTGAATTGGGATGCCAAACCTGGCATCAAGGTGCAGTCAGATGGGAGGATGGAGAGAAGGCCCTGGAGTCTGGGGGCTGAGATTGGGAGGAGGTATGGGCACAGAGTGAAGCATCCATCTTATATAAAAACTGCTGTTTGCAATTTTACCCCTGCTATTCTGGCTTCTGTAAATGCTTGATTGCTTGCTTGCTTAAATAATAAGGAAAATAAGACTATTCCCATTCCAGAGAGGCCATGGACTATGTCCCAGACAGAGTTGTCAGTGCTGATACCAGGCCGGGCCTTGTGATATGGTCTCATGGCCCCTTCCCAGCACGCAGGCCTTCTTTCCCAGAAGGCCCGGAAGTCTCCTTCCAAATTTGGGAGACAAAAGAGTTAGAAAAGATATAAATAGAAAAAGTTTCCTCTATACTGAGGGGCCCAGAATTTGAAAGACACATTTTTCTCTGGGCCTGAGCATAATAACATGTAACTCCCTTTCTCTGAGAGTGGCTTGGTTTTTCTCTAGTCTTCTGTAACAAGAGTAGGATCGGTTCCATTAAAGAAATAGATACCAAGTACATTAGAAACACGGCCAGTGGTGGGAGAGGGAGATGGAAACAGGAATAGGGGATAGGGATTAAAGTCAAAAGTAAAATCAAGGATAGACCTTTCCTGGAGTCAAGGAAAACAAGGTGCCATGAACTGTGGAGTATGATGAACTCAGTCTCTTGCTCTGAGGTTCAGCAAAGAAGAGCAATAAAACAACCCTGAGAATGTGAGATCCTGGCCCCTGCGTCCTTTGTGTATGCAGCTATGAGTGTTCCCCACGAATGGGGACTTAGCATTTTAGATTCCCCTGATGCACGCAAGGAGGAAGCAGGCTGTCTGGGACGGGGTCTTCTATGCCACTTCTAAGATAAGATGGCCTCAAAATAGTTATTTTCTTTTGTTCCATTAAACGTCCTACACTTGCTACCCAACAAAACAGCAAGTCTTGTCCTACTCAACGCAACTCTATAACTGAACCAAATGGGTAAGATTTAGACAAAAAAGTGTAAGATTTAAACTAAATGATTAATTAGAGTAATGTTTCTATTACTTTTGAGCTTTGAAATGTCGTCCCCCACTTTTATATCCTCACCCAAGGATATGGTTTTCCAAAAATTGATTTTTAGAGAGAGGGAAAGAAAGAGAGATAATGAATGAGAGAGAGAGAGAGAGAGAGAGAGAGAGAGAGATTGATGTGAGAGAGATACATCAACCAGTTGCTTCCTGTACTCGGCCCAATTGGGGACTGAACATGCAAGGTATGTGCCTTGATGGGGAATCAAATCCACAACCTTTTGGTGTATGGGATGACACTTCGACCAACTGAGCCCACCTGGCCAGAGCTTAAAAGGTACCCATTTTGAAGCTGCCTCAGACATGGGAATGAAGGTGCAAACATTAATAAGTATATAAAACCAGAAAAAGCAGCTCTGTTAAGAGGGTTTCAAATGGCAGACAAAGGCCCATTAAATAACATATTAATAGGAGTGAGCACAGAGATTGAATTGGAGCAGAAGCATAGGATTCCATCCTGTCATCTCATTGGAGGGTCTGAATCCTTTTTCTTAATATTTTGTGTCTTCCAAGATTCTTGAAGGACAATTGTATCCATCCTTCCTCACCACCCCCCTCTTTTTGTTCTTTTACCATTTTCTGTTGTCACTGAGAATAGTTTTCCTTAGAACAGTTTAGGTCATGGACAGATGTGAATAGGAATCACCTAATTTGACCCCCCCTCCATTTCTTTCCATTTAAAACAATTTTTGAGAAGAAAAAAAGGAAACAGTGAAAATCATCCAAGTGGCACCTGTACAATTTTCTTTTCTTTTACTTGAGTGTTGGCCTTTCCATTTTCAGTTTTTATTCCATGAGCAATAGATATTTTAATACCAAGTGATATTTCCTCCCACTCTCTGTTTACAACTGTGAAAAAGGCACCTTTTTGCAAGTAGTTTGATATGCAAGATGTTTATGAAAGGATATTGTATCTAACATAGCCACAAATTTAGGATATATATTCATGCTAAATGTAGCAATGTTTATGTTTTACTATCATAAGGAATCAAAACATTTAATTATAGAAACAGTGATTCATAATTTCAGTCCTGGGAAGATGGGATTAGATATTGCAAGCTTGAGAAGACCACCAGAGCAGCTAATGAGGCTCAGGATGAGTCTGGAACTAACGCTTGTCTTTCTAAAGACATGCTACCTGGCAGGTTCAGATTGGCCACCACAGAGCTCGCCTTGGGTGCCAGAGTGTGATGAGATAGGTTATTTGTGCCTGATTTCTACCATCTTTGTCTTATTAGACAGATAGTTGAATTGGCTTTTTAAAGAAAATATATTTTATTGATTTTTTACAGAAAGGAAGAGAGAGGGATAAAGAGTTAGAAACATCGATGAGGGAGAATCATCTATCAGCTGCCTCTTGCACCTCCCACTAGGGATGTGCCCGGAACCAAGGTACTTGCCCTTGACTGGAATAGAACCTGGGACCTTTCAGTTTACAGGCCGACACTCTATCCACTGAGCCAAATCTGTTTCGGCTATTTTTTTTAAGTCACATGTGAGAAGGATTTGTGGAGACATAGTGATTCTCCAGTGGGAGCAGAAGGCTTCCTCCCTCCAGGTCCATGAGAGGAAGGGAGCTGTGAGGTAGGTCAGGGCTAAGACACAGGTATTGGTTAGTGAGAGGAGTATGCCCTCAATGTAACCAAGATGTCCCAGGCTCGTTTGTCATTAGAGTTCATCTGTGATAGCTGAAGCCTCTCACCTGCCTGAACAAGGGGCTTCCTAAAGTCAGTTGTGTTATTTCTGGGCTCTGCCCTTACCAGGGCTTTAGACATGCATTCAGCTAGCCTGGGAGTCACCCCACCTTCCATTTGGATCTCCTCTATTCCTTCCCACGTTTCTACTGCTTCTGGGGCTCAGGTGTTCTATTTCCTAAAGAGGCTGGGACGATGGCCCCCATTGCTCTGCACATTGTCTCCTGGGCCATGGAAGCGGCTTTGTTGGTCTGGAGCTGCACCAGGCCTCTGCTGAACGCTCCCACCGGTTTCTGGCTTTCTCTCCCTCTGAGCATGGAGGGAGGAGTGAGACAGAGACAGAATGAATACTTGACCCTTTGCTTCTCTCTCTCTCTCTCTCTCTCTCTCTCTCTCTCTCTCTCACACACACACACACACACAGCATCATTCTTTATTTTTACTATCATTAGAAAATGGATGAGTCAATTGTGGTAGAATGGAATACTACACAGCAGTTAAAAATAGATCAATGGAAATTATGTACAATAATATAGATAAAATTAGAAACATCATTTTGAGTGAAAAAAAACAATATACAAAAGGATGTATAAATGGAATATATATATATTTAAAGTTTTTAAGCCTGCAAAGCAATACTATATCTTGTTAATGGGTACATTTGGATATAATAAGGAGAATAAACTCATGCCTTGGAAATGAGAAGCACTACCTCCAAAATAATGGTTACTGAGGGGAAGAAAAGAAAGAAGAACTGGGAAAGGGGACACAGGCCTTTGACTTTATTTCTTAAGCTGTGGTGGTGGGTACTGTTAAAATGGGAGTCTGGAAGGTAGGGGCTTAAAGAGGGAGATAGAGTCTGTGTTAGGAGTTTGAGGAAGTGAGGACCGGTTAACATATCACACATCCACATCCATTAAAATGATTATGTAAAAATATGATGTATTGACATGAAGAGGATATATCAAGTAAAAATTAAGAGTACAAACAACCCAGCTAGCATTGCTCAGTGGTTGAGTGTTGACCTATGAACCAGGAGGTCACAGTTCAATTCCCAGTCAGGCACATGCCCAGGTTGTGGGCTCGATTCCCAGTGTGGGGCAGCCAATCAATGATTCTCTCTCAACATTGATGTTTCTAGCTCTCTCCCTTTCTTTTCCTTTCTGAAATCAATAAAAAACATTTAAAAAAAAAGAGTACAAAACAGTATGTATTTCATTACCTCCTCTTTATAAGCCACAATATATATGTATATATGAGGGGAAATGACTGGAAGAGCACACCAAAATGGAATAAGGCCTACCTCTGAGTAGGAGGATTATAGATGTCTTTTATTTACTTTTTTTTTATAGTTACCTGCATCTTCTATCGTTTCTAAAACAAATATGAATTTTGTATATAGTAAAGCCTTAAGGATTTTTCAACGTAATCCTATAGAAAGCTCTCTGTTATCTGCTGCTGTGATCTCAACATCCCACCGTGGGGTTTCCTGAAGCGTGGAATGTTAGATGATTGTAGGTGGTTTAATACGGATTAAGCATTTCTTATTTTCATATGTTTATTTTAACGTATAGCACAAAAATAAATTACTTTCAACAATGGTGCTGAGACAAGTGGACATCCACATACAGACAAATTCTCTTCTTTTAAAAAAATATTGTTTTATTGATTTCAGAGAGGAGAGAGAGAGATAGAGATATCAGTGATGAGAGGGAATCATTGATCAGCAGTTTCCTGCATGGCCCACACTGGGGATTGAGCTCAAGACCCGGGCATGTGCTCTGACCAGGAATTGAACTGTGACCTCCTGGCTCAACCACTGGGCCTTTCTCTTCTCTTTTCAATTTTTCTCCCCTTCCATTACTCCCATTCCGTCTTACTTGGATAGAAAACATAAATGCTATGCATAATGCATATGAATGGTCAGAAACAAGTATTGGGCTGGGTGGACAGTTTAGGAGGAGAGTGGAGGTGTTGGCTGCACCCAGTATTGGAGGCTCCACTCAGCCAGGTGAGAGTATTGTTGAAATTAATTGGCATGTAGATGGAATATTGTTGGATTCTGTCATTCTTCTCTCTCTGCTTCTTCTTCTTTTTTTAAAAAATATATTTTATTGATATTTTATAGAGAGGAAGGGAGAGAGATAGAGAGCTAGAAACGTCGATGAGAGAGAAACATCGACCTGCTGCTTCCTGCACACCCCCTATTGGGGATGTGCCCACAACCAATGTACATGCCCTTGACCCGAATTGAACCTGGGACCTTTCAGTCCGCAGACCGATGCTCTACCACTGAGCCAAACCAGTTTCGGCTCTCTGTGCTTCTTCTGATTTTATTTCCTGTGCTCTCTGTGTTACCACGGTGCCCATGGCTTTGTGGGGGGACATCAGGGAAAAGTCTCTGGCTGACAGATCGCTCTATCTCCTCATTAGACCTGAGGAAAGAAGGTCCATGTGTGTGTGCTCCGCTCAGGCCTAGGTCTTGAGTGAGGGGAGAATGTCTGAGGATCTCACTTAGTCCAGGGCAGTCCAACAGGCAGATCCAGAACTTGGGCTTTTGAGAAGAACAGACGTTTATTTTGGGGTCTTTCCAGGACCTTCCCCAGAGGCTGGTGCCTACCATCATGTCCAAAATACCTCGATGAGATCTGGCAGGTACAAGTAATACTTCAGAGAGGCCGTTGGGACTACTTAAATAAACTTCTCTGGCATTCAAGAAATGCTCATTTGCAGAAAGTCAATAGACTAATTCTTCTTAGCCATTTATAGAAAGACTCTCAAGGGCAGATATCTACTTGCCATCATTTTGTTTGGTTATTGCATTTACTTAAATGGTAAGAAAACAAAATTTCTTCTAAAATATCTTAGAATTTCAATCGTCCTTCCCTCAGTGAGAGGAAAACTGCATAGCTGGAATGAACAGCTATCACACCGTCTGCAGAGTTGTATAGTTGGCAAAGCACTTTCCAATTTCCCATCTTATTTAACCTTTACAACAGTTCCGTTTGATGATGAAACTCAGGGCTGCTAGGGCTTTGCCCAGGGTCACACAGCCAGCAGGGAGCAGAGCAGGATCACCAGTTTTTAATATTTCATGCTTCTTTAGTGCAACTTAAACCTGGAGTGAACTTGAACAAGGTGAATGCCAAGTCCCTTAGCTCTTCCCAGGGTCCTTAAGCCATCCCATGGCAAATACAAACCATGGCAGTTTTAACCCCTTCATAGACCTTTTCCCGTTCTCCTGGAAATCCCCCCACCCCCCAACATCTTTCCCACCCAGTTTTTCTATTTTTTTTTCTGTGAAAATTTTGAGAGATCTCTATAATTTTGTTCTTGAGTTAGTTGGTTATGAATAACTCATTCAATTTAAAAATTGGCAGTATGTCTTAGCAAGCACAGTAACTATACACTCAGGTATTCTTACAAGTGAGGAAAAAAACTTTCCTACAAGTTGCTTTCAGATAAAATAAAGATTTAGAAACATTAGATTCAATAATTAATAGGACCTATGGAATGCTGTGTATGGTAGATACCTTATTAAGGATTTGTTTTTGTTTTGCAGTTTTCTTTTCATATCGTTGAAGGGATCACATATTTTCATAGGTCTTCATATGTGCACTTTCAGTTTTCTCACCCATAAATTACATATACTATTATTACCTGTCTCATAGGGTTATTATGTAGATTAAATCAATGCCAATTAATAAACTTAAAGCTCTCAGAACAGTTCCTCCCTCGCACATGATACTCAGTAATAATTAGCTATTATATTATTCCTATTAGACAAAAGAGTTTTCATTATGCTTTTCATAACAAATTTGTAGAGTGTCAATAATTTGACAACTTATAACCCAGGACTACTAGTTTATGCACAATACCCAAATAATTTTTGAATACAGCTCTTAAGAAATGACACAGTTTAAGAGAAGAGACAGTGTAAGGTCATCACAGTAAAATACAGTGAGATGGATGTTGTGAGGAGAGGGGAACATCAGCTCTTTGCAGAATAGAGTAAGATGATCAAGAGCATGGATGTCCTTTGTAAAAGCTTGGCGTGGCGTTTACTTTCTGGGTGATCTTGGATAAGTTATTTGAACCCTTGAAGCATCCATTCCTTCATTTATAAAACGGAGGTATTACTAGTGTGTACAACGAGGGTCAGGGGAGGGTTAGAGGAGATGGTGCCGGAGTGCTTAGCCTAGAGCCTAACCCAGAGTGATGGTCAACATGTTGGCTCTTAGAGCTGTGATCATTAGCTCAGGCAGGAGCCCAGACAGAGACTTATTTGTTTGTTTGTTTGTTTGTTTATTTATTGTTAATCTTCACCCAAAGATATTTTTTCCATTGATTTTTAGAGAGAGTAGAAGGGACGGGGAGAGACACACAAAGAGAAACATCCCTGTGAAAGAGATACACTGATTGGTTGACTCCTGCACACGCCCTGACCAGGGCTGGGGATCCAGCCTGCAACGGAGGTACATGCCCGTGACTGGCATTAGTAGGCCAATGCTCTCTCCACTGAGTGAAACTAGTTAGGGAAGAGACTGGTCACTTCTTTAGCCCAAACAGTCCCAATATTCATTCATCCTCTTTATATCTCCTCTATGCCAATATTGCACAACCCTTTAAAATCCTCCTTCACTACAGTTGATGATAAAACATTTGCATATTTCTCTCCCTTTTTTTCTGAGATTCTGATACCCCTCCCATGAATGAACCTCCATTTGGAAAATCAGCGTATTTTGCATATTTCTTCCATCTAAGAAAAAATTGTTAGGCATTGGTTTGCTTTCTATAGTTTCTATTTTGAAAAATATATGCACATATATTTATATATGAACTAGAGGCCCAGTGCACGAGATTGGTGTACTGGCAAGGGAGAGGGGTCCCTCAGCCAGGCCTGCGCCCTCTCCCAGTCCAGGGGCCATCAGTTGGACATCCTTAGCGCTGCTGCTGAGACAGGAGAGGCTCCTGCCACTGCCGCTGCACTCTCCAGCCATGAGTCCGGCTTCTGGCTGAGTGGCGCTCCCCCTGTGGGAGCACACTGACCACCAGGGGGCAGCTTCTGCATTGAGCATCTGCCCCTAGTGGTCAGTGTGTATCACAGCGACCATTTGTCCTGCCATTTGGTCAATTTGCATATTATCCTTTTATTATGTAGGATGATATAGATGTAGTTTCTGTAATATGTATAATATAGATATAACATAGATTTTTATATGTATATGTATATGTATATGTATATGTATATGTATATGTATATGTATAATATAGATATAACATAGATTTTTAAAAACTCTACAGTTACATTTTCTGTTATCTCTATCTAGCTTGTCTGAAAAAAGCCTACCTGTAGTCAGAGAAAAAGTGCGAAGGATGCTCTTCATTTCAGTTGGCCATTGGTTGGGGAAAATACCCTACGTTTTCCAAGGCAATTTACTAATTGTGTGTGCAAAAACTTTTAATATTTCAGTGCATAACTAATATTGTCATAAGTCACTTTTTAAAATACTTTTGTCAAAAGTAATCTATTTTCCTTTTAAGAAAAATGTGCCTGCCCTTGATCATTAAACTTCTATGAAGCACTTTTCTCTTTTCCTTGTGTAATAGTTTTCTATTTCAACCCCAACTTCGTTTATTTAAACGTGAAATTTGTGAGTCAAATACAGCAAGCACTATAGAATACAAAATTATCTCTAATCCATTACGCTACAGTTTTATTCATTTGCATAATACGCTTCAAGGTGGGAAAGTATTGACTTTAAAAGTCAGTTAATTTAGAAATAATTCCTATTTCCAAGACAAAAGCACTGGTCCTAACCTATTCCGTGGTTCATTACTTTTAAGCACGGCCGAGCCTGAAAGAAATTTTGTGAAAGTTGAAACTCTGAAAGTGGGGATAAAAGGAACAGGGAGAGCCCGGCCGGGTGGCTCAGCTGGTTGGAGTCTTGTTCTGCACGTCAAAGGCTTTGGGCTCAGTTCCGGCTGGGGCACATATCTGTACTGCATGTTCACTCTCTGGTTGGGGCATGTACGGGAAGCAACCAATTGATGTTTCTCTCTCACATCAGTGTTTCTCTTTCACTCTTTCTCTCTCCCCTCCTCTCTCTCTCTCTCTCTCTCTCTCAAATAATAATAATTAAAAAACTCAATAAATATACCCTCAGGTGAGAATTGGGGGGAAAAGAGGTAGAGATCTGTAGTGGGTAGAGATTGATAAAGCACCCCCAAAGGAGGATAAGAAAGTAAAAGAAAGTGTTCTGGAAAGGAAGAAAGGAGGCAGTCACGGCTACATGCAGTTGTGTGGGTAGCAAATAAAGGAATGTTGCCATCAGAGACCCCCAACAGTGTAATTAGATCTGAATCATATAGGACAATACCATATATATTTTTTAATCTATGCCAGTAGTTTCAGGAAACGATCAAAGGTTAAAAGTGGCTCATTGGTTATAAGAAGTCTTCTGTGCTTAAAATTCATTTTCACACTGATGTTAAATGTAAAAATACCCACAGCTCAACACAGGTGTGTTTCTGAGACGCTCCCCTCTATATCCTAAATCCTATGTGCTCATGGGCTTATCTACAGATTTTATATTTATTTGCTTTGCACAGCAAACAGTTTTCGGAAAAGTGAGTTGCAAAGTAAATTCTTATAAAGTAAAAGATGATAAAGACTGTCGTTTTAGCTTTATGCCTTTTTGGCTAGGCACTGTTTGGCTTTGTGAAGAGAAAATTCATTCATTCGTCTATGTTTAGTTGTCTATCTTGTGTCAGCCTTTGTTCTGGGCATTAGGTTGACTATAGGAGAGCTTTCTTTCTTTAAAAAATGTATATGTTTTTATTGAATTTTAGAGAGAGATAGATGAAGGGAGAGGGATACAGAGATAGAAACACTGATGAAAAACATCATTGATCACGCCCCCACTGGGAATAATGCCCTGACCCGGAATTGAACTGGTGACCTCTTGGCTCCTGGGTTGATGCTCAACCATTGAGCCATCCCCTAGCCAGGCAGAAGACCCTTCTAGGAAGGTAATGTGTGAACTGGATTAGACAGTGCCAGACAGAGGAAGGAGGCCCAGAACTCCCAGGAGGGAAAGGACAAACTATTTTTCAGCGAGTGGCCATCATGTGTGTCTCTAGAGCACATCCTTCCGACTTTGGTCCATTTTAACACTGGCCCACACCCTGAGGATGGCAGGACTGACACTCACCAGGGTGCCAGAGAGTCGTGGGCCTGTAATGCCATTTCTAAATTCTATTTCTCAGAGCCCCAGTGTCTGCCACTCTGTATAGCCCCCACAGATACCACCTGGGAAGGGGCGTATTAAGTTCCCTTTCACCCCAAAAAATTTAATACATTTTTTAAAACATAAAGTTTTTTTAAAAAAAACTTAGAAATCTGAAAGTAACTCACATAAATGTAGAAATAAGACAATTTGTTAAAAGTTTTAAGAGGTTATGTTGTAAAAGTTTGGGGTACCTGATAGATGGGTCAAACACAACAGGGTCTTCAAAGTAAATACATATCACTTCAGCTCAGAAGACAGTAACCTAAATATAAATAACCAGGATAAAACTACTTCTAAGCTGGAGAAATCTGTTGCCATTTGGCTGGTTAGTGACTTCAGCAGTTAATACCAACCTAAATAAGACATCATCTTAGTGTCGGCCTCTTTTCTTACTTTAATTGCGTGCTCACCAACGGCATTTGCAGCAATAGCAGCCATAGTATCCAAGAACATACTGGCCATCCAACGACCTGGACCGGGTGGTCCTTCCAGTGCAATTAAGTAAACTGGGATTCCCGTTTATTAACAAAGCATCCCATGAATTCAGCTTGATTTAGTCAACCCAAGGCACATGAAGCTTCATAAAGTGACAAGTTTAGTTTCATAAGTTTAAAGAAGTGAGGATGTCACCCTGGGATAAACGGACGTAATTCCAAAAGGGCAACCCATGGAGTTCTACTTACAGCAGCCAGCCAGCCACAGCATCACCTGCCACGCGAGTGCAGGTGGAAGGCTTTCACCAAAATGTGCCTGTGAACAGGAAAACACGCTGAACAATCTCATGGTTGAGGCTTGTTTTAATGATGTGTTTGTTGAGGCCCAGCTCCCAACTACATGGGGACAACAAAAATATTACAAGAAACAAAAGGATTTTTCTCTACAGGGAAAGGCATTGACTCAATGCTTTTGCCCCTCGAGGCCTCATAAGTTGCGGCACTTGGGAGAGCAGACTAGGGATAGGGACGCTTCAGACATTAACATTTAAACTTAACGACAGTCGTGAGAATAACTGCTACATTTCATTTATAGAGAGCTCTTCCAGAGAGGTTGAAGAGCCCTTGCATTTCAAGGTGTGAATATTTTCGGAAGGAGCTTTGCACCCAGAAGCTGCGCCTTTCAATCACCATCTCTGTCAGGAGGTTCCAGTCACTAACCAGCCAAATGGCAAAGGCTCCTCGGAGAGCAGCTAAGCCAATTTGAATGTCTTAATATGACAGAATCCTCCATTTTCTAGAGAAAGAGATTAAAACTGAAATATTAAATATTGTAGGGATCTGACAAGTGTCTAAAGTCATTTTTTTCCCACTTATAAACCTTGGGGACAGATTTCTGGCTGTGCTCTCTGCATCACCTGCTTGGACACCACAGAGAGCTTGTTGAGAATGCAGGTTTTTGGGTCAACAGATTTCCTAGACCAGTGCTTCTGAAGCTGGGCTTGTGAATCTCAGTTTTTAGTACACTCCCCAGGAAATTCCAAGCCTACTCAGGTTTGAGAGACATTGTCATCAGACACGATGGGAGAATAGGAACCTAAAAATTAAAACCAAACTGAGCGCCATATCATTCACTACAGGTCCTTTCAACCTACATCTACTAACTCTCTCTCCTTCTCTAAGTTAGTTTTTTTTTTTTTTTTACATGGAAATTCAAGAATGCTGTAATTCAGCTTTTGGGGATCATAATGCCCCTCTGATCCTCAAATTCACCCCCCAAGGCCTCATAACTGCATAAAAAATCATGTTCAAGCTTAGAATCACACACACACAAAAATCATCCCATAAACCTCTCTCTATTTGTACAGGGTTCCCGTCATCTAATCCTGATAAACCGTAACTCCGTCTGTTTTTATCAACTATAATCCCATGTCAGAGGATATAATGCTGGCACTGAAGAAAGCGCACTGGCTTTGGTGACCGGCAGACCTGGCACTAATCCTGCCACTGGCTCGTGGAAACTCCTTTTATTGGGACAAGATACTTAACCTCTCTGAGCTCCAGTTTCCTCATCTAGAAAATGTGAATCGTGGTGCTTGGGATTGTTCAGAGGAATAAAGATAATTTCAGTGATGTATTTGTTCAATTGGCTCATTCATACATTCAACAGATATTTCCTGATCGCCAACTGTGCACCTAGCACTCCTTCTAGGTCCTTGATGGGTCCTCAGGGAGCCTGTAATTCTAGAAAAAGGAGCTAAATAGTAAACAAATAATGAGCTAATTAGAGCATAGGGTAGAAATGCTAAATATAACGTGTGGGGAGGGGGGGTAAAGGCAGGGTAAATAGGACCAGAATCGCAGGAGTGGGGAAGCGGGTCAAGGTAGGCTTCTTTGAGAAAGTGAGGTCTGAGCTGACTTGATGGAGGGAAGGGAAGGAGGCAGAGGAAGAATGTTCCAGGAGGAAATGGCCGGAGCAAAGGCTTTCAGATGGGGAAGAAGAGGAGAGGGTGCCTTGTAAGCCACTGTGAAGACTTTGGGGTAAAAGGCAGAGTAGCTGTAGGGTTTTGAACAAAGGAATGACATCAGATCATATTCCTAATGCACTGGTCGGCAAACACATTAGTCAACAGAGTCAAATATCAACAGTACAACGATTGAAATTTCTTTTGAGAGCCAAATTTTTTAAACTTAAACTTCTTCTAATGCCACTTCTTCAAAATAGACTCACCCAGGCCATGGTATTTTGTGGAAGAGCCACACTCAAGGGGCCAAAGGGCCACATGTGGCTCAAGAACCGCAGTTTGCCGACCATGGTCCTAACCGATTATTAGAGATGGTGCGCATCAATTATACAACTAAGAGAATGTAATAAAAGATGAGTCCTTTTCAATGGGAATAGATTTTGCTTAGGTTTATAATGATTACTCTTTACAACAGAACTTTAAAACAGGATTAGATTTGCCAAAGGATTAGGTGCAAACCTATGATCCTGGATCTAGAGTGGGGTCTGAAGAAAAAGCAATAGTCCTAACCCTCTGGCCATGAACTATTATACCTGCACAAGACAAGAACATTCACCTCTAGACACACAGCTCAGGCCACTTGACATTCTAGTGAAAGATTTTATAAATTATGCATCTTCTCAATTCTGCATAGTTAAATGAGGTGATACAATATTAGATCTGAGCGGGAAGGAAACCGGCAGGCCTGTATGAGGAACCACCCGATCTTCAATCCATTCGGAAACAGCTAGCCAGGGCAAAGGGTATCCTTTCACGGTTTACTTGTCCACAAAAGCCCCGTCATGGAGCATCACGTATTTCAAATAAATGTTACTACTAGGACTTTGTGGCACATTTTAGGGATCCTAGCAACAAGAGTATTAACTTTCCATATTTTACCCCATTTCTGATCTCTTTATCGAACGTTCCTTTTTCTTTACAGCCCATTGTACTTGCTAATATTGCGCTAATAAAGTGTAATGGTGCAATAAAGTAAAATTTGTCCCTTGGGACAGATAAATGCCAGGCTACTGAATGGGGACCTTGAGCTAACCACCTTCGGTTTGCCATTCCTTTACAACTGCATGCTGATCTTCATAGGTGCTTTAACTGTTAAAACTTCCTGTCCCACAATGGCAGAATTGCACGAGTTTTACATGTTTGTCTAATAAGAGATGAGTTCAGTATAATATTTCCCTGTGTTAATTTTCTTTTTTTTTTATTTGTCTGGAAAATTGAATTGAGCCAGGTTAAATCTTCTAATTGACTCCCCTTTCTATGTTCCTTCTAATTGTAATGTAATCTTCATTGGCACTCACCATTATTAAATTATTTGTATCAGTATTCAAATAGGATGGAAATCCTTGAGATGGCAAATGTGGAAGTCTAAATGTGTCCTTTGCCGATATAGTCAGTAAGGGCATGGACTCCAGGCCAATGTGCCTGCGCTTGAAACCCAGCCCTGTGCTCGCTGGCTGTGTGCTCAGGGCAAGTTACCTAACCTCTGTGTGACTCAGTCTCACTGCTCGTGAGGGGTGACCAGCAGTAAGGATGCGAAGTGGATAGCCAGGAAAATGCTGTGCTCAACAGTAGGTAACGCATAATACATGCTTTTGGGGAAAGTAAGTAAACCGCAATATTCACTTTGTTTATCTTTTTCCTTCATTTTGATATACTTGTGGTTAAGACTTTTGGTCAAGTGAATTTAAATGCCAGGTCAACATTAGAGCATGATTTAGTAGAAACCAATTTATTACCTTAATATGAAAAATACATGGCATAGGATAATCTATAAACACAGGGAATAAAATCCATAATACTATAAACATATACACTGAGTGGCCAGATTATTATGATCTCTGAATGCATACTAATCTGGCCACTCAGTATATATCCTATATTATAAAAGGCTAATATGTAAATTGTCCCCTCTACTAGGAGTTCGACCAGCAGGCAGGCCAGCCAACTGACCATCCTCCCTGTCCCCACTGTGGATCCCACCCATGCACGAATTCATGCACCGGGCCTCTAAATATATATATATATATATATATATATATATATATATATATATAATCAAGTAGCCAGATTATTATGTGTTCAGAGGTCATAATAATCTGGCCACTCAGTGTATACCATATATACATATCTAATAATGTAAACCTAAGCACTCCTTATAAGAGTTCTGGAGCAGTGTGCAAAGCACTGGGCCAGATCAGCAGGCCAGTCTTCTCCCATCTCTTCCTCTAACCCACCAGGGGACTTTGGGCAAATCTCTGTTCTGCTCTGGGCAGCACTTTCCTCACCATGATTTGAAGGGTTGGGACAAGATCATCTCAATCATTTTTTTTTTTTCTAGCTCAGGAGCCAAAATTTGAGTTCTTTCCTCCTGTGTTTTGGCTGACTTTCATTCTATTCTTTCGTTCTGAAGCAGTCTTCTGGCTTTGCTTCCTACCTTATTGCCCTCTTTGTTTCCTTTTCCTGTTTTGTTTTCTTACTCTGTTGTGTCCTCTCAAAGCCCAGGTGAGAGTGGTGGTCCACATCGAAAGAGGAAAGATTCAAGCTTTCTCTTCCAACACTTTTAAACTTTAATAAGAGAAAATCTTAGACCTTACACACATCATCTGAGGTTCAGAAATGAATGTGTGAGCTGGCATTTGTCTAATAACAATTCTTCAGAAGGAGCCACGCTAGTCTTGTCAGGTGGTTGGGCATAGTGCCCTCCTGAAGACGTGCTAGTGTTTCACAGGGAGCTTATAAAGCCCCTGATTCACTTGGACTTGAGCAGTTAACTACTTAATGTCTTTATGGCAGGACACTGGGTGCACCTGAAGCGTTTACCCACGTGAGGGAATGTTTTGGGTTTGCAGGGTGTGGAGAAAGGTGAGGCCCCCTCCTCACCTGTGGCAGGGAGGTATCCTGAGTTGATTTCCTAGTTAAGGCACTGCTGTGACACATCTTCCTTAAGTGGTGACAGTGGATCACACCTCGGGTACAGCAGCTGGAGGCCACACGTATGCAGTTAAAGTAGTGTCAGACTTGAGGTGAAAGTTTTAACTTTAGGCTATTGAGAACTAGGCTTTTAAAAATTATTTTCAAAGTCTGAGATCAAATAGTTATTATTTTTTCACTGCTGCCAATAAAATTCGTTACTGTCATTCATCAGACTATCACAATACATTTGCAATATGGGTTACCGAAACCAGTTGAAGGTAAGTTTCTCTTCCTACTGACTTTATATTCTAAGAGATCTTCAATCCACAGGTGACATGCAAAGATTTTAAATTTAGTTCAGATTTGACAAGTCATGATAATTTCTAATTGGAAACTTGGACTTTTAAAAAAATGACCCTTTCATCAAGGAAGAATTTACTAACAAGAGTACTATTTTATAGCCAAGTACATTAGAGACTCAGACCTATCATTATAGTAGGCATATAATTTTTTTTCTATCAAGGGTCAGAGAAGGGAAAAATATCTATTGAGAGTCACATAAATTAAAAATGATGAAGTTAAAAGCCTAGGGATGTGAAACAAATAACAATTACTAGTTCAGTTTTTTAAAACTTAGAACAGGAAAAAGAAAATTCTAGAAGTATAAGATATAACAAATATACTTCTATTCTGTAATAAGGTTAGTTAAAGAATGAGGACTGAAAAAAGGGAGAAAGATAGGAAGAAAGTAAAGTAAAGAAAGGATAGAATTAGGAGGTAAAGGTAAGAGATAGAGGTACAGAAGAAAAGGAGAGGGAAATGGGCTGACCCATGATATAGAGATGTGGACTTTCCATGAACCAGCCTAAACACCCCTTCTAGTTCTGAGTAACCATTAAATATCTTGGGGAAAGATTATTCCTTCTCCATCTCTTATTTATGTTCTCATTTAAAATTTCTTTCTTTATTCTTATTGACAAAAGAGAGAGATCTGCGGTTCCACTTATTTATGCATCCATTGATTGATTCTTGTATGTGCCCTGACCAGCGATCAAACTTGCAACCTTGGCAAGTTGGGCTACCTGACCAGGGTCCACATGTTCTCACTTTTTAACTTTTATCCTATATTTTATTGATTTTTTACAGAGAGGAAGGGAGAAGGCTAGAAAGCTAGAAACATTGATGAGAGAGAAACATCGACCAGTTGCCTTTTGCACACCCTGTACTGGGGATGTGCCTGCAACAAATGTACATGCCCTTGACCGGAATTGAACCTGGGACCTTTCAGTCCACAGACCGATGCTCTATCCACTGAGCCAAACCAGTTTCGGCTGTTCTCACTTTTTATCTGGGCCTGTCCCTGCCCAGCAGCTGCTGTTGGCATAGTTCCCCCTCCTGCCCTTCCTAGGCACACTGCCATGGTCTCTCTGCTCCCTATAGCTGCCGAGAAGCCCCCCAGCCTGAAGCCCCAAGCTTTCCAGTCAGAGCACACACCCACCTCTACCACAACCTCCTTTCCTCCTAAAAAAACCCTATACCCATAACTTGCCCCGGGAAATCCTCCTGGATTCTGCTTCTCTATCTCAGAAAAGTAAGCTTGGGGACTCATCTCTCACTTCCAATTTAAGGCAATAAAAACCCAGATGCCTACAGTTTCCCCCAGAACCTTCATTTCCCCTCCTCTCTCTCCTTCCTTCCTTCTCTCTGGGCTTCCATCTCTGCTTCTCCCCACTCCTGTCAGCTGGAAATGGGGGGAAAATTAAGAAGTGCAATAACTCTTTCAAACGAAGATCATCTCTTACAATCTCCTTCTCTCCAATGAAGTCACCATTAAGTATTTGAATATGAAAGAAGTGACAAAGGAATAGGAAAAGGAGAAGAAAAGGCAAAATAAGACTGCTTGTTATTAGGGAAGGGCAGGAGAAATCCTGAGTGCTTCATGACCATCAGGAAGTAAAAGGAGGAATTCAAAGCCTGTTGAAAAGCAGTGGAATCAGTGCCCATTGCTGTTTCTTTATCTCAGAAAGGAAATGTATTATAAGCAATAATATGTTAACGTTTGCCAGCTGAAGTTTGCTTTATAAACAGTAGGTGCTGCTTCTTGCTTAACAACTGCTCCCGGTGCGTGGCGGGCCGTAGACACACATGGCCACAGCCCTGCAGGCCGCATGTAATAGGATCTTCAGAGCAACAACTGCAGACCACCTGTGGGAGGCAGGCTTCTCAGATGGCCCCCAAGACCCCTGCTTCCTGGAATTCATGCCCTTGTGTAATTGCCTCCTCTTCCCTGAGTTGAGACTGAACCTATGACTCATTTCTAATGCATACAGTATGGCACATATGATGGATGCCACTTCCAAGATTTGTGTCCCCTCCCCACTCCCCAAACTCCTGCATCCTTATCCCCTGGCCAGCTCTCCAGATGGAGGTGGGTGGCTGCACCCCACCCATGCATGAATTCCTGCACTGGACCTCTAGTAAGAATATAAGTAACCAATAGCTCAGTTGTGTAGGTCATGTTAGGGTGCTTTAAAGTTTGGGAAGGGCCGAAACCGGTTTGGCTCAGTGGATAGAGCATTGGCCTGCGGACTGAAAGGTCCCGGGTTCTATTCTGGTCAAGGGCATGTACCTTGGTTGCGGGTACATCCCCAGTAGGGGGTATGCAAGAGGCAGCTGATCAATGATTCTCTCTCATCGATGTTTCTAACTCTCTATCCCTCTCTCTTCCTCTCTGTAAAAAATCAATAAAGTATATTAAAAATAAAAAATAATAAAGTTTGGGAAGGGTTTTGAGGAAAAGATCGAACTGAGCTGGTCTAGGAAGGATGGGTAGAGAAGAAATAATGAGTGTGTTGCAGTGATAGGAAATATAATTTCTTCCTTCTGGGCAACTAGTTCAAAAGAATATATATATTTTGAAACTTGAAGGAGGTCATATATAAAACAAAGTGAAAAGCAAGTATTCTCTCATCAGTATAGTCTCCTGGGTAGAAGATGTCCCTGGTCCCAGCAAGTGGCTATGAGGGGAGGCAAACACCACCGGGATGTGGAGAACTGCATTATCTTCTCCCCCTTCTCTTGGGCCAGGCTATGCCGGATGTAGGGAAGGTTGAGCTTGGGAAGGCATGGGCATGGCCCTGTGCCTCTGGGTGCATAAATGCTGCTAAGCATTGGTATGTGCATATGGGAGCTGGAACTGCTGGGAAATTAGCCACCTGGAAGCAGTTCTTACCATCTGAAAGCAGTGGGTGTCTAGATATCTCGGCTCCCTCCCCCTAGGTTGGGCAACTCTGTGGTGTGTTCTACCCTGGCTTCCTGAGTGAGTTCTCCACTGGGTTAAGTTCCGGGTGCCCACAGTGGCAGCTGACTTAGTAATACACTCTTTATTGGCTCACTTCCCCATCCGACTACTGGGGCTTTCTTCACCTTTTATTTTTTTAATTATTTTATTTTATTAATATACTTTATTGATTTTTCACAGAGAGGAAGAGAGAGGGATAGAGAGTTAGAAACATCGATGAGAGAGAAACATCGATCAGCTGCCTCTTGCACACCCCCTACTGGGGATGTGCCTGCAACCAAGGTACATGCCCTTGACCGGAATCGAACCTGGGACCTTTCAGTCCGCAGGCTGACGCTCTATCCACTGAGCCAAACCGGTTTTGGCTTTCTGCTCTTGAATCCTTGTCTCAGGCTCTACTTCTGGGAGAACCCAAACGAAACTATGCCATATGTTTCCTTTCAGGTAAGCCTTCCCAGGGCCCCTGCACATGGAGGTGTGAGCTGACGGTGGTGAGTGGCACAGTGCTGTCAGGAACCCATTGGTCCTGTCTGTCAGTCTCATATGCCCACTCTTGCGTTCAGTAGTAGCTAGTGCCTTAATACACTGAGCAAACCCCACATGGTACACTTACCACCACTTGCAGATGGCCTGGCAAGAAAAATATTGTCTTATTTTGCAAAAGAGACAAATCCCACTCCCACGTCCCCCTGTCAGCTTTGCTCCATGGGGGAGCGTCATGCTGTCAGCATTCCTCCTGTGTGAGCAGCCTTCAAAAGCTCCGAGTCCTGACGATTACCCCAAAGCAGGAAGTGTGGCATGAATTTCCATGTGTGAAATACATATAACAGCTTGCGTTAAACGGACCCTAAACATATGGCATTGTTTTCTGTATTTTCTAACACATGGGCAGCTTCTCGCATTTCAAGTCAGCTGAATATGAGAAATCTACAGGCAAGTCTTCTTGGAGGATTAACCACCGGGACATATATTTGGTTTGTAGAGATATTTGGGGTGGGATGGATGACGAGGTTAGACGCCTCTCAAAGCCACATGGCACATTGCAGTGCGGTAGCCCCAGGAGAGACCTGGCGGAGGACTCGGGGTCACGTGTATCTGGACTGGCTGGGCTTCAGACCCTCGCCTCCGACACAGGCTGCAGCAGAGCCATACGAGTGGAGCTGGGGGAATAGGTGTTGGCCAGTCTCGTGCCTTTTTCATGTATGACTGACTGACAGGGACCAGTGAGCCACGGAAACATCTCTCTTCCTATGCCCTGATGCTGCTGTCATTCTGGATGGTTTGTAACCTGTGTATAAGCTTATGTCCCTTGTGCAGGGGCCACTAGATGAAGTCCTTGGAAATAGTCCAGAATATATCAAATGGATCTAGTCCAGGGGTGGGCAAACTTTTTGACTGGAGGGCCACAATGGGTTCTTAAACTGGACCGGAGGGCCGGAACAAAAGCAACCTGACCATGCTGGCACTCTCATCTTGGGCTGCTGGTGAAGGAGCGGAGGGGAGAGCAAGAGAACCCTCCGCTCTTTCGGCTCCGAGGGCCGGATAGAACAGCCAAACGGGCCGGATCCGGCCTGTGGGCCATAGTTTGCCCATGGATAATCTACCGTATTTGCCGGCGTATAAGACGATTTTTTGGCCCCGAAAAATACATATTTGCCGGCGTATAAGACGACTGGGTGTATAAGATGACCCCCTAACATTTCCACTAAAAATACAGAGTTTGTTATATACTCGCCGTATAAGACTACCCCCCACTTGGAGGCATATTTTTCAGGGCCAAAAACTCGTCTTATATGCCGGCAAATACGGTAGTCCCTAGTTACCAGATTCCATGTAGGAGTGGGGAGAGATCCCATGCTGTGTTTCAAGAGTTAAAGAAGCAAACATCAGAATTGTACTTTCCCTGGGGCAGATCAATCGCCTCTCAGGGGCTGCGCCGGAAGAGGCGGTGAGTGCCTGTAGGACACCAGTTCTCGTCAGGAAATGATCAATAGGAAAAGGAAAACCCAGGCTTGGGAGTGAGAGGCATCACTCCCCTGAGCTGCTCACTTAGCTTTGGCAGGCCTCCCAGCCACCACCAGCTCTGCTGGCCTCATTCCTGACGTGGGCCCACTGGAGTGCCGGGTGCTGCCCTCCCTGCTCGCCCGGGGCAAGAACACCTGGTGGCCCGTGGCTGGCCCGAAGGAGACCTGAAGACCAGGGTGTGGTCAGCAGCTCTGTGGGCTCCGGCATTTCCAGGCTCACACTGCCTGTCCTCTCCGTCACTCCCTCCGGTGTATTAATTCACACATAGTGAGGCGTTTAGAGCAGCCGTGGGCAAACTATGGCCCTCGGGCTGGATCCGGCCCGTTCGGCTGTTCTATCCAGCCCATGGAGCAGAAAGAGTGGAGGGTTCTCTTGCTCTCCTCTCCGCTCCTTCACCAGCAGCCCAAGATGAGAGTGCCAGCATGGTCAGGTTGCTTTTGTTCCGGCCCTCCGGTCCAGTTTAAGAACCCATTGTGGCCCTTGAGTCAAAAAGTTTGCCCACCCCTGATTTAGAGGGACTTACTCATGTTACCTTACTTATATTACCGTGTTACCTTAATTTCCTCTGAGATAGGCGTCACCAATCTGCAGTTTGGGGTGGCATGGGGTGAGCTGTCTCTCACAGAAACCAGGCTGTTGAACTTGCCTTCACACTTCTGGGGGTCCGGAAGGGAGCTCTTTTATTTTATTATTATTATTTTTTAATGAGCCATATCGCCAGGCAGGCCTTTATTTTTATTTATTTATTTATTTATTCTTACTTATTTTTTTTGGGCGGGGGGAGGGAGCTCTTTTAGTTGGTGAGAAAGTTCCCAAGCTTCATGTGCAGACAGACGTGGGACCACTAAGCCTTGTCTTTGTATGCGTTCGGGGTTCTTCTGCCTTTGCCCCTTCTCTGCTCCAGGCTGCATGCCCGCTGGTCACTCCCATCAAGGCTGTGCTGTGCATTCACAGCGAATGGAGATTCCCTAGGAGGGACTTGAAGACAGAGGACGCAGCCATTTTTATCTGTCCAAACCCTTCTTCCTACCCCTACGTGGTTGTGGCCATAAAACAATGATTCTTCAGTCAAAGAGCCCCTAATGTGAAAAAGAAGGGAATGGAAGAGGAAGCGGTCCTCTGGGCTGGAAACCTGTAGATTTTCCTGTGTCAAAGGGTGAGGGTGGCTTTGTGAAACTAGGAAAGTGAGAGATATCTCCTCAATGGAAACTTCACACATTAAGCTGCAGCCCCAGGGAGGAAGGGCACACGGGGTCAGGCAGCTCTGACTTCTGACACATTCCAGCTGTGTCTCAGAGTCTCTTTCCTTCTTCGTCTGTAGAGTGGACTCAACATTTTGATCACCTCACAGAGTTGGTGTGAGAAGCCAACCAAACTCTTGGTCATCAATGCATACTGCATACTTTGGATTGATTTATGACCAAAAGGGGAAAGTGTGGACAAAAAAAGGTTACATGCTAGCATTAACTTGACTAGCTCAGGGGAGGCCTGCATCACAGTTCTACAAACTCAAAGCCTAAAGTATCCACAAAGGATGGTCTGAAATGAAAACTTTAACTAAAAGCAGTTCATAGTGGTAGTCATGTCCTAGACCAGTATCTTCCCTGATAAAGGCCAGTCTTTACCCTAACTGAGCCTGTTGCCTTTTTTGCATCTAATGTCAGGGCCTAACCAAATACACCTGGGCTCCAGCACAGAGACTATAAATTCTTTTTCATTGTCATCGTCATCATGTTAATTGTTGGCTGTTAACTACCCTGCACCCACCTCGGTAAAAGAAGTATATGTCTATCATCTTACTTTTTACCCCATCCCAGAGGTTTCCCCTCTTTGCTTTCCCCCTCCTCCCTAATCTATCACCAAGGGATTTCCTGTAACCCACTTATGTCTCCTTCCTTCATGGTAACGTATAAAACAAGGCGAAGAACTGCCATTCTCTGGAGCATTATCCCAATCCGTTGAGATTCTGCTTCCTGGCAGTTGTCGACAGTTTGGCTCAAATAAACTCATAAAAATTCTCTCTCTCTTTTTTAAAATGCCCAAACAGGAGGAGCAGTGTACAGGGTAGTGCAAGATACTGCTGTGACGCTTTACGAAGTCCACGATGCTCAGGCAGTTGAAGTTCGTTGCAGAGATGCAGAAAGGGGAAAGAGGACTTGCCTTGTGAGGGGTCTGGGGGTCTGTCCTCCCTTCCCCATGCTGTCTCCCCAGGGCTGTGAGTCCCTGTGTCCAGGCGCGCTCCATGGGGAGAAGGGGAGAGGCATGATGAGAAGGGGGGAGGCATGGGGAGAAGGGGAGAGGCATGGGGAGAAGGGGAGAGGCATGGGGAGAAGGGGAGAGGCAGGGGGACTCCCGGCTCGCCCCGCTTCCCGCGCCGCTGCAGTAGCGCGCGGACGCCGCTAGATGGAGCTTTCTCACCAACACACGGCCCGGCCGGGCTGCCCGGGGCCGGAGGCGGGGCGCTCCTGGCCCTCGCCGGGGCAGGTGCGGGGTGCCGGGCTGTAACTCGCGGGGAGGGCCGCGCGATGATTCTACAGTCAAAAGCCCGGAGGGTTCCCGTTAGCCGGAGGCGAAGGGAATCCCGAGGTTTCCCCTCAGACTCTGAGCGGCGCGGAGTCCGCAGGAGTTCCCGCGCGCGCCTGCGGCTCCGGGGCCAGCTCCGAGCCGGCCGGTCTCCGCGACCCGCGGCGTCCCCGGCGCGCCCTGCCCGAGCGGCCGCCTCGCGTCCCCCCCGAGCGCCCGGAGCTCTGCGAAAGGGGCCCCCGAGTCCCGAGGCCGAGGGCGGGAGACCCGGACGAGTGGCCGGGCCGCGGGCGCGAACGGGGCCAACTTTGCGGGGACCCGCGCGACGGGCGGCGGGGCGGGGTCGGCTTGGAACATCCCCGGGAAAGAAAGCGGGTGGCGGGGCCCTTGTCCCCCGCCCTCCCCGCTCCCTCCTCCATCCTCCCCGCTCCGTCTCCTTCTCAGGGACCCTCCGGGGCTGTGCTCCCGGAGGAGGCGCGGGGCTCCGGCCTCGACAGCGCGCCCCGGGTGGGTCCCGGGCCCGGCGGGCGGCCGGAGCGGCTCGGCCCCTTCCCCGCCCGTTCCTCCTCCCGCCCCCCTGCCGCCCCCTCTGCCGGGGTCCTCCCTTTTCTGGGGGCGGGTGGGGCGAGGTTCAAATCGGAACCGCTGACATTTCTGGTCCCCACGCCGCCCAGGGGCCGAGTGATGTAGCGCGGAGGGGACCCCGCGGGGCGAGCGTCCTCCTCCTCCTCCTCCTCCTCCTCCCGCCCCCGCCGCGCCGGGGCAGCCCGGTGACCCCGAAATCCGGGGCCTCCCGCCGCCCCTCGGGGTTCCTCCTCCGGCTCCCGAGGTGACTGGTGGGCGCGAAGCGATTGGCGACCCGGGGGCGCGATTCCGGCCCCCGCCCGCCCCGGCCACACGTGCGCCGCGGGGCGGACATGGAGCGGCGGCCCCGCCCGCGCCCTCCGCGGGGAGCCGGTGAGACTCGCCGGGCGGCGGGCGGGCGGCGGGGCGAGGGGGGAGGGAGGGGAGGAGAGGAAAGCCAGCGCCGAGCCCCGGGGCTGGGAACGCCCCCACCCCAGCGGCCCGAGACGCCGGCCGGCGGGGCAGAGGGAGACTCCCCGAGTTCGCAGCCCTCACCCGCCTCCTCTGCGCGCCGCCGTCCCGCGGCCGCCGGCCCTCTCGGCGCCCGTTAGGGGGAGCGGTGCCCGGAGCCCGGAGCCCGGAGCCCGGAGCCCGGGCAGAGGTGATGGTTTGGGGGGGCGGGGTGGAGGGGGAGCCGGCGGGCAGAGGTGATGGTTTGGGGGGGCGGGGTGGAGGGGGAGGAGGCGGCCGGGGGCGAGGGGCGGCCGGCGCTGGAGCTGGATTGGGTGTCTGTGGGTTTTGCGTGGCGAGGCGCGAGGCGGCAGCGGCCACCCCTCCCGTCTTCTCCCCGCGATCACATTCCCGGGAAGAGCCGCGCCGGGGCGGGGAGGCTGAGCTCGGGACTCCCAGGGCTGGGAGCTGCGGTCCCCCCAAAAGTTTGGCGGGCGGAGGGCGGACTGACGGCGAGGAGAGGGAGGGAGGGAGGGGGCGGCGCCCGGCTGCCGGCCGGAGCGCGGGGCGAGCGGCTCCGCGGCGCCTTCCTCGGCGGCGGCGGCGGCGGCGGCGGCGGCGGGCGCGCCCCGCGACCTCCCGGACCTGCCCCGGCGGCCGGCGGAGGCGGACTCGCCCGCGGGGATGACGAGGTACCTGCGTCCCGCGGAGCTAACGGGTGGCGTTTCTGAAGTTAGAGGCTCCTGGGGGGCGTTGGGGGTAAAACCCCGGGGCTTGGGGGTAACCAGGCTCCCGGGAAGGCGGGGTCGCGGGAGGAGCCCGGCGGCGGCGGCGGGGGGTGTGGGGACCCCCGTCCCCGCGCGGCGTCGCCTTCCTGCCGGCCGGGGGTGTGCGCTCTCCGAGGGCGCGCGGCGCGGCTGGGGTTCGCGCGCGCCCCCCTTTTGAGGTTTTCGGGAAAACACTGGAGTTCCCCGGCCTGTTGGGGGCGGGGAGGGGAGGGTGGTTTGGGGGATCTGGAGTTTTAGAAACAGAGGCAGATGCTCCGGTCGCTCCCCCGGCGCACCTGCGGCCGCGGCCCGGGGCGGCAGACGCGGGCGCCCGGGCGGCAGGTGCGGGCGGGCGGGGAGGCTGCGTCCCGGCGCCGGGGCCGGGCGGGCGGGGGAGGCAGAGCCTCCGGGCGCGTCTCCCAGACCCCGGGCGCCGGCGGGGCCGGGTTCAAAGGCCGAAGGGACCGAGAAGAAGAAGGAAGAGCGGCGGGGAGGAGAGGAGCGGGGCCGGGAGAGGGGCTGCGGGCTGACGGGGAGGGAGAGGAGAGAACCTCCGGAGCCTGCCCGGAGCCGGTCCGTCCGCTCCGCCGAGATCCGAGATCCCCCGAGGTTCGTACAATTGGCGAGAAGATAACACCGGGGGGCGAGGGCTGGCCCCTCCCCTCTCCTTCCTTCCCTCCCTCCCTCTCTCCCCCCCAAAAAAACCCCTCTATCTGACAGGTCCCTTTAATCCACATGAAATACAGGGGACCCGTGAGTCACCAGCTGCGCCAGGCGGCACCCCCCCCACCCCCTCCTGATAGAACTGTTTTCTCCCGGGACCCGAACTGCAGAGCCGGGTCAGAGGGTGTCTGCGCCCCCAGGGGCGGGGTGAGGACAGACCCACCTGCCAGCTGCACACACCCAAACCTCGGCCCTCCAGCCCGGCCCGCGGAGTGGCGGGTGGGGATGGCCTGCTTGCTATCTGGGGACCTGGCGGCGGGGAGGCTCACCCTGCCCAGGACTATGTTTCCGTCTCCACCACTTACCCGGGGCGAACACCGATCCTGCCAACGGACAGAGTTGGGAACCGGGGCTGGTGGTGGAAACACTGACAAGGAAAATCATGAGCCGGAGCCACACATTCCGCGGATAGCTGGTATTTCTGCCTGAAAGGAAAGAGAAAAAGAGCCACCAGCAGGTAGATCTTGGATAAACAGCTTATTGCACTTGACTGTAATTTCCATTTTTCCGTTATGAAATTGTTTGTCAATAATTGCAAATGGCTACAGAAACCACTTTAGTTTTTCCCCTCGGTCACTTGCTTGTGAGTAATGTCTTGAAAGATCGCGGTGGGAGGCAGAGTCAGCTGTGTGAAACGCATTGCCTGCCTTTTTTTTTTTTTTTGAAAAGACGTGGTTTGATAATTTTGAAGAGAAAAGCCATCTCCATCAAGGAAAACGAGTTAAGATTTTTTTTAAAGTGTCATTTTTTCATTTCAGATTCAACTACCTGAGATAAAACAGGATTCTTGCTTTTGAAATCAGGGATTCGGGGAGGAACAGCTGAGGGGAGGATCTCTAGGAGAGAGGATTCGCCCAGAATAAAGAGAAAGATGCTGAGAACACAGTTCCATTGTTTTATGTGGGCTTGATTTGTTCTGTTTGGTTAGCTAGTCCAGCCCTTCCCTGCTTCCGTTGCAAATTATGGCTACTTGAATGATTCTAAAAACTTCTGAATTCGAAAGGAATAGATAAAAGCATCAATGAGTGCAGGAGAAAGTGAGAGGTCTGGAGCTATGCGCTCTTTTCAGAGTTGGCCGCTCAGATTGGAGCTGTTACAGGGCTGGTGTAATGGGTTATTTATGCAGCAAACAACCAGCTGATGCGCATGTTGGCAGTATTACACGCCAATCTTTGTGGGAAAGCCTTCCATTGTCTTAGGGCATGAGGCACAGAATACTACACACACACTCCTGGTAGCAATGATGTTTTTCTGAGTTTCCTTCCCAACATCTTCCTCCTGTGGTTAGAATGCCCAACGGGAGGGAGACATTGCTTTAGTCTGAGTGGAGTTGCTCTGTCCCAGTATCTTACTAAGAGGATGCTGCCTGGATCTGTCTGTTAACTGGGCTCACAGCAAAGCCCTGGCTGTGTCTCCACACCTTTTGAACAGGCTGCTTCCCAGGGTTCAGGAAACGGTTGCTGTTTTGTTTTCTTGATGGAACCCTGGGAGTGTGGATCACTACACACACACACACACACACACACACACACACACACGCACACACGTAGTTTGCTCAGAGGGACAATCACTCCAAGTCCTTCCAGGAGAGGATGTGAACAGAGAGCCAGTTAGATCCTATTGTTGGGATCCTATTTTATCCCAAGAGGGGGTTTTCTATTTGCTAGGAATTTAAATCCCTCCCTCCCTCCCTCCCTCCCTCTCTCCTTCTTTCCTTTTTTCTTGGCTCTGAGAGGAGTTTCTTTGCTTTTCATTTCTACTCGCTGCTTTGACAACTTGTGACAAACTCATTCCCTGACTGAGGACCTTGAGCATGATGCGTTCTTCCCCCAGGACCCGCTGACCTCAGGACCCCTGTGAAGAGGCTCCTGACTCAGTGATCCCAGCTTTGGCTCCTTACATGGCAACTCTTGATCATCATTAGAGAACCTGGTCTTAAGATCATGACTTGTAGGACTCATTAGCACCGAGGGAGGGAGGAGATCCAGGTCGGGGGAGGGGAGAGTAGGCGAGCGGAAGTGGAAGATGGAGGAAGGCCAGGAAGAGTTTGTGGAGAGTATTGAGCACCTGCGTTGCCACTTGATGCTTTTTCAGGCCTCAAGGTGGAGATCTGCTGGCTGCCTATTGACTAACGCTTCTAGTGGTACTGATCCTTTATGGTGAGCGCTCTGCGTTATATTCTGCATACAACTTAGGAAGGTTTCCTGTTGTCCTCACAAGAATATCTATCTTGTCACACCTCCTTCAGAATAGGCATTGGATGCTCTAAGTGTCATGACCCCAGCTGTCCAGGTCAGATATTGCACTTCTATTGACTCCTTTTCTTGTGTCCTTTCCAGCTTTTCTTCAATTTCCTTTGATTTCTTGGACGCATGACTTGTTAAGGTCTCATTAGCCCTGAGTGTGATGGGAAAGTGACTTTTTTAGATATTCCAAGCACAAGGCACCTGCAAAATATGTGAGTTCTAGGACTGATGGTTTAAAAAAGTAGTATCCAAATTACATTCTTAAAAATCTGTACATACGTTTACATACGTTTTATCGTTTTATTTTGCCACCCTGGGAGGTGGCCAGCTACCATTCCTCAGTTCAGAGAAAAAGAAATGGATCCCAGGTGAAGTAAGTGACGTGCCCAGAGCCATGGAGTGAGTGCTGGGGTGGGCGAGTTTGGAATCGGGGACTTCGAGGACCCCAGGGTGCCACGCTCACAATCCACATTATCAAATCAGGGTGGGCCCCATACCCATCAGTGGTGTCCTACACCCAGGAGGTGAGGAGTCCAGACCCACTGGTTAGGGGAAAGAACAGAGCAGCACTTCTGCGTTTGAATTTTGGCTCAAGATTTTAGACACGTTCATATAATATTTCTGTTTTTAAGGTTCCTTTGTATTCCCAAATGGAAGCCTGATACCAACCTCATAAATGTACTTTGTGAAGGAAATGAGGTGATGTGTGTGAGGCGCTAGGCACTGTGGGCATTCGGTAGATGTTGCTTTTACCCCCTTTCCCTTTTCTTATATGATACACGCTAGGAAGTGGCTTCTCATTACTTTAAATAGGTCTTTTTAGGCAATAGCTGTAATATTGAGAAAAAAAACCACCCCCGTGAAAATTGAATTCTACTAAATCAGATTGTATTTTAAGTGCACAGGGGGGTTAGCTATTTATAGGGAATCTATGGTGAATTCCGTTGCAATGCACATAATCACTTTCTCCTTTATCTGTTTAGTAAGTTGAGCGTCTCACGTATCAGATTTTCTTCATCTGAGGCTTGCTTGTACAAAAGGGCTTTCCGAAGCCACTCTCACCGATGGAAAAGTCACTCAGGTTGCAAACAAAATCAGTTATTTTGTTCATTTGGCAAAGCCTTGCTCCGGTGTTTGAGCATAACCTCATATTCTATTATTACATAATAGATTTTCAGCATGGGAAACTGGAAGACACCTTAGCGACCACAGCACGTGGTCCATCCCTCTCATTTCCCAATGAGGAACAGGAGCACACAGAGGTAAAGTGTCACGGCCGGTGTCACCAGCCAGTGACTGTCAGAGGAGCCACTGTCAGACCTCTGTTGCCAGGGGAGGGCTGTCTGGCCTGTCCTCACGCTGCCTCCTTCAAGATCCCAGGGCCATGCACACACGTTTTGGTGTAGGACAGGGGTCGGCAAACTCATTTAGTCCACAGAGCCAAATATCAACAGTACAACGATTGAAATTTCTTTTGAGAACCAAATTTTTAAAACTTCTTCTAATGCCGCTTCTTCCAAATAGATTCACCCAGGCTGTGGTATTTTGTGGAAGAGCCACACTCAAGGGGCCAAAGAGCCGCACGTGGCCCGAGAGCCGCAGTTTGCTGACCACCGGTGTAGGCGGTGATAGAAGAATACGATGCATTTTCTAAAACAACCAAAGGAGCTGCAAGTGTGGGCAGTTTCAAGGGCAACTGCTGGATTTGCAGTTTTGTGAGTTGATGACAATACACAGCTTAACCTTTTCGTTAAAGAGCTGAGTGGAATCCAGGATCCAGAGGCTGCTTGGCCCCTGATGAGAAGATAAATCACAATTCTTGGCTAACGGTATCCCTCAGTGAGGATGTTACCCTCTCATGTCTTAAAAGCCAAGTGCAACCACAGATCCTAATGGATCCTACCTGGTTTGGTGGCTTTCTTTGGCTGGCCAGGAAACCTGATTTGAACCAAGTTTAGACAAGCTGTATTTGATATTCTCAACTTGTTGAGAGATTCATAAACCACGCTGCCCTCAGGGGAGGGTGGGTAGGTGGGTGGGTGGGAGGTAATTAACTAAGGACCTTGTATGCATATATGCATGGCCCATGGCCACAGACAATAGGGTGAAGGCCTGGGGTGGGAGACAGGGGAAGGGGTGGGCTGGGGGGGTCAATGGAGGGGAAAGGGGACATACGTGATACTTTCAACAGTAAAGAATTATTTAAAAAATAAATAAATCATCCTGCCCTGGAAATGCCTTCTCCTGGCCCAGATTGTCTAGTATACTCTTAATTAGTATACTCTTAACCTAGTATACTCATTAATTTTCTTAAGGAGCTAACCATTGAAGATATACACATTTCTGGGAGATTTCAGAGGACAGACAGGACCTTCATTATACTTGTGAACTGCAATCACCAGCCTCTGCAGCCCCGGGACTTTCTCAGTCCTTGAGGCCTGAGGACTTGGACTGTGGTGCCACTTACCAGTTCAGGGCCTTGGGCTATATTCAACCTTCCTGGGTCTCCTTACTTACACAAAAGCTAATCTGTGGATGAAAATTCAGTAAGGTACTCTGTGAGGCACTTGGGACCTTGGTACAGAGAAGGTACGTGGAAAATAAAGAGCAGAATTCAGGGCTCTGGCCCTTGAGAAGCTGTTCTTACTACTGGCCTTTCAGGAAAGTAGTTCAGGAGCCGAGGAATCAAGTTCCAGTGTGTGTGTGTGTGTGTGTGTGTGTGTGTGTGTGTGTGTGGCATTGTGGGAGCTGATCCCCAGCAGATCAGCCTGCAGGGCTGATGCTGGAAGCGCTAATGACCATGATGTACCTGTACTTAGGCTGGGGTGGGAGGGAGGGACCAGGACAGGCTCCAGGGCCCCGTTAAGCCTCCTCCAAGGTTGGGGAGCACCCCTTGTGGGCTCAGAAATCGTGCAGGGCATCCAGTCTCCCCACGGGTCGGTTTCTGGAGTGTAGACCTCACACCTCCTTGAACCAGTCCATCAGCGAAGGCGAGGTTTGTAGCAAACCCTAGAGGAAGGTCAGTTTGAGAGGAAAAACTTGTCTTATTTTAAGTCAAGCACCGAACAGGAAGTAGAGCTATTTGCCTCTGTAGCACGAAATGGGGCCATTATTTCTTTAAAACTCACCAACTCCAAGGAGTTCAGATCGAAGCTCATAAGAATTGCCTAAGGGCAAGGTTAGGCAGCATAAGATTATACAAGGAAACCGAATTTATGTTTTGTTGTTTTTTTCTCAAACTTTCCAATATATTTTTTTTCTTAGAATTTAAAAGGGAAGCTAAACGTTCCAGCTGTCAAGAGTCTGTGATTTTTATAACAATGCATCAAGCTTTGAAGTAAGCTCAATATTTCAATATTTTATACGTAGCTCTGATTCTAATTTTAAAGTGACAGAGTTCAGGGAACACCTCACCAACTGGGCAGATAGGGAAAGAGCGGCTCTGCTTCAGTGGAAAATGAGTTGGAGGCCAGATTAGCGCCAGTGGCTCCACTCGCCCTGTGCCAGGTACTGTGCTTGCTGGCAGGCTCTCTCGACCCTTTACAGATAAGAAAACCGAGCTTTATTTAGAGAGATTATGTGCCATTCCTTCCATGCTGCAGAGGAGGGAGCTCAGGCAAAACTTCAAGTGAGCTGTCCAATAAATAATAAGCAAAATGAACCTCTTGTTTTCCATTTAAGGGCATTCGTCTAATATAACTAATTCCACTCTCACTGCGATTTATCCTCCAACCTTCCCTTAACTTAAAGCTCTACACAGACCTAGGAGGTGCTAGAGAGACTGAAAATTCTTGTAAACACGACTACTTTGAGAAGAAACTCGATGTTTTCTTCTTCCAGGACTGTATAGCAATGGCGCCAGGTTAATGCCACGTGAGTACGTAAGGATAATTTGTAATTAACAGGTGGACTGTTTTTATGTTCGTCTCTAATTGGAAATCATTTATTCTCTGAAGTGGTTTAAGCACTTGGGAGGCAGCTCTGTGAGATGAAGAAAGACTGGTCTTTGGAGAACAATAGGCCCGCTTCCTTTCCCCCCTAAAGATCCCTCGTTCACATATTCCTTTCTTATGTGCTCTGTCAGAAAGGCTATGCAGAGGGTCAACCCAGCCGGGTGGACTTGGTCTCCAGTTCTGAATTAGTGATCCGAGTTAATGAGGTTTTACTATCTCATAACCGATCTTCCTAGTGAAACTGTAAAACACAATTCTCCTTCCCTGTGGTCGGTGCAATTTACGGTCCATCACTTACCAGTACAGGGTTTCCGCCAGAAAGTCAAGCTGACTTTCTAAGTGTTTCCTTTTGTGGAATGCCCGAGGTCAGGCTGCTGTTGAATCACAGATTTTTTCTGAAGGAGAAGCAGCTGCCAGGAGAATTGCATGTGAGAAAAGTCGGAAAAGGACTCAGTAGATGGGGCAGAACAGAGGAAATCTAGGGTTTAGCATATGCCGGTAGGCAGGGGAGGCCTGTCGAAAGCTGAATAGGATAGTCTCAGCGGAGTGGGCCATTGGCTGCATATCTGAATATCCTCCAGGTGGCCGCTCGCTCGGAAATTCAGGGCAGTGATGGGCCCCCTGTTCTAATCGGAAAGTGGAGAAGGTGCAGAATTCTCTGAAGGCGCTTGGACATATGTTCCATCGTCCTAGAGGGAGGCACCATCCTTTCCTTTGGGACAGGGAGGACGGAATGAAAACTTTACGAACTGGAAATTGTACATCTGAATGGAAAATACAGGCAGATGTTGGTTGTCCAGGATAGAGGAAAACTGTCAACATTTCAGGTTTCTAATCTCTCTATGCAAGTAGGTTAGAAATGAGCGGTAGCTTAACCATCCTTCCAAAATAAGTGGGTGCTATTTATTCTCTCAACTGTGTGTGTTTCAAATATCTGATTCCCTTATGGTTGGTCAATTCTAGCTTTCAGTTAAACCTCCTCAAAAGTCCTTTGAAAGAACCTCATATAATTCTTCAAGAGCCAGGGTCCTGGGATAAACTTTATTTTTAATTGATTTGCTTGTAGACATTCCCATCCCAGCTTATTTCTAGCCTTGATGAAATAACTGTTTTCCCCATGGAGTCAGATGAAATTAAGAAGCTCTTCAATTGATCTCCAGCTCTGATTTGCTCCTAGTGATTCTAGGATCAAGGAATGTTTACTTTAGGACTGTAAACATGCCCGCTGCTTCTACCCTGACACATTCTATAGGAAACTCTGACAGTGGTAATAGGAATATCATCACCCATAACCTCCCTATGTGCTTAGTTTTCAAGTCTTTGTTTTTGTTATCACAGAACAATAAGATAATTTATGTGAAATAACGGACATTCTCTGTGAAATGTTTTTACAAGCTATGAAACTTATACACTGTGGGCTCCTCGAGTGGATTTCTTCCTTGTGTGTGTGTGTGGTGTGTGTGTGTGTGTGTGTGTGTGTGTGTATGTGTGTGTTTGAATAATCTCTTTTTCTTTCTACCTGGAAATCTGAGGCACCCAAAAAAGGTCATTCACAGACAACTGGCTTGTTGAATACATCACAGAAAATAACCTTTCATGATGATTTTGTGGTCAAAATTTAAGTGCTAAATCATCACACAGATTTGGAAAGAAAGAATGCCATCAATCGCAGGATTTTTACCTTCACGGAAATTAGATCTATTGAAATAAACTGGTAAAATAAAAATACTTTCTGGCCTGGGAGAATCAACCTAGTTTCTGATACTTTCCCCCCCTGCCCCCAAAGTGTCATCAATCTCTCTGTTTTGATGCAGTGCAGCCAGCTGTTCAGAATCATAGGGGACAAAAAGAATTAGCTTCTTGCTGAAGAGGGGAAGTTAAGCCAAAAAAAAAAAAAAAAGGTTGGTGTAACAGGGCTTAAAACTATGAAAACTGTAGACCCATTGAACTGAACCCCCTTTTCCCCTTCTCCTGCCCCCAGGAATAATTCGGCTGCAGGGCTGACTTCAAGGACATGGATTGTTGACCTCACCCCAACATCAGAACCTCAGCAGTTGTTCTAATTTTTCGCACCATTCCAGGCAAGTGGACTCTATATGGAACTAAAACTGAACCTTAGAGGTCTGATGGAAATTCACTGTGACATTCCAATCAAGGAGACTTGCTGACGCCCACAGAGCATTTCTCAGGGGGCCTGATGGTAGCCTCCAGAAGGTGCGGCCTCAGGTGGTCCCCCTTCTTCTGCGGCAAGAATAAACTTTGGGCCTCGGATTGCACCACCCCCTGCGGAGAAAATGGTATGCGAGGGAAAGCGACCGGCCTCTTGCCCTTGTTTCTTCCTCCTGACCGCCAAGTTCTACTGGATCCTCACCATGATGCAAAGAACTCACAGCCAGGAGTATGCCCATTCCATACGCGTGGACGGGGACATCATTTTGGGGGGTCTCTTCCCTGTCCATGCCAAGGGAGAGAGGGGGGTGCCGTGCGGGGAGCTGAAGAAGGAGAAGGGGATCCACAGGCTGGAGGCCATGCTCTATGCCATCGACCAGATCAATAAGGACCCCGACCTCCTCACCAATATCACTCTGGGGGTCCGGATCCTGGACACCTGCTCCAGGGACACCTATGCTCTGGAGCAGTCGCTGACGTTCGTGCAGGCGCTGATAGAGAAAGACGCTTCGGACGTCAAGTGTGCTAACGGCGACCCGCCCATTTTCACCAAGCCCGACAAGATATCTGGAGTCATAGGTGCTGCAGCCAGCTCCGTGTCCATCATGGTTGCTAACATTTTAAGACTTTTTAAGGTAGGTAAAGGCATTGTCTTCTTTCTGACCGTTCTGAAAGAGTTAACAGCTTGCTCTGACACCAGCCGCAGGTTTAAGGAAGAAAGTGAAGACGGTGAAGAGGCTCACTGACCCCCTTCCGGGTCACCAGGTTCCCCACATAGAGGATTCGGTGTCCGGGTGTCTCCATGGGTTCCTTTAGCCCCATTATTTAGAACGAAGCGCGGCTGTTCTTTTTCTGAACAAACAGAAGATGTTAAATTTCTGTGACATGTTGAGTCCTCCCCATCCTGGGATCTCTTCTTTACTGAGGCGCGTTTTAATCAAAGCAAGTATTTCTAGAGAGTGGAATGAACTCTTCGCTCATTTATCATAGGACACATTGCTGTGGTATTTGAGACGTTAGATGATTTACTTGGTGAAAGTTCTTTAAAGTGGGATGCTCTGTTATGACAAAAGTTCCTGTGTGAAGAAACGGTATTTATTACTAATGGGTAGATGGGAGTGACACTGTGGGCTCAGATGGCCATAAAATTGTCAGGTTTATTATAGCTACAGAAGAGCAGAACCTCATTAATTCAGACTGCCCCAATGCAGCCCTGGAGTAATTATATATAATTCTTACTGAGTTAAAAGTTCAAATTTAGCAAGATAATTCAATACTTTTTGATTTAGATTTCTATTCAGATGATCTATTGCCTGTAAATTACATTTACATATTGAATAAAATTGGCAAAATAAAGCGATGTATGTAACAACACCTTGAGAGTGTGAAGTGCCATAAAAACAGTTATTGTGACTCACCGTCTTTCATTAACTTTCTCATTGTATTTGTTAATATCCATTATGTAGTCTTTGGTAATGACAATTTTTCAAATTGAAAATACTTTTCATTCTGATTTCCTTGTCTGGAACATGCCTTTTCCAACTTATTCTGAGCTAATGAGGCTTTGCTTGGTATTGAGAAACTGTTCCTATGCATATTACATCGAAACCTATTAAGAGAATATGGAGAATTAGGTGACAGATCTAGTGACAAAAGTGAGTCGACTGATGGGAAACCTGCTTCACAGTCAAGATAAAAGGAATCGCATCACAGGCTTTCTAGTTTGGAAGAGATCTTGGAGCACCATGTAGTGTGGGGTAATCCTCTCTGTAACACCCTTCACCCCCAAAGTGGCTGGCCAGCTTCTGAACGAATCCCCCTAGTTTGGAGAAGAGAATGCTAAGAGGCAACTTAATGACTGGATGGCATTTTCTCAAACGGGGATGCTGCTGAGCAGAAGCAGCTCGGTGTCTGAGGAGCACCGAACAGGCACAAGTAGGCTGTAGGGAATTCCGGACACATTAGCGCAGGGCATTAGGAAGAGCCGTGCCGCAAGGAGGACGTCGATTAAAGCAGGCAGCCACGGGCGCTCTCGTTCTTCATCTCTGGGAACTTTCGAGGCAAACGAGCAAGTTGTTAGTAATTTATCCTGGGCTTAGCTGACCCCCTGTCTAGAGGCAAGATGCAGAACCAGGACTCTGCAGGGTCTCCTTGCCTTCTGGGATCTAGGACTTCTCCCAGCAGCCCCCGCTCCAAGCCACATGGCCTTTTCTGCCCGGGGCTATGTCCCACTCCGGCCACCTCCCCACTTCTCTGACTTGATCTCCTGCCCTGCTTTCTGCAAAGCATTTCTTTCTGTTCCTAATGCAGCAATTAGGGCCCGACGGCACTCACTTTTAGAGAAGAGGAAAACCTTCATGAAGATTCCTCCCTTCCTTCTGTGACCTTCCCCTAACGGGCTAATTCTGGTTCCCATCTATCCCATCAGAAAGACTTGGGATCCTTCTTCCTGTAGTCTGGAGCCCCGTTAGGCAAGGATTTGAGCAGGGGGTGGAAGTGGTGAGTGCTTATTTGAGGCTCTCAAAGCTTGTTTACATCAGTTGTGCCACAGAATCAGCTCATCTGTAGAATGGGGATATCAACATTGTGTCAGGTTGTTGGACGGATTTAATGAAAAAATGCAGGTGAAAGGTTCTACCAGGATCTGGCCATGTCCTTTGCCTCCTTGAACTGCCAAAGAGAACCTGGGAACCTCCTAGGGCCCCCGGAAAGGCGGGGGTTTGCTTTTGTGCAGTCTACACCTGGCTTCTTCCTGCTTTCGTCTTCCCTTCTGGACTGGCTGGTTCTCCCCTTACTCTTCTGGGTGACCCAGTGTTTGGGCAGAGCGCAGTGCTCCAGCCAATTTCTGAGACATGGTCAGTGCGTAAAGGGGCAAGAGCATAAGGAGTGAAAGACGTTTTGCCTGGAACAGACATTGGTTATGGTAAATGTCATAATTAAGATCAGTACCCTGGCACAGAGTGACCGTTTAATATATAGAAGTGAATGTATTTATTAATCAAATTTGTGTTTTTGAAAATGAAGGGAGAGGATATAGGTGCTCAGCCCACCTTCCAGCTCAGCATGAAGCCGCATGAATGTGATAATTACAACTTGTTGTGCTACTTTGATTTACTTTGATGATTTCTATGAGACCTCCAGGCGGCACTTCAATAATATTAAGTATGGATTGATGATGATCACTTTTAGAATTAGAAAATGTTCCCATTAATGTATAAATATGTCCTGTTTAAATACACATATGCTGGGGCTGACAAGAAATATTAGAATAGCTGTTAAAGTTAAAATTAAATTAACACATTGGGATTGGCCTATAGTTCCATTTTAGAAGTTAATAATTTTATTAAGTCAAGTGCTCTTAATAAAATTATTAATTTTATTAATAGGTCAACATTTAGGACAGTTTTATGGAGCGTGGGCTCCTCCAGGAAGGCATAAGACCCACAGGATCTATAGTGATGCATGGATATTAGTATATTGACATTTATTGCTGGGTTGATGAAGTTAAAGAGGGTAGAGCGTCTTGGTTTGAAAATATACAAATATTTAACCCTGACTATAAGGGATGTGAGCAAGATCTTTTTAATGCATCTATTCATTGTCCTGCTCAACAATAAATACTACTTGGGGGTTTTTAGAATATAGCTTGGATCTGTGTAAAACTGTATAGGAAATATTTGGGCTAACATCGTAAGTAATCTCCAGATTTCTCAGTGCCAATTTTTTAGACAGCCCTGGTGAAGGCATGTAGCAATTGAATGTGGGTTCCCTTGTGAAGGAGACAGTCTGTAGGCGTCTCCATCTTCCTGTCCTTCAGTCTTGGCCCTCCCGTGGCGGCCTGTCCTTGTATCCCTCTGTGTTCTCTTAATTGAAGCCTGGTTTCCGGAAAGGTTATCAGTCATCTGCATATAGTATGTCTGTGTTGAAGTCAGAGGAGGATTCTGTCTCCTGCAGGTTCACTAAATATTGAATGAAATAATTCGTGTTGGTAAAGCGGATTCAGGCATCAGTGGGGGGAGGTTCATTTAGCTCTCAGAGACTGCCCCTGGAGGGCAGTTGGGCAGGGGGCTAGAGCCAGACACCCCTGGGTGCAGAAGCTGCCCTGTGGTCTGCGCCCACAGGACTCTCCGCATGCCCCAGGGGTAGTGAGTGCCGCTTAGCAAATGACAGGACCAGTGAGTGAGCTCATGCCTCCAGCCCCCTCCCTGGGAACCATTTTAATGATTGAAGCGTCTCACATTTCCCAGGTGAGTTGGGAGCGAAAACAAGTTTGCGCGTTACAGAATAAGACATTAATGAACTGAACCTTTTAGAAATATGACTGTGTCTCAACACACACACACACACACACACACGCACACACATGCACACACAGCCTTTATATATAGGTTAACATGGGGGCAGAGTGGTCACCTGGGCAATTGTTTAATCTCTATAGCAAGCTAATGGTTTTAGATAATAGTACTATCAATTATGATAATGTGACATGTAACTGCAGAACCGCAAAGCCAGAACTGCTCCATCCTACACAGAGGGGGAAATGCCAGCGTGGTGGCTCCTGGATTGCAGGGAGAGGAAGGGAAAAAGGAAGCAGCGCTCAGAGCTGGTGCCGTTTGAAAAGAATTTAAAAAATAACGAGAAGGCCTTTGGAAATGTTGACTGGGAAACCCATAATTTAAATTTGTTTCATTAAGTTGTTTGGAGGAATTTGCATATGTTGTATAAGGAGCTCAGATTTTTTCCCCCATTTTCTAGGACACTTCCACCTCTCCTTCAAATTAGAGCAAATCTGTTCCTCAAAACACCTATCTTACTTGGAGCAAAGATCAAACATTCCATGTTCAAAACAGCACATTGGTGCTTGGAGGCGATGCACATTAATGTCCACATATATGCATTGGGGTCATAAAAAGACAGTGTCAGGTTTAATTTCTCTCACTCATGTTTTCCTCGTCAACTTTACCCAGAGAGCAAATTTTCTACTCTTGAAGGATAAGAGTTACTTAGTCTGTAGCGTATACTTCCCAAAGGAATCACGAGAGACTTTCAACTACAAGTCTACCTGTGGGTGGGTTAGGAAATTTCCTCCCACGTGGCAGTGTCCTGGTTATAAATGGCTAACATTGACCTTTGTGTAAGTAAACGAAGCACTGGGGCACCCCGTTACCCTGGTGGAGGCCTTTGCCTACCTGGCTGTTTACAAAGATGTATTTTCTTCCAAGAGACTCTGCTAATTGTAGCAACCACTTCCATAAAGCCAAACGTTCTGCGAGTTATGTATTGCACACAATGGGCTTTATTAACTGTAAACTCTGAAAAGGTAAATCTTCCATAGCCAAGCTCATCCAGCGAGATGGACAGATAAATGAGCCCCAGTCAATAAACTCAGCAGGAGGCAACACTTGATGTTAAATCTTACTTGATGGCAAATAGATAAATGGAAAATTGAAAGATAGACTCCTTTGGTCAATTCTTTGCTACTGCAGCAAGCTCTAAATTAACTTTGTAAAGCAGACTTGGTGAAGCCGCTCCCCTCCTTAGAACTCTGATAATGGCTACCATTACTTCCAGAATGAAGGTCCATCTGGACTGTGGGAAGTCTTTTTTCACTTGTCTGGACAGATGAACTCTCTTTGTTAATGTGACAAAACCCAACAAGGGCAGGATCTCCATGTGGGCACGTATGTCTTCTTTGTTGTTTTATTTCCAGGACTTAGCGGACCTGTCTGGGAACCTTCCAAAATGTCTGTTGAATGAATGAATGAATTTATGAATAAATGAACCATATTTCTCCCACCCCAAATACGGGAAATAATAGGCTTTGGGTAGTTAGGAAAGAATTTTGTGTATTTTACTTTTATACTCTGAGAAAAAGAAATAGAAGGAGAGAGAAGGGGAAAAAGGAGACATAATGTATTTTGGGAGTTCCCATTTTCATGTGTCTCCTCACTTTAAAAAAAATTCACATTTTCTATAAACAGATTTTTAACATTATAAATCAAATAAGTAAAAGACATAAGCACATTTTCATTTTTAAAATGGTAAGCAATGAATAAGTAAATAGTATACAATGGGAAGAAACCATATTTTTATTAATAAAATCACACACACATACAAACATAATTTTATCAATAGATATGTATCTTAGGATTTTCTTTTTCATTAACAGTATGTCTGGGAGAGATTTCCATGTTGATTAACATAGTTCTACCTCAGCAATTCTCAGTCCTGGAGGCACATATCCTCATGTGGATAGTTTTTAAAAAAAGTTTGGATGTCCAAACCCTATCCAATACCAACAAAATTGGGGTGGAGCTCTGGCATCGGTATATTTTAAATAATCACCAGGTTATTCTGACGTTTGTCCAGGGTTGAGAACTATAAAGCTTAACTTTTAACAGCTGCTTGGTTTTTAATTATAAGAATAGACCATCATTTAATCAATAAATCCCGTACTGATAGCTTACTTCCCTTTCATTTAAGCTCATTTATCACTTGGAAAAAAGTGGAAACAATGCTAGAGGCTCATTCAAGCATTATTAGCTCTAGAGTGAATTCTGCTATGGTAGAGCCCTTTCCTGGGCCAGAAAGGGGCTGAATTAATGAATTACCCAAAACACCTCGCTATAAGGATGACTCACATCACAGGCACACACCACAGGCTGTGGCTCCTCATGGCATGCAGTGACTCAGAACCAGTGTAGTGGTCATATGCTGAGACTGCTAAAGGAGCATCTCAACTCTCATTGGGCGGAGAAGGAACAAATTCTTAACTTGGTGCATTGAAATAGAATCTTTCTTACTTTTCCCTCGAAAGGCCTGAAATCCTACAGTGAATACTGGAGACATCTCAAGAGCTTACTTAGTGATTAATGCCTATCTTGTGGGCGTTTTAAGTAACGAGGTTGTTTAAATGATGAGGAGTCTTTCCAAGAGAATGGCTTGTGACTGGATGCTGTATATGTGTTGTTTAAGAAGTTGTCTGAAAAAACCTTCTGGAGGAAATCTGGGTGTAGGCAAATAAAGAAAGAAACAGATTCGCCTAAGGAAAGTCATGTGCTCTTCTACTCATTCACCCTAAAGACTGCAGTGGTTTTAAAAAAATATTTTATAGACTTAATTTCTTGTAGAGAAAGTTTTAAGTCTACAAAAAAAATAAAATAAAAATGGAAGATTGCAATGGTTTGATTTGGTGTCAGGACAGGTTTCCTTCCAGAGTCTTCTGAAGGTAAGTGTTTTGCAACCAAAGTTCGTACCCTACGAGGAAGTCTTACAAGCTGAAGTCTTAAATCTCAGACTCGAGCATGAATCAGAAATCACCCGGAGGACTCGTGAAAGCACAGCCTGCTGAGCCCACCTTCAGGGTTTCTGAGTCAGTAGGTCTGGCTGGGGTCCGAGACTGCATTTCCAGCAGCTCCCAGGTGGTGCCGGCACTGCTGTTTTGCAGACCGCACTGGAGAACCGCTGCTCCATACCAATGGCTTGCTGGCTGACTTTGCAAGTCAAAGAACACAAGGCAAAAAACGAGACTGCACAGTGTTCCGGCGGCTGGCACAGTCTTTCTTCTTTTGACTCACGCCTGGTTGGCTTTCTGTTTGTGTTGGTCATAATCACAGCAGCGGCTGTATGGATCTATTTTTAATTGCGTGCCCTTTTGGAAGTTGTGTTTCTTACTAAATAATGCACGGCTCAGGGATAACGGTCAGTGTAATGGTTACTTGAACACAGTTTCTGAGGCCCAGTCACTCCGATGGCCATTTTTACTACCTGTGACAGTAGGGCTGACTGATTTAAGAAACCTAGACTGTAAGGTCCACCTTAGCTGGGACGTGAGAACAGTCAGAGACGAAAGAGGCTATGATTTGTCTCAGCTACTAGCAATTTGTCTTCAGGAACCATGACAGCTACCTCCTGATTTCCATTATGCAACGGGATTGCAAATGGCATTCCACAGCAGTCTTAATCAATAGAGGGCCACAGAGGCTCTTCTTCCCCCACAGAGGGGAGAACGGCCCATTTACCCACTTAATTGAAGAAACACATTCTCTGGCAAAAGAGAGACATCTCTTTTAGCTGTAATTAGGGACTTTTCCTCTCTTTAAGCACTCTTAATAACATAAAAATAGACGTGTAATCTTTATGTATCTTAAATGCCTAATGAGCACAAGGCTGGTGGGGTGGGTGGGGTGGGGTCCGTTGTTCAGAGCCACCTTTATCTGTTTCCAGAACGAGGCCAGTCTCTGCTGCTTTAGTCCGTTAGGGCCAGCAAGCTAATAGGCATGCACTCTCAATGTTGGCCTTCAGTCTTCCAGAACTCTCCCAGGCTCCCTCTGAGCTTGGGGAGGCTGGGCTCCTTGGAATAATGTAACCTCAGATCTGTTATTTACTTCCCGCTTTGGAGAAGTCATGGGTCTGTCTCTGTGTCCCTCATAGTGACAAACTGGGTTCCCTAGGGAGGTGAAGATGGTGACATATTCTTGCTCCAACATCTCACCTTGCTTCCTTTTCAGGTGGATGGAGTGAGACCTCTAGCTTTGATTAGTGCCTGTACTATTTCTTACCCCTTAAGTGTTCACATTGTAACTATTCTGTACATTAGAGTTCTCAAAAATTATTAAATTATCATCTCAGTTCTGAGAATATTTGCATTTATATTGTTTATAGAACAAATGGCATGTCATTCTTATGCAGGTGTGTTGTATAGATATTTGTGGCCTATAGATATTTATCATCAGGTGCTATCTATTCAAATTATAGATTATTATAATACACTTATTTAGTGGTGCTGGTGCTCTTTTGAATAAAACAGTTGAATATGAATTATATGAAGCAGGTCAGGCTCTGTAGTCAGACTGCCTTCAGATTCTGATGTAATGTTTATTAGCTATATTACCTTAACCACACTAGTTCATCTGTCTATATCTTAGCTTGGGTATCTGTGGATGATAATAGCACCTTCTTCATAAGATTTTAAATAAAGATAAACAAGACAAATTGCATGAAGTCCTAAGCAAGGTCCCTGGCACATAGACCGTGTTTGTTATGAAGATAAGAATGAGGAGGAGGAGATTGATGGTCACCATCAGTAGGATATCCATCTGGAGTTATACCTCTCCAGTTTCTCAACATTCATAGTGAATTGCTCTATTTTATGAACAATGGCAGATTACCATTAAAGGTGTAACCATTAGCCACGAAACAGCACAACTGATAGGTCCAAGTAGGCTCTGGCATGGACCAAGGGTATGTTGTTTGTCCAAAGACCAGACATGAGACTGGGACCTCACGAACCCCATGCTCAAGCCAGCTGGGCTAAGAAAGTGCTTCTGAGATCCATGTTGTTTGGTGGTCAGAGTCTGCCAAAAGAACAGATGACCCAAAGATAAGCTGTGCTCAATTTCAGGGATGCTCCAACACCCATACAAAAGTTCCACTGGGATTCAGTTTTGAAACAACAACAAAAATTCTGGCTCCTGTGGATTCTTTCCTAGGACCCTGATTTGATGGTAGAAGAGGTGGAGTTGTGGTTGAGGATAAGCAGCCGCCCTACCCCAAGTGTGGATGGCAGCCTTTATGTTTGTCTTTTGGGTTGGAATTCCCTCTCCTCGCTGTGTTTGGTATAACGACCTAACACAGACCCCCTCCCCCCCCTGCCCAGGACAAAGAACACTACCCTTGTATTGAGGGAATAATTCTCCTCTCTCCCAGGGATGGACTACATAGCACTTACATCTGCCATCTTCTGGTATGGATGCCAGATGTAAGCTTTAAAATAATTCAGAGGTACTCTCTTTTTTCTAGAAGTCACATGCATTTTAGGACAACTAGAAAAATATTAGAGCTAACTATAGGGTGTCTACCCAAAAAGTCTACACGCTTTGAATAATTACAAAGGCTGTGTTTATTAAAATACATTTTATTTTCAAAATTATTCAAAATTACTATCAGCTATTAAAATGTATATACATTTTTTGGGGGACACCAAAATATTCAATTTTGACTCACAGAGACCGTTCTTGCTCTACCTGTTTGTAATTACGTCCTAGTGAATTTTCACTGTAATCAACTATGGATAATGTACTCAGTGTAAAAGGACTTTACAGGGAAAGAAATGATATTTTCACTACGTAGAATTCTATGTCTGGTTAGGAAGTACAGAACCCTATCAGAGTGTTGTAAGATGATGCTAAATAATTGCTCGGATAGTCTTTAAACTCAGTAAGTGTTAAATCTCTCTCTCTTTTTTTTTCCTCACCAAGAGAAGCAGAATAAGATGAAAAAATGCCAGCATACTATCCACTTATTCTCCTTTGTTAGTTAAACAAGCAATAACCAATCCCCCAGTAGGTATTTATTCAGCATCCATGAGCTTATGCATCGTGTTTGACACCCTAGGGGGCAACTATGAAGGAAGTAGAAGATTCCAAGCCTTCACATCTAAGCTCAGAATCTGGTAGTTGGGAGAAATCTCAAACACCTATAAAATAACAATGAACAATATAAAACCATGTCAGGCTGTAGTGTGGTGCCAGCATTTAGAAGAACAGCTTCACCTAAGGAAGCTGCAGTGATCAGTGAAGACTTTGTGTGGTAATGGGGGGTTGGGTTTGGCTGAGAGCAGGGGTGGACAAACTTTTTGACTCCAGGGCCACAATGGGTTCTTAAACTGGACCAGAGGGCCGGAACAAAAGCATGGATGGAGTATTTGTGTGAACTAATATAAATTCAAAGTAAACATCATTACATAAAAGGGCTCCGAGCAGGGCTGGATAGAACAGCCCAGTGGACCAGATCCGGCCCTCGGGCCGTAGTTTGCCCACGGCTGGCCTAGAGGGATATGCAGTAAACCGAGAGGCCAGGAGAGGAGAAGGGCTCTTCGAGGTGTGGGGAAATCCTGAGGGATGTGAAAATGGAAGTAAGTGGAAACCTCATTTTTCCCTCATAGCATCTCTCCTATGACAAAACTTGAAGGGATCACTTCTAGTGTCTCCTTGGAGTATTCAAAAGGAGGAAGGTTGGAAGGCTATGTCCCCAGCTGTCACTGAATACAAAACTCGAGGCCTCAGTTGAAATCCAAGCAAGTGGGTTCAGAGCATCTGGAGGGAGAATGCTCCCCCCTCTCATTCAGGAGCAGGGATAGATAAAGGAGCTGAATCGCTGTGGGATTCAGGGAAGGAGCTAGAGGACCCAGGAGAAGACACCTAGGCCCCCATTCTTTGCCCTTTGGAAATCCAAGTAGCTTAAGATGAAAAAGAAACATTTCTCACTTGCCACATGCGTATCTTGCATATTCTGTTTCATTCTCATTAAACATGGATACACAATTTAATTGCTGAGAGAGAAATTAAATGCATTATCAGTGAATTGATTTTATTTGCTTTATTTCAATAAGAAAAGCCACGGTCTTTGAAGGAAGAAAAAAGTTCAGACTTTTTTCTTTCCATCTTCTTGACCTGGAGTGAACTGGGAGCAATCACATATGCACTTTCTCTGTTTGACAAAGTGGTCACAAATCTTGGAGGCTTTATAATATTCTAAATATGAAGTGTTTTGAGTGATTTGGAAATAGGTTCTTTATTGTAAATAGCGTAAGTGATTATTTTTCTTCTCAATGCTGTGGCACTTGCACTTGGGATTTCTACTCTCATAACCCACAATTTACATGGGAGTTTGATGTGATGTATTTTCTAGCCTTTGAAACCATTGGGATGAAATTTTAAATCTTTGAAACTTTTTTTCATGGTGCATGAGGAAAGAAGATACCGGAAATTCAATTTTCCCCCTAGTTCGGATTACTTTATTTTATTTGTTTTCATGCAGCTAATGTACCTAGTTAAGTTTTGTGTATTTATAGGTGACACCTGGCTGAAAATAAAATAGATTAAGTAGAGAATATTTTCCCATAGCTTCCCAATCTAACAAAAATAAAATAACCCAGCATCAGCCCTTAACTGAATGCCCCACCTGTCACCTCCATCCTGATTGTGCCAGCACTCTCCTGGGAACTAGGGGTAGTGTGGAGGTCAAGGGTCTGCATGCGAAACAGGATCGGGATTTTAAGCATCACACTTATATTTACCCTTAAGTATTTTTCTGAAGTGAAAAATGAAAACCTGTAGTTTTGGACCATAATTACAGTTAAATTTCAGCCATAGCATGTGATAAAAGAATTAGATACTTAATCAAGTGATTTAAAATATTGTAGTGGTCCAAGCTTGATGAATAAATATTACTTTAACATCTTATTTTAAAAATTTCATGATGTTTAAACTAATAGCATTAATATTTCATTCTAGTAAAGTAGTACACATTTAGGATTTGAAGTATAATAAGTATAAAACATATAAATATGCTGACTACATCTACATGATGAGAATTACCCTTAAATAATCTATTTCCAGTTAGAAAATGTTTTTTTAATGAGAAAAAAAGCTGTTTTCCATTGTACTTTGTTTTATATTAATTAAATTCAGTAGCAGAGTTTCACTGTTTTTACTATTTTTATTTTATTTTTCCTTTGTGCTTTCTTTTATTTATTTTTAAATTAAATTTTATTTTTTGATAGTTATTTATTGTTGAAAGTATTACACATGTTCCCCCTTTTACCCCATTAACCCTCTCCAGATGGTCCTCCCCCCCACCACCCCGCCATCTCACTGTCCCATTGCCTGTGGCCGGGGCCATGCATATATGCATCCAAGGTTCTTGGTTGATTACCTCCCTCGCACCCACCTACCCTCCACCACCTTCCCTCTGAGATTCCATACTCTGTTTCATGCTCCCATGTCTCTGGATCCACTCCATATGATCATGTGATACTTGTCCACTTTTTTACATATCATACACACAAGTGTCTTAGGAAGTTTGGCAAAAAGTAGTTATTTTTTAAAAAGTTGTTTTTTTTGCCCAAACTGGTTTGGCTCAGTGGATAGAGCGTCGGCCTGCGGACTGATTCCGGTCAAGGGCATGTACCTTGGTTGCAGGCACATCCCCAATAGGGGGTGTGCAGGAGGCAGCTGATCAATGTTTCTCTCTCATTGATGTTTCTAACTCTTATCCCTCTCAATTCCTCTCTGTAAAAAAAAGCAATAAAATATTTTTTAAAAAGTTGTTTTTTCTAATTCCCCCATTACTGGGCATTATGGAAACTCAGAGATGGAAAGAATTTTTGTGCTCTTCTATGACACCCTTTCATCCAAAGCAAAATCTAATCTATTAAAACTCTTGATCTGCAGTGATTCAGTACTGCCTTTGTTATTCTTAATTGCGTTAAATGTCTGTCTTTGCCCAGCCCCAGCCTAGAGTACAATGCTCTTGAAGGCAAGAAACATCTTACTCATCTCCATGTCCCTGAGAGTCCCATAGTTGGTACCAAATGAATACATCCAGGACTGATTGATTTAAACATTGTCAGAGACGGGGTGCCAGTCATCTCACAAACAGGCCCTCTTCTTTTTGTAATGGCATTCATTTTTTTTCTTCATTCTGACCTGAAATATTCAACCCCCTTGAGGAGTTTTAGGAATGTCTTTAATTCCAGAAAGGGTGGGGAAGCTCCCTCAGCTAGTCGGACCAGAGGAAGCAATGTGCTGTGGTCAGTCCCTTCCACCCATTGGTCCTGCTCCTGTCTTCTGATGCAACTCTTTTTCATGAGACTGTCCTCCATACGTTTGAAAGATCCCAGTTGTTCCTGAGTCTTGAGGTCTCCAGGCTTAAAGTTCTATTGGATTACCTTTTCCTAGTAGTAACAGCACAAGAGCTAACATTTAAGACCTTCCTATAGACCAGGAGCTGTGCTAAGCACTTAGCATGTCTGCTCTTATTTGACCCTTACAATTTCACCACATGGCTTCCAGATGAGGAAATGAGGCTTCACTGAAGTTTCTTAGGTAACTTAGTAAGCGGCCAAGCCATGTTCAAATCTTGGTCTGACAGATGTAGAACTTATGCTTACAGCGCCTGCTTTGTACAGCCTTTCATACAGTATGATTCCAAATCCTCTGTCTTATAGCTTCCTTCCCCCGAATGCACTCCTGCTGTTAATTTAACTCTTCTAAGTAAATCCATTTTTTCTTGCCATTCTAAAAGATTGCCTTTGAGCAGGCAAGTTAACACTGAGGACTTCAGCTGTGTAAGCGGCACACTCTCAGGGTTGAAGTGGCTGTAATGGCAAATGGCTAGCCCATTTGCCATTATAGCCTAGATATAAAGGTCAAGGTCTGTATGCCCATGACCCCATGTACCTTCCCTGCCTGTGGAGTGACCACATGTCTCATTGGGAAATGTTGGGAAAATGTATATCCCTTTAGAAGAGTTGATAGGAGTTTCCTATCATTCCAGATGTTTTTTTGAAGAGTATATTGTTTTTCCTCTTTTAGTTTTCTGATGATCCATTGATTGCTTAGTAGCATGTTGGTTAGCCTCCATGTATTGTGTTTTTTCTAATTTTTTTCCAGTTATTAATTTCTACTTTCATCCCATTGTGATTAGAAAAGAAACTTGATATGATTCCAATCATTTTAAGTATATTGAGGCTTGTTTTGTGGACTAACAAATGATGTGTCCTGAAAAATGTTCCATGTGCACTTGAAGAATGTGTATTCTGCTGTGTATGGATAGTACATTCTGTATACAGTCATGTACCACATAATGATGTGTTGGTCCATGACAGGCCACATATGATGGTGGTCCCTTAATATTAAACTGGAGCTGAAAAATCCCTATTGCCAGTGATGTGGTAGCTCTTGTAATGTGATAGCACATTGCCCTATCCTTGTGTTTGTGATGATGCTGGTGTAAACAACTTACTTTGCTGCCATTCATATAAAAGTATAGCTAATATAGTTATGTACAATATGTAATACTTGATAATGATAATAAATAATGATGTTTCATAATTTTATGTACTTATTACATGCTATATTTTCTCTCTCATTATTTTAAAGTTTCTCTTTCTACACTTGCAAAATAAGTTTGCTATAAAACAGTATGCCGTATTATGCTGGCAGCAGCCTCATATATCTCGTGTTGACCGCACCTCTTGATGGTATCCTTTTCTCTTGTGCTTGACTTAAACTTGTTTTGTTCATCATGGCCCTAGCATAAGACATCCAGAGCTAATGTTGCCAGTAATAGGCCACATTGAGTGACTGACCTGGACATGAAATTAAAATGATTAAGGACTACACATGTGGAAGGTTAGTGATATTGTTGCTTGCCAGTCAGGCATTCCACCATCTTGAAGAACAAGAACCAAGAGACGGGAGCTGTTAAAGGACCCGCTTCCTTTCAGGCAAAGAGACTAGCCAAATCTGAGAAGGGCTAGATCAGAGCTGGGGAAACTCCTGGTGACCTGGATTGAAGGCCACACACAGAACTGTGTCCCTCTCAGCACCATGACAATCTTGGCCAAAACAAAAAGTTTGGCTTGTTTTTTTTTTTTTTCCCATTCTTCCTCTGTTAACCTTTCTCGTTATTTCAGTCAAAGGCCCCTCTAACTTAAGCTGGAATGTGTTTTGTTATATCTTTACTTTACAAACACTTCTGATCTTTTTAGAGGCCCTCTAGGTTTTCCTATTAGATAAAAGCAGCTTTTATACCTTTGTTTCCATGGTAATGGATTCCAGGACTACTTTAGAAAACCACTAGCTTTGTGAAAGTTGGAGTGCTATGAACTAGCACAATAAACACGCTACCTTGTACTCGGAGAACAAGCCTGGTGGAAACACTTTAGAACATGGCTATGCAGTTATGTGAACGATTACCCAGTTTATTGCAATCAGCAGAATTTAGAAAGTGAGTCCCGCAGGCAAATGGTTTGGGGGCATTAGCATGAAATTTGGTGTTCACTAACCAGCTCCAGGCATAGAGAGCCAAATTCATTGGAGGCATTGATTTCAAAATTACTAGTATATAAGAAGCCATGGATCCTTATTTCTGAATTTCTAGCAATCTTCCTGAATTTTTTCAAATGCCAAGGAATAAAAGGTGGAGGAGAAAGTAGGTGGATGAGAGCCTTCCTCGGGCTATTTGCCTTTTTTGGGGAAAGAAAGGTTGTTTCCCAAAGCTCAAGGGAATCTACTTGGTATTGTCTGCAAATATACCTTTTCGGAATCTGGGGTACAGAACAGAACTCAATAGAGAAATCTATTAGAGTTGGCTAAAGACAGGGCAGACATAAAAAGCAGTGATTTTTCTGGGAGAAATAGAACTACTTTTATAAAAAGCCTTGGGTTTCTGGGTAAGTGGAAGGAGAGGCAGTAATCAGATTTTTGGATTCAACCCTGACTCTGCCCTACAACCCTGTTCTTTGTTATCTAATAAGGGAGCAGAGAGGAGAGAAAAGGCAGAAGGAAGGGGACAGGACAGGACAGTGAGAGGAAGATTGCAGGTGTGTGCCTGGTGGATTGTGCTCATTTGGAAGCGGAAAATGAATCAAATTCTCCTTTTCCCAAATGTGGATGCTAATGTTTAAAATTACCAGTGCTGTTATTGAGGCTATTAAGATGCTTTTATTTTGAACTGATTAACATTGCATTTAGCATAATGAATGCCGTGTAGCGTATAAATACCCTACCTAGATGGCTTTTTGCTCTTTTTAAGGCATAAAAATGATGAACAACAGTAGTGGAAAGTTTTCAGAAGCATTCTTCTAAGAGACAGGGTTGGGGGCCGGAAACGCAGGGCCATGGGGTCCTGTGAACTGGTGTAATATGTGATTAGGGCTTCCCCGTATGCTTGGACGTATTCAGGGCTTTTGCCTTCAATACAATTAAAGGGAGGTGAAACTACTCTGGAAATCAGCATTTGTTTCCTTCTCAATCTTTCTGAGGCTGAAGATGCCTGCTAAAATAGGTTTTCACATCTGCCAGGGAGAGCTTTCCAAGGCTGACTGATTTTGAACTCAGCTCATTTCTTGAAGCATTTGGGATCCTGCTTGCTCCTTCCCCTTGACTGAGCTGCATCAGACCTTCATCAAAGGCATCTCAGCTCTCTTTTCCCAGCAGGAGAGAATGCACAGAAAAGGAGGCTTTGGCTCTTGTAACTGGAATGTAAATGTACCACCCCCCTCTGGAGGCAGTCTCCACTGTGCTGAGGGTTAGCTGGGCTCCACGCCTTGGCAAGGAGCTCATGGGGTACACAGGCAGGTCAGGCCAGTGCAGACATTCACCAACTCTGCAATTCCTGTGGCAAAGCTCTGTGGAACTTCCAGGAGGATTCCTCCCCTGTCATCTCATCCCCTCCCCCCCGACATCCCCCTTACACACACACACACACACACACACACACACACACACACACACACACATACACACACACACAGCACAGCTGAGCAACAGATAGACTGTGCTCCCTATGAAAAGGGTCTAGTTAGCTCTAGAGTGACCCTGGCATAGAGGTGGAGATGCCTCCATGCCTTCCCCCCCAATTCTCTTCTTTCCAGCCTCCCCTGTTTTCTGTGGGTTGCTCGAACATTTCATAGAATATCATTTTCACTTATTTATTGTGTTTTAGAGTGTATCTCTTTATACAGCTTTTTTAGTGTTTCCTCTAGGTATTATATTTATATATACAATAGAGGCTCAGCGCACGACATTTGTGCACTGGTGTGGAGGGGTGCCTCAGCCTAAAATTTTGTGCACTTGCAGGGGTGGGAGAGGGTATGCCTCAGCCTGGCCTGCGCCCTCTCACAGTTTGGGAACGCTTGGGGGAAGTCCAACTGCTGGCAGGTGGACATCCCCTAAGGGGTCCTTAGCACTGCTGTGGAGGCAGAAGAGGCTCCCGCCACCGCTGCTGCACTTGCCAGCTGTGAGCGGCACTGCCCCGTAGAAGCACACTGACCACCAGAGTGCAGCTACTGCATCGAGCATCTGCCCCCTGGTGGTCAGTGTGCATCATAGTGATTGGTCATTCTGCAGTTCAGTAGATTTGCGTATTAGCCTTTTATTATATAGGATGATGTATCACAGTCTACTGGTATTAACATTTTTACCAGTTCCATTGAAGTGTAGGAACTCCCATTACCTTCTCCTTTTATGGTTGTTTTAAATATTTTCCCTACATATCTTGAGAACCAGAGTAGACAGTGTTATGGTTTTTATTTTAATCACCAACCTTTTAGAAAACTAAAAAGAGGAAGTAAAGTCTGTTGTATTTACTCATATTTTTGTTTTTTCCTGATGTTCCATGGTTCAGTCTTTTGCCTTTTCCTTTCTGTTTAAAAAACTTCCTTTAGCCATTCTTTTAGGGTAGGTCTGTTAGTAGCAATAGATTTTCTTAGTTTCTTTTCATCTGAGAATGTCATTCCTGAAGAATATTTTCTCTGGTTATAGAATCCTGGGTTGACAGTTCTGTTCTTTCAGCACTTGAAAAATTTTGTACCACTTCCTTCTGGCCTCCTTAATTTGTTATAAGAAATCTATCACTGAATTTGTCATTCCTTATAGTTAATGCATCATTTGTCTGGTTACTCTCAAGATTTTGTCTTCATATTTTGTTTTCACAAGTGTGGCTGTGATGTTTCTTGATGTGGATTTATTGGGTTTATCTTGTTTGGCATTTGCTGAGACTCTTAAAACTGTCTTTTGCCAAGTTTGGGAAGTTTTCAGCCATTATTTCTTTAAATATATTTTTTTCAGCACCATCTTCTTTTCCCTCTTCTTCTGGGGATCAAATGATTTAAGCTTTTATAATCTTTTGTGTAATCCCACAGTTCTCTGCTGTTAAACCCATCTATTGAATTGTCATTGTTTTTTAAATTTCAGTAATGATATACTTTAGTTTCAAAATTTCCACTTTTTTAAAAAAACATCTCTTTCTTTGCTAAGAAGTTCTACTTCTTTGCTAAATCTTTCTAGTTTTTCATTTGTTTTAAGAATGTTTGTAATTACTCATTGAAGCTGGCACTGCTCTGGCTGTGAGAAGGAGGGGAGGGGTGCCTTGATGTCGCTAGCCGTGATCTCCACTGACTCTTGTGGATCGACACTGCTGAGTTGTGATGGTGAACTCTGGACTCTCCACTCTGTTTGTCCAATACCAGACTCCCCATCCAGCCTTCTCAGAACCATCCGGGTAGGGGTGTTAGGAAACCTCATTACAGTCTAGGTTTCCCACCAGGCTTTTGCTGTTGAGATGAGGTTGGGATTGCAGTTTCCCCCATCCCCTGCAGTATTTGACTGGAATAGAATGGTTATTAACTAAAAATTTTATATCTAAAAGGGGCTAGACTGTCCCTTTTTTGGTTCTTTGGATAGAGGGTGGAGTTGTTATTTTTTGTCTATGCCTATTGTCTATTTCTTAATATCTAGTCTGGAATACATGAGGAGAAAAGAAAATCTAGGAACTCACCTCCATGTCATTCTTTGGGTCCTGAGGTCTTTAACCTTCCTTACTTCTCTCTACCCTTCAGAGTTTTCTTGTGTTTGTTTTATATATGATGTATACATGGTGTTTTAGCTATCTTGTGGGGGGGATCGGAGCCAATATATCTACTGCATTTTTCTGTGAAAGCCCATTTGATTCTTATCATTATCTACACTAGATACTGTTTATGTTGCTTCACTCTCTAAAGGTCAGAGAACAGGGTGTATCTTCAAGAACATCCAATGGTTCTGAAGGAGGCTTAGCCTGGACTAGGAATTGCTGCAGGGTAGAGCCAGCCTTAAGCACTGGAGCAATGGCAAGGAGAGTGTGAGTAAGTGGCCCAATCACATATTTTGTAGTTAGATAGACCGGTTCAAATCCTGTTTCTCCCACAAAATTGTTACAGAATGTTGATGTTATCTAACCTCCCAACGCTAGTCAGTCCCATCTGTTGTGAGGATTAGATGTAGTATATTTCTGGTAACTGGCACAAAACCAAGTTCTATAAAAGAATAGCTAGTCTATCTAATAAAAGAATAATATGCAAATTGACTGTGCCACTGCTACATCACAAGCCACGCCCATTAGGCAACCAGGAACGAATATGCAAACAAACCCAATCAAGATTGCTGTGGCCACAGAGAGGTCAAGAGAAAGGCTTGGGTTTCCCTGGCAGTGGAGGAAGCCAAGCTTTCTGCCTGCCCTTTTCAGCCAGGCCTCCACTCAAGGCTACAAAGTTTCAATGTTAGAAAATAAATCCAAACAGAAATGGCGGCAGCCACAGGGCTGGAAAGAGCAGGAGGCTAGGGTTGTCCCCGGTGTGGAGGAAGCCAAGCTTCTGAACCCTGGCCTGCCTTGGCTTCTATTCCAGGCTACAAAGATTCAATTATAGAAGATACATAAATCCCAACAGAAATGGCTGCCACCACAGAGCAAGCAGGAGTCTTGGCTTCACTCCAGGCTACAAAGTTTAAATTGTAGAAGATAAATAAATCCCAGATTCCAGGGCCCCCACTTGGGTCACTGGGGGCATGGCTGGCCTGCAAACCACTACAGGCCCCTTGCCCAGGTTACCCCACACTCCAAGGGAACCCCCACCCTGATCCAGGACACCTTTCAGGGCAAACCAGCTGGCTCCCACCCTTGCACCAGGCCTCTATCCTATCTAATAAAAGAGTAATATGCAGATTGACCATCATTCCAACACACAAGATGGCTGCCCCCATGTGGTCAAAGATCCTGCCCCCATGTGAACACAAGAGGGCCACCACAAGATGGCCAGCAGGGCAGGGCAGCTGGGAGGGACCAGGCCTGAAAGGGAGGGAAGTTGAGGGTAATCAAGCCTGCAGGGAAGGGCAGTTAGGGGTGACCAGGCCTGCAGGGGACAGAAGGGGCAGGGGCAAATAGGCTGGCAGGGGGGCGATTAGGCATCAATCAGGCTGGCAGGAGAGTGTTTAGGGGATGATCAGGCTGGCAGGCAGAAGCAGTTAGGAGCAATCAGGAAGGCAGGCAGGTGAGCAGTCCTGGATTATGAAAGGGATGTCCGACTACCCATTTATGTCCAATCCCACCACCGGGATTGGACCTAAATGGGCAGTCAGACATCCCTTGAGGGCTGAGGGATACCCCCTACCCCTGTGCATGAATTTTGTGCACCAGGCCTCTAGTTATTTTTATAAAGCAGATTACAAATTTTCTAGCTATGTTGTCAATAATATGACCTTTGCCAGGAAAGAAACAAAGTAAGGGGGTTGTTTTATATAAGAAAGTTATAGTTAAATAATAAGCCCCAGAAATGATGTCTTTCTATCCCCAATTCTACATCTAGATAAAAATGTAATTTAGAACATGGAGAAAGCACATAGATTTCTCTAAGAAAGTGAGGCACAGAGAAGCGATGGGTAGCTTGTTGTTAATATTAATGCTGTGACGAGGCCCTATTCTTTGTTTAAGATATTTCACACTGCAAGAAGCAAATTAAGGGACCTGCGGGAGGATTCTCTGCTCCCTAAAGAGACCCGGGAGAGTGAATCATTGACAATATTTTAGGCAATGCTCTGCTGCTCATAGCCTCAGCTTGATTGCTCACTGACTTCAAAATATGTCTGTCAGTTCCTGACTACAAGTCAGGTGAAAGCTGCGAGGGCAGGAAGGAGGGACTCTGCTTTTCCCAGGAGGAAGGGTGGGCTTCTAAGCTAGAAGGGACCAGGAGCTAGTCCTGGTTGTCTGAGCCGCCGGATCTGGATGAAGATAGTCCACAGAGGCCTTTGACCACTGTGGGGACTGAACCAATATGTCAGTTTGGAACAGTCATGGAGAGGCACAGCATTAGGTCTGCTTCCCTAGACAGGGGATTCCTGCTCAAGCGATTTATTAAAAAGAGTCCTCAGGAGAGAAAGCATGTGGTTTCAGGCGAAGTCTATTGTCAACCTGATTCTTGTTCTGTCTTGAGGCAAAGAAGTGAAGGCTTTGTTTCCTTGCATCAATCAGTTCTTAGCCAGGGATCATCCAGCCCTAAATCAGGGATAATTCCCAGGCACATTTGGGCAATGTTGCTCTATCGCCCAGGGGCAATTCTCCAGACAAGGTTAGAGGTGGGAGGTTAGCAGTGACACTGTCAGTAGCTGGAAGAAGGATCCTTGAGAACACAGGCAGGGCTCCAGAGCCACTATCCCTCCCGGCTTTATCATTAACGCCAAGTGAAAACCGTTGGCTTGGCTTCTCCCTAATTTGCTATGTGACCTTGAGAAGGTTATCCAACCTCTCTGCCTTCTCTGTAAAAAAAAGAATTGGCACTCATGGACTCTTAAGGCCTGGTTGACTCAGGTGAGTTAATTGAGAATAGCGGATTTAAGACCTGGCCTCCTGGTCTATGGACTAAGGGGACCTTCAAGAAGAGCAAAGGATGCAACTGCAAGGTTATTGCCCCGTGGCCTGAAGCCCAGGGAGGCACCCTTACTTTCAAAGCTGAGGACTAGAATTAGACTTGCAGGTGACTAGGACCAGGGACAGAAGGGCTGTGTGGCGTGGTGACCAAGGAAGTCCTTATCAGAGACAGTCTACAAAGCAGATTCTGGGAGGAACCAAAGGCCCTTGTTCCTTGTCTGAGTGATTGCAGTGGGATTCTGGTAAGTTTGGGTAAACATGTTCAGCATCTGGACTTCTGCTCATTGAATGTTACCAAATTTTTCTTTTAATTTCATCCATCTAATAAGAGCCCTTTTTGTAAATTGGTTGCATTTACTAGTAAGTTTTTGCAACATTCTTTGGCTCATAATTGTAGCTTGTACCTAGTCAGAGGAAAAGGCATATGTTTCTGTATATATATATATATTTGATGTTTTACAGAGAGGAAGAGAAAGGGATAGAGAGTTAGAAACACTGATGAGAGAGAATCATCAATCCAGCTGCCTCTTGCACACCCCTACTGGAGATGTGCCCGCAACCAAGGTACATGCCCTTGATGGGAATCGAACCTGGGACCTTTCAGTCCATAGGCCGACGCTCTATCCACTGAGCCAAACTAGTTTCGGCTGTTTCTGCATTTTCATAGGCGCTCAGGTGCAGGAACTGGACAGCTGTTGGCAGTGGCGGAACAGGTGAAAGTAGGAGAATGAAGTGAAAACCTCAGTGATGCCAGTCCTTGGACTCTCTCAGGATAGTGTAGCTTGTCCCTCCAAAGCAAACTGTGTCTTTCTCTAGAGTAGAAGCTTCTAACAAGAATATTTCATTGTTGTATGACACGGTGGTTGATGTTTCACTTAGTCACTCTTGCTGAAATAGTGGCATATTCACTTGACCCCCGAAACTTGTTTGGATGTTGACTTGTTTGATTACAGGTCAATACCCATCGACATAAACTTCTGGGGAGGCTTCTTCTTTCATGCAGGCCTTTGATCGCAACCTTTTACCCCTCAAACTTCAGCTCGTGCCGGAGCTGGACACAGTGTCACAGTGGAGTTGAAGCTGAAGCCAAATGGACTGGCTTCAGAGTAGGTTACGGAAGGAGCCCTGAGCAGGCCTTTTCTTTGGTCGCTGTTACTCCGTGTTGGCTTTTGGTGAAAGCCAAGCATTTACTTAGAGTTGGATGTCTTGAAGAAGTTTTCAATCTTGATTAATTTTTGATTAAAATGACTGGATTCTTATGGGACTGGTATCTTTTTCTCATTTTTTCTAAGGGTTCTTCAGTCCCTTTCAGAGGGAGGAGGTCTCCGCTTGGTTTAACAAAAGCAAATCCTGCCAAGAAGTGGGCTTGTCTATTTGTGTGGGTCCTGCCACGTTTGGGTGCTGCTAAATAGACTGACTTTTTCAAAGGAGCAGTGAGTTTGCTGCGTGGCTGGCAGATCGGTGTTGTGCTGGGACTCTGTGCATCTCACGCGCCCTGTTTCCCTGGGTGGAGCTTTTTGGATGTACGCGGAAGCTTGCAGTCACACCACTGGACCTACATGAGCATAGTGTGGTAACGCTGCTTTTCCTGCTGCCTCGGGGCGCTTGAAATACCTTCGGTCATAAATAGGGGCTTATTTAAAATTCTGTGCATGGCTGTAAAATATTTTCATTAGAAAGGAAAATGAATAATTCAAAGTACCTTCATGGGAGATTTACCAGTAAAAAACGTGACTTATGGGATGACTTTTCCCACGGAAGAAAAACGTCTTCGCTGTTGTCCGTGTCTCAGTCTTCCCGCGGCTGCCATTCTAAGGACGAGGCTTCCTTCCTTGACTGAGATGTCACCCAGACAGATCTCACCATTTGCTGCTAATGATGATTGATGGCAGTCAAAAAAGTCCTCCTGTGTCAAGAGGGCACGTGGAAGGCAGGTGATAAAGAGCGCCGCTCACCACCTGAAAGCATTTGTTATCACTCACGCTTTGATGCGGCAACACATTGCAGTTCTTGGCATAATGAGAGCCAGGCCTCATGAGTTACCCCTGAAACCAACTCTTCACTTGCCAAACTATAAAGACAAACTGTTTGGCGGATTAAAGGACAGAATCCCTTTGTGCTTTGTTGAAGCAGAACTGAAGGGTTCATGACGACCGACAGAACCATTAGGAGGCATGAAAGAAAAACAAGCAGCAAGGCCGGAAGTGTTCTGCGCTGGCAAGGAATTGGCGCCCTTTGAACATTTAAATTTAAGTTCAAATGATGCGCGGTGCGGTCCTTTATCTCCAGAGATCACACTACTGACCCACTGTCGGTGGAGCCGGTGCGCCGATGGGTTGTTTTCCAGCAGACGGGATAGATTTTTTTTTTCAGATCCGTCTTCCCAGGCTTGCCAGCAATCTCCCCTGGGACAGTGACAGGCACGGAGAAGCCTGCAGGCTGGAGAGCGGAGGCTGGGTTGTAATGGCTAATGCCTGCTGAGGGGTTGTGAAGCCAGGCCCCCTTCCCAATAGTTTGTATCAATCACCTCCCTTAGTTTTCACAGCCAACCATCCGATGAGGTGGGAACGGGGACCGGTCCCACCTTATTGTAGAAAGAACTTGCTCAAGGGTACACAGCTATTAAACGGTGCAGCTGGGATTTGAACTCATGGAGGGTGATGCCAGGGTGGCAGCCCTTAAGCACCTTACCCAGCCCTAGTTTAGTCAGCTGTTAAGATCAGGGACTCTGGAGTCAGAAAAGCAGGTTTTGGGATCTGACCTCCCCACCAACTGTGTGAACGTGGTAAGTGATGGATCGCTGTTGGGGCAAGAGAGGAGGCCAGTCAGAGAAGCCCGCTACAGATCCTGGCATAACATGCCCTCAATAAGTGCGCGTCGCTGTTATTGTTAATGTCTTGTTTTTGTCACAGAACAGGGTGACCCTAAGAGGGGTGGGATTCTAGTTGAGGGTGCATAAGAAGGAATTGCCAGGGTGTTCTTTATTAATGGTGCCCAGTTCTGGGCCCCGCTCAGATGCTAATTCAGTTGGGTCTGGGGGCAGGGGATTGGTTGGATTTTTTACAAGGACTTAAGGTGATAGGAAAGGGTGGTCTGCAGATCACATGCTGAGAAGCTCTGTGGTGTGGGAATCACGGGTCTGAGTCAGCCTCCTGGCCCTGTTCTCCTCCTGGAAAGGCTAGCTGGCCACAGGCGGTGTGCAGAAGACTAGAATTTACCAAAATCCAGAGCTGCAGTTCATAATGTATTTATGCATTGAGCCATAATCAAGCAGTGGAGTGGAACCCATTCTGTAGGCTCTCTCTTAATCATTAAATAACAACAACAGCAAAACCCAGCAAAAACAATTAACCAGCAAAAGGAATTTATGTTTTACTTTAGTATTTAGCAGTTTTGGAATGTGTTGGAGCAGACACAGGGCTAACCGACTTTTAGGGCCGGAAGGGATCTCAGAGATAGATCCCCCTGTCACAGGCTGGTTCTATAGATGCTGAAAGTGAGGACAGGAGGGGTGGCAGAACTGGCTTACAAACCATGCAATGATTGGGCAGCCAAGTTCACAATAGGGCTTTGACGTTGGGTACCCTGGCCACCTCTGGACAAGGGGCCAAACCGGAACCTTCTGGGCAGCTGGGTATTCTCTGGAGTTAGTGTGACAGCATAAAGGAAGCCGGAGTCTTTCACCACCTGCTCTGCACGCCACCATGTCTGGCCACTCGCTGCCACTCATTCTTTAGGGTCTTTTGGAAACTGGCTTTTCTGGGACAGTTTCTCTGCCTGTTTTCCATAATTGCTCCCAACAGAGTTCATTATTTCCTCTTTAGACACTACTGAGCCTTATGGCATTTATTGCATTTAATTAAAACTTTCTGCCACTTATTTCGGGGGTGCAATCAGGTGACGCAAGTTAACACCACTCTCTGATCTTTCACTCTTGTAGGGCATCATTGGCCATTCATTCATTTATTCTCACATATGAATGGATCACCCACTACATATACCAGGTTCATTAAGAGGGCAATAGAGAAATTTGAAGTATGGCTTTTATTTTTAATTTTTAAAATATATATATTTTGACTCCAGAGAGGAAGGAAGAGGAAGAGAAAGACAGAAACATCAATGATGAGAGAGAACCATGCAGTTGCCCCCTGCATGCCCCCTGCTGGGGATCAAGCCTGCAATCCAGGCATGTGCCCCCAACCGGAATCGAATCCAGGACCCCCCAGTCCACAGGCTGACTCTCAATCCACTGAGCCAAACCGGCCAGGGCCAAAGTATGGCTTTAATAATGAGAAAATACACAAAAACTAGATAATGTAAAATATTGATATGTATTATGAATAAATCTGAAAAAAAAGGTGATATGATAGATAAATATGTTGGTGGGACTCCTTTTGACTGGTGGACAGGGAAGGATCTTCTCAAAGGGTTTCTTTTTTGAGCTGAGACTCAGATGATGAGACATAGGATCCATATAAAGATACTAGTGGCCCGGTGCATGAAATTTGTGCATGGGGGTGGGGGTGGGGTTGTCCCTCAGCCCAGCCTGCATCCTTCTCCAATCTGGGACCTCTCGGGTGATGTCCAACTGCCAGTTTAGGCCTGATCCCACAGGCAGTCAGACATTCCTCTCGTAATCTAGGACTGCTGGCTCCTAACCACTCTGCCTGTCGGCCTGATCTCCCCCAACCACTCTCCTGCCAGCCTGCCAGTCTTCTCACCCCCAACTACCTTACCCACTGGCCTGCTTGCCCCCACTGCTCCCCATGTGCCAGCTTGCTTGCCCCCAACGACTCCCCTTGCCGGCCTGCTTTCCCCCAACTGCCCTCCTCTCCTGGCCTGCTCCTGGCCTGATCGCCCCTAACTGCCTCTGCTTTGGTCCTGCCACCTTAGCTTTGTCTGGAAGGTCTCTCAGAAGGTCTCCTGGTCTAATTAGTATATTACCCTTTTATTAGTATAGACAGAGGCCTGGTGCACAGATGGGGACCAGCTGGTCTGCCCTTAAAGGGGTACTGTAACAGGGTGGGGGGGTCCTTTTGGGGGGCGGGGCTGGTCTGGGTGAGGGCCTGGGGTGGTTTGCAAGCTGGCCATGCCCCCATTGGGGTGGGTATCTCCACTGGGGGTGGTGCCTGCCTGGGTGAGGGGCTGAGGGCTGTTTTCAGGCTGGCCATGCCCCCATCGGGGTGAGGGTCCCTGCTTTGGAGCATGGCCTGCTGGGTGAGGGGCTAAGGGCCTTTTGGGAGCGTGGTTTGCAGGCTGGCCAGGACCCTGGCTTTTCTGGAAGGTCTCCCAGACTAATTAGCATATTACTCTTTTATTAGTATAGATGAGAGAAGAACATTTTAGATGAAAGGAAGAGTGGGCGCCAATGAGCTAAAATGAGCAGGTGAAGCCTGGGAGATAGGCAGTGTCATGTTTGTGGGGCTTGGAGGCCACCAAGACTTTGGCTTATGGTTTGGGGACGATGGGAAGCTGTTAGAGGTGCTGGGCAGGAACGTGGCATGGGAAAACTCCCATTTTTAATCACTTTTATCTACCGAACTGCGCCTTTCCTCATATTTTCAGCACAATACACCAGGCAATCTGCCTTATTGATCGGTTTGTACTTAGGGCAAGAAAATATTCTTTAGGCATTCTTGCTAAACTCTTTGAGGGACAAGTTTATGTTTTAATTACTCTTTTTTTGCCTAGAATTTTGTATTGTGCCTGGTAAAGAGGAGTCTCTCGGTGAATACTTGTTTTATGAATAAATGGCTCCTAAGTTATATTGTCCTTTGGAATAAAGAAGTCGCAGGGTTCTCTCTGTAAGGTGATCTTTTTAGCAAGCCCACTGAAATGGTAGGTGGGAGTTAATTGGTCGATAGTCCAGCTTATCTCAGCCGTCTTCAAACAATTTTTAGTTCATGAAATTCAGGTGGAGCCACGCTGGGAGGCGGCAGAGTGGAGCATCGCCAAAGCCTCTAACGTTAAGCTATGTTGTCCCACCAGACTTGCAGCATCAGGCAGGGAAGGCCTGGCGGACTTCTGCCTCTGGCGCCATGAAAGATGGAGTAATTTGAGAAACTCTTCTAATCACACACCCTGAGAAATGCTGGATGTCATACAGAAATGTGTAGCGTAGCTCGTTAAAATGGAAGGCATATCCACAGGGGCGGGACATGGACAAAGAGCTGACATCAGGGTGTGAGTGGTCACCCAGGCTATGGGCTGCCTTGGGAGGGGTCTGAAGGTCACACAGCCATGGAGCCTTGGTACTTAACTGCCACACAACGAGGTGAGAGTGGGCTGCAGAGTGGGTTGTGAAATGGGAGAAAGGGTCTTGGGAACTACAAGGAGGGGAGTCAAGACTGATTAAGAGACCCCAAAAAAGCAGGAGTCTTGAAGAACTATACCCTCAGTGAAAAAATGGACTAGAAAATTCTATCTGGCAAACAAAGTTGCTCTGAACAGTTGTTATGGGGAAATAAAAAAAAAATATGTTGAGAATTCTGACCACATGAATATTTGGGTTTTAAATTTACATTATCTACCTCTGCTGTCCAGGACACATCAAGTGAAAGAATTATGTTAAGATGAGTCTAGTGTGAGAGAGACTCAGAATGCTGGGCAGAATCAATGAGAATCCTCTCTTTGGAGGAATGTACCCACAGCTGAGGCTCTTTAGCATTCCCACGGACTGAGGTCAGCCACATGAATTCACAGTAAAACAATTACCAGTTACACGCAGCACACAGTCGTAAATCAAAACAAAAATCTAAAGTTAGACCTCCCTCAGACTTCAATATAAGAATCATCAGAGTATAATATAAATTATGTATCCTTAAAATGTTTACTGAAATAAAAGATAGCATTTCAAACATGAGCAAGGAATAAGATGCTATTAAAAATGACTAGGTAGAGTTTGCAAAAGAACAAAATTAAATTTCTGGAAATAAAGAATATTATATTTGAAATTAGAAGCTCAAAGAGAAATAAATGTCTAACCATCAAATATATATATATTTTTGAAAATCTGATAAAGGTTTTGAATTTAGAATACGTTAAAAAAAGTCTTACATATAGAAAAGGGAAAAATCATTAGTATGTAACTTGATGAATTTTCACAAATTAAATGTGCTATGTAACTAGTATTCAGTTCAAGAAACAGAACATTATCTGATCTCAGAAACCCCCTTCATGTGTTCTTCCAGGTAATCTCCCTATTCTCCTGAATTCTAATCTCATAGTTAGCTTGCCTTTAAAAAAAACAACAACACAAAAAACTTATATACTATATAAATTAGTTTATATATTATAACAAATTAGTTTATATAGTATATATTCTTCTTTTGTCTGTGAACTTTGTCTCAACATATGAAAATAATAAAAATGTAAAATTCATTCATATATTTTATATAGTTATAATTTGTTTTTTATTATTTAATATAGTATGTCATTGTGTAAGTACACCACAATTTATTTATTTATTCCACTGTTGATGGGCATTTGGGTAGTTTTTGGCTGTTATCTGTTTGTTTATACATAGCAGGGGGATTCCTCAGTCATAGAATATTCATGTGTCCAACATTAGAAGAAACGATAACATTTTCCAAACTTTTTCTAATCCAGGTGAAATCTTGAGTGGAAATTCGACAAATAAGACCATACTCAAAATGTCAGAATAAACACACAAAATCTAATGGAATGGGTGGATTAACAACATGTTAGACCCAACAAAGAAAAAAAAATTGGTGATTTGGAAGATAAAATGAGAAATTACCCAGAATGCAGCACAGAAAGACAAAAGCGTTGAAAAAAAGAGAGATTAAGAGACAAAGGATAAAATTAGAAGATTCCACTTTTGTCAAAGTGAAGGAGGCTCAGTGGAATCGAGTCAGAGAAAGACAGCCTAAAAGTATCTAACATTATTCAGTAGAGAAATATAATGTGAGCCACACTCATAGACATTTAACATTTCCTGTCTATATGTTTTGTTTAACCCTATATATACCCCCAAGCATCCTTATTTCAACAGATGATCAATATAAAATTATTGAGATATTTTACATTACTTTTTCCTACTAAGTCTTCCAAATTTGGTGTGCATTTTTACCCTTAACATCTCAATTGTAGGCTAGCCACATCTGAAGTGCTCACATATGGCTAGTGACTCTCACACTAGACAGTGAGGATTTAACTGATGAGGGTGTATAGGGAAGAGAAATTGACTGAAGGCCACTAGATCTCTGGAGAAGTGAGCTAGTGGAAGCAGAGGGCTGTGTTGTGAGGGAAGAATGTGGGTTAGTGTAACCCCAGTGGTGGCATCAGCTTTCTGTTTACACACATTCCCATTCCTCTGTATCCTTTATACCCTTCAACACCCACTGAATTGCAGTAGTACAGCTGTTGAGTAGTTCGGAGCAATAGTAAACAGTAGCTTAGTACAAGAAGAAAAATATATCATATCTGTTAAATTCAGAGAGCGGATTTGGAAACTCAGAATTTAATTACCCTCCTGCGAGTTTGACCAAAAGCTTAACTCGAGCATGTCTGACATTTACATCAAAGTTCACTGTGTGCATTAATAGAAGCAGGCAGGTTGGAAGTGGTTTTCATTTCTTTGGCTGTAATGATAGGAAAACTTGAAAAGTAGGTTGTTACCTTGGTTTTTATGTCTCAGTTAAAAGATAGCACCATGTCCTCTGGTGCTCATACAACACAAATGCTATATTAGCAGCCTCTGAATAAAAAACCGTGTGCACTTGACCCCAATAACCTCAGATATCCTGGGAAAGTCTGTGTTTGGGTGAGATACACGACTGTAGTCAGTTGGGTCACTATTGCAACAGCTTCAAAAGCAGTGAAGCAAGGTGCCTGGAAACTCTGTCTAGCCTTTGCTATTTGAAGAGTAGTAATAAAATTGAAAAACATAACTTTTGTCCCTTAAAACACCTCTGAAGTGATGTATTTGTTTGTGTAATGATAACACCTTTTATGCTAGCTCTGCTAGTCCAAAAATAGGGGTTGACTCTTATGCAAGGAAGACTATTATGTAAGGTTGTGAACTTTATGATAAAAAAATTCTTGTTTTTTCCATAGTCAAAGTATGAGACTATGGGAAAAGTAAGTGCCGTCATTCCGTTTGATTATGAAGCTAGCAGTGGAATTATTAGTTTAATCCAGTTACACCAAATATTGGGATGTAGTGTTCTAGAATGTATTAAACTTGAGATATTCTTTGTATTGGCTTTCAATGGTTTGTGAAACAGTCTCAGTCTAATGTAGAACCTACACTAAGCTGATCATCATACACATTATGTGGAAACATATCCCATTAGACATTGAGCCTCTTACTTGTGGCCATTATCTTTTTGTAGGGCAATGCCAGGTTCCTCCTGGAAAATCATGAGGTGGAGTTGACAGGTGATTATCTGGTAGAAAGTATGCTAGGAGGTAGAGTGTCTAGTTGTGTGACCAGGGGAAAGTCACTAATCACTTTGTTTTTGGGAGCTTTTACAATGAAAAAAGATTCCTGGTGTACTTTAGGATTGAAAGAAATCTTAGGGGTCCTTTAGTCTCACTTCATACCCCAATTACTAGAACTCTCTAGAGCACCTGTGACATATGACCATCCCGCTTTTGCTTGCATGCTTGACCACAGGTTAGTGCACAGTTTGCTCCATTGCTTGGTATTTCACAGGGGTAGAGCATTCTCTTTTGGGCTGAGCCAAAAGCTTTTCAGCCAATGCCAGCTCCTAAGGGGCCTGCCTGGGAAGTAAAATATCATAATATGAAAGTATTTTTTAAACAAAAGCAAAAGCATAGTATGTAAATCTGTATCACTGTTTTACTCATGAAACTATATGTGTGGATCTAGCCTAATTTGTAATGCCCAAAATTCTTGCTTTTCTTTCCCCAAACTGAAAGAATCAACATCTTCGTGGTGTGGCTTCATAATCCAGGCACTGAGCTACTGTGGGTTTGCCTTGAAAGTAGGAGAAACAATTTTGCCTCTCTAGGTTAACCAGGAACCCTCACATTTCTAAAAGCTGGTTCCATTCTAATCCTCAGAGTCTAACATTCAAACTCTGAACAGGGTTAGAAATGATCCTACTTAAAAACAAACACACATATTTTATTGATTTTTTTACAGAGAGGAAGGTAGAGGGATAGAGTTAGAAACATGGATGCGAGAGAAACATTGATGAGCTGCCTCCTGTACACCCCCTACTGGGGATGTGCCTGCAACCAAGGTACATGCCCTTGACGGGAATCAAACCTGGGACCCTTCAGTCTGCAGGCTGACACTCTATCCACTGAGCCAAACCTGTTAGGGCTGATCCTACCTTTAATGGAGTGCTTGCTTGCCTGGACTTGAGAGCCTTGCAGCTTTCTATGGGCTGGAGACAGTGGGTGAATTACATGTGTGGGAATGCCGCTGGCCAATGGGATCCTACAACCATAGTGTGTCCCTGACTTGTTGCCCTGTTTATATAGAATAGTCACTCATTATTCAGCTCAGCTGGGTTGATAATTCAGGGTTAGTGCTTAGCAGTTTGCTAAGGAAACCCTTAATGTCCTCTTCATTCTGACGTGTCATGGCAGAAGACCCTCAGTGGAGAGACAGCTATTCCAGGCTAGCTGTACAGGACCTGGACCTGGACTTCAATGGGAGTTCCCCCTGGGTGGATAGAATTCTCAGAGGACTTTAGTCACCATCTTTCCTAATCCCCCACACTGGCCACAGTTCCTATAAGAGCCATTGTGCAGGATGCTGGAACCCCCGTGGTTCACCGTTACTGCCACCACCAATGAAGCTGAACCCAGCTCTCAGAGTTTGGAATTTAGACCGGGGCAGGGAGGAGTGTGGCAAATAGAGCAGAAGCGTCAGGCAGAGGCTGCAGAATTCTCAGGGTTTCCGGGGGTGGGTTCCCTTCTCTTACCTCAGCGTTTCTCCCTGAACACCCCACAGCTGAGATCTTGGCTCGGTTTTGTACTGGACAGCATGCTGTTGACTTTGGCGGGGTTTTAATGAGCTTCCTTTCTGATTTAGCATTTGGCCCGGTTTCTAGGGTAATTTCGCCCCAACAGCTGCTATGTGTCCCTGCGAAGTATCCAGGTGGATTTACTCCCTCCGCAGCATTGGAATGCGAACTGAAGGTGCTGCGCTTTGTTCTAGGCGCCAAATCTTTTGGGGGTAGAGCCAGGGGAGAAACCTGAGCTACATTTACAAGAACACACTAAGTCCCCGGGCTCATGGCCGGCTGGCTCTTGGTTTCTCCCAGCAGCATAGCAGCACCAAGCAGAACATCTATTTTAAGTATTTGTGTCCCTGGTGTTAAAACAAACACACGCTATTAGACACTCCAGGGTAAAACTTCTGCGGGAAATAGGATTGGGAACTAGGTATCCCCAAGGAAAAGTCAGGCGTTCAAGGCAAAAAACTCAAGCAACAGAAAAAAGAAACGGAAATTCAGGCAAGCTGGAAAACTCAGTGTCGCTCTCTAATGACATGACCGAAAACAAGTGATTGCAGCAATCACAGGCAGAGAGGGGGCGGGGAGGCCGGTAATAATAGGCCATGTAGGGGCACAAATCAAGCGGCAGAGGCCTGGAGAATGGCAGGTGTGGGAGGTGTAAGGTGAACAAGCAAGGTGATCGTTGTGAAAGCTTTATGATTATTTACTTACGTGTCTGCCTGCCGAAGGGAGCCTGGGTCCCGCGAGGGACATGGGCGCAGCAGAGACTGGCTGTGGACCTCAGTATTGGCTACAAATCCCGGCTTCTGCCTCATTATCCAAGTTACACACATGTTGCTGCCTCACTTTCATCACCTAAATAGCAGCCATTGCAGCTGGGCCTTCCTCACAGGGTCATGGTAGGGATCACCAATGGCAGAGCAAATGCTCAGCCCGGTGGCTGGTACTTCTTACCTGTTAGATGTTGTTGTTGTCATCTATGTTTCTATAGCTCGGTGTGGTAGTTGGCTCTAGTTGACATTCAAGAAATGTTTGTTGAATAAATAAGTGTGCATTTATGATCAGTGCTTTGATAGAAGTTTCATTTTTATTTAATTCTTCCCTCCCTTGCTGGTTAATGTAGTTGATGTCCTATGAAGACATACAAGACTTTGGAGTTATGAAAATAGTGATGAATCAAATGCATAGATAGCGAATACAAATATTTTCTCTTAACAAAGAATATAATAAACATTTTATAAAAACTATATTCCCACCTGACTGGTGTGGCTCCAAGGTTGAGTGTGGACCTATGAACCAGGAGGTTACGGTTTGATTCCTGGTCAGCGCACATGCTTGGGTTCGGGCTCTATTCCCAGTGTGGGGTGTGCAGGAGGCAGCCAATCAATGATTCTCTTTCATCATTGATGTTTCTATCTCTCTCTCCCTTCTTCTCTGAAATAAATAAAATATATATTAAAATATATATTCCCTTCCGTATGCTTCATTTTTCAAACATAGTAGTGTGTAATTAGTCATATTTCTCTCCAGCTCTGCTCCTCTTCCTATGTGTCTCTCCCACATCTAAGCCAAAAATTGGGGCGTCATCATTGCCTCCTCTCTTTCCCTCACTCCCCACACTCATTCATGCTCCTGGACACACAGTCATGTCCAATTCACTTCCTGATTAGCTTCTGAATCTGCTCTTTGTGTTCATCTCTGCTGTTATTGCCTTAGTCCAGCTACTGTCATCTCTTGTCTAAGTTAACATCATAGTGCCCTGACTGAAATTAAGGCAAAGGCTTTAGGGATGTCCAAGGCAACCAATGTTTGAACTTCCTGCTGGCAATCTCTCTAGTGTCATACAATAGGAGTTCTGAAAGGTTTAAGCAGCTTGGATTTCTATGGGTTTGCAGAATGTTGGGAGATACTTGCTTTCTATCCTACTGAATTATGTCTAAGAATACTGCTTCTGAAGCTTAGTGGGACATACATTTGAGGTGCAGATGCCTTGAAGTTTTTTTCTGAAGTTTGTTATTATGGAGGCATATTCATTTCAAGTGAATAAAATTTATCAGGGTTACAGGAGATCTACCTGTGGAAAGATTCACAAAGATGGAATATCATTTTTATGTCAATTAAAGAAACATAACTTATTTAACCCAAACTTATTTACAAGTCCACATGCCCTCCCTTAGGCAGGCAAAGTCATATAGAACAATAGATCCAGTCTTTCAGAACTCAGAGGTTAAAAGTTTCTATATTGATTAGGAAAACCCATGTTAAGTGGATTCATAGTGTCAAGTCAGCTTGTTTTAAGAGATGACTTGAGCACATTTGGCAAGATTATTGACAGACTTACTAGAGTGGGAATCGGAATCCAGCTTTCTAAGGAAACTTACAGCACATTGGTGTAGCCAGGTGCCTGCCCGTTTCCCATGAAATCCAATTATTCTAAGTCTGCAGGTGGAGGTGGAGGAAGATGCGAGCATCCAGTGCCTGGGTGGCGAAGTCCATCTGTCAGGAAATTGAACTGAGTGGGGTAAAGGCTGGTTCTGGTGCTGGTGCCCTTGATGCCATGGCTCTCAGTCTTCCTGTCCATCCTGGCAGGGCTTCCTAATGGGATCCAACATGGACTGTGGCTTTCTCAACATCACAGCAGTTCCTCTTGTGGGAATATAGTTGTGTGTGATGGTTGTCGTAAACACTTCCGTCTGACAGAAAAGGAGGGACCTGTTTTGTGCATAGGTGCCTGGAGAGAGGTGGGGATAGAGGTTTGAATTAAGGGGAACGTATAGTGTCCAGATAGAGAGAGATAAAGCTCAGAAGAGAAAAGAGCAGCGTTTGTGAAAGGCCATGTGAAAGTTGGGCAGGAAAGAGCTGTTGGTGACCAAATGTAATATGAGCAAGAGGGTGAGCCTCTGTCTTCCTCTCCTCACCTGCCGTAGACCCCAGGGAAGATTGACACCCTGGATGCTTCCGGTGCCCCGAGCTGAGCACACTGGAGAGCTGGAGAGCAGTGGAGAGGGTGACTCCCGAGAGGCAGTGAGCTCATGGCAGCTCTGGAGACATGGCCACCAGCCGGGTCTCTCATTTGGCTCAGGAGGGCAAAACTAGATAAAAGGCCAGAGTGGAGGGACATAAGTGCTTAGTTTGTGCTCACTGAATGTGAAGTCATATCTGATAGCACCCCCAAAACAATTGAGGGGGACTTCAAAGGAAGCCCGAATCCTAGTCCTTTGGTCATTAATGGAAGTGTGATTACATTTGTATTCATGGGCTGGTGAAACTTGCAATATTTGGAATATATACCTTGCCTTAATTCTAAAATGCTATGGTAATATTCTATGTAATAGCATTCATATGTGAGACAAAAAATTACTTACCACTTATTTATGTACAAATGAATGACACAATTATTAGCCCAAGAAGGAACTTTAGGAATACTCTATGCCAACCCCCATGCTTTACAAATTAGAGTCAGAGCAAAAGTTAGGAAGTGACTAGGCTCTGTGATGTTGGGCCTGTTAGTGGCAGACTTCAGACTGTGTTTGGAGCTCCTGGACCCCAGACTTAACCATTCCAGATAAAAAGGAAGAGGAAGAGGTGAGACAGAAAAAAAAATTTGAGACTTGATTTCACAGCATGTTAAAATTGCATTTTAACAATACTTATGCACCAAACACATTAGTAGTTCTATACAGTTCTCTGAGTAATCTTATATAATAAAATGCCTAATATGTTAAGTGTCCAACTTTGACCATTTGACCGATCGCTGTGATGCACACTGCCCACCAGGGGACAGACGCTGCGACCGGTAGGTTAGCTTGCTGCTGGGGTCTGGCTGATTGGGACTGGGCAAGACAGGTCAGGCACGCCCTGGAGCCCTCCCGATTGGGCACCAGTGGGGTCCCTCAGCCTGGCCTGTGCCCTCTTGTAATTCAGGACCCCTTTGCAGATGTTGGAGAGCTGGTTTCAGCTCGACCCCTGCAGGCCAGGCCAAGGGACCCCACCGGTGCCCTTGAATCCTTGCACTGGGCCTCAAGTAGTGTGTATTTAAGAAAAAGTTCTGAAATTTCAGTTCTATGATTAGATATCAACGTAAATTGTATCTTTGATTACTCCATCTTTGGCATTTCCTCTGATAACAAGGAAGTGAGTGGTGGCTTAGTTGCGGGACTCAAACACAGGCCTCAGAGGTGTCAGCTCACTCTCATCTCAGAGCACTGCTCTGGCTGGTGCCTGTGCTGTAAGCACTCTTCTTCCAAATCATCCTGAAACTGTCTTCTCATCTTTTATGTCTTAGCTCAAGTCACCTCTCCTGAAAGACTCTCACTCATCCCTCTCCCTTCCCCAGGCTGGCCTATCCCAGGGGCTCTTAACCGAGGGTGACTTTCACTCCCCGGGAACATTTACCAATGTCTGGAGACATTTTGGACTGTCACGACTGGGGTGACGGGTGCTAGTGTATAGAGGCCAGGGATGCTGCTGAATATCCTGTAATGCACAAAACAGCTCCCCGCAACAAAGAATTACCTGGTCAAGCCTTAGCTGTGTTTTTGCCAAGGCTATACCACAATCTTATTTATTCGTCTACGTATTTTTGGCCTCCTGCCACCCCACCCCCTTGAATGAAAGCTCTACAAGGCCAGGAACTGGGTTTTGTTCGTTGTTGTAGAAGTAACTAGGAAATTATGCAGCACGTAGTAGGTGCTCCATAAATATGAATGGTATTGACTCTGTCTTCACTCCTGAAAATAACTTATAGGTCAGCTGTACTGTGGTGCAGCATTTTCACTGATGAAATCCAATGGTAAAATCCAATGGTTTTTTTCTGTTTGGCCTCATCCAGTCAGGATCAGCACAACTTTGTCTTTCAAAAACCAACAAGTGAAGGAAGGCAAGGGTTAGTGACAGTGAGTGGGTGCTACTTGTGTGTCAGCTGTCAGTGTGATCCTGTAGCTCCTGTAACAGTGGCTGTCTAGCCACTGACTGCAAAGAGGGATGGGAATGAAGCCATTTGTACGTAAGCTACATTTGGCAAAGAATAACAACTTATTGATCCAGGCTGTCCAGGAAGGCTATGTTTCTTCTTCATGTCTTTTCATTCCTAGTGTGGGTTGAATTGAAAACACAAATTCTACTCAAATGTATTAACAGCCTTCTAGTGCAAGCCATTGGTCATGAAGAAGTAAAAATAATTATCTGAGGCACCCAAGAAGGCCAGAGCTTCAAGCTGGTTTATTTTACACGAGAACGTTATTTTTAAAAAGGAAGGGCAGCCTGCATTAATGCCAAGGCAGCAATGCATCAGTACAGTTTTCTCAATAGAATTGAAACATGTATTAGTGAGACACCTCACTAGCAAATGTGATCAGAAGCATCAAGGAAATAAAGGCTGAAAAGTGTCTTAACGGCTTTAAACACCCACAGATGGCAAATCAAGTAAAAGATCTGTTTATCACCTTCCAGACACTCCAAAATGCACAGCCGAGGGCGAGGAGGTTTCTAATGGCGACTGCTGCACTTTGGGAACCCTCAGGGGAGCCCCTGGCTCTTCTGGGCCTTGCCGCAGACCTGGGAGGCTGCTTTCCTGACCACACAGCTCTGCATGATAAAACGGCGAAGCTATTGCGCTTTGCTGGGGGTGTCTGAGGCAGAGATGGGAGTCAGACATGTGTAATAATGCATGGGAGACTGTTATGCCGTGTACTGCGTTTCATAAAGTCTTGCATAAACAGCTTGACCAAGAATATTACAAAACGGTAAAAGCTGCTTTCTAGTGTTTATGCTCTTTCTGTTTACAATTCAGGGGCTGTTATGTGCATTAACTGCATGGCTTCGCTACCACATTCTCTTATGCCAGGAAAATGTAAATGAATGAATGAAATCCACAATCAGAACTCTAATACGTTTTTGACCAAGAAGCATATTTAGCATGTTGTATTTTAAAAAGCATTCTGCTTAATCTCCCTCTATTTGAATGACATATATTTAAATAATTTATAAAGCTTTAAAATTATACAATTGGGACATTCCTTTTTTAGTTACCATTAGTTTCTTCCTTCTTCCTTCTTGCCCTCTTCTGTCTGCCCTACTCACCTTTCCTTCTTTCTTAAACCAGCTCATGCACAGTTTCAACCTTTAACATTCTAAACTTGACCATTCTTAAATATTCACTATATAATGCAAAGCTGTAGAACTATACTTGATAATATTTACCTAGCGATAGAATAAATACAATTTCATTGGTACCATGAATCTCTATTAGGTGTCCAGCTGTAATATGGATTTGAAACCATGTCTTCTGAAATGTGATTTATAGTGAAAACTGATACATAGCATTTGGCTTCTAAGACAAGTCTTAGATCTGTCTTCCAACGGGATGTGAGGAAATCGTCAAAATAGTATAGGCTTGAAAGCTCTGGCTTCATTGAGCTAAAAAGAGAAATGTATTCTGAAGATGAGGATTCTTGACCCTCTGTGTGTTAATCACGGCTAGGTCAGAGGGATCTCAAAAGAAGAGGATGGCTGATTAATTTTTAAGAAGGCAAGGATGAAACAGGGCATGCTTGAAGAGGTTCAGAGATTACATCAATGAATGAGTGAACGTCTTACTGGTGTGCAGGCAGGCGTCAGAGTAATGTGAACTTGAGTCCAAATGCTGGATCATCTGATTTTCTAGGCCTTGAATGTCTAACTACTTAAGCTTCTTGGAGTCTATATGGTAAAATGGGGGGATTAGTAGCAAGTACCTTTTAAGATTATTGTAAGAAATAGGAATATGTACGGTAAGTGCTTTCTTTTTTGGTACCCAGGAGGCATTAAAAGATGGTATTTGCAACATTTATTTGTAAACAAGTAAACTGTGCATTAAGGACCTGGAGAGTTCTGTTCCTGTAGTCATGTTATTAATATTTATGAGATAGAAATGATGAGTAAGTGTAATATACACACACACAACACACACACACACACACACACAAGCACATACAGACACACACTTTCTCTGCCAGTTTGCTCCTGAGACATCAGATTCAGGATGTCATCTTTTGATAATGGATTTTGGATGTTGCTTTAGCTTGAAAATAAAGACTTTTAAAATAAAGTAAGTGATCTTAGACTTTACTGTAATCCTGATGCAAGTGGAAATTAAATCTGACATCTACATGAATAGCTTACAAAATACTGATTATTTTCGGAAACCCACTAAAGAAATTGGATGAATTCTGAGTTGGGGCAAAGCTTTGATTTTCCGTCAGTCAGCCCTAACCAAGTGCTGAACAGGTAAACTTACATAGATGAGAAAAGGTGAGAGGTTGGGAGAGGGAGTCTAATGAAACTTGATAGGGAGATTTTCATAATAAAATTATTCTTTAAAAAAATTAAAATCACGTTGGGTGTTCTGACCACGGCCACATAACTGATCTGAAAGTTCTATTTTACATCCCAAACAAGTTTGGGCTATCGGATAGGCTACAGAAAGCAGGGAAATTAGGCAAGTTTAGCCTATGAGTGTTAGCATTTGTAGGGAGGGATTTTATATTTTTCTTGGTCTACCTCCCTAAACTGAGTGTAGGGCCTCCCTCAGGCCTCTGGGGAACATTTGTTGAGTCAATGTGTGGTGGAGATAGGGAATTGTGTTGATGCCTTCTGTGGGAATTAAACCAGAATATCTCAATTACTGCTCAGTTTTAATTCACTGTAGATGACCAAAGAAATGCACAGGCTTTGGTGAGGTTTAAATATGTGTAGTCTTCCCATGTTTCTCTGAAATCAGGCTCACAGACTGTGGCTAGTTGGTAGCAAAGCTGTTTCTTTTTCACTAAGAAAAATAGACACATGTTAGATACCACTTCCACAAGTAACTTAAAGTACTCCTGGGCCATTGACCTACACCTACAAAAAAGCAAAGCTGACATTAAATACTCTTAAAATCAATAGTATGATAAACTGAATAGTATTACCAGGTGTACTGGTTAATAATGCGGATTTTGTAATCAAAGAAATCACAATAATTTCAAGAGAAACATCAAAAATGCTTTATTCAAAATAATGTCTATTGCTAGCTACACATTTCCCCTATGTTTCAGATAATTTGTGGATATCAATAGAAATTTTCTTGTTTTGAGGCAAACCATTCAGAGATCCAATTTTCCACTTCTTCATACTTTTTGAAGTGCTGCTCAGAAAGTGCGTATGTTATTGATTGGAACAAGTGGTCATCTGAAGGAGCAAGGTGTGGTGAATACAGTGGATGGGTTAATACTTCCCAGGCAAGATCTTCTAACATGTCTTTAGCTGGTTTTGAAATGTGTGTTGGTGCGTCATCATGAGGCAAAACTACTTTGCTGTGTCTTCTGGAAGATTCTGGTCATTTCACCATCAAAGCATGGTTCAAATTGTTTGTTGTCGGTAGCATCAGTATTAATGTTTCACCTGGCTTTAGAAGCGCATACTATACCACACCTTCCTGATCCCACCAAAGAAGAGCATTGTCTTCTTTCCAAAGTGATTTGGCCTTGCAGTTGGTGTTGATGGTTGACCTGGACCAACCCATGATTTGTGCATTTGGGATTCTCAAGATAAATCCACTTTTCATCACCAGTCACAATTCGATGCAAAAAAAGACTTCTTTCTTGCTGTTGAAGCAATATTTTGCTGATGATTTTTAGACCATTTGTCTTTTGTCCAGTTGATATGGCACCCATTTTCCTTCCTTTAAAGTCTTTCTCATTGCTTGTTAACGATAGAAATTGTTTGTTGAGCAATGTTTAACCTTTCTGCAAGTTGTTTTTGAGTTTGACATGCATCTTCATCCAATAATGCTTGTAATTGTTGGTCTTCAAACTTTTTTGGTTGACCTGGGCGTTCTTTGTCTTTCACATAGAAATCATCACTTTTAAAGCATTTAAACCAGCTTGAAATGGAGTATGTTTACCATAAGCTTCCCAAAGTATACAATAACTTTCAGCATCACTTTTCTTCAAAATAATGAATTAAAACTTCCCACAAATGCTCTTTCCTTGGCACGAATTTTGACATTTTTAAGTGTAAAAATATCTATGATGCTAACACCTTCAGCAAATTTGACATATGAAGTTTTGAAGCTTGCTGTCAATACAACAAAGTAGCATACATATCAAATCGCATATATATCAACATAGGTGTAACTCCATCTATTGAAAAAAAATCCGCATTAGTAACCTGTACACCTAGTTATGTCTGAAGCCTGCCAACCCCCCACCCCTTGCCATTTAGAGGAATTTTCAGCTTGAAATAGGCACCCATCCCATCGTCACTGTGTTCCTCTGGCTAATTTAGATCTTGCACAATGCTTGGAGTTGGGAAAACAAGGAATAATTTGTACTTTTCTAAATGGAGGCACAATTTGCATCATTTTTTAACAATAGGCAGCGTGGTTTCAGACAAGGTTGCTGAACGATGGAGGGATGGTTGGAGGACAGAGTGGGAAGCAATCCTGTCCTCATGTGCCTGTATTCTCTCATGATGTGGCAAACTATTCTAAAACCCAAGGTCAGGAACTGCTGTGGCTGCATCCTGAAGGGAAGATCACCTTCCAAACCAGCAGAGTCTGACTTTTGTCACATGTGACATGGGCTAGGAGAGAGAAGGCCTTGCTTTTCATGTTCTACAGAGCTTTACCTGTAGAAGGACTAACTGCCAGCTGGGCTTTCACTGTTACTCTGTCACGTCTGTAAACTTGCAATAGGCCTGACATTCTTCATCTACGACATGTTTTCATTTTACTTGAAAGCAATTTTAATTTCCACTTCATTGAACATGTTATCCATTGACTATCTTTAATCAGGATTGAGTAGAAAATCCAGCAGAGAATATGAAATGAAAAATAGCATACTTCTTTAGTACCAGACAATAGAAACAAAAGGTCAATTCCTAGAATAGGATAGTGGGCCAAAAAAATTCTATATACGGTAGTATCTTAATGAGAAAAAGCAGTAATGATAGCTAGCATTTATTATAGGCTTACAAGGCACCAGCTGCTTAACATGAGTTAGATCATTTAACCTTCCCAGAAGATATACAAAGACACATATCACAATTGCAACTTTCATATTTCTTTTAGAATATTGCTGCTCAAGTTGGCTCAGAGAAGATACAGGTTTCAAATTCACCGACTGCACATACTGTACTCACTGTGACATAAAGACCTATTGATTTTGTCCAGTTTGCATGCATTATGTTGTGATCTGTGCCTTAAATAGGATAAACATTGCATAACCAAATGAACTATGTTAGTCAAGCATCAAGGAAAACCTCATAATGCCCAGATAAGCAAAAACATCTCTCCTGGTGATTCTACCTCTAGAAATCAAAACACATATAGTATGCGCATCGGATTTCAAATGTTTTCTGCTAAAGTAATGGTCCTGAGCCTACATGTATTATTGTAGAGAGGAAATAAATTCACTGGGTAAAAATGTTTAATTTTCCCACTTTCTGTGCCCCCAATCTTGACTGGAAATAAGGCCATATTGGTAGAGAGAGCGAGAGCGAGCGAACGAGAGAGAGAGAGAGAGAGAGAGAGAGAGAGAGAGAGAGAGAGAGGGAGACATCAATTTGTTGTTACACTTATTTATGCATTCATTGGTTGATTTTTGTATGTGTCCTGACTGAGTATTGAACCCACAATTTGATGTATTGGGACAATAATCAACTGAGGTACCCTGTCAGGTCTATGCCCCAAATCTTTTGTGTGTATGTTTTTTTCCAATTCTCACCCCAAGGACATGCTTAGAGTGTGGAAGGAAGAGAAATAGAGTGAGAGAAACATGGATGTGAGAAAGAAACATCAACTATTAATTGGTTCACTGACTGGGTATTGAACCGGCAGCCTTTGGTGCATGGGACAAGTGATCAACCAACTGAGCCATTCTGTCCAGTCCCCCAATCTTTTAATATTAGATGCATCTAAATAAGAACGATGACAAATGATATTTTCCCTTTTAGTTATGCCAACTCTATCCCATTTTGCCTTTCCACAAATAAACGGGCAATATCAAGAAGTTCCTGGCATGTTTTCTTTCTTTCTTCCTATTTGCTCCTTTCTCTGAATGATGCTTTTCCTTTGCTACTTTTCCTCTTTTCTTTCTCTAACAAACATTTTTCCTTTCTCATGGAGGAAATAAAGGAAATTTTTTTTGTTTAGTGACAGCAAAAAGCAACAACAAATACAGCTAACAAAGCACAACAAATACATACTACATAAATTAATGATTTAAGTTGTAAAGCATGTTAGGAAATAAGTGCTATAAATAAGTACTATAGTTTTTTTTGGTCACAACTCTCTCTCTTTCTCTCTCTCTCTCTCTTTCTTTCTGATGTCCATAGAAATGGTTGATTAATGATTTCTTTGGGATAAAAACAAATGTTTTAGGCTCATCCAATTTCTATGACAATTTTCTATCTGCACAAGTTTTTGAAGTTTTGAGAAAATACCTTCTTAAAAAGTTACAGTATAAGTATCTAAAATTAAGTAATTTTGCATTTGATTATTTAAAATTGAATTAGAAGCCCTTTTAGAAATGGGCTAGATATTCTGGGGATTTGTTCTAAGGAGATAATCCTGTTGAAGCAAAACCAAACAATGAATCAGATAAATGTCTTCAAATCCATATGCTTTAAACTGCTACTGTGAAATAAGTAAACTATCTGGAAGCAATCTAAATGACCAGTAATAGTCATGAATCATAATTAAAATAATAATTATCATAAAGCAAATACTTAGAATGCTTACCATATAGCAAACACTGTTCTAATCACTTTACATGATCTCATTTACTCTTCACCCAAACCTTTTAAAAGTGGGTGCTATTGCTACCATCCCTATTTTGCAGATGAGGAATGTCAAACAGCTACAAAAAGGATAGAATTAAGATCCAAAATCAGGCAGTCTTGCTTGAAACTGTGCTCTTAAGCATTTACTTTATTGCCTTCAAATTATGATGAATTAGACTGGTTATTAGGCTACACTTAAAGATGACAATTATGAAGAAAGTGTGATAATGTGTACCATATACAGCATATGTACTGTGTTAATAGCCAAACATACTTGGCTATTAAGTATATACATACACAATATTTTTATATACTGGGATTGAAAAGCATTATGCAATAACAAAATAGTAGTATCAGGAGGTGGGAATTCCCTCTTCCCCCCAAATTAAGTGCCATATTATTCATCAATAATTTAAAGCAGATTAAATTCTATTAAAGCACTTTCTTTTTTTTGATTTTTTAAAAAATTATTAAGGTATTATATATGTAAATAGCTTACCATTGGGCCCCCTACCCCCACACTTCCCATACACGCCCTCCCTCCCCAGGGTTTTGTGTCCATTGGTTGTACTTATATGCATGCATACCAGTCCTTCTGTTGATCTCTTATCTCCCCCAGATCTCTCTGCCCTCCCAGCTGTCATTTGACAGTCTTCTTATTGTTTTACTGTCACTGTATCTTTCTGTTCATTAGTTTATAATGTTCTTTAATATCCATAAATGAGTGAGGTCATGTGGCGTTTCTCTTTCATTGACTGGCTTATTTCACTCAGCATGATGTTCTCCAATTCCATCCAGGTTGCTGCAAATGATGAGAATTCCTTCCTTTTTATGGCAGCATAGTATTCCATTGTGTAGATGTACCATAGTTTTCTGATCCAATCATCTGCTGATGGGCACCTAGCCTGTTTCCAAATCCTAGCTATTGTAAATTGTGCTGCTATGAACATAGGGGTGCATATATCCTTTCTGATTGGTGCTCCTGTTTTCTTGGGGTATATTCCTACTAGTGTGGGATTACTGGGTCAAATGGGAGTTCCATTTTCAGTTTTTTGAGGAAGCTCCATACTGTTCTCCACAGTGGTTGCACCAACCTGCAATCCCACCAGCAGTGCACGAGGGTTCTTTTTTCTCCACAACCTCGCCAACATTTGTCATTTGTTGATTTGTTGATGTTGGCCATTCTGACAGGTGTGAGATGGTACCGCATTGTTGCTTTGATTTGCATCTCTCAGATAATTAGTGACTTTGAGCATGTTTTCATGTGCTTCTTAGCCTTCCTTTTGTCTTCTTTTGAGAGGATTCTATTTAGGTCCATTGCCCATTTTATAATTGGCTCATTTATTTTCCTTTTATTGAGTTGTATAAGCTGTCTGTAGATGTTGGAGATTAAACCTTTATCAGTGATATCATTTGCAAATATGTTCTCCCATACAGTGGGTTTTCTTGTTGTTTTGTTGATGGTTTCTTTTGCTGTAAAAAAGCTTTTTATTTTGATGTAGTCCCATTTGTTCATTTTCTCTTTAGCTTCCATTGCCCTAGGGTTAGTATCAGTGAAGTTCTTTAGGCATATGTCTGAGATTTTGCTGCCTGTGGATGTCTCTAGTATTTTTATGGTTTCCCTTCTTATGTTTAAGTCCTGTATCCATTTTGAGTTTATTTTTTGTGTATGGTATAAGTTGGTGATCTAGTTTTATTCTTTTGCATGTATCTGTCCAGTTTTCCCAACATTATTTATTGAAGAGGCTGTCTTGACTCCATTGTATGCTCATGCCTCCTTTGTCAAATATTAATTGAGCATAATGATTTGGGTTGATATCTGAATTCTCTAATCTATTCCATTGATCTACCGTATTTGCTGGCGTATAAGTCGATTTTTTGGCCCTGAAAAATATGCTTCCAAGTGGGGGGTAGTCTTATACGGCGAGTATATAACAAACTCTGTATTTTGAGTGGAAATGTTAGGGGGTCGTCTTATACGCCCAGTCATCTTATACGCCGGAAAATACGGTATTTTCAGGGCCAAAAAAATCGTCTTATACGCTGGCAAATACGGTATATGTCTGTTCTTGTGCCAGTACCAGGCTGTTTTGAGAACAGTTGCTTTGTAATACAGCTTGAAATCTGATATTGAGATCCCTCCTACTTTGCTCTTCCTTCTCAAGATTAAAGCACTCATTCTTTATATTTTTATTTATTTTGCTGCTGGTACTGTAATTGCATATGTTATTTAAGAATTTATAATGTAAAGGGAGACTTAAATGAAGGCGCTTTTAAATTAAAGGGTATTTTTTGTTATTATTTATTTGCCATCCACTCATTTATTTATCCAACATTTATTGAATGTTGTTTTTTTGTACCAGGTCCTATATAGGTGCAGGGGGAGACAGAGATGTATAAAAAACCCAAATATCTTGTTTGTTAGTTATCTTGTTAATTAGATTCTACTTATAAGTGAGATCCTATGGTATTTGTGTGTCTTTGACTAGGTTATTACCCTTAGCATAATAATCTCCAGGTCCATCCATGGGAATGTTGACTAATCATTATGTACCATTTGCCTGAGTCTGAGTAAAGGGTAAGAGATCCTGCTTTAAAATAGAAACAAAGGCTTGAATACACAGAACAGACTGACAGATGTCAGAGGGGAGGGAGTAAAAGGGACTATGTCCATTGGTTAGGCTTATATACATGCATATAAGTCCTTTGGTTGATCTTTCCCTCTTACCCCCACCCTCCTTTGGGATTTTAACTAAGTTGCATTCTTTCTCAAACTTCTCTCTGAGGTTTGACAGTCTGATTGATGCTTCTCTGTCTCTGGATCTGTTTTTGTTCATCAGCTCATGTTGTTCATTATATTCCATAAATGAGGGAGATCATGTGATATCTATCTTTCTCTGACTGGCTCATTTTGCTTAGCATAATGCTCTCCAGTTCCATCCAGGCTGTATTTGATGCTTGAGTAGAGATACCCCAAAGTCAACCGGGGTGTCTTGTCTTTTTATTGTGGTGTAGAAGGAGCAAATTAATTGCTATGGCAATGAAAGTTAGATGTTATGTGGGGGCTTTCTTCAAAATCTGCTACTGTTTATTTCATAAACTCTCAGAAGTGAAATGAACATTGAGAAGATAAATTTATCTAACTCCCTTATAATAACAATACTGATGATGATGATGACAGTTAAAGTTCACTGCCATCCATATTAGCCTACTTATGGTAAGTAATATGTACCACAATCCTATGAACATTACTCTTATTTTACAGATGAAGAAACCAACACTTAGAGTGATTGATTATCCTGTCCAAGGTCATATGGCAAATCAATGTCAGTGATGGCGTTTGAATGGAAGTTTATTGAACTCCCACGCTAAAGCCCGCCTTCTTCCCTAGTGTCCTCTACTGCCACATTATGCACTGAGGAGACTGAGGCAGAGGAAAGCTAGTTTGTTACTAAACGCAGCACTAGTTACTTACAGAGCTGGGGTAAGAGCTACGTTTTTGGACTGAGAGTCCTTGGAGGAACTTGGAGCTGGTGGGTCTGCTGGTGGTAAAAGCTGGTCTTGCTCCTCCCTGGATGCCTTCCCACCAGTGGGGGCTGCTCATCTTTGAGATGAGGGCTCACATGGCTTCCTCATGCTTAATGTTCTGACAGGGGTGGGATGTTAATGCTAATGGATTTTAACTAGGTTGCATTCTTCCTCTGTTTGCTTTCTGATAATTTGCATCAGTGATGGACAAGTTTCCTGAATACAGATATTGCAGAGCAAGCTTTTCAGATGGGTTAGGCTCCGGGGTGTTAGAGATGCTGAAGCTCATAGAAGCAGCCCCCTCGACTACGGCACCCCCAACCTTCTCTGCAGGGGTATGATATTTGAGAAGGTGATTATGAGGGTGGGTTCTGTCACCACTGGTTTTTTAACCCAGGGTCTGAAAAGCTACTCCCTTACTAACATTTGAAGTCTCAGGAAGACTTGGAGCCTCCTGAAATGCCCTGGGAGTGTGGCTTCAAATATGGGGACTTATTTAATCTCACATTCACTTTGAAGTTTTGTCCTGTGGAGTCAACCCACTCAGGGATCCACTCCTTTAAGGGAAAGTAGGTTTTGATTGAATTGGGTCTTTCAACAGAGGAGATAAAAATTTCAAACCAGTCTAGCCTGGAACACCTGCCAACATCCACTGTATAAACTCTTCCTATTCCACCAATTAACTTAAAACTTTTTGAATGGACAAGGATGAAAGTTACGGCTTTCACAGTCACATTTATAGTTGAAGGTTGCATGTCTGGATGACACTGTGTTATTTTTGTAAGAAGAAAAATATTAACAAAATATAAAAAATATTAAAAGCATAAAAAACAAATGTGTGTTATGCCTTTACCTTGAAGAAGGCTCAGTGTGTATCCTATGAGGGAAACCGTAGATATTTACCTAAGTCATGGGGTAGATATATGGATGGAAGAGAAAATTAAAAGCTGGCATTTCTCTAAAGGTAGAGTACTGACTTTGGACCGGAGTATGCAGGGAAGGTTAGAGGTGGGAAATGAGTTGGACCTTAAAATGTGGGTAAAGGACTTGATCGCAGAAAGGCTTGAACGTGAGAGGCTTGAATGTAGGAAGCCCAAGATACATTCAAGGAATATGGGGCCAGTGTGGACAGGGGAGGTCAGGTGGTGAGTGTTCCCAGGGGGGAGTGAGGGCAGGAGGTAAGTACACGTCTGTGTCCCAACCTGATGCCTCTTCTCCCCGACAGGCTTTGGGAGACATCCCGTATGGTTAGACATTGTCGTAACAACATGAGGAATGTGAGGACGGACGACAGCCCTGTCCCTGTGCTCACGCAGACCATGACCTTCATTGTCAGCGGTGCCCGGGGTGCTTCCTATGGCACATACACTGCAGTAGCTCGCTGGCGTGGGGTCAGCTGTTTTTTTTTATGTCTCTCGGACTGCCTTTCCTCTGTAAGCCCCGCTGGCTCTCTGAAACCAGTGATCAAGTGCAGACCCAGGGGGTGAAGGTGGGATGTCACATTAGCATGTAGGATATGGAGCTTTGTTTGGAGCAGTCTGCAACCTGAGGCCATGGTTTGCAGTGACTCACAGGAACAGATTTGCAAGCACAGCTCCCTAAAGAGGCCATTTTCCTAAACCCGCACCTTGGGAAGTTGAAAAAACAAAAAACATACACACAAACAAACAAACAAAAAACAAAATAAAAAACTACAAATGGCCTAACATTCAAATGAAGCTTTAGGTCCTATAACACACTTTGGTTAGCTACTCACAATAATGATGCGTAATTTGGTAACATAAAACATATGCTCCTCTTTTATGCTGTCCTATTTACTTCTTTCATGTTTTTATCGGAAAACGTACTTCACATATATTCTGTGCCCCAGGTGGTACTTCCCAATCAGAATCTTCCGTGGTGAGGTAATTCACTGATAGTAGCAGTTGTTAAACGCTATTTTACAGGAGAGGAGAAACGCGTTTCATCACTTTGTTACCACAAATTGAAACATACATGCAAAACGGTGACTTTTAATAAATGTGACATAAGTTAACAGAGCATGGAAGACAGAAGAATGGAAGATGGTGCCCCTAAATCAATGTGATATGGTAACAGTCCCAAACCAGCAACAACAGATTGAGCTGCCTCAGCAAAGCACACTAGAAAAACAAAGGTTGTTGAGGATCGTTGCCGGATGTTCATCATGAAATTGCAGAGGAGATAACCAACAGAATTAGGTCCAAAGTCAGCTGTGAGAAATGTGCCCTCTTGGTAGCTAATGCTGAGAATATTATTTATATTAATAGGCAAAATAGGCTGGCAATCCGCAAGCAATTATCTAAATTTAATGAATGTGGTTCTACCCATGAATCTGGGTAATGATGGCATATCTCTTATGGGACTACCTTGATTTATGGGTTGCCATAAGTGTATTGAATCAAGGGAATGCCCACGTGAAGATGAAGGCATCAGGGTGCAAGCTGCCAGCGGATAGACAGGCCGGGGAAGAGGCCCTTGCCTTCCACCACAAAAGAAACTTTCCAATTAACTGGAAACGAATGTGGTGTGAACGCTGACTCCTTTTATATTCATTATATTCTCTAGAACTGCTTCACTGCTAGAAGGTTAAGGGATGTGAGGTTAAAGTAGTCTCTCTTTCAGATGATAAAAACAATGTAGGTAGTTAAACTGTCAAATGCAGTGAACCCAGAAATAGAGATTCTGATTTCTGCAGAGATGCAATTCCATTTTAACCTTCTTTAATCTGAAGCTTCTTCTGATATTGCAGAATGACTTAGTCTTGATCCTGATGTGAATGACTCGATATTTCTAAAATATAAATTTAACCTAGTTGGATCAGATGAGAAATACAAATCTAAGAATCAGATACTATTTTTTTTGCATTTGTTTTATCAGATGAAAATATTAAATTTAAAATACTGAAATAAATGTCTCATTTATTCATAATCTTTGTTATATCAGTTGAGATATTTCATTTCTCCTCTCTAAAAATTAGAAAAATTTGCCATTCTCATAGACTTACAAAAATGTTTAAAGCTTTTATCAATTCATAAAAATGTTTGATCAGGCTACTGGAATGAAGAATACCAATAAGAGGAAAGAAATCAATTAATTCTCAGAATAAATGTTATCTACCCCAAGCTAATATTTAACCAATTATAATTTAATAAGACTGGAGTTAAAAAATAATGTCTGAGTTCTATATTTATTAGAAAAATTAAGCACCTTCTTTCAGATTAGTTTCCTAGTTTAGTACTTGTAAATATGCCTGGGTTCCATTTTTGTAATTAAAAGTACCATAGTTTTTATTTTTAGGTGAATATACTTATGGTCGTCTGCATCATTGGCCTGAATTCTCCATGTCTCCCTATATCACTCTCTTTGCCATTTAACCTTCAGTCCATTTCCACTGAGGCAGGACACAATTCCCTGTCCCTGGTTTCAGCCACGAACTTGCTTTGGCCAATAGAATGAGGCAGAGATGAGGCCTGAACTCTGGGCTTAGGTCTTGTTATTCTGATGCCAAGCTCCTCCCCCATTGCCATGAAGCCATGCCTGGCATAGTCTGCAGGAGGATCAGAGACTAGGAGCAGAGCTGAGCAATCCCAGTTGTCCTGACCAAGGACAGCTGGTTTCACCAACAGTCAGTGGCTACATACATGTGAGCTACCTTGGCCAAGACCAGCAGAGCCGTTGAGCCAACCCCCTACTGACCCAGATATAAGCAATAAATGCTTATTGCTGAATGCCATTGAGGTTTTTGAAGCTGTTTGGTATGCACTGCTATTATGTCAGTAGATAGCTGACATTATGAATGCCGATCTACCTTCAGAGGTCAAAATATGTTGACTTGTGTTTTTCCAGTGGAGACCGGTTGTTCTAAGCTGGTTGCTATCTTTCTAAAAGTTTTCCTAGTAGTAAAATTCAAGGGGTGGAAGCCACGTTTAGCACTTGAGGTGGCAGGAAGGTATTAAACCTGTAAAGTTCAGTGGCTCATGGACCAGACAGAGATGTAGTTTATGACCTTGATTGTTTTTCGTTTGCAATTACCAAATTTAACGTTATTTTTAAACATTTAAATATATTTTTATTTTATTTATTTACTTTTTATTGTTTGAAGTATTACAAATAGTAGTACATATATCTCTTTCCCCCCCACCATTGACCTCCCCCTGGCCTCCCCTACCCACCATATATGCCCTCACATACCCCCTCCCCTCAGTGTCTTGGTTATGCTTATATGCATGCATACAAGTCCTTCAGTTGATCTTTTACAGCACTCCCCACAACTTCCCCTGCCTTCCTGCTGTAGTTTGACAGTCTGTTCAATGCTTCTTTGCCTCTGTATTTATGCCCCCCCCCCATTTCTTTCCTTTAAAAAAATCTCTGCAGAGTAGAAATAAACATATAATAACAAAAAATGTTTGAGTCCCAATTTCAATGTCCAACAGTTCTGAGTCCCCGTTTCAATGTCAAGCAGTTCCTTATGTGTACATGTCAGCGATGGTATCTGGATGGTGGGCACATGGTGGCAATGCAGGTCCGACCCTCTCTAGTTTGGTCCTAGGCAACCTGCAGTGACGCACAGCTGCTGACCGCTAGTATGGCAAGGCGTCATCAGCATCTTCCAACCCTGGACTGTTTCTCCTCTTGTCTTCGTGGTTGGAGCAGAACTGTCAATCCCTCTCTGTTGCAGGAATCCACATGGTGTTGTTTTCTGAAAATATACAAACATATTCTCAAACAAAAGTTAATAAAGGAATCTTTTCTATATAATTGATTTGGGATCCTTTTTATTTTTGCCCAAACGATTTTTCTTTGTCTTAATTAGACACCATGTGTGTTTTTCATGGATGTCTTGCTGTTAGCATTAAATATATTTTTATTGATTTCAGAGAGGAAGGAAGAGGGAGAGAGAGATAGAAAAATCAGTGATGAGAGAGAATCATTGATCGGCTGCCTCTTGCATGGCCCCCACTGGCTATCCAGCCTGCAACTTGGGCATGTGGCCTTGACCGGAATTGAACCTGGTACCCTTCAGTCTGTAGGCTTACACTCTATCCCCTGAGCCAAACCAGCTAGGGCTGCAGTTACCAACTTTACCTCCCTTCCTTCTTCCTTCTATTTTTCCCTTTGTCTTTGTTGCTCAGTAAATATTAATGAAACATTTATTTACTGTCTCCTGTACGTTAGTTATTGTAGGGGGTCACACAGACTAGACTCAGGGGCGATTTGCAAAGTGTACTTTGTTTGAACCAACTAAGAAGAAATAGTTCAGGTAAAATCATCAATTTGGGGGCGTTTGCTTAATATGTAGGCATGCAATTCTTCTGGGAAAAGGAATAAACTAGACCTGCTACACCAGGCAAAGGAGAGAGTTCTGCAGATCCTCTATCAAACAGAGTACAGGGATGCCCCTCCTCCTCTGGCCAGTTCTAAATAAAACCACTTCTCTCACTGGAGATGAATCACTGCATTCATGATCAGGCACTTGAGAATTACTGTTGTTTACAGAAAGCAGCACCAGCGGCAGGGCTTAGGAATCCTCCACGGTTAAAACCCAAAGCATTTACAATGAAGAGCGATGAACAGTAGACTTCCTGACAAACCCAGGGCGCTCGCATTGGCTGGTAGGGGAGGACATTCCACCACTGGAAAGAGAACATTGAGGGTAGAAATTTGACCACCATCCAAATTCCCATGAAGGTGCTTTTGAGGCGTCTAACTTTTAGGACAGTTTTGGATTTACAATAGAATCTAAATGCCTGGGCAATGGGAAACCATGAGGAAACAAAAGCTACTTTCACTCCTCTGGAGGCTCGGTGTTTATATTATCATTTAAGACAAGATAAAAGTCAAGGGGCTAGGAGTGTGGCATACTGATTGGAGAAATGTTGTCACCTTAGTCCTCGTGGATTGATGGGGAGGCTCTGCCAGGTCAAGGTGAGCCAGCTTCCTCGGACTGGTCTGGAGGGCTCCGATTTGACTCCCTGGATGAAATGAATTTTTTTGATTTATTAACAAACTTTGCTTGCTATTTGATATGCACTGTACCAGGCTTGGCTGGAGGTGCCCTTGACAGATTGGTCCGGGAGATTATACGTAGCATTGAGAACAAGCTATAAAAAAATGATGTCAGATGTAGCATTTCTACAAACTAACAATCTCATTATGTACAAAATAATAAAGCACAGATAGGCGTTAGTTCATTGAAGATGGCTCTCCAGAGTGCTAGGCCTTTGCACAGTGCTTGAGGTAGAAATGACTTGACTAAAAGTATGTGATGTCGGTTCCAGATGGGACCAAGGCATTGACATGGGGTGGGGTGGAAAGCATCTTAGAACTCATGTAGTCCCTCATATGGGAAATCTTAACCGAGCCAAGACCTTCCTGTGTGGTGTTATTTATGTTTTAATAAGAACTACTCACTGTTAATACTTAAGCCCAACCACCTAGGTTTGATTCTTGGTTCTGCCACTTACTAGTGATATGACTTGGGCCATGTCATTAACCTTTGTGTCTCAGTTTTTTCATCTATAAAATGCAGTCAATCAGTAGTGCCTCATCATAAGGTTGATATGAGGACACAGTGAGCCCCGTTTAAAGATCCCAGGTATAAGTGCTCAGAAGTGGTAACTGCTATTACATGTCAAGGGCAGGGGTGCTTTTTATATTCCTAGCACCTAGCACACTTCTCTTCTCATTGCAGGCCCTCAGTCAATGTTGCTAGATGACTGTGTAAATAATGGAGGAATAAATAAAATCATAGCTAAAAGAGCCCATTAATATTGCTTAGTTTTATTCTATTACTAGAGGCCTGATGCACGAAATTCATGCACATGGCGGGGGGGGGAGGGGTGTCAGGGTGTGTGTGTGCCCCTCAGCACAGCATGCACCCTCTCCAATCTAGAACCTCTTGAGGGATGTCCTTCTCACAATCCAGGACTGCTGGATCCCAACTGTTTGCCTGCTTGCCTGCCTGCCTGCCTGCCTGATTGCCCCTAATAGCTTCTTCCTGGCAGCCTGGTCACCCCCTAACTATTCCCCTGCCAGCCTGATTGACACTTAACTGCTCCCGTGCCGGCCTGATTGCCCCTAACTTCCTTCTCCTGCCAGCCTGGTCACTGTTAACTGCCCTCTCTTGCCAGCCTAGTCATCCCTAACTGCCCTCCCTGGCAGGCCTGGTTGCCCCCAACTACTCTCCCCTGCAGGCCTGGGTTCCCCCTTCCTCCCCAACAGCTTTCCCCTGCCGGCCATCTTGTGTCCACATAGGGGCAACCATCTTGTGTGTTGGAGAGATGGTCAATTTGCATATTACTCTTTTATTAAATAGGATCATTTTGCAAATGAGACTATAGTTTGGAGTGCTCATGTTGATCTGAGCCATTTGAACTTGGCAGACAGGAGAACGAGATGAACATGTTATGTTGGAGAAAAATTGGACTTGAGTGTGCACATGAAAGGAGCCAGGAAGCTGAGGGCAAAGCTGTGGGCTGCAAGGCCTGTGGCAGGGAGACCTGACTGAAAGGGGCTGTGAAGGGGAGACATGCCCAGAAATCACGAAGAGGAAGGTCCCGGAGTTCAGGATTCAGAATAGAGCGCTAAATGCAGATTTATGACAAGGGAGATGGTGCCAGTTCCGGTCCATTAGCCCATGGCTCTGGAGGTCGCCTGGATGCCCTCCTGTTTGCTATGTGTATAGAAGACCCTAAGTGTCATGTTCTGACTTCACAGGTTCGTGATTCACTTTAATTTTATAGATAGACTCGCAGTTCTTTGCTGAAAAAGAACCACTCCTGCTTGCTTTGAGATGAGCATTCCCTTAAAAAACAAAAGACCTCTCTCAAAATAGTTGGTCTTGGCAATAATAAAAAAAAACTGTCCACATACCATTTCAAGGTACATTATGTTGAGGTTTTTGTAACCTAGATGCTTTGATATTAAATGGTATCCTTTTAAACAGCTTGTACTTGTCTTTGTCAGGAAATATAACTTGGCAGGTACTTCTGAGTTCATTAATAAGTGCTGATGTGTATTCTCAATTAGGACACCAGCAGATGTTTATTGAGCAGTGTGCTAGAGCCGGGATTAAAAAAGATGATGCAGACTCCCTTCTTGATCTCACTAGCTGACTGACAATACAGGTTGTATTGAAAGAGGTCTCGCTGAAGTATGCAATGCCTCTCGGTTGTGCACAAATGTGGAAGCCAACTATAGGGGCTTGAGTTGACATAAGTTCAACTGTCGGACCTCAAGGGTTCCTGTACTTGTCAGTTCCCTCACTTAATAAAGGTCTCTTCAAATGTGGCCCACCACAATTCCACAGTAATTATACACTATGTATAAAGAGCAAGGAGGCCCTAGCCAGTTTGGCTCAGTGGATAGAGCATCAGTCCTAGGACTGAAGGGTCCCAGGTTTGATTGTGGTCAAGGGCATGTACTGTGATTGCAGGCTTGATCCCGGCCCTGGTTAGGGCACCTGTAGGAGTCAACCAATTGGTGTGTCTCTCTCACATCTGTTTCTCTCATTGTCTCTCCCCCTCCCTTCCATTCTCTAAAAATCAATGGCAAAATATCCTTCAGTGAGGATTAGCAAACAAACAAACAACAACAACAACAACAACAAAAAATCAAGGAGAGCATAGAGAGCCATAACCAACCTTGGGATTGGGAGCTCCACAGATGAGGGAAGTCCTAGTTACACTTTTTTTGTGTAAGTGATATCTATTTCATTAAAACTGAAAAGTCCATGTCAGCAAATTAATATATTTTATAGTATCTTTGTATGTACATGTTTTATACCTGTACCAATAAACCTAGGCAGGTAATAGATAGGGAGAAATAAGCAAAGGGACTGAAGATGTGGACAGGGTAAGGGAAGCCAATAAGAAATGATTCAAAGCCATAGAATTGTACGACTTTGTCGGGGAAGGCTGTAGGAGATGGTGGTCTGCTACGAGCTATGGTCTTTGGTAGAGGAATGTGGCCATTTTCCACCCAAGGCAGAGCAGAGTGGGAGCTAAGGAAAGAACTAACTATTTTTATCTCACCCTCCTCCTGCCTTCTGTGAAGCCATGGTGGAGGCACCTGTAGTGGACACCATAAAGGTCAGCCACCTGGGGCAGGGTGGAGAAGGTGGAGAGTTATCGAAAATATCTAGCATGACACCTGTTGGTTTTCTTGTTTTGAACTTTCCTTTGTGGCCCTGTCTAATGAAAACATAGGCCCATTTTCCTCTCAAGATAATACTCATTCAACATATTTCTGATTTATAACTTATGTAATTCAATTTTCTTGCCCAGATAGGTCTCCCACTTATCTCTTTAGCCATGGTTTGCATAATTTTGATGTCTCTGTTCCCCAGATTATCTCCTTCACTTGTCTGGCCCAGAGCTCCTTTTGTTTTATGCTGTTACAGCATATCTATCATGATACTATATTCTCCCTGATACAAATACATACCCAAGGGACTTACTTTAGCTCTTTCCCCCTAAGGCTCAAATCAGTACATATTATTAATTAAACCTCAAAATACCCCAGTGAGGTAGATAGTAATGCATACATAATGAGAAAGATGATAAGAGACAAATATTTATTAAAATGATTAAATGGATAAAAATTTTCATGTGAGCAGGAGTGAAATATTAAAATACCCACAGCTACAATCTCTGAATCAATAAATGATACACCACATAATCAAAATAAAGGGTAAAAGCACATGATCATGTCAACAGGGGCAGAAAAAGCTTTTGATAAAATCCAGCACTCATTTATGATAAAAACTCTCAGCAAATTGCAAATATAGGAAACATATCTCAACATACTTTAGGCCATATATGGCAAACACACAGCCAACATATACTCAACAGGCAAAAACTCCAAGCGTTTTCCTTAAGATCAGGACAAGACAGGGGTATCTGTTATCATCACTCCTATTCAACATAGAAGTGGAAGTCCTAGACACAGCAGTCAGACCAGAAGAAGAAATAAAAGGCTTCCAAATTGGGGAGGAAGAAGTGGAGGTGGTTGGGTGGTCTGAACCTGGCCACTGGGTGTGTTGGCTCTGGGGCTTTTGGGGAGGGATTCTGGTGCAGGCCAAAGCCCTGTGCCTGGGGCCACCTGGCATGAGCTACAAAGTGACCTGCAGGTGGCGCTGCTTGTGCTGGGCTTGGATGGACCTGGTGGGGGCTAAGCTGTAATCCAAATTGGCCGCCACTAATGCCTTACTTGGGCCACATGGTGAGATGTTTGGGGCATGCCGAGGGCAGAGTGCTGGTTTGAGGTTTCTGAACTTTTAATAGATTTTAGTAAAGTCCAAAGCAGGAGCCAGGACAGGCTGTTGGTATAGAAAAGCCACCGGAAGTGACTTAGGAGGGCCTGCATGTGGGAGGGGGTGGTTGGTTTCGGGAATCACCAGGGCAGGGGGACAGTGTTAGCAGGTTGATGGAGACTCAGGCTTGGCTCCTGCCTGTGCCTGCAGCCTTGTTGTGGGCGGCCTCAACAAAGGACCCGTGGCCTCTGCCAGAACTTCTGTGTGGGAGCGAGCTGCCCCTCCAGCCCTCGCCCTGGAGCCAGACAATTCCGGTCCTGCTCTATATGTCCCTGGCACGCCTCTTGCTTTTCCAGCTGCCTCCCCAGCACTGGAGTTTGGCGTGAGTCTGTCAGAGTGCTTGGGCTTTTAAAGAGGAACGCCCCATCTCCAATAGCCCTCTCTCTTCTCAGCTACAATCTCCACTTGGTTTTCACAGCTAGATTTTATGGGCACTTCTTTTCCTGGCCCCAAACCCTGGGCTGGGGGGCCTGGTCTCCTCACTCCTTAGAGAGGACCTCTGCAGGGGACGTATTTCATCTCTCTCCCCATGTTTTGTTGTTGTTATTGAAGATACGTTTCCAGAGAGAAAGGAAGGGAGTGAGGGAATGAGAGAAACAGAGATAGAGAGAGAGAGAGAGAGAGAGAGAGAGAGAGAGAGAGAGAGAGAGAGATTAATGTGAGAGAGACACATTGACTGGTTGCCTCCCACATATGCCCTGACCTGGGGCAGGGAATGAAGTTGCAACTCAGGTATGTGCCCTTGACCGGCAATTGAACCTGTGACCCTTTGGTGTGCAGGCTGACACTCTAACCCCTGAGACACACCCACCGGGGCTCTCATGATTTTTAATGGCCACATGTGGGTGTGGGGCCAGCCCTTTCCTTGTCTCTCTCCCTCCTACCGGTCTCCAAGTGGCTTCTTTATATCTTTAGTTATAGGGGTTCGGGTTAGTTAGATTTCAAGTGGTTCTCTATGACAGTTGTTCTATACTTTGTTCTATACTTTATAATTTTGTTCTATAGTTTGGTTGAGGGAGGAGGTGAACAGGGTACTGACCTACTCGCCATCTTGATCAGATGTCGATAATTTCTCTTGTGTGTATTGATTTTACATTTTAATAGTCAACTCTTACTGTATAATCTTTGCGCCATGTTAATGATGTTAAGTCACTGGTGTCTGGGTGGGGAAACTTTGTGGGTGGTGGAGTCAAGGCAAGCTTTCTAGTGTCCTTAAATTCTGTCAAGTAGGAAGTTGCCATTTCCTTCTCATGAGACTCACCGGGGTAGAAGCTATCAAGAGTGAAAAAGAGGCTCAGACATTAGGCTTAATACAAAGCTCTCTCGGTGTCCATAGATGACTCTCCTAAGGGAAAGAAGGCATTTGTAATACAACCATTCAAATCTGGGTTTCTGCCATCCATACCAGCTCAAAACTGTGAGCACTGGCAAGATACTTGGTGTTAGCAAACATCAGCGAAAACTCTTAAACAGCCTTTTCTAAATTATCAGGAATTTTTTTTTTTTAGGAAATATTTTTTTTTATGTTGGTTCAACTTTGACCTCAAATTCAACTTTCATTGGGAAGTGTGGGTAAAACTTGGTACCCATCTTGGTTCTTTCCATTTTGCTTCTGACAGTGCTACTATTGGAGGATACTTAAAAGAAGAGTAGTTGAGAAGTTAAAAGCCTTGCAGGGAGACAAAGAAATATTAAGAAATTTTACTGAAAAGAAGATCTAAGCAGAATAAATGTAACAATAGTCTTTAAAAAACTGTTCGGGAACCAGGAGGCTCAATTAGCGCACAAAGAGGCATCCTTTATTCGCTTCCCTGTGGGTGAGTGTAAGGGGCAAGGAGGGGCACACCTCACTCTCACCTCCTTCAAGTCTTTGATCAAAAGGCATGTTACCAGTGAACCCCCCCTCCCCATTTGAAACTACAACCTCCTGGCGTTCCTGACCTCTTGTAACATGCTGCCTTTATTATTTTCTCCATAGCGCTTCTCACCTTCCAACATACTATATAATTTACTTGCTCATTATGTTTGTTATTTGTCTGTGTTTTTTCATTCTGAGGTAAGTTCTCAGGGGCATGTCTCATGCCAGCCTGTAGTCTTAGTGCCAAAACCATTGTTGGCACAATGCTGGATGCTTACTAGCTCTTCATTGAAAGCACAGAGGAGTAATACATGAATGCATGATTGCATATCATCATTTTCTCTCTTTTCTATCCCTCCCTAGGAGTTATTTTCTTCTAACAATCTTAGAATCCAACACCCTAGACCAGTTCACAATTTTGATGCAAAGTTATATGAGAACTTAGACTCAGATGAAAATTAGAAAGTCATAAAGAATCATAGAAAACCCCAGAAAGCCAGCGCTGCGCACAGCGTGTTTGCATTCAGAGCATAACATTTTTTTAACTCTCCTCTCCACTGTGTGACAAAATTATCTCCAAAATTATTTCCTATGAAACTAAATGTGTGATAATAATTGCCATAAAAGAAATGCAGATGATAGAAATATTTTTATTGGACTTCATACATATAATTATGCCCATAAAAAGTGAACAATGAAATATAAAAATAAGTTTTATTTAACCAAAGGAGAAAATAATACACTGTTACACCTTAAAATATTAATATACATTTTTGAAAAAAAGCACACAGACTTATTCATTGGTCTATGACCATAATGAATACTAATAGAGGTTAATATCAATCAAGTGACAAATAAAGATAATTGAAAATAATGTTTCAATTTTAAAGCTATTATCGCAATTCAGTAAAATAATTTGTCCGTAAATTAAAATTTGTGCTTTTCAATTAAAAATACAACATCTCACATTAGTCCTCTTTCATGGTTTTATATTTTGACACAAATAAAAATTCAGTGATCACATGGAATGATGATTCAGATGAACACTTTTTATGTAATTAATATCCTGTTACTGTCGATTTCAAGTCTGTTGTTTAATTGGAAGAGTAGAGGATCACCAGGGTTGGAGACACAAACTTTACCCAAAATGAGCCGGAAGGATTCCTAAGTCTTCATGAATTTAGGGAATGAACATGTGTATTGAGACTGCATACGTGTGGTGTTAGCTCCATAACTGTGGGTTCTCTGAATTAACCTTCTTGTAGTCTATAATATATATTAAAAAAATTAGTAGTAAAATCTGCTTACTTAAAGTTTATGTGCATATATTCAAATATTTTTATTGGACTTCACACATATAATTATGCCCAACTATAACCACAGAAATTGCTAGGACATATATAACTATATATATTACTAGGGGCCTGATGCATGAAATTCTTGTAAGGGTCTCAGCTCTCACAGCCCTGGCTGCCTCGTGGCCCCGCGGCCCCCGCCCACTGGCCACTGGTTGTTCCGGAAGGTCATTCTGCTGTCAGGTCAAATTAGCATATTAGCTCTTTATCATATAGGTTTATATAGGATTTAATTATTATTATTTTTTCTATGGAGTAGTATTTTGTCACATTATTTTGAATTGCTGGCACATGTGACAAGAAACCGGTTTTTAGTCAATTTAATTATTGTTCTAAAATTTCCTATCAACACTGCTGCCAAACTGGCCCCTTGGTCTCCCCTTCAGGATGCTGCTGGAAACACCAGAACTTTCTTTTGAAAGTTTCAAATTTTAAAAGGATGTTTCCGAGTAATGAGTTTCTTCTTTTAGTAAAGTGAGCTTGGAGTGTTGCTCCACCCATGCCTGCAGATTATAGTTTTTAATCCAAACACAAAAGGAGGCAAAGATCCTTTCTTTTGTTCAGGGTCAAGCGTTGTTGGAAAGATGAAAGTGGGTCACACCAGAGGCCGCTTGAAGGTGAAGCAACACACATTTCAAGAGGAATTATAAAAATCTTTAAACCATTCCATTGGGGCATTTCCATGTGGGAAATCTGCATGTGAGGATGTGAGAGAGCACAAGGCTGGGCCTCTCAGTATCTTTTCTTCTAGGTGATGGTTTCACCGGTGAGGTAATGACACTGCATTTTGGTTGTCACGGGAAAGCAAGCAGTGTTTCCTGACACGATCAGCGTTTTCCATATGTAGAACCGTCAGTGTTGCCCATGCCAGAGTGCCGTCTCCTCACCCGGAACCGGGATGTTGTGGGCATGAGCCACCTCCGCACAGAGGCCTGATCCCATCCCAACACTCCCCTGGGACACGCATCAGGATGGAGACCAGCGGCTTTGTGTGGCTCATTTCTCACAACGCCAGAGAGCTCCAGGGGAGGGAAGGCTCTACACGCATGTGGTCTCCATGAATTCCTCAGAAGTTAATCTGAAGAGTTTAATTTTCTAGCCTCTTATGCTTTCTGGTCTGGAATGACTTGGGGCCCTATGGAGAAAGGAGGGGCAGAATCACAGCAAAGAGCGGGAGGTAACGAAGGATTTTCAGACAGCCCCATTATTGCTTCGGTGGGAACAGCCTGGGGACTCAGGCTTCCACTGTCCACTGTTGCGTTGTGTAGCTAGAAATCATTTAAAAAGTCATTCCATTAATCCACTTCTGAAGAACTCAGCAGGGGACAATTTTCATTTCACTTTTTCCCCCTTGGTGGGCATCAGCATCCTATTTATCTACCTGAATCTCCTGACACTTTCTAATACAAATCCTTATTTTATTAATTCTCAGATCCTGTAATTGTCAGGAAAAGGATGACGGATCTCTGCGATGATGCTACCTCATCCCACCCACATCTAATTTCTCTGAATCCTCTACTTTCACCGGTGTAACCTTTCACCCTTCTGTCCCTCCAATACCCTCACCCACACTCCACTCTCCCTCCCCCACACTCCTCTCTCTCTTTCTAACATCCCCTTGCCCATGATTCTCCCTCCTTCCAACATCCCCATCCAGTCCTCTCTCTCCTTCCAATACCCTCCACTCACACCCGGGGTTGGCAGCCTCTTTTGGAATCTCCTCTCCCTTTGGCTAAAGATAGGAGAGAAGAGAATAAAGAAGAGAGAGTAAAAAGTAGAAGAGGAAAGAATTTGGTGACAGTGACTCTGATATAAAAGGAAAACAAATGAATAATAGCATGAAATAATTGGAAACCCCAAAGTTTATCTGTTTGTGTATTTATTATCTGTCTCTGCTGTAATTCAGATTAAAGGCAATTTCTTAGGCAACGAATAAAGGTGAAGAAATTAAAAGGCCAAGTCTGTGAAATAGCAGCAAGAGAAGAATCTGTCAACAGGGTGAAAAAGTTGTGATGACAAAGCCGTGTGTTTGAAAAATTAGGTCAGTATAAAAAAGACCACACGGAAAGTTGATAACATTTAACAGCAATGAAATACAGCTTGGGAAATGAATACTAGGTCTATCCAGTTAAAAGCCTACTAATCCAGGGTGGGATTCTGGATTACCATTACTACTTAGTTGGAAAACGTATAGTTCCAAAATATTTGCAGTTTTTTGATATCTTCCTAAGAATTTTTCTTAGGCAGTCATGCTGGTTTAATAACTACTTTCCTAATGTGCCTTTTCATCAAAAGGTCACCTTCTGAAAGAGGCCATTCCAGATCACCTCATCTATATATATAAAAGCCTACGTAGCTATGACGGCTACTGACCACCAGAGGGCATACCCTCAATGCACAGGCATAGAAACATGGAACAGACTGATAAATCTCAGAGGGAAGCGGGGAAGGGGGAGGGAGGAAAGAGATTAACCAAAGATTTTATATGCATACTAGAGACCCAGTGCACCAATGGGGTCCCTAGGCCTGGCCTGTGGGGATTGGACCAAAACTGGCAGTCTGACATCCCCTGAAGGTTCCCAGATTGCAGGAGGGCACAGGCCAGGCCGAGGGACCCCATCGGTGCACAAATCTGTGCACAGGGCCTCTAATAATAATATCTTCCATCATTTTCACTGTGTTTTAGGTTCTTCATAGCACTTAGCATTAATGGCAACCCTAAAATTTATCTGTTTAGGTGCTTATTAAATCTGTCTCCACTGTATAAAGGAAATTTCATGAGGGCAGGGGCTTAAGTTTGTTATTTGTATCCTCAGGACACAAAAAAACTCAGAAAAAACATTAGGCAGATAGTGGAAGCTCAACAAACATTTATTTATTGAATAAATGATAATGATAGTTGTTAACATTAATTGAATGCTTATCATCAGCCAATTCCAAAAAGATTCCCTTAATATTCATTTAAATCCTAATCAGTATAAACTGTTAGAGTTCCATTTTTACAGATGACAAAACTGACGCACTGAGAGGTTATGCACTTGCCAAAAGTCACTCAGTGACTGATGAAACAGAAATAGTTATCCCTAAGGAGAGTTCATTTTGGCCAATACAGTCAAGGCAGTCTTTAAAAATGATAAAACAAGTTGAATTTTGAGAAGAATGAGCTATGAAGTGAAGAGGAGAAGGTCAGGAGCCCTCTGTCAGGGTGAGGAAAGCATGTATAACATGGCCATAAAAAACTTTCCCATAACGATTTGCAAAAAGGTGCATTGTGAGATAAGATTGGAGAGTGCACGGAGGCCAGCCTGAGGTTGTAAGTAAATAAATTACTCAATTAGAAATAAAACTTCTTAGTAGCTCTTTTCTGAGTTAGATTGAATAGTTCTCCTAATTAAAGTGAATTAGTGAGGCTTTACTGAATATTCCCAGCTTGGAAAAGACCCCAAACACATTATTTGGAGCCTTTACTTTTGGGGGGCGATTCCAGGCCAAATTGTATAAAAAGCCATGTTCGACTTGCTAATGTTCTCTACCCCTTCCTCCTCTGTTCCTATATCAGTCTAGGTCCCCATGGGAAACTGATACCATACCCAACAGGATGATTAAAAGGAGTTTATTTTCCATTAAAATCTTTTCAAATGGAAAAATTCAAACATCTACAAAAATAGAAAACATTTAAATAAGTCCCACATATCCATCTGCCAGTCTCTTAGCTTCAAATAGTGATCAACTTGTGGCCAAAGATGCTTCATTGAAATATCTTAAGTTCTAATTTTTTTAGGACGTATCTCTTAAAGAGAAAAATACTTAAAAAATAGTCATAATATTATTATTACTTTCAAAGAAATGAATCATTCTGAAGAAAAGTTGTGATTGGAGGGTCTGTGTGCCAAAGGTTATGGGTTGAGGGACTTCATCAAGGGATGGTGAAGTATCCAAAGGTTAACTACAGCCAAAACCGGTTTGGCTCAGTGGATGGAGCCTCAGCCTTTGGACTCAAAGGTCCCAGGTTCGATTCCGGTCAAGGGCATTTACCTTGGCTGCGGGCACATCCCCAGTAGCAGGTGTGCAGGAGGCAGCTGATTGATGTTTCTAACTCTCTATCCCTCTCTTCCTCTCTGTAAAAAAAAAATCAATAAAATATTAAAAACAAAACAAAACAAAAAAGACAAACCAAGGTTAACTACGGTGGGAAGCCACCATCACCGTTCCCTGGGCTTGAAGAGATTACTGAAGCCCGTGGACACCGGAGCTGCGAACGAGTTCTGTGTGACTGGAGCTGTGGCTGTGGGCAGAGAATCAGCCACCGCCAACCCAGCTTTACTCTGTGCCCACCTTGACGCCTAAAATAATAGGAAGCCAGAGGGCAAGGGCAAGGATGAAAGGCTCATAGACGTCAGCCTTCCAGGCACCCAGCAGGAGGGAGGAGGTCAGAGAGTGATGCAGAACTGCAGTTTACTCCCACTTAGCACTGCCCGTCTCCCTCTGTGCCACACACCTTCTCCCAAGGATGCTTTGGAGGCCTGCTGTACCCAGACCCTGGATCTATCACCTTGGACCCTACCACTGCCCATATAACTAAGGAAAATAATCCATGCCCATCGATACGCCGGTGAGACTTGATATTTTGGTAAAGAAAGTCCTTTCCCTTTGCCCTTCCAAAAGCATTCCTCTTTCAGCCAGTCTTCACGCTGTAAAGCAGGAGCTATATTTCAACACAGCAGCCCCAGACAGTGACAGATCAAGGCCCAAGGAAGCCACTCTAACTGCTTTTTGAACTTGCTTTGCTTTGCTGTATTCCAATTAGGTTTAAAATATTTAGATGAGAAAAATAGTTCTGGTCCATTTAAGACAAGCCTCCAATAAGAGACAGTTTGGAATTTGCTGTTGGAAACTGGCAGGGGTTATAAAACACTGAGTCTGGTTAAATAAATCCTTTTACTACTAACTCCCTAGTAAGACAGGAGGGAGGAATCTGAAGAATGGTTAGCCTAGAAAAAGAGAGAGAGAGAAAAAGAGAGAGAGAAAGAGAGAGAGAGAGAGAGAGAACAGGAATTACTTTCTGTTAATATTTGGTTACCCAGGCAACCATTCCCTGACTGGAAGAAAGCCATCTGGGAGTCTGGATTAGATGCAAGAAAGGGACCTCGAGAGTCCTCCCTTTCTGCATCCCTCTCTTCTGGCCCAGGAGACAAGGACCCAGGAGGTAGCTAACAGGCCAGAGCAGCTGGGGACCAGCTCTGAAAGGAGGTGTGGATGAGGGAGGGGCGGCAGCTGAGGAAGGATGGCCACCTTCTCCCTGCGGCCTCCCTGGGGAGCTGACCTCTGAGGCTGCCCGAAGGCGTGGCCAACACCGGAGGCTCTTCGAGCAGCCAAACCCCTCAGAGCCCCTGCTCCTCACAGCCTGAAAGGCCTCAGGGCCCCTGAGAACCTCAATTCGGGGAGAAACCCAGAGATCGGGAACCATAGAATTTTTACGATGCAAAGGAATCTCACCAGTGACACCAATGACAGAAGCCCACCAATTGCTATAGCTGAAGAAATACACTGGGAGGGCTAAGGGATCTGTCAAGAATCATGCAACTAATGCTGGTGTGCGAGGGTTGAGTGATACTGCTCTTCGTCTCCTCTAAGACACACCCCTGAGCTTCCCTGCGCTCAGAACTGTCCTGCAGTGGCCGTGACAAGAAGGTGCTGAGCTACGGTTTATGGGATAACATTTTTTTTCTTTCATCGTGGCACATAATATAATGGCAGCCCCTTTAATCAGCGACCCATTGAAAAATGATGACCAGTGGCCAACAGTGACTGAAAGAACGTCATTCTGCTACCCTCCCTTTAAATCTGCTCATCATCACGGTCCTTTTTCTTTTTCCGCCACGGTTCTTGTTTGTTCACATCTCACAGAAATTAGTTTTTAAATTTGAATTTTTAACATAACTTTTTTTTTTTTTTGGTTTAAAAAGTACACTCTAGTAAAGAACTGTGTGTTTTCTTTCAGATAGTAGCTGTTCATGTTTGGAACAAGTTTATCTGCTCTGCATAAGCAAAACACACACACACACACACACACACACACACACACACACGTTTCACGGAAACCTAATTCTCACTCAGCCCCCTTGCATCACTGCCCTGGCTACAGGTGACGGAACCGGATGTCGGGGTGTGGAGATGACTGGGGTAATGGAAGAGTCACTTGAGGAGTGTGGGCTGGGAGGGAAAGCTAGGATCCGCTGGCAGACCTCATCACCCCCAACTGCTCCAGGATGGGCCTTGCTCTCCAAGCCTCACGAGGTCTCCTCGTCCCCCCACCCCCCACCCCCGAATCTTGATATTTCCCTCCTCCAAATCTTCTCTTTCTTTCCTCACTATTTTCTGAAGTAACAACCTCAGGTTGTAGACTTTTCTTTGCTTGCCATGTGCTGATCAATATCTGTTTTACTTTTTTTTTGTTTTAAATGAGTTTTTGTGTCATTAAGTGTGGGTCGAGAGAGATGTCAGGAGCCAGTTTGTCCTGTCATTCAAACCTGGGCATCCCATTGGCAGGCTTTCATGCCAGGTTACCCACTCACCACCCTTTTCCTGCCAGAAGGGACTGCAAGCACCGAGAGGAGTGTGTACTGTATTGGCTGGGGAAGGGTATACATGCTACTGCTTTGCTAGCGTATTAGAATTAGTGTTTTCTGGAAAGAGATCTATGTTAGCAGGCTTTAAAATACCATTTTCTAGTTTTCATATGCTTAGCCAACGCTCTCATGAAATCTCTCTCTTAAATATGCTGTTCTCTTATGTTCCATTAGAGTGTTTGTTCTTTAGTGTAGCTTTGTTTTCCAACTGTGGAAGTAAAATCAATTTTTCATAATCATCCTTTATTTGCCAAAATAATAAAGCAGTGTGCTTTAGCCTTTCAAGCATGTTTAATGCACCGATGTGCAATATCGGTCCTTCCGGGGGAATCCAGCACTTGGGTTGTGTTGTTTGAGTTTTAGAATGCTCTAATTTAAGAAAAAGCGAGCCTTCTTTTACCTTTGATCTATTTGCCATTCAATACCATTAACTCCCATTAAAAAAACAAAATGAAACAAAAACAGCAGAAAGATCAATGGCTTCACACACAGGTACAGTGTGGGGGGGTGGGGGAGGGGAATGAGGGGACCCGTGGCAAAATGATTACAATTTGATTTACTAAATGAGGACCAGGGTAGGAGATACATACAGATGAACAATTACCGAAAGGATTTTTTTTACAGTCGCTTTTCAATCCTATTCTCTCCCCAGCCCAGCGACTTACATGGTCCTCTCTTCTCTTGTATTCATCCTGACGTGCCTGACAACTGTGTTAAAATCATGCCATACGCTTTTGTAGAACGGCTCCAGCAATGACATACACTTACCGTTACTGGTGGGTTTGTCTTAAAGCTGTGCCTGGGTTTCTTTTCTCCCCATATTCTATGGAACAACTAATTAGGTCATCTTTAAAAATAGAGTCTGGCGGCTAAGCTCAGCATCCACTCAGATGGTGTTTCCTTTCCATTAATTTTCTGTGTTCACAAGTACTTTATTGTGCTTCTTCTTATCAAACAGTGGTTCAAAGGCTCAGTGTAGGTAAGTACTTTTAGACAAGGGAACCCACACGCAGACCAGATCTATTATTATTAATTCACCAAAAGTCACCCTGAAGAACGCCCAGGAGAGCCGAAGCTCAGGCTCCCCTCCCCTTCTCTGCCCCCGCTAAGCAGCTCTTTGCACTCGCCCACAGACCAGTGTTTACTGCTGCCAGACCCGAGTGCAGGAAAGCATGTGTCAGCACGATTTCCCTATGACCTTTCTATGGTGAAGTATGCTTTATGGCATGTTTGGGGACCAGGAGGGCTTGTTTGGAGCGTTCGGCATGCTGTCACTCTAGTTTGGTGAAGGCCCTTCAGGGAGGCTGCCTCACAGATAACAGAAAGCAGCAGAAGGGAGGGTTACCAGCCAGGTGTGTATTACCACTGCCTACCGCTAGGCGGCAGTGAAAAGACTAGGAGAGGATAGTCCGCCTACTTTGGGTATGGACGTGATGTCCTGTCTGTACCCAAATGCCTGGACAATCACCGGATTCCTGATTCTGCTCTGGGTTCTACGGGCAAGAAAATGAGCAGCCGGAGTGTAATATATCTGAGCTGGAAAAGACAGTCTGTGACTAGCCTTTCAGAGGCCAGTTCTGAGCACTGTCCCATGTCCTTTCCAGCCTATCAAGTTATTTATTATCTCTGGCCTGGCCTAAATGCTAGACTCTATTGAGATGGGTTAAGGACATCTCTGAAAACAGCAGTCTTAGGGCTATTCGACCTGACAAAGTCTGTGTTTATTTGCTCTTTAGTTGCTTTCTTACTTTTTTCCCCTATTTATTCTAATAAATGCCAATTACGTCTTACTTTCAGCCTCCACTCATCTGTAACGGTGGTGTTTGTTTTAATCAGATTTCAGGTAAAGAGAAATGAGGTAAATTCCGCCCCCCTCAGGCATAGTGAGAAGCATTTATTCAGGAAAAAATAAAGGAGGTGAATGAAACATTCTTGAACCGTGGCTAACTAAAAATATTACATCAGATAAAATGTTGAAATATGCATCTGAATAGTAAAATAGCTTGTATTTAAAGGGTTAAAACCACCTAAGACTACTGAAGCTGGTATCTAACTGATAAAAATCTCAGGCTGTAAAGCATCTTAGCAGAAAAGTTAAGTAGTATAGTATACCACAAGGATCAGTCCTATAATCTTCTGCTCCATTTTATTTATTTATTTTTAAAAATGTTGTTGAATTTATTGTGGTGACTGACATTGGTTATATAGGTTTCAGGTGTACAGTTCTATAATACCTCATGTACATTGTATTGTGTGTTCACTACCCAACGCCAGGTCTCCTTCCATCACCATTTATCCCTCCTTTACCCTCGTCTACCTTCCCCAAACCCCCTTCCCCTAGTAATCACTGTGCTGTTGTCTGTGTCTAATAGTGTTTTATATTTTTATGTTTGCTTAATCCCTTCACCATTTTCTCCCAGGCCCCCAAACTCCCTTCCCTCCATAACTGTCAGCCTGTTCTCTGTATCTATGAGTCTGTTTCTTTTTGTTTGTTTATTTTATTCATTAGATTCCAATATAACTGCAATCATATGGTTCTTGTCTTCCACTGACTGGCTTGTTTCACTTACCATAATGCTCTCCAGGTTTATCCATGCTGTCCCAAAGGGTAAGATTTCCTTCTTTTCTATGCTTTAGTTCACAGTGCATCGTCATCATTGATTAGTGCAAAGACCTCTTCTTGTTTTATTTTATTTCTCTTTCATCTTCTCTGATCACTGCTATAATTTCTTCCTCTCTGTTAGCATTCACCCTGGTATCTTTGATGTATGTCTTAAACGTATTGTGTCTTAAATATGTGTGCATCCCTGCAAAATCTGCAGTGTTGTTTTGCATGTGAATGTGTTTTTAATTTTTATCAGTGACATTGTACTATAACTCTTGCTCTATTTTCTACTTTTATTATTCAGCTCTATCCATGTAGTTGTGTATATCATTAATGTTTGTTTAGGCTGCAGTTACAACCAATTGCTTAAGTTCCAGCGTCAGCGATAGCACAGGTTTTCTTATTCATGCTACATGCTTGTTATAAGTTGGCTGTGGCTCACAGCTGTCAAGTTGTTAAAAACCTACCTTCCACTAAATTCTACATAATAAAAGGGTAATATGAAAATTGACCAAATGGTGAAATGACTGGTCGCTATGATGTGCACTGACCACCAGGGGGCAGATGCTCAATGCAGGAGCTTCCCCCTGGTGGTCAGTGCACTCCCACAGGGGAAGCACCGCTTAACCAGAAGCTGGGCTGATGGCTGGTGAGTGCAGCGGTGATGGCAGGAGCCTCTCCCATCTCTGCGACAATGCTGAGGATGTCTGACTGGGGTGAGCGAGACTAAGCCATCAGTCGGACATCCCCCAAGGGCTCCTGGTTGCAAGAGGGCACAGACCAGGCTGAGGGACTGTCCCCATCCTCCAAGTGCACACATGTTGAGCACCCGGTCTCTAGTCTTGTTATAATCATCAGAAAAGGAGCACATATTACTAACTCATGTCGGTTCCTACCTAGTTTGTGTCATCCTGGGGGGTTTAAGGAGGGAGGTCGATGGGGTGCCTTAGAATAAGAGAGTTCATGGCAAAAGCTTGAACTTGTGCTTCCCATTTGCTCCACCTCATTAGGAAACTGCCGGGGTGAACTTCTCGGTGCTTCTGCTCTGAGCCCTCTCTCTTCCTGCATCTTTTCCACCTTGGCTGTTTGGTCCTAGGCTGTACAGGGGCCAGGCTGTGGAGGGACCACTTGGGAGCAGGCTAGTCAGCCTGCCTTTAGTTTTAGCTCCTTCCAACACCAGCCAGGCTCCAGCTCTGCCCTGACGTTTCCCCATGACTGCGGCACGGTGGGCTGGTGCAGCTAACGGGCAAGTAAAGCTCTACAGTGTGACAGGAACCCAGCTCACAGGCACCCTCCCAGCCTGTCTGTCCACACATTGCCCTGCCCCCTCCATACTGGCAGCCATTTTTCCTCCTCACTTGGTTACCGCCCATCTTTTGCTCTCCAGAGTTTCTTTATAGTTTTTATGTCAGCTCTTTATTTTATTTTATTTTTTTTATGTCAGGTCTTTAGATTCACACCCTTTACTTTTCTGTTGTGGCTTCTCTAGAGCTGGGCTAGGGGAAGAATTCAGTAACTCTTGCATGCTGAAAGGACCAGTCCTTTCACAGAATTCCTGCAATGTGCCAATACAAGATTTTGTCTGTGAAAGGTGGGAAATCTTAGTAAATGGTTGCCTTTTCTCAGAAGTTCCTCTTACAAGATGGCAACCCTATAGACATTGGTCACCCTGCTAGAATGAGCATGTCCTATGACAATGGGCACGGGTGGGCACTGAGGTGTGTCAGTCATCAAGAATGCCTCAGTGCCAGGTCACCTACCACCTCTTCTCCTGGGCTGAGTCACAAATGCCACCTTTTATTGCTACCCATGTTATCAAGCCAAGAGATGCCTCAGTTTCCTTGGATTGCACAGATCCTAATTAAATTAAAACACACATAAGACAGACAGGATTGATTTCATTGTCTTTCTTTTTTTGTTAATGATCACTCCACTGATTTTCAGAGCGTGAAAGGGAGGGAATGAGAAGGAGTGAGAGTGAGAAAGAGCAAGGGAAACATTAATGTGAGAGAGACATTGATTGGTTGCTTCCCACACTCACCAAGACCAGGGCTGGGGATCGAACCTGCAACTCAGGTACATACCCTTGAGAGGGAATGGAACCTGAGACCCATTAACCCGCTGAGAAAAACCGGCCAGGGTTTATTGCTTTTCTCTATTTCCTTTAATATTTCTGATATGTGATTCCAGCCATGTGTATCCAGTTTGATAAACATTACATTTACTGAGTAAAATTTTGAGGACAAAATTGGTGAATAAACTTTTGTGAACTAAACTTGACATTTGGTTCTAGACAACATCTTCCTGCTTTTTCCTTTTATCTCCTACATGAGGCAACATGGCTGAGCACACCAAATATCTGCTTCAGTGTGCTTGGTCACTCAGTGCTTCCCTCCCCGAGTTCAGATTGTTCAGAAAGACCAGCTCTAGGTTTGGGTGCCCTCTTTTTTGACCTGTTTCATGTACTTGTTCAATGAAGTAACTATATTGGAAGGCATCTATTTATTTTAATCCTCACACAAGTATATGTTTTTATTAATTATTTTAGAGAAAGGGAGAGAGAGAGAGAGAGAGAGAGAGAGAGAGAGAGAGAGAGAGAGAAAAGAGAGAGAGAAGAGAGAAATGTTGATTGGTTGCCTCCCATACACATTCTGACTAGGATTAAACCTGAAACCTAGGTGTGTACCCTGATGGGGAATTGAACACACAACCACACAACCTTTTGGGGCATGGGATGATGCTTCAACCAACTGAGCCATCCAGCCAGGGCAAAGGTATTTTATTTTAAATGATGATTGATGGTCATTAAGCTATACAGGATGAATCAAAGGAAGAAATGCATCTTGTTCTAAGAAAGTAAATTTCCCCAAATCAACATAATCGTCATCTGAGGGTGTGAAAGCACCAGAAATGCAGGGCTGGGTTAGAACAGATCAAACTGGATGTATCCTGCTCAGTGGAACAGCTATCCTAAGAATGTTCATGGCACTTGGTGGCTAAGCGAGGGGTGGGTGCATCCTGGTGACAAGGCAAACAGCTTTCATTTCTACTCAGTGACATGTTGGAACCATCGTCCTAGGTGACAGCTAAGTCCTTCTTGGAACCTACTTATATTTTCAAGTCTGTACCAATACTCAGAATGAAGGGTTTCATGTTTGCCACATGCTGTGTAAGGAAGCACTCCTTTTATTTATTCTAAAGCTACCTTCTTCTGGCTTCCCGGGCTGCCTCTAATTCTTATATCCCTGAATTTGGAGAATGAGCAGATTCTTAATTCTGTAACCTATGTTTTAGTAATATTTGAGTCATCTTTAAATCAATACCAAACGTCCTGTCTCTAGACTGAGTTTAAAAAACAAAACACATACACACACCAGATAGAACAAAGTAAATAACGCAGTATTCATGTGAAATATTTTTCTCTTTCAGGAATTTATTCAAAACCCAATAGTATGAGGTTCTCAAATGAGTTTAAGAAGAAAAAATGATTCAGTGCATGGGTTGGAAAAAGGAAATGTCAAAATGAATAGATACCTAAGAACTTGCTATTTGTCTGCAAGGTAGATGAATGGGAAAACAATTTAGCAAACACGCACTGAGCGTCTTACTATGTGCCAGTCACTTTTCAAGTCACTGGGAGGAAAGGTTAAATCCAACGTGGTTTCTTCTAGGCCTAAAGGTATGCTCAAGGAATGAGGTGGAAGGGGGTGGGGAGGAAGTGGGGGGGCCTTTTCTACTATGGGAAAGGCAGCCTTTGCGGAGTCTGTAGTGAACGGGATGGGAAGAAAAAGACCTAGTGAGAGGGCACATCCTGTACAAAGCTTGGAACTTAACGAATCATGAGGCATTTTAAACCAGGAAATAATTTGGAATAGCTGGAATGTAATGTGCTTGGTGAGAATAAGAGCTAGACGCATTCTATTATTTTTCTGAGTTCCAGGGAATAATGCTCTTTGTAAAACTAGAAAGCTGGACTGCTAGAAGGATGGCTTTCCTTCAAAGCTTTTCTCCAAATTCCAGCGTCAGTTTCCTAGAGAACCAGGGTCATGCAGGGCTGCTGCTGATCCCCTTGATCCTTTTTCTGGAACTCGGCTGTCCTTAGGGTGGCACTCAGCAGAGGTGACTGGACGGGCAGCCACGTTCACACTCCTATTCCCCAGGCCCCTGGACTCGAACCTCTTGTCACTTGGCCTCCTCTGCACCACTGACTGACCTCAAATGCAAAGTCCAGCGCTTGGGCTTTTCTTCATGTGTCTATTGGACTTCAGTAACAAAGCAACTGTATTTTGTAAACTTAACTAATTCTAGTGTTTAAAGTTTGCTTGTGCCCTAGCTGGTTTGGCTCAGTGGATGGAGCATCGGCCTTCGAGCTAAAGGGTCCTGAGTTCAATTCCCATCCAGGACACATGCCCGAGTGACAGGCTCGATCCCCAGTAGGGGGCAGCCAATCAATGATTCTCTCTCATCATTGACGTTCCTATCTCTCTCTCCCACTCTGACATCAACAAAAATGTGTTTTTTATTTTCTTCATTTGCCTGTGCTCAGGCAATCAGTTATTTGTTATATCAAATGTTATGAATCACATAACATTTCTGAGTAACTTCTTTGTGCCCAGAGCTGTGCTAGGTGCCGGTGACACTACACCAGGGAAGGCGCCCAGGAGTCCGGTCTCGCAGGATAAAGGGACAGAAGTGGGATGAGCCATCTGAGGCTCTTTCTAGTTCAGACTCACCAACTTCAAACTGCCTGACAGGACTCTGCGTCCCAATTAACTTGCTTTACAACATCCACAGCTACTCTTTCCAATCACCACACTCATCACCCTCAACAACGGACTTCCTACTGCTTCACAGAGAACACAGAAGATATCTGCCCAGAACCATCTCAAAGTCAACCGAACCCCAAACCAGCCCACAGCCAAATCCACCTTTATGCTTTCCCTCCTGTTGTGGTGGCCAAGGTGTTCCTACTCCCAAAGTTCCAGTTGTCACCTAGATTTGACCTTCTCCCACATTTCATAGTCCCTCTGCTATCAATTTAAAAAAATGAATTTCTCTTCCTCTTACTGACTGGACTCGCACTAGCTTTGCATGACACTTGGGTTAAGTGTGACTTCTTGCCTGAAGAAGTGCTTCTGATGGCCATGAAATATGCCTTTCCCATGGACTATAAAAAAAATGAGCCTCACACTTCATTAATAACTTTCCCTTCCAGTATCCCAAGAGATCCAAATGCCGAAGATACAGCATTTCACAGCAGGTGGTGCAAACTTGTATGTGCTATACCCTCTAAGTAAGTGGGCTATGGTCTTGTGATTAATGTGACCTGATGTTCACATTGAGAAAATGGGAGGTGTTAAATGCCTTAAGAAACCCAAGATCGTTAAGAAGATTTTTGTGATTCATGTCAATAAGATTGACTAATTTGTTATTCTACAAAGAGAATGCCTATAATTTTTTTAAGTCCTCACCCAAGGATATGTTTATTAATTAGAGAGAGAAAGAGAGAGAGAGAGAGAGAGAGAGAGAGAGAGAGAGAGAGAGAGATGGAGAGATAGACACACACAGAGAAACATTGATTGGCTGCTTCCTTTATGCACCCCTATTGGGATTGAACCTGCAACCTAGGTATGTGCCCTGACCAGGAATTGAGCCTGCAACCTTTTGGTGTATGGGATGACTCTGCATCCAACTGAGTCTCATGGCCAGGGCTGGAATGTGTACAATTTAACTTCTGACTGACAAATGGTTCCAAACTGGTAGGTATCACCCAGCATTTGAATTCTAGTTCTATAAAACATGTCTTAAAAACAATTTAACTCACAGTTTACCTCTTTGGAAAAATTTCTTCAGGGATCTTTTAATTGTTTTCTCCCAGTGTCATCAGCTGGGCTTCCAAATTAAAGAAATAATTTCTGCCTCTTAATGACTGTGTTCATTTATAAAAAAAAAACCTCAACAACAAACTTGCAAAGAAAAAGCCACCGGAGGACATGGTAGGGCCCGCCTTCCCTGGGATCAATGATTGATTACTGTGAGTTTGAATGTGCAGATAAACTGCAGTCAGATTGGATCCCAATGGAATTTACAATTCAATTACTCCATCAAAGCAGAATCAAGTTGTTAATCAGATTGGTAGAATATTTCCCTTGTTATAGGTACTCACTCTTGATCATTTCTATATTTTAGGATAACCTGTTGTTTTCCCACTTTGTTACCTTCACCCTCTCTGCTTTGTCTGGTCATTTTTGCCTATTGTGGTCACCATCACTATCACCACTGTCACCTTGAATTTCTATGCTGTGCCAAGTGCTTTACCTCCATTGTCTCTTATTTATACTAGTACTTATTTATCAAATGGAGAAGTATGCATAGAGAATTGCATGAGTTCTATAAAGGTTGATGAACTCATGCAATTTTACTCAGTAAGTGTTAAAACTTGCATGGCAACTGGGCTTGAATGACTTAAAATAACTACTTGGTTCTCTCCTATCTCTTCCATGTGTCATACCATTCTAACCTGTCCCTGTAGTTTCTATACTATATTTGTTCGCTTTTCTCCTAAGGTGATGGGAAGTGGAGGAGACATAGCAGTTTCCCTATTTTCAAGATTAAAAATAAACATGAAAATTTAACAATTAGCAAGTGAGAAATAGTGAGAGTTACTTAAAAATGGCCTAGGAATATCCAATATTAGAACTTTTGTTCGGACTGTAGAATTAAAAGGCTTCCGTGCAAACGAGGAACCGATTAGCCTTCAGGATGTAAGATGCAGTCTACATTTAATTCTGCCAGGAGAAAGAAAAGGGTGGCACCTAGCTCCCTCAAGACCCCTCTGGGTTTGTTATCTGTAAACTAAATGGAAGCATTTTTCCTCCATGTGCTTCTAGGCTTCTCATCACACTGAAGAGTCGGTTCCCTGAGAGTCTTTGTAAACATACAAGCTCTACTTTTGAAATTCTCTATGCATATCTCTTAAAAGTTCATTAGAGAGCTATAAACTCAGAGACTGAAGGAATATGGGATGACAATGATTATGAAGTACAGAAGCTGCAACCTGATTGAACACCTTTCAGAAGATTACCTGATGTGTTTATTGTTGAAAATGTTGTTGATGGCCCCTTGGCTTCATGTGGATTTTCACAACCTCCTGTAATTGTGTTTTAGGTGGTTTTTTTCCCTTTTATGACTTAAGTAGATCCTGGGAGGAGATGTTAGTTCTTACCAGGATGCTGGTCATGGGGGATTTTCTGAAGGTGAGTGGTCTTCATACACAGGAGTGGCCAGAACCCTTGGGTGCTTGAGCTCACTGTAGAAGTATGGAAGGCTTCATTTTCTTTAGGCAATGAGAGAAGAGTCTGGGGTAGCACGTGCTCCAAGGACTTAAAAAGACCCCATCTAGGCAGAGAGACCTTCAGAATGTAATCTCTTGTGCTACCATAATGACATATGACCTCCCACAAAGGGACCCGGTGGCCGCACACTGAGCCATGCCAGCATTTCTTATTCCCCAGGGAAGGAAAAGTGCTTTGTTTTTGCTAAAACCTGATGTTCATTGTAATATAGAACAGATGTCAGCTGGGAAAGAGAAGAACCCACCCTGGGAAGGCAGAGTTTTATAATGCCAGGCTCCTTAAGCTCACTGAGATATTGACCTTGTTTTTGAGGTAAGATCTACCTATTTCAGACGGGAGTGTGTAGTAATATCTGGAGGGTTTTATCTTCGTTTCTGGACTCTATGAAGGCAACCAAAGGGTTAACTGGGACAGATTGAGTTCACACTATGTAATGAAAACCATAAGCGCTTAACTCATCTGAACAGAAGGAGGCAATAGAGCGTGGAGGGTCAAGTGCAGGTGTGGGAGCCAGGCTGGTTTTAAGTTCTTTGTATGTCTTGGATTGAGTTTCACAACTTCTCTGGCTTCCGGATATCCCACCTGTGATATGGGATACCAATGCTTGTTGTCTATTATAGTCATGGTCAAATGAGGTAACAAAGTATGGAGTGCTTAGTCTAGTTTCCGGCACATCCACGCTAGGTGCAAAAGAGCCAGTAGGCTGAGATTTTAATTTTCAGGTCTTCCCCATCAAGACCTGGACAGTCTACACTTTTGTCTTCTTTTCTGGCCTCGTTCTGGTGACTCCCAGCCCTTCTGAGCACTCCTGTGTGTCTGTGTGCTCCCGTTCCACTAAGTACACTCCCTGATTTCAGGGACCTGCCTACCCTTGTGGTCCCTGCTATTGCAAGACCTTCAATGCTAAGTACCAGTTCTTTATCAATTATTTTCCAGGAGGTGAGTTGTCCTTTCTCATCTGAGCCCTCTGTTCTAGGTTTGTTTTTCTTTTCTGTTTTACTGAGGCAATAAGAAGAGGATATTAAACTTCTTCCAAATTGATTGGTTTGATTGGACAAAAATAGAGACATCTCTGTTGACTGCTCTGTTGCAGTCATTCAAGAGATATTCTTGGTAGATTTTTTTCATGTCTGGTATGGGGAAGTCAGTACTTTTAAAACTTATTGTGCATACAGATCAAGGGAAGAAACTTGTTGAAATTCATATTCTGATTCAGTGGGTCTGGGTGGGGCCTGGAAGTCGGCAGGGTGCTGGTTCACAGACCATAGTTTGAGTAGCAAGTGGTGGGCCACATTGACGTGGTGTGAACAGTTGAGTTCCAAGATGGGCAAGGGTAGATACATTATGTCTCAGGACAACAGAGCTGTCTGCACTCCTCTATATTAATTTTCATTTGCTTAGCCACCGTTGAAAGCACCAATAATATGCAGAGCTCTGACATTCTTTCTTTGCATAAATAACATAAAAATATATGCTGAAGTCTTCACATAAGTGAATAAGGGTTCAGGAATTACAGATAAAAGAAGAAAACAGCACAACTAGATTGTGTGAGTTAATGCAGAAGAGGTGTTTGGAGCCCAGCTTGAAAGACCTGGCAAATGTAGATGAGAGGATGTTGCAGATGTGCTAATTCAGTGCACTTGTAAGGGACAGAGGGTGGACTTTACCCCTAGAGACAGCCAATAAATGGTGGTGGGAGGGACTTGTCTAGAGCTGAGACCAAGAGAGAAGTACTACTGATTTGTAGTTAATAGAATTAGCCAGTCAAGCTTGCATAGAGCATTATGAGAAAGTTTGACAATATGTATTAGGAAAAAGATCTCTCTAAAGTATACCCTGTGGTAGAGGGCCTGTCTGAGGACCCTCGTCCACAGCAGTAGGAAGGCAGCATCCTTACTTTCCGCACTTAAAAAAAAATCTTTGTTAATCTCAGAAAGTACAGGAAAGGCAAAGAGAAACATCAATGATGAGACAGAATTATTGATCAGCTGCCTCTTGCACACCCTTCATTGGGTATTGAGCCCCCAACCAAGGCATGTGCCTTGACGGGGAAACAAACTATGATCTCCTGGTTCATAGGTCAGTGCTCAACCACTGAGCAACACCGGCCAGGCTACTCTCTGCACATTTGCCAGGCACTTCAACTCCAGCTTTGTCTGGTAGGAGAGGGGAAGGCCTTTAGGCCTCTTAAGAAATGTTGATGGACTCTGAGGGTTTCTGTGCACTGCTTAACCTTGTCTCTGGTCCATTCACTCAGTTTAAAAAAAAATTAAATTCTTTATTGGTAAAAGTATTACATACGTCTTCTTCTCCCCCCAGCGCAAGCCCTAACTGCCCCCCTGCAGTCTGTGTCCATTGGTTATGCTCATATGCATGCATACAAGTCCTTTGGTTGACCTCTTACTCCCTCCCCCGCACCTTCCCTCATAGGTTGGACAGTCTGTTCGATGCTCCTATGACTCTGGTTCTATTTTTGTTCATCAGTTTATGATGTTAATTATATTCCACAAATGATCCATTCATTCTTATAGTCAGTATTGTTGAATTGAGTGCCTGGTATATTTGAACTTCATGCTAGGAGTGTCCTAATTGCATGTTCACAATTAAATAACAATAACAACAATAACAATAGTATATGACAAAGTAGCATCTAACATAGAGGCACGTACTTTCCCTACCTGCCAGAGATGTTCTTACAGTGCAGGTAGACGGTGGTGTTAGGTGGTTAGTTTGTGTTTCACTTTTATTTCTCCAAGGAACCCCTCCTCCCCCTTTTAAAATGGAGACTCTTTTAGGCCTTGGAAATTTCTCACAAGAGATGTAGGGATTGCAGAGGTGCAGTGGGGTAGGGAGTTACGATACAATGAGTGATTCCAAAATTATATAATTGGATGTTGAGTATCTGGAGAACAGAGGGATGTTTTTGAATGAGAGAGGATTACCAGCCCTCGTTATGTCCTATTGGAACTGATACTTCTCTCTGGTGAACTATCAGGGTAACATAATTAGAATATTCAGTTCTAATCCTTTTGTTGAAAAAGCAGGGATTTCAGGAGATGATCTTCACGTCCCTTCAGAATTCTCAGCTGGGAAGAAACACGTTCACTTCCAAAGCTGGACTTCATTCTCCTCCCTCTCCCCTCTCTTGTCTCAGATTGTGGGTGTCTCTGTCCCCTTGGTCTTCTGTGTCCTATGCCAGGAGGCCCCCACTCTTTTATCGGAGGCTCGCTTTGGCACTGCGGAACAGCTCTAAGTCTTGTCAAGCTGTTCCTCAGGGACCTGCGTCCACTTCCAAGGATTGCCTCACAAGAAACCTGCAGCGACGGAGCGCCCCCACACAGCTTGCTGTCCCTCAGACCCATGTATTGCTCACAATTCAAGAGCAGTTAATGTAAGAGATTGAACGGCAGGCCAGTAACTTCTTAACTGCAGGGAGGACATGAAATCAAGTGTTTGTCTCCCAGACCACTCTCTGGATGGGGCTTCAGGGCCATCCTGGGCCCCTCCCAGGCCCAGAGCATCATCTGCCACCAAATGCCTCCTCTTTTCAACAGCGCACTATCAGAGGCCAACAGTATTTTTCAAGGTAAATTTATCTTACAGACACTGTTCTTTTACAGTAGGGTTTCCAGGTAAAACACAGAACACCAAATTAAATTTAAATTTCAGATACATAATGAACAATTATTTAGTAGAAGTATGGCCCATGCAATTAATAGGGACAACCCCCCCCCCAAAAAAAAACTATCTATCTATCTATCTACCTATCAATCATCTATCTATCTATATATCTATCATCTATCTATCTTATCTATCTATCTATCTATCTATCTATCTATCTATCTATCTATCTATCATTTATCTATTATCTATCTATGCTAAATCTGGCAACCCTGAGAGCAAGGCTTATTTTATTATCTTAACAATTCAATGTTTACTAATGTCTTAGCTAACTTTTTTTTCTTATATTACTATACTCTGCTGCAAAGTGTTGAATGGCTCATGTTTATTGTAAAAAATAAAATGAATTAAATCTACTTATTTTGCTTTGAGAAATTAATGCCACTTGGCCCAATTAGCTACAGGGAATAAGACTCATAACACTGAGAAACTTTACTGGGACACTTATTTAGGGATATGACATTATGATTCCCTAAGTACCATAGAGGGGAGATGTTTCTGATCATGGGTAGTTTGAGGTCACTGGTTTTTCAAGGAGAAATATATAAATCAGATTTAACAATGATTTCCATTAGGTTATTTACAGTTGAGAAAATTAATTATAATGTCATCTGTTTAATTAATGTTTATTTTCCTTAATTAAAAAGTTAATTGAGTACATTTGTATGTGGAGCATATCTAATGTGTTGTTGAGTTTTTGGCAAAGGGAATGGCAGTGTTTTCTACTTTCTACATTCAGACGCTCAGTTGTTCATGTAAATATTTTGGAAAAGACTAATATATTTAAGCCATGTAGCAGCATAGCTTGACAGATCGGTTTTCTGCTAGGGCTGTAGATAGCAGCAGATCTGCAGGAAATCATCACTGTAATCAGCAGAAAGGCAATGTACCAGAAGCATGCTTTTTGTTCTTGTATTTGAATGTGAGAAAAAGGGACAAAAGTTAATCAGTGGTAAATGTCCATTTAGAATGACATTTTTAAACAGAGAAATTGATTATGAGATGTACTTGCCTCACTAACAGAATAGGCTAAAGGATGATGAAAGCCTTTACATTTTTTATATCAATGTACACTTGCCCTTTTCATAAAAAACATAAAGGCCTATGCTGTAGAATTGGTTTAAATTTTCTTTTAATAATAAAGGTTATGATTTCTCTTTTCCATGCAAACCTATAGTCCTGACCTCTGCTCAGTAAATAAATATGCCAGTTGTATTTTGCAATGCAAAGATGTCATATTTAAAGGCAAAAAGGCATAAAAGCAAAATAGGTTCCTTTTCAAATAATTTATGAAGTGTAATGCTTTCCAACAATAGCATCATTTAGGCAATAGTATCCACTGTGCACCAATCAGCAACTCAAGCAATTGAGGAATGAGGGACAGTGATAGAATAGACACAATTCTCCGTCTTTACAGAGATTTGATGTTAAAGATGTTTTTATTCCCCCAGAACTTACTCTTTTGATAAACTCCAAGACTTTCTGTCTTAGTGGAATGAGGTAAGCTGGTACATTTTAGGAAGTAATAATCATAAGGAGAACAAATCTTGTTTATTTAGTAACTACATTGTTCTAAGTGCATTACTTATAATATCTCATTTAATCCGCAGAACAAACCTCTAAGTGCTATCATTCCCATTTTACAGAGGACACTGAGGCACAGTTTTCCCAAGGCCATACAGTTGATAAACAGTGGGGATGGGAGGTGAGAGCAGACATTTTGGACCCAGAGTCTGTCCTCTTAGCCTCCTTACCAATATTAAATAAAGGGCTTAGTGCAAGAAATCCTATATAATAAGAAAGGAATATACTAATTATTCTTTATGCCTGTGAATCATAAGGACCAACCATGTAATGACTGGATCACTGATCTGCAGGAGGGTGGGGCAGTGAACTACAAGCAGGCAGTAGAGAGCTACAGAAGGGAACAGGGCAGCAAACTCTGAGGGGGATTAGGGGGAGGAGCTACAGGAGGGCAATGCAGCAAGCAGAGAGCTACAGGAGGGTGGCAGCGATCTGCTGGCACACGGATTCATGCACAGGGTTACTAGTATAAAATATTTTGAGTGACCAGACATTTAAACTTATTGCAGCAAAGGTAGGAGAAAGTACTTGTGTTGGCACTTCAGTTCCAAACCTAATGGTTTATTTATAATCTTCCTGAACGACCATTAAAATATTAAATAGTGATATAGAGCCAGCTATGGGAAACATAGGCTTGTAATGTAAGTTTTCTAAGAGTTGATCATTTTCATGCATAATGAATATTCTGTCCTTAATGGGGATAGGATCAGTAACTTTGTGGCATTTGCTAGAATTTCAGCTCTGCCACTTACTAGTCAAATGGTCATGGACAAATTATATATATAACCTGTATAACAAAAAGCAACTAATAATTCCTCCTTCGCAGGGTCGCTGTGAAGTCAGAAGACAAAGCACATAGCACAGTGTTGGGCTTACACTAGACAAAAGTGAATGTGAGCTACAGCTGCTACAAATTAAATATGCAAATCATTATGTTGAGAAGTATTGAATTGAACATATTAGGATATCTCTGAAGAGATTTAGGAAGAATATATGTAGAATTATTGTTTAACTGGCCTAAGAGAATAGGCTATTACAATTTCAATGATTTGCCTATTACTAAGCAGTGAATATTTATTAAAAATTAAAATGAAACTTCTCCATCTGTTATACTACTGGGGAATAACCAATCAAGAGCTTGTTTACTTTACCGTTTTCCTTCCCTTTCAACAACTTGATCTATTAGAACTGTAGGAAAGAGATACAATTAAAGGGGAAGATGCAAAATGGAGCCATGAGGAGAGGGCCTCCAGAAGCCGTGCTTGACTTTGAAGGCAGGCTTGGAAGGGGAGAGGGGCATGAATGACTTGGACTGTTCTTTCCACTTCAGCCCTGACCAGGGATTCTCAGTGTGGCCAGACAATTATTGGTTGCGTCTGCCCTTGTTGGAATCCTGGAGAGAATGCTTGGGATCACTGTACTATAAATGGTGGCTTTCAAACTTTTAAAAGTTATCTATAGCACCCTGAAATACATTTTACATTTCTATGTAGTCTGCTAGTCTGTAAGCATCAGGAGTGCAGGGGTTTGTATGTGCTGTAGTCACTGATGTATCTTAAGTGTCTAGAAAAGTCCCTTGTCCATGGGAGGTGTTGACTATCTATATCTCTAGCGATCACTAGATCTTCTATCCAGGAAAAAAGTTTTGTGGAACATTCTTACGTTTACTATTTCCTTGCAGTGCATTCTGAGACTTTCTATTCCATCCAATAAAAAGAATAGAAAAAAATGTAGCCAAGACCTACTAAATTAATTTCAAAACATTCACTGGCAAGATAGCTTTCATAGATCATTCTTTCTCATCTTTTGGATTACGATCTGCAACTTGAAAAGCACTGCTTATTATTGGGGAAAAGGTGAGTTTGTGTGTAAATTGTCTGTGTCATTGAGAATTATCTTTCTTGCTGCCACAGTGCCCCATTTTGAGTGTATTTTCCCATTCTGTGGCTTGAGTACTCACCCTAACCATGCTGTGGACTGGTAGAATAGTCAGCTAGTATTGGGGGTTCTGGGAAGTTCTGAAAGTGTTTGCCAGAGTCTCCTGGGTCTTGCTTTGATGAAGCTGTTAGGTCACCAGAGGAGGAATGCTTGAGGCTGGAGTGGTGAGGGCTTACAAATTTATTCTATCATCCAGGTGGCTGAGCCTTAATGGCTCCGGCACCCAGTGAGGAGGGGAGTCAGTGGCTTTTAAAGGACTTTTGGAGGGATTGTTTTTTCTGGGCGGTGACTTCTTTTTGCAGACCCAGAAGGGAGAGAATGGAATGTGGTCACCTCAAGTGAAAGGTGGTCTTCAGCAAAGGGAATGCCCATAGTGAAATGACCTGAAAAGCCAGTTCCTGGGAGAACTGCTCCACCAAACCTAGCAGAAGCCCCATGTAATTATTAATTGTTTGGTAGTGCTGTTGCTTATAGAGGGTCTGTATGCCTGTCTAGAATGGTTTGGATGCAGCTCTCCACAACGGTAGAGGGTTGGAAAGAGTGACCTATAAAGGTTACCTCTAAAATGAGCATCTGTCTAGTCCAGCCGAGGGCAAACTATGGCCCGCGGGCCGGATCTGGCCTCCGCTCCTTCACCAGCATCCCAAGATGAGAGTGCCAGCATGGTCAGGTTCTTTTGTTCCGGCCCTCCGGTCCGGTTTAAGAACCCACTGTGGCCCTCAAGTCAAAAAATTTGCCCACCCCTGGTCTAGTCCATGTAGATGCTGAAAATAAAATTAATTACTTGGTGGATTTTGACACTTTTAAAATCTTTATTTTTGTTCCTGATTCTTTCTGAGTTATCTGTACTTAAATCTTATATTCATTTACTGGAGTTATGAAGAAGGAAGGAGATGAGGTAGAGAGATTGATTCAATTAACTGTTTTGATGTGAATGGGAAATGCAAAAGCCTTTCATTTCCTGAGAAAAATATGAGGAAGTAAAAAGGATAATGTATTCAAATATTACATTCATTGGGAAGGAAGGTGCACTGGAGAATCTGTTTCCATTAGGTTTCTAATGTTCACCCCCTTTTGGGTAATGCAGCTAGAAAAACTATATTCTAGCTTAAGGTTTCAGTCACATTTAGGTAAGCTATCTTGTAGAGCTACTTGGATATTAATTTTAGAGGCCACTCTAGGTCTGAGTACCACAGACTACCTAGGGTCCCACAATGTCATGAACAAAAACCTGGATTTGGGAACCTCCAGTCGTGTGGGTGGAATGGACGCTGGGCAGGGGGCAGGGTTACAGAATGAGACTGACAGGCTGAGGATGGCATCCAGAGAGGTTGCTGAAATAGCAGGTGGTAGCAGCTAATGCAGTCTTTGGCATCTTGTAGGTATAATAATTTCTAATGAGCATGTGTTGGCTGGTCATTGAATTTCAGCCATGGCCGACTCAGGAGGAGTTGATAGTCGGAATTGCAAGCAAGAAGCAGACAAAATAATATTGGGCTATTCCATCAGCCCACAGTCACAAATTCAGTTAGGACTGGTCAGAAAATTTCAGAATCCTGATCCTCTGGAATCATGGCTTCTGAAACTGGTTATTAAGTATAGTAACAAGATAGAATTTACGAAAAAAGAATCACAGAAGTGTAGAAAATTGTCAGAGACATACAAAAAGAAGAAAAAAGATAGAACTTACATTGTCAACAGCAAGTGGCGAATGCAGAATTTTATTTCCTGTCCCAGGCACAAGCCTGGGTCACAAGAATGTGGTTTAATGACAAACAGCAGGAGTGACTGAATATTGATAATGAGATCACGTGTGTTGTCAAATCTAGATTGTTCCTTGAGAGATGAGTTTGGAGGCGAGTCTCAAGCTGGATAGGGTTCCAGATATTTGGAAAAGGTAGATTGGAAGATGGAAACAAGGCAGGGCCTGGCATGTCACTCAAGGGCGTTTAATACAAGTAACAACACTAGTATCCGATGCCCAAGTACTTGATGCCCAAGTAAGTCAGTCACAGAGACTCATAGTATTGTGGAATAGGAAATATCTTTTAAATAGTTGCATTGTAAGACAGAGAATTACATTTGCCTTTTAAAGCCCATTGTTACGGGATGAATTGAGCAAATAGAGCCTTGATTCTTAACTAGCAGTGCTTTGCTCTCCAGGGACACTGGCAGTGTGTGGAGACAATTTTTTTCTTTTGGTTTTTATAACCTGGGAGTTTGCTATTGTTATATAGTAATGCTACTAAACATCCTACTGTGCACAGGATTGCCCTTCACAACAAAGAATTATCTAGTCTGAAATGTCAATAGTGCCGAGACTGAGAAAAGCTGAAATAAAGTAAGATCACTACTACATAGACTTGATTGAACACTGAATTTTTATGAACAATACAATATATTTCTGAGTGTTCCTAAATTAGTTCTAACTTTGTTTTTGACTCTACCAGAGGGTAAGTATGAGTTGGAGTATGTCGCCCTCGAGGTGCAGAGCAGCCCACAGCTGGCAGGGTGGGGCCAGGGAGGTGGCATTTGAACATTTATCTATGTGCCTGTGAGGAAACCTGTGTTTCCAGTATGAATTTGTGTAGTGTTTACTAGAGGTCACTCAACCTTTGCAGCCACTCTGACTTTTGTCCTCTTTGTAACTGCTGATGATATTAAGAGTCTAAAGTTAAAACTGAACCCCTTCCTCCCCCCACCCTTGTCTCCGCCCCACACACTTCTGCCCAGTGCCCCAACCTTGGTCTATTCTGACATGGACTTTCCATGAGCAACAGAGACTTAGTGCCGACAAGGGGAAAATAATAGTGATGAAGCACTTGCAATGGAGGGTGCCGATGGGGTTGATAATTCTCTCCAGATGGCCTGGTAACTTTAAAACAAGCAGCTGATTCTAAAGCGGAAACCTACATTTGTTGTTCCTGAGTTAGTGAATATTTTGAAGAATATTCCCAGGATTATTTCTCAATTAATGAGTCTATTTAGTCTTGATTATCAGGAGTTTGCTCCCTACTATTTCCTTTCTGATATTGTTGCTTTCATTACTGGCTCCATTGTTCATGATGGTACCATATGGAAGTGAGCTACAGTCATCTGATGATCTCAAGTTACATTTTGCAATCTTTCTCCTGAAGAAGGAAGAAAATGAGCCCCTAAATGAGCCAACAAACATGGCATCTCAGCTGCAGAGTCCTGGTTCATGGGAATGGTTTCTGAATAACTCACAATCCAGAGACTGTGAGAACACATTCCTCTCCTACCTCCACCAAACCTGGGCTGATGGGCTGGACACCAGCACCGAAACTTCATTAGCGTTTGTGGGCTCAGGCCAGGCATACCCAAGCTGGAGTCCTAGCCATTTCACTTAAGATCTCTAAGACCTTGGCCGTGTTGCTTTACACCACAGTGACTCAAATTCCCTATCTGTGAAATGGGGGAAATTGTTATGAGAATTGAACAATATATGTGGTGGCTCATTTGACAGTGTGCTTGTATCAGCAAGGACAGAATAAACGTTGATAATTTGTGATCGCTGTTCTTGTTAGTTGTGTTGACCCATCCATACACTCGCTTCTGATTTTCTTATTGCCAAAGGTAGAGTGTGAGAGATGAGGCTTGGCTTTTAGGATCATGGCGCTGTTGGGCACTCTTTAGTGCCTTTTCCACTAAAGACAGATAGACTTGATTGACTATTGAATTTTTATTTTTCCTTTGGGGTTTCCTTTAAATTGCCTTGGTGTGTGTGGATGAGTTACACATAAAATTGTAAATTCATAGAAGTGTATTTCAAAATCCAAGAGAGAAATGCTTTATTCAGTTACTATGAAATGGCAATGTGACTCCATTCAGAGCTGTGCTTAAGCACTAAGTCATTCCAGTCTTGGCCCTGAGATCAGTGACTGGGAGGGAGTCCTCAGCATGTTTGTAACAAGGCAGAGCCACGGAGAAGAAGGGCCTGGCTGAGCTCACGGGAACAGCTGGAGCAGAGGCTCCAGCCTTGAGTGCGCATCGGAATCACCCGGAGGGCATGTGAACTCAGGTTCCTGGGCTCCGGCGGGGGGTATGGAGGCTCTGCAGGTTGCTATCTGATTAGACTCGAACAAACACAGGGCATAGGAAATAGTCAAGCCTCTGGGTATATGGGACTAGTTACATAAAATATTTGAAAAATATTTCTTTTTAAAAAAATATTTTATTGACATTTTACAGAGAGGAAGGGAGAGAGATAGAGAGTTAGAAACGTCGATGAGAGAGAATCATCGACCAGCTGCCTCTTGCACACCCCCTACCGGATGTGCCTGCAACCAAATTGGTTGCGGGCACAACCAACCTTTGAAAGGTCTCATAATCAAACCTGGGACCTTTCAATCCGCAGACCAACGCTCTACCACTGAGCCAAACCGGTTTCAGCTATTTGAAAAATATTTCAAAAGGAGAGCGGGTGTGGGTGGAGGGTGGGGATTGGTCTATGTGGTTTATTTGTTTAGAAAAGGTAAATTGAGGAAGGCGCCTGCCAGCTCTGCACTGGAAGGATCATAAAGGTTTAAACTGGGCTGTGGAACTTCTTTGGCGCTACCTGTAATTGGCACATGTAATGGAGAGGAGACTGTAGTTGTTGCCTATATTTCTGATTGGGATTGGATCACCAATTTGGAGGAGAAAAGGGGATGATGGGGAAGGAGAGAGACATGGAAGAGAAAGTGAATGAGAGAGAGAGAGAGAGAGAGAGAGAGAGAGAAGAAAGGGAGAGAGATCTGACTCATGCCACATAGACTATTGTGATCTTGGCAAGTTGTTAAAAATTAGGATCTCATCTTTAGAAAGGAAATGATCTTGAGTAAATAATATAAATTTCAATCTGTAAATTTCCTCTGGGTTTTCAATCTGGCAAAAATTTATTATTGTTATTTTACTTTTTAACAAATAATTATGAATAGGAATATTGCCATTAGATAGAAATCGCTTATTTAAAAATTTTACCCAGAAAATTTATTGCATTAAAAATATGTCTTTATTGATTTCACAGAGGAAAGGAGAGGGAGAGAGAGAAATATCATTGATGGGAGAATCACTGCACACCACACACTGGGGATTGAGCCTGCAACTGAGCATGTGCTCTGACCAAGGATGTGGAGAAGAGGGAACGGACTGCAGTGCACTGTTGGTGGGAATGTAGACTTGTACAGATGCTATGGAAATAGTATGGATAAAATTGCCTCAAAAAATTAAAAATAGAACTGCCTTTTGACCAGCAATCCTACTTCTGAGAATATATTCTAAGAACCCCAAAACACCAATCAGAAAGAATATATGTACTCCTATGTTCATAGCAGCATTATTTACAATAGACAAAATCTGGAAACAGCCCAAATGCCCATCAATAGATGAGTGGATAAAAAAGCTGTGATACATTTACACAATGGAATACTATGTGGCTGTAAAAAAGAAGAATCTTATGAACCGTGGATGGACATGAAGAGTATTATGCTAAGTAAAATAAACCAGTCAGAGAAAGACAAATACGATATGGTCTCACTTATATGTGGAATGTAACGAAGAGAATAAACTGATGAACAAAAGAGAAACAGAGCATGGATACATAGAACAGATTGACACCTGTCAGAGGGGAGAGGAAAGGGAAGGACTGGGTGAAAAAAGGTGGCGAGATTAAGCCAAAGAACAGGTATGCATAACCCATATACACAGACAGCAGTGTGGTGATGGCCAGAGGGAAGGAGATATAAGAGCAGAGTGACGGTGGGCAGAAAGGGGAAAATGGGGACATCTAGGACCCACAATTCTATTATTATTTTTAATATATCTTTTTATTTATTTCAGAGAGGGAGAGGGAGAGAGAGATAGAAACATAAGTGATGAGAGAGGAACCTTGATCAGCCGCCTCCTGCATGCCCCACACTGGGGATCAAGCCTGCAATCTGGTCATGTGCCCTGACCAGGAATTGAACCATGACCTCCTGGTTTGCTGGTTGATGCTCAACCACTGAATCACCCAGGCCAGACACTGTTATTATTTTTCAATAGCAAAGCACATTTAATTCTTATAAAGGTACCTAGACGAACCCAAAGATACTAAAGCAATGCAGAAATTTAAAAATTTCAAACCTTAAGTAGAAAAACAGCAGCTGATTGTTTTCACCTTCCTAAGTTAAACAAAATCAGAGGGAGAAAATCAATAGGTTAAGAATGAACACTCTTCATTTTCTGTTTGACTTACTTGATAAACTCTGTTAACATGTGGGAGATGCAAAACATAAGTAGCAGTTGATTGGTTTCTACTATATGCCAGGCGTGTGATACATTCTGAGGTCACAGAATTGAATACGACACAGCTCCTGCCTGTAATGGCTCCTAATGTAGGGAGGAGGAGAGAACATGAGCAGATAATGCTTATGTGATGTGGGGAATGGGGCTGTGGAGATGTCCACACGTTATTATGCATGGATAGCTACAATTAATGGAGTGCCTGATCTGTGGGATTATTCTGGAGAATGACCTATATGGTGTGTGTGTGTGTGTGTGTGTGTGTGTGTGTGTGTGTGTGTGTGTGCAAACTCTAACTTCCATAGTCGTCTAAATTTTACCCCCATTTTCTCAGGAAAGAATCGCGGCTTAGAATGATTAAGTTGTCTACGATCATGTAGTTTTTATCTGAACTGAGATTTGAACTTGGAGTTCTGAATGACTTGGAAACCTCTGCCTTATAATGCTACGGTTTTTACCTGCTGATCTAATTCTTGTATACCTTCTGTCAAGGTAATATGAGATTATTATTTTCTTCAGCTAGATCTGGAATCATCTTTGGATGGCAAATATTTTAGGAATTGCTTACATACAATGGGAATTTTCCCAGGAGTGAAATATTAAAAAGGAGAGCTGGAATTCACGGCATCTCAACTCACGTTTTACTGCCGAGGACCCGTTTCTCCGGAGGAGGAAATGTGACTGGCCATTACACTCTCAAATGCAGACACATCCTCCATGTTAAGTGAATAACAAATTTGTTCTTTGTAGAAATGTCCATTGTCTGTGCAGATATATGTTTAAACAGTGAGTCAACCCTCAGAAGTATACTTCAGAGGTTGACATTTTTTCCCATAGTCCTGGGTAAGTTTTGTAGCTGATCCCAGTTACTAGGACTTGAAAGATGTGAATCAAAAATACATCCCTTTAGTGGGAAGAGGGAAGTCTCTGATCTCCCACAACCTACTAAATTTATGTTTTAAATATCTTCACACTTTACGTTATGAAGGTTTCGCTGGGCCTGTGCTTTATAGCACACGGTTGAATGCTACTATTATGGATGTTAGCGTTCTTCCTGGAGGTAGAATGAGTACAACATAATCCATTCTGCCATAACAGGAGCTATTAGAAGTGATGCTTCTGGCTATTAGGGGTAAATCATATCTGTGGAATGAATTAAGAGCTGGGCTGTTCACAGCATACTGAATTTGCCCATTTCACAACTGTATTCATTAAATCCAAATTTGATGAAAGCTGTTCATATTAAATTTGATAACCCCAATCCAGCAATTTATACAACTTCCAAAGCTCCTTGGGAAATTCTATGACATTTGTGTTATTTTTGTCCTTTAATAATTAAGTCATTTTAAAATTAGGTACCTGTACTTAACCCTTGTTGGTGGAAGCAGTTCATAACTTACGACTCTGATGGAATGTGTTCAGAGTTCAGTGCTCTAGTCTAATTTTATCTTTGTGCTTTAGCATTGAAGAATCGGCTAGTAAGACTAGTGAATAATCTTAGTTTCAGTGGAATTCACTGAACGTTTGAGGGGTTCCTATGATGTGCAAAGCCCTGTGCGAAATGTAGTTAGTTTGAGTAGGAAAAAGAATGAATCCTCACTCTCTAGAACTGAGTGCCTCCTGAGATAATAAGAGACAAGAGTGCTTACAGGGTTTCTCCTATTATTTGCTAGAGAGGAGCAATCTCCTTCGAGCTAGCCAGGTGGGAAAATGATGTATTTTATCATATTTAAATTCTCCTTGGGAATAAGTACAACAATTCTAGAGGAATGTAAATGGACTCCCTTTATCCAACTACTTTAAAAGTGTTATACCTGGTTCATTAAAAAAGTTACCATTCATTATTTTCCAGTTCTGATGTTGGAAGTGAATTCTTCTCATCTAACGGAATTCCCCTGGCTTAGTCTCTCCATGAACATCAGAACGAAGTCGCTTCTGGAGAGGAGGGCGGGGAAGGCTCAGCTGGAATTAGTAAAAAGCCTTTACTATGAATATTTTAGAATTTAGTGTCATTATTTTCAAACATCTGTCATACTTCAAACAATGCCTAAAAATTGCTTTGAGTTTCAGTTAGATATTCCTGTGCATCTGCTTTAATGGATAGCTAAACATGGATTTATAATTATTTTTAATAACATTCACATGTATTTATACAGAAATTGACAAGCTTAGATGCCTCAAAATAGTTTTTCTTCTTTTGAATGGGTTAAATACTATTTCCTAAAAATGTTTCCACCTTATTAATGTACTGAGTACATTTCCCTTTTAAAAATGGATGCTAAAAACATACGCATCACCTCAACCTAATATTTTCTCTAATCAGAATCACTGATTTTCTTTAATATAACAGGTAATATCATTGAGGAGTCAAATATAAAAATCCCTGCTCTGGCTGGGAGGCTCAGTTGGTTGGATCATCATACTGTACACCAAAAGGTTGCGTGTTTGATCCCTGACCAGGATGCATACAGGAGGCAACCGATTGATGTGATATTCTCTCTCTCTCTCTCTCTCTCTCTCTCTCTCTCTCTCTCTCTCTGTCTTTCTTCTCTTTAAAAACCAATAAAATCATATTCTCACGTGAAGATTAAGAAATAAAAATTCTCCTGCCTATTACATTTTTATCACATTAAATTTATCCATTAGTCATACATTTAATATTAAAAATTACTTCTGAGGTTTGCAGAAATGTTAGCCTATTATGAGGTCTTTGTGAATTAAATAGAATTAAAAGTTTGAAATCTTATGTTTAACAGACCAGAGGAAAGCTCACTAAAATTTGGATAGTCTCTTCACTTGTCTGAAATATTTGGTTTCTATAAAAAGATTCATATCTTATCTACATTTTATAGCTAAGAGCATAATGGTGGTTTTTTCATATGTAAGAAAATGCCTGTCAGTTAACCGACAAGGAATGTCATGGACATTGCTGTGACAATTACAATGTTTCAACATACTATAGTAGCAAGCTGAATAATAATGCGTTTTATTTAGTTTTTCCTCTTTAAAATTATTTTGACTTTCTTATAATTTTAAATTCTATTTTGGCTATCTTTACCTTTGGTAGCAAATGCTATACTTCCTTTTTGAAATAATCCCGAGTCTCACACTTTCTTCACTGAATTCATAGAAGGTTTTAAGGCTAAGTTGGGCCCATTGAAATTTACATAATTGGTAGTTTATCAAGTGAGGTGGTATTTCATGGAGGTGACATCTGTAGTAAGATGTGACTATGTTTAAATTGATCTTTGAAGTATTGGACAACTTTATCTATTGTAACATTATCAATATTATCTCAGACATTTTTTTTCTCGGTAATTTCTCTCAAAATTTTTTTTCCCTCAAGGAAAGAAACTTTCTGAGTACAAATGCACTAAGGCCGGGGTTGGTAAATTGTAGCTCTAGAGACACATATGACCCTTTGGCCCCTTGAGTGTGGCTCTTCCACAAAATACCACAGCCTGGGCGAGTCTATTTTGAAGAAGTGGTGTTAGAAGTTTAAGTTTAAAAAATTTGGCTCTCAAAAGAAATTTCAATCCTTGTACCGTCGATATTTGGCTCTGTTGACTAATGAGTTTCCTGACCACTGCACTGAGGGGTGAGTTCTTGAGTGCCTGCCAGTTAAATCATTGGTAGAGTATCTGTATGCTAAAAAAATGATATAATAATAATAGCAGCTAATACCCAGTCAGTACCTGTCTCTGTATTAAATGTTTTACATATATTATTTAATTTGTTGTTTATAGTTAAATCTCTTTTGGATGGGAAAGTTAAGGAAGGGGTAGCCCTGTGAAGATGAATGGAGATAATATCCAAGCCACATAAATAACAGGAGGTGGAAGTAGGCCATAAACCCAGACTTCTTGATGCCCAAATCCATGTGCTTAACGGTCACATCTACTTCCTTCCTTCCTTAGCCAGCTAGAACTCTAGGAGGTCCTATGTCCTAATAAGCAACCCAACATAAACTGAAAAATGGCTCCAATCTTTGTAGCATGAGAAGGTAATGCATGATTTTTGTCTGTGTGGTTATTAGCATACACATAAAAAAGAATAAAAACAAAAACAAAAACAAAAAGTAAAAACAAAATGAAGTTCATTTGATTATTTCCAAGTTGGCAGAGTTGAATGGGATTAAGATTTTGAAATCTCTTGGCTGCTACTACTCCAAGGGTGTTCCTAGAGAGTGTGTGTCCAGGCACAGACCACGCTGTGTGTTCCGACTTCTGCAGTGATCATCCAGGACTCAGCTGTCCCCCTCCCCACTGTGGCCCAGAGGACTCAGTCCTTATCCTTCCTCAGGGGCTTGGTGCTGGTTCTTTCCTTCACTCAGAGCCTCCTCCTCTGGCACTTGCAAAGCCAGGCTCCTTCTTGTCCTTCAGATTCCGGTTTAAGTGCCAGCTCCTCAGAAATGCCCTTTCTGACACTTGCCCCAACTCAGGTGGGACTCTCCTCATTATGACCCCCCGCACCCTCTTTACGTCATATGCCAGGCTTTCACCCGCTGCTCGGTTTGTTCTCTGTGTCTGCCACTGGGTGCTAAGCTTCGCCAACCAAGTCTGTCCTTAGAGCATTGTGTCTCTAGCACTGAGCAGAATGGCATGTCACAGGTGCTCACTGCATATTTTAGGACTGACTGAATGAATAGGAAATCTTTGAAGAAAAAAAAGGAAAATAGTTGAAAGGAACAAAAATGCTCTGAAAGTAACTTTAAAAAAATATATTTTATTGATATTTTACAGAGAGAAAAGGAGAGAGATAGAGAGCTAGAAACATCAATGAGAGAGAAACATCGACCAGCTGCCTCTTGCACACCCCCTACAGGGGATGTGCCCGCAACCAAGGTACATGCCCTTGACCGGAATTGAACCCGGAACCTTTTAGTCCACAGACCGACGCTCTACCACTGAGCCGAACCGGTTTCTTCGGCAGAAAGTAACTTTTTAATTTAGAACCCTAACGGAGTGCATTGGGATGGGTGGCACCAGAGGGTGGTTGGGGTAGGGAGATTTTTCCTTAGTATATATACTGAGTGGCCAGATTATTATGTTCTCTGAACGCATAATAATCTGGTCACTCAGTGTATATCCTATATAATAAAAGGCTAATATGCAGCCGAAACCAGTTTGGCTCAGTGGATAGAGCGTCGGCCTGTGAACTGAAAGGTCCCGGGTTCGATTCCGGTGAAGGGCATGTACCTTGGTTGTGGGCACATCCCCAGTATGGGGTATGCAAGAGGCAGCTGATCAATGATTCTCTCTCATCGATGTTTCTAACTCTCTATCCCTTCTCTCTTCCCCTCTATAAAAATCAATAAAATATATTTAAAAAAAGGCTAATACACAAATTGTCCCCTCGACCAGGAGTTTGACCAGCAGGTGGGCTTGCCAACTGCCCATGGCCCCTCCCTCTGGCCAGGCTGGCCAGACCCCACCTATGCACGAATTCACGCACCGGAGTGGCCAGATTATTATGCATTCAGAGATTATAATAATCTGATCACTCAGTGTATAAAGTACACACTTGCCTTTCCCCCTTGAAACAAGGGAGTCACAACTTGTCCTCTGAGAAACAGCCATGTCCCTGGTCAATTCTCTTATCAAGGCAAGACAGGGACCCCAAATTCAGGCCTCAGATTTGCTGTATTCCAGAGAAGGCTATGTGTGTTTAGCACTAGATTATAGTTTGCCCCTATGTTGATTTTCCAAGACTAAAGAATTCAAAGTAAATAACACATTTTAAAATACCTTTCTTTATTTAAAAAATGTTATCAGTAGAGTTGAAAATTAAGTTCACACTGTTGAGATCATTATTTTGCATTTAAAAGTTCAGAGCTGCACAGGTTTAGGGATAAAACATAATTATACATAAATAACAGGAAACAAGGGATACAGGAGGAAATGTTAAATTATAACAGTAACATGAAAAGAAATGGTAGGCATTTGACAAATCTCCTTTCACCATAAAATCACTGTGAATGTGATGAATCAATTCCGTTTTTAATCCTGGATGAAAAGACACAAAAATAAGAATTATGGTAAGTTGATTGCCTAAAAATATGCAAATCATATAATTATTTTCAGAATATGATATAAAAAGAAAATTAGGAATTTGGGTGGTGAGATGCCTTAAACTAGATTCCTTAAGCCAGGGTTCCCATGGGCAGGCAGGAATTAAGGTAATGACATGAAGCCCTCATTAACTGAAGGTCCCTGGCCTGGAAAATGGTCCTTCGATGGGGATCTACTTTATAATGGGAACCAACCTTTCAGAGTAAACAGTAAAACAGAGCAAAACAAAACACACGAGTAGGGCTTTATTTTTTAGAAACCAAAACAGAAATTATGAAGCGGATTTCCTCTGAAACCTAGATGTTGTCTGCAGTTGTTACTTGGTCTAACTCTCCCAAAGGCCAAAGGCCAATGGATTAGTGAATAGTTTCACATTACGAAACTTGGCTTTCCTGCGCAACTCCTTTATTGCTCAGACAATTAAGAACTCTTACCATTCAGCTCCCAGACCCAAACCTTCTGTCCTGCCACCTAACCCTGCTGCTGAGAAGTGACTGGGAGAGCCAACATTGTCCTGGTTGGTGACCAGAGCATTTAAAATTCAGAGAACGGGTTGAGCCATGCATTAGTTTGCTAGGGCTGCCATACAAAGTACCTTCAACTGGGTGGTTTAAATAACAGTAATTAATTGTCTCACAGTTCTGGAGGCCAGAAGCCCGAGATCAAAGTGTTGGCAGGCTGGTTCCTTCTGAGGGCTGTGAGGGAGAATCTGTCCCATCCTCTCTCCTTGGTTTGTGGTCATCTGTCCCTTTGTGCACGTCTCTTCATATCAGCTTCCTTCTATGCATGTCTGTCTCTTTGTCTAAATTTCTTCTTTTTATAAGGACACCTGTCATCTTGGATTAGGGTTCACCCTAAGGACCTCATTTTAATTTGATTATCTTAATAAAGACCCTGTCTCCAAATACAATTACATTCTGAAGTCCTGGTGGGGTAGACCCTGGGAGTCAGGACACCAATATATCTTCCTTGGGAGTCCATATTTCAAGCTACCATAATATACTACTCTCTTTTTTCTTCTTCATTATATAAAGGCTGTGTCTATAGAACTAAAAATCCACTTGAAAGGAGTTAAGTACTAAGGAACTGCTAATGTAATGATTCCTGAATAAAAATTAATGTTATTGTTTTATACCACTCGGTTTTGGGATGGTTTGTTATGCAGCAGTAGATAAATGATACCATGATCGTGCTAAAGCTTGCTCCGGAGATAGCTCAGACTTTAGAGGAAAGGGGTCGATGTTTCTGTGCTTATATATTATTAAGAAGGGGTATTTAAAAAGCAGCACTATTAAGGTATACTTGACAGACTAAGAACTGCACATATGTGCGATTTGATGAGTTTGGACACATATGAACATGCATAATACCATCACCACGATTAAGGCAATGGATATATCCATTACACATTCACAGGCTGAGTGATAGCTCAGATGTTAGTTGTGCAGTCTTCCTCTCAAGTCATTGATACTTTTCTCTATTTGGGCAAGCCTTGCTTTGAATATGGTAAAGGGGCTTTGGAGAATGGAAGGCACTAGATGTAATGAAGGTGTAGCATATTGTCTTCTGTTCCTGGTCCCTTGCTTGGAATTGAGCTGACAGAATGTAAAGCTTCCTGTAATACTTTTTAAGACTCTGGGCCCCAGCTTATCTTCCTGGTACCCCAAAGGGCACAGTGGCATCCTGAGTTGGCGTGGAACCCTGGGGCAGAGGTTTGGCAATATTGGGAGAACTGAGACATGGGTTTTCTTGAGGTGGGTACCTCTCCAGGGGAAGGGGTGGCGAGCATCCTTTTAATGGCTTCATGGGTGGTGGTGAATGTTCACAAGTGGGAGCCAGTGCAGAAGGGAAGACAGGGCAGTTGCCTTGGACTTTCTCCAAAGACCGAATGGATTGTGGGCACACCTGAGAGATTTCTGTGGGGGCATCTCAGAGTGTGATCCAGAACCAGCAATATCACATCACCTGGGGACTTGTTGAGATATAAATTCTCAGGACTTTCTCTGAAGTCAGGAGTGCATGCTCTAGTACAGACAGAGTCTGGGAGTGTGGGGGAAGTCAGTGGCTTGGGGGTACTGACCTAACCAATGGTCTGAGAAATGGCCAAATAATTGTCCCAGGCTCTTGTCATTTAGAAGGACAATTCCAAGGTACATTTTATATAGTTCCTGCAGAGCCCTAGGTTCTCACAGTGATAATCAGGCAATACATCCTTTACCTTCTCTGTCTCACCTTACCAACTCCCGCATTCCTGGAATCATCTCTTGAAAAAACTATCTGCATCCAACTGCTTGTGTCCAGCATGTGGGATAATAATAATCCAATAATAATAATAATAATAATAATAAATATACAAACACATGCATTAGTCTATGAGAATATTCTGATTGGTGCTAAGCAATCCAAAAAATACTTTAAGGCTCTATGCCATACCGAGGAAGTCTATGGGAGGGATGTCAATTTTCTGTGACCTTGGTGGATCTCCAGAGTGTTGCTTGGGAAGAGAAAAACTCTTTACCGAGATTCCAGAACAGGGATTCATAATATCATTCATGGCTGTCTAGGGTAGTCTTTCAGATCGATTCGTTGGTTTGGCTTCCTGTGGCCTGGGAATAAAATCCCCACTGTGTGCAAATTTCACTTATTGAGAAGGCTGGTCTCTGGGCAAGGTGTTCCTTGGTGTGCCTGGATAAAGATGAAAAAATGAAATCTTTAGCACAAGTGTTTGGGAATTTGATTTTTTTAAAATTTTATTTTATTAAGGTATTATCTGTGTACATAGTTTACCATTGCCCCCCCCCCCCACCTCCCATTTATGCCCTCCCTCCCCAGAGTTCTGTGTTCATTGGTTGTACTTATGTTCATGCATACCAGTCCCTCGGTTGTTCTCCTATCTCCCCCCAGGTCTCCTTCCCCTCCCCGCTGTCATTTGACAATCTGCTTGTTTTATGGTGACCATCTTAGGACCCCATGGATAGAATCTGCTCCTCATTTGGCAGTCTGCTTGTTTTATGGTGACTATCTCAGGACCATATGAATAGAGTCCTCTCCTCCTCTGGTTTACACCGCCCCTTCCCCTGGGTCCCACTGCTTCCCCTGGGACACAAGGCTCGCCCGGGGCACACTGCACCTTGCGACACTCAGCTCACCCGGGGCACTCGGCCCCATGGGACACACGGCTCACCCGGGGCACTCGGCCCCCTGGGACCCTCGGCTCACCCGGGGCACTCGGCCCCCTGGGAGACTTGGCTCACCCGGGGCACACGGCCCCCTGGGACATTCGGCTCACCCGGGGCACTTGGCCCCCTGGGACACTCAGCTCACCCGGGGCACTCGGCCCCCTGGGACACACGGCTCACCCGGGACACCCTTTCCCTTTGGGGGGTACGGCTTTCCCGGGGCACACGGCCCCCTGGGACACTCAGCTCACCTGGGGCACTCGGCCCCCTGGGACACACGGCTCACCTGGGACACCCTTTCCCTTTGGGGGGTACGGCTTTCCCGGGGCACACAGCCCTGTGGGACACTCGGCTCACCTGGGGCACTCGGCCCCATGGGACACTCGGCTCACCCGGGGCACTCGGCCCCCTGGGACACTCGGCTCACCCGGGGCACCCTTCCCCTTTGGGGGATACGGCTTTCCCGGGGCACACGGCCCCCTGGGACACTCGGCTCACCCGGGGCACACGGCCCCCTGGGACACTCGGCTCACCCGGGGCACTCGGCCCCCTGGGACACTTGGCTCACCCGGGGCACTCAGCCCCCTGGGACACACGGCTCACCCGGGGCACTCGGCCCCCTGGGACACACGGCTCACCCGGGATCCCCTTCCCCTTTGGGGGTACGGCTCACCCGGGGCATACAGCCCCCTGGGACACTCGGCTCACCTGGGGCACACGGCCCCTCTAGGGTGTTGGGGTCGCATATTGGAGGCGCCGCGCTAGCTCCTTGCTAGCATGGTGGGCAGGCTGGGACAGCTGCAGTTGGGCTGAGATGGTTGCAGGTGGGGGGACCACCTTCAAAGGTGTCTAGTTCGGTGTGGGAGCGGAGCAGCTGCAGACATGGAGGCTAAGTTCTGAGGTCGCCCATTCCCTGAGCCCAAGGCGTGGTGAGTTCTGTTCTTGGTGGATTTCCTTTATTCTCGGCGGCAGTTGTGGGTGGCAGTGCCAGGTGCAACATTGATGGTCGCTCCTGTGGTTCAATTACCACTGTAGTTTTAAAGTTCACATGGCGGTGGTGGCGAGAGCTTCGGCTTGGCCATGTGGCATCGGAGGATGATGGGCTCACCTGGGCGGCTAATGGAAGGCGCCGTGCCATTTCCTCACCAGCGCGCTCCATCTCCCTCCCAGCATGGTGGGTGTGCTGGGAAGATTGTGGGCGGGCTGTGATGGCTGCATGGGGAGAGTCCGCCTTCAATGGTGTCCTCTTTGTTGCGGATGTGGAGCTGCTGTGGATGCAGAGGCTAATTTCTGAAGCCACACTCTCTGTGAGCCCGGTGTGTAGTGAGCTCTGATTTCGGTGGATTCCCATTCTTGGGGGTGGCAGTGGGTGGGGCAGCGATGGTAGCTCCTGTGGCTCTGTTTCCCCTGTAGTTTTAAAATCCGCATGGTGGTAGTGTCTGATGCTTTGGCCTGGCCATGTGGCAGCGGAGAGAGGATTCTCCGGGTCTGCCAACGGAAGGCGCAGCGCCAGCACAGCGCACGGGAAGGCCTGGCAGAGCAGGCCGCGGGCCGTGGCGGAGAGTCCCGCTGGAGCGCGCTAAGGCAGGGCCAAGCCGGTCGTGGGCGGTGGCGGAGAGTCCCCGCGATGTCTTAGTCTTTCAGACTTAGTGGAACGCTTCCCCTGAGCCAGGACAAGCAGCACCACCACAAATATTGGCCAGCTCAGTGCTGCCCCTCTACAGGTGACAGTAGGGGCATCCTCACCTCGGTAGGCCTTTGCTCTTGGAGGTCTTAATCAGTGGAAGGCAGCATCAAATTAACTTTTAAACCTTCTTCCTATATCCGCCGCCAGTGAGGCTCTCCAGATCGGAGTCCCTCAGGGTCTTGGGGATCCTGGGTGAGCCCCCAAATGTTATGCCCAGACTTCGTGATCCCCAAGGACCACCAGGGAGCCCCAGGGAGCCGAGTCCGATGCAATAAACAAAAGAGCCTCTTCCATGCTAGCATGGGCTCTGTCCCACTCACACCAACAGCATGGTGGAAGAGAGACCGGAATTTGATTTTTGCTTATTTTGAATATTTAGTTTACATTGGCGTTGGAGGAAGTGATTGCTGGTTGATTGGCAAGCTGGGCCCAGGCAGGCTGAGGCTCCTCACCTCTCCCCTGACCTTGAAGGGTACACTCTGCCCACCATTCCCACAGTAGGAGCTGCTTCAAGGATGTAGTTTGAGAGGGGAAGGTACTGTTGAGGCCATCTGGGTGGGGGGCTGTATATCAACTTTTAAGATTCTGTGGTGGATACAGGGATCTACTCATCTTGCAGACACCCCAGTCAGACAAGCCTCATCGGTGAGTTCCTTTTCTTACTAACCCTGCCTTCTACCAACCTGGAGTGGGCTGCCTCTTCCTTCAGTCTTTGCTCTCCACGTGCTGGGGCCAATTTCAGATTTCACCCAGGGAACTCTCAGGGTTGTAAACCAACAATGAGCATATGTATTTTTTTTTTAGTGCTAAAACTGTACTAAAGAGCAGGGAGTTTGGGTTTATGCCTAGCGATTTAGTTTCTTAAAAAATACCGACTACTTCTGTCCTGATCTGGGGGGAAAGCAGCTGAAAGAAAATGAATATCTTTTTCATAAAGTAAGGCTATTAGCTAATTGCTGCAGCAGAGATTGAATGGTCAATAAAAGTGTTGTCTTGTTTATGCTTCAACTGAAAGCATAATAATTTTTTGTTTATGGCTATAATTCTATAGATTTATTAAAGATGTCAGGACTTGAAAATGTTGCCTTTACATTTTCTAGTTCAAGTTCCTGTTATGAAATGCATTATGCATGAAATTCTGACATACTTCTGGACATTTACACATATCATTTATTTGTAGGAAGAGATAATTTCAATTAATTAGGTGAGATATGTTGAACAAGGTGTCGTTTTGAAGTCATATGACTGATGTTGATAATGCAGTTATGATAGGACTTTAATTCATGTGTTTTTTTTTTTCTTTCTGTTATTTTTTTTCCTCCTTTCACTCAGACATGAGCTCTTGTTCCATCCTTTCTGGGTCTTCTGCTGTGGCAGCTGCCATCCCCAAGCTGATCGGGAAGAACAAATTCTGAGTGTAAATATAAAAAAAGCAGTGCATATGCAGGAAATCTATTTTCCTGCTTGTTCCTAGAGAAGTTATATATTATCGTGGAAATATTGTGGTCTTTGGAATCCAACAGATTCTAGCTTCAAATCTTATCCCTTTATTATCAGCTGTACATAGTCAAAGAACAGTTATTTTAGTTTTATATGTCTCAGTCTTTAAAAAAATCTATAAACTAGAGATAATACCTGCCTTACAACATTGTTTTAAAAATTAGAGATAGGCCCTAGCCAGTTTGGCTAGGTGGGTAGAGTGCAGCCTGTGGACTGAAAGGTCCCAAGTTCGATTCCGGTCAAGGGCATGTATCTTGGTTGTGGGCACATCCCTGGTAGGAGGTGTGTAGGAGGCAGCTGATTGATGTTTCTAACTCTCTATCCCTCTCCCTTCCTCTCTGTAAAACATCAATAAAATATATTAAAAAAATTAGAGAGAGTACAACGTACTCAGAAAACTTAGGAAAGATGGTAAATACTATTCCTGTTACTTTAATGCATTGAAGAAAACCTCCAGATAAAGACAGGTCTCTTTGGTAAGAGTGAGGGAAAACATTGTACTTGGCAGGAAGCATCGGGGCTGTAGAGAAACAGGGGGATGAATAAAATGCTCAGCTTACAGGGCTTGGCAATGGGACTTTTCTCCAACAAGGCCTATTTATTGTCTTTACAGTATGGCACCAACAACTGGGTAACTTTTAGGATGGTGGGAGGAGCTGCTTAGTGTCCTCGCAGAACAGAGAGTGTGAATTGTGTAAAGTTGCCTGGGCGAGTCTGATAACCAGCTTTTTTAGGGACCACTTCTTAGGAGTCAGACCAACGTGGGGCATCATTGGGTGAGTAGTTACACATTATTCTTAAAACCTTTTATCTTTAAAATATAAAAAAAATTGCCTTTTCGCTCTCAACAAAAATAATTCTTTACCGTCACCTAAAACCCATACATACACAAATTGCCCAAAATGTCTTAAAAATGTCTTTTATGGTTGGTTTGTTTGAATCTGTATCCAAACAAGGTCCACATATTGTTTTTGTTTGATATGCCCCTTAAATATCCTCTTTTTCATATCGCTCATTTGTCATTCACATTGTAAAGTATTCCACAATTTGGATGTGTCATTTAACTTGTTGCTCTATCTTTGCATTTAATATAAACTGGTATTTTGATATCAAGGCTTGATTCAATTTAGATTAAATTTATTTTTGGATTATTGTATTTTGATGTGTTCTAATTCATTGTGGTGGTTATTCTTTGTGATGAATATTGTCCCATTTCTGGTCAGCGGAAACCCTTTTATATTGTCTCTGGTGTCCTTTGATACAAATCTATTAGTTATTGATACTGTTCTTGCTTTCTGGCACAAGATGTGCCAGGCTCATCTTGCCGTCTACCTAGAATCAGTGATTCCTAGAAGGAGCCTAGCTTTATGTCGTTGGGGAATGGTGTTTAAAGACCACAATCTCAGTGTCAGGGGGGCTCACTGCGACTGTGTTTTGACTGTGTTTTGCCTTTTCAGGAGCCAGGGCTAGGAAATACAGATTTAAAAATCAATCATGACTGCAGACGAATGTTTCTAATTCAAGTTTAAGGTTACAGCATTTTTACTGAATTTGCTTGATTTGATACTTTAAAGAGATTTTTATCTTTTTTGTCTTAGGCTAGACGTTTGAAGGCTAGCACTGTAATGTGCATAGTTGTGCTGGCCCTTGGTCTATCTGGTCTTACGTGCATTCTTCACGCAGCCTCTGGTTTGGCCTGTATCAGGGGAGATTGACCCCAGCAGTCTGCATTTCCCTGGCTCCCCTGTCAGTTAACTTCCTGTTGATCTTTTTTTTTTTTTGAGTCGGGGGCGGGGCGGGGCGGGGGGGGGGGGGGGTAGGGAGAGGGGGGAAGAGAGGAGGTGGGGGAAGGGGCGGAAGTTGCCCAGGAAGGAGACCGACATATGGGAAGGAGAGAGATTTCAAATGATCTCTCCCCTTCTATATGCCTTGAGAAAATTCTGGCAGTAGTGGTCTTCTCTGAAGCCTCAGCTGCCATTGTAGGTCTGGCCATACTTTCAGATTTCATCGGGTGCCTTTGGCCCCTGGCGCCAGTGCCCACATTCTCCCTGGCTTAGGCAAGGTGGTAGCTTCCTCTTGGTGCTCCTCTCTGGGTTGCCTCACTGTCCTCTGGGTTCTGATCTCTCCTCTTACCTGTGTAACTAATTTCCTGTATTATAGTCTTTCTATTTTATTGATTTTTTTTTTTACAGAGAGGAAGGGAGGATAGAGAGCTAGAAACATCGATGAGAGAGAAATATCGACCAGCTTCCTCTTGCACACCCCCCACTGGGGATGTGTCCGCAACCAATGTACATGCCCTTGACCGGAATCGAACCTGGGACCCCTCAGTCCACAGACTGACCCTCTATCCGCTGAGCCAAACTGGTTTCGGCAGTCTTTCTATTTTAAATGTTCAAGTAGTTTATATTACAGGTTAGACTCTGATGTATTAGTGTTGCTTTTAATATTTAAAATTTTATTTTATCAGCACAATACTGTGAATTTTGAATGCGTGGAGCTTGCAAACTGGATCCTGACAGCCGTTATCATCATTATCACAAGTCATTTATTAATCCTTTCATACATTTATGCTTTTCCTTTCTAATCACGATGGTTAGCCTTTGTCTAATCACACTTCCCCTCTGGCTTCTGAATCCACCATTCCCACTCCCGGCCATTCTGACAGCTCTGTAGATTATGCAATAACTTCACAATAACTTCTCTCACCGCCTTTGGCCCCTCTGTTCTCCAGTCTGTTTTAATAAATGCTGTCAGATTTATTTTTATAAAACATAGCTCTGATAATGTCACACCATCACTGAGAAAGAAAGTCTGTGGTTCCCATCACCTACTGAATTAAGCACAAACTCTGTGCTGCCCTTCAATCTTCTCCACAGAATATCCCCAACTGAACTCTGTCTTGAGTCTCTTATCATAAAACCACACTGAGCCTATTGATGCATTGGCATGGAAGATCCTTGGAAGTAAGAGCTATGCCCGACTTTGCCTTATGGGATGGGCTGTGTGAAATGTCTTTTGGTGAGATTAAGTCAAATTAGGCTTAAAATAGTAATAGTTAGGGTCCCCATCATGGAAATTATTTCTTCTGTTCTTATTAGATGGAATTCTATAACGACCTTTTCCTTAATCACTAGTTAATTGCTCTGAAGTAATGGAAAGGCAAATTAAATATTATACTTTCTCCCCTGTTTATTGTCAGTTTTCAGGGCAATGATTTGGTGCCCAAGCCTCTTCTAATCGTGACCAATGAATGTTTGAATATTATTATAAATTCATACACCATTGCATATTTTATATATTTACATTCATTTTAGTCATTACTACTCTGGACGCACATTGTCCCCTTGCAGATGATGAGTCCACTGTTTTAGATTTTACAACATGGAAGTTAAATGAGTAAACCCTTATAGATAAAATGATATTCACCTTTTATAGGCTTGTTTATTCTGCTCTGAGTTCTGGGTTCCTCATTTTAATTAATTAACTAATTAATTAATTAATCATTGAATTTAATGAGGTGCCTTTGGTTAATAACATATAAGTTTCCTGGGTACCATTCTATAATACATCATCTGTATATTGTATTGTGTGTTCACTACCCCAAGTCAAGTTTCCTTTAGTCACCATTTACTCCCCTTTACCCTCTTCTACCCCCACCCCCTTTCTCTCTGATAATTCCTATGTTGTTGATTGTCTATGAGGATTTTGTTGTTTCTTTTTTTATGTTCAGTGGTTAAAGAAGGTACTTATTCTCAGAAAATCATTGTTTCCATTTTATCATCACTGTGGACTCACTTGGTTGTACTTTTTTTCTGTTGTAGGCTATATTCATTCATTTATTCTTGTTGGTTGAACCTTTAAATACAAGGTCCTGGGGATATGGTGGTGAATAAGATGGATGGGGCTGCTATTCTTGTGAAGCTTAAATTCTATGGGAGCTACAAACATGAAATAATAAATTACACAAATAATGATATAATTCTAATAGGAACAGATACTGTGGAAGAGCAATTTGAAGTGCCATGAGCGACTGTATCAGGGTGCTCTGACCTTCTGGGGAAGGGGGATAGGGGGCTTCCCTGAGGAAGTGATGTTAGAGCAGAAGTCTGAAGGATAAGTAAGGATTTAGGTGAAGGGGGTATATGAGCGTATTTGAGCATAGAGCACAGTGAGTGAGAAGGCCTTAAAGCAAGAAGAAACATGGTGATTTGGAGGACTGAAAGAAAGGCCACTGTGGCTGAAGTGTGGTGACCTATAAGATGACTAAACTAGGAACTAGTCAATTTGTGCTGATATAACAAAAATGCAAAAAAACAGGGTGGTTTGCTAACAACAACCATCTATTTAGTATAGTGCTGGAGGCTGGGAATTCCAAGTTCGTGGCACTGGCAGATTTAGTGTCTGTGAGGACCTGCCTTTTAGATGGCAACCTCATGGGGTGGAAGTAATAAATAAAACACAAAAAGTATGACTGAGCCATTAAAACATAAAACACCACAATGGCTCTGTCTTTATGACCTAATTACATTCCAGTGGCCCCAGCTCCTAATATCACTGCCTTGGAGTTAGGGTTTGAGCAAATGAAACTTGGGGAGACATGAACATTCAGCCCACAGCAAAGTCCAACTTATCAATGTTTTTAATGGAGTATGCTTTTTGTGTTTTATCTGAACATCTTTGCTTAAACAAATTTTGTGAAGATTTTCTCTTGTTTTCTTCTAGTAGTTTTATCATTCACATTTAGGCCTATGATCCACTTTTTGTTAAGCTTTATGGACAGTATGGAAGTCAAGATTAGTTTTCCCCCCCGATATGAATATTAAGTTGCTCTACCACTATTTGTGGAGTAGATTGTTTTCTCTTTAAAGTCTTTACACCTTTGTAGAAACTCAAACTATGATTTCTGGACTCTGTATTTAATTCCATTTATCTATATATTTATCTTTACGCCAAGACTTCTCTTTATTGATTGTACTTTTATAGTACCTCTTAAAATCAGATAAGTTCTCCAAATATGTTCTTATTTAAAAAATTATTTTTACTATTGTTGATTTTTTGCATTTTCATATAAATTTTAGAAGCATCTTGTCAACTTCCCCTAGGTTCTTAACTGAGATTGCATTGAATTTCTAGATCAATTTTGGAATAATGGATATTGCAAAAATATTAATTTTACTAATAATGAACATGTGTTTCTTGCTTTACTTATATTTTCTTTAAATTTTCTACAATATTTGTAGTTTTCAATATATATATATTTTGTATGTATTTTGTTAATTTATTTCTAAGTAATGTTTCAATGCTGTCAATTGATATTTAAAAAAAATTTTTTTTTAATGTTGATAAATTTACCCTTTTATTTTATTAGCTTTGTTCTAGATTCTTTAGGATTTCTTTGTGGCTCATTATTTGTCTACAAGTAAACATAGGTTTCACTTCTTCCTTTCTTACCTGTTCTCTTTCTCTCTTTCATTTCTATCTCCCCCTCCTTTGCTTTCCCTGTTGTACTGAGACTACACTCTTGTGTAATGTTAAAGAGGAGTGGTGAAAAAGACATCTTCGCCTCGTATATATACTTGTAGAGGAAAAGCATTGAGCCTCTCAGCACTAGGTCTGATGTTAGATCTATATTTTCCAATAGACTTCCTTTATTATGTTGAGAAGCTTTCTATTTCACCACAATTTGCTGAGAGTGTAGTTAATTACTTATTTAATAACATATTTTTTATGTCATGCATAGGTGCTAAATTTTAAGAATGCTTTTTGTACATCAGTTGAGATGATCATATGTTTTTCTATCCATCTATTAATTTGGTGAATTGATTGTATTCCTGGGATAAACCTTGTTGGTCATTCTTTGTTACATTTTAAATATATTTTTGCATTTTATTTATTAATATTTTGTTAAGGAATTTCTCACTAATATTTATAAAGACTATTAGTAGTTTTGGTTTTCTTTTCTTTTTAAAAATATATATTTTATTGATATTTTACAGAGAGGAAGAGAGAGGGATAGAGAGCTAGAAACATCAATGAGAGAGAATTATCCATCAGCTGCCTCTTGCACACCCCCTACTGGGGATGTGCCCACAACCAAGGTACATACCCTTGACCGGAATTAAACCTGGGACCTGTCGGTCCACGGTCCACAGGCTGACGCTCTCTCCACTGAGCCAAACCGGTTTTGGCAGTTTTGGTTTTCTTGATGTCTTTGATTTGCTATCAAGATAATCTTGTCCTCATAAAATAAGTACCTTCTCCCTCCATTTTATTTGCAAGTGTTAGTGTAGAATTGTTTTATTTCTTTCTTAAATGCTTAAAAGAATTTACCAATGAAGCATTTAGGTCTAAGTTGAAGTAGTGAGATTGACATATTTGTTTGTACACACTCTTAGGGGAAAAGCTTTCTTTATGGCAAAGTTTTACATTACAACTTAAATTTCTTCAATATATGTTTTGCTATTCAAATTAAAAAAAATAATTTGTCTCCTCAATATTTATTTATTATTCATTTATAACTGTGGGGTCTGTAATGATGTCCTTAATTCATTCCTGGTATTGGTAATTGATGTTTTATTTTTTTCTTCTTGATGAGTATTGCTAGAGTTTAGAAATTTTATTGAGCTTTAAAAAGGAATAGTTTTTTATTTCATTGATTGTCTTTATTGTTTGATTTCTATGTTTCTACTCAAAGATATGATTTCTGCTCATATCTTTGTTATTTCTTTCTTTCCTTTTACTTTTCTGTAGCAATATAAGGCCAAAACTTAATTAATTTAAGGCAGTCATTTTATTTTTTTCTAATGTAAGCATTTGAAGCTATGAATTCCTCTTAGCACTGTTGTAACTGCATCCCCAAAATTATGACCTGTGGTGTTATTTAGTTTTATTTAATTCAATTTTCAAAGATTTATTCTTTGACCCCTTGATTGTTTAAAGTGTGCATTTAAATGTTGAATAATTTGAGGAATTTACCAGATATCTGCCCATTATTAATCTCTAATTTAATATCATTGTGGTCAGACAATAGACTTGATATAGCATTAATTATTAAAAAAAGCTTAAAACATATTTAATGGTCCAACATATGGTCCATCTTTATCAATACTTTATATTCACTTCAAAAGAATGTGTATTCTGCTGTTTTTTTGAGCAGAGCATTTTATAAATGTGAATTAAGTCAACTTGGTTGATAGTCTTGTTCAAATCTTCCATGTTAGAACTGATTTTCTGTGTCTGGTTCCATCAATTTCTGGAAATGGAGTGGTAAAAGCTCCAATTATAAGTATAGATTTATATGCTTCTCCTTTGAGATTTATCCGGTTTTGCCTCATTTATCTTTATGTGCTATACTTGGTTTCATACAAATATAGGATTATGTTTTCTTATTATGCTTCTATCAGTATGAAATGTCTGCCTTTATATCAGAAAGTATTCCCTGTTCTGAAGGCTCCTTTGTTTAGCTATAGCTATTTTAGCTTCCTTATGATTAGTGTTTCTATAGTGTATATTTTTTTTATCTTTTTACTTTTCACCTCTCTGTATTTTTCTATTCAGGTGAATTTCTTTTTTCAGCTTTACAGAGGTATAGTGGACAAACAAAATTGTAATAAATTTAAAGCGTACAACGTACTGAGAGCTTGAGGCTACACTTTTAAATTCTAGGCAGAGAACGATGAACCAGAGGAGATGACAAAGAAGGAATGTCTAGACAGGAAAAACAAAACAAAACAAAACAAAAACAAAACAAAACTCAGAGAGCATGTTGCAGGAAGGAACCAGGGAAAGAATTGTCAAGATTTTAATGATGTTGGTTAAGTGAAATGAGGACTGACATTTGGCCGTTGGATTTGTGACGTGAAAAGTCTTAGTGGCCTTCCCTGGAACAGTTTCAGTGGAGCTTTGGGACAGAAGCCTATTTAATGCTGAGGAGAGAGGGAGGTAAGAGACAGGAGAGGGGAGGTTTAGATGACTAATTTTTAAAGTTTAGTTGTAAAGTGGAGGCTTGAGAGCAGAAGCTGGATGAGAGCTTTAGAAATAGTCTCCTTCTTTTCCTTTTAAAAGTGTTTTCTTTTTTTTATTTTTTTAAAATTTAAAAAAAAATATATTTTATTGATTTTTTACAGAGAGGAATTGAGAGTGATAGAGAGTTAGAAATGTCGATGAAAGAGAAACATCGACCAGCTGCCTCTTGCTCACTCCCTACCGGAGATGTGCCCGCAACCAAGGTACATGCCCTTGACTGGAATCGAACCCGGGACCCCTCAGTCCGCAGGCCGATGCTCTATCCACTGAGCCAAACCGCTCTCGGCGAAAAAAGTGTTTTCTTTTTAAATAGGAGAGGCTTGTATACATAGAAAAGCTGGCAGGAAGGACCCGGATGAGAGTATGAGCTTACTGATTTGAGAGAGAGAGAGGCGATAACCTTTAGGGTCAAGAGCAGATAGGCTGCGGTGTGTTATAAGTTGACGCTTGATCTCAGAAAAAAACAATATATTTTCTTGTAACAGGAGAGGAGAGAGAATGGGTGCCCAGGAAGTCATGTTTGTCGGTTTGGTGGAGGGAAACTGAGAGCTCTCTAACGGATGGTGTCTGTTTCTTATGGGGAATAAAAAGATGCTTCTGACAAAATGTTTGGAAAAAACTTGACCCATTGCTGCAGGAGGTAATCGGGAAGATGTGAGTGACAGTTGACCCCAGAACTGGCCTGGGCAATGACCCCAGAACTGGACTCCTCTCACTCTCTCCTCAGCCCCACCCCTGTGCCTGAAATGTACCTTCCCCCCACATTGCCACAGAGGGAGCCGCATTCAAGGACACAGCCTTGAGGAAGCAGTGTGTTGTTGAGACCATCTGGACAGTGTACGTGACTCTGTATAACTTTTAAGACTTGGCGGGTGTGTGTGTGGAAAACTTCTGGTTTCACGATGGCTCAAGACAAGCCTTATTATAAGTTCTCTTGTGTATTAAAACTGCCATCCTCCGATCTGGAGTGGTCTGCCTCTTTCTTTGGTACCTCCATGCCCTTTGTGGATGGGGGACAGTTTCAGATTATACCCGGAAAGCTCCCCAGGAGGTTGAATACTAATACTATGTTGACATAGATCTGAACAATTTTTAAAGAAAATTTGGTCAAGTTTCATCAGAAACTATGGACAGAATAAAGCAGTTAAGTTTCTGTAGATTATACAGACCTGATTGATTATAACACCTGGCTGATGATTAGTCATGAAAGGACTGGGTGACCCAGGAGACTAGTATGGGTGGAAGGAGACCACCCTGAACAATGTCTTCACAAGTCCAGAAAGATGGCTTGAGAGGATTAGCAAGAATGGAAAACTGAGAGAAATCAGTACCATCTTGCCTATTCTGTGCCCGCTAAAGACTTCTACTTCTCTCTCCTCTTTCCTGGAGATGTTGAATCCTCGAGCTTCAATCCTATCTCCACTCATTGTCTTCTCAATCTTTAGCCTTATTTTTTCGCTTGGTTTCTCACCAAGTATTTAATCTTCTTCTCAATCTTCCGAAAATAGTTTATTCATTACTTGTTGAAAACCGTGCCCTACCTGTCCCTTGTCCCCCATTTTTCAATTCCCCTCTTATGTGTTTGTTCTTTTGCTTTTGTTTGTTGTTTTGTTTTGCCACCTTGAATCCCTCTGTTGTCTCATTCTCTACTTGTTAAAGAAAAAAGTCTAAATTTTCAGTATTATTCATCCCAGTTTAAGGTAGATTATATTCTTTTTAAAAAATATATTTTTATTGATTTTTTACAGAGAGGAAGAGAGAGGGGTAGAGAGTTAGAAACATCGATGAGAGAGAATCATCAATCAGCTGCCTCTTGCACACCCCCTACTGGGGATGTGCCCGCAACCGACATACATGCCCTTGACCGGAATCGAACCTGGGACCTTTCAGTCCACAGACCGACTCTCTATACGCTGAGCCAAACCGGCCTCGACTATATTCTTTTTTAAAAAAATACATTTTATTGACTTTTTACAAAGAGGAAGGGAGAGGGATAGAGAGTTAAAAACATCAATCAGGTGCCTCCTGCACACCCCCTACTGGGAATGTGCCTGCAACCAAGGTACATGCCCTTGACCAGAATTGAACCTGGGATCTTTCAGTCCACACAGGCTGATGCTCTATCCGCTGAGCCAAACCGGCTAGGGCAGTAGATTATATTCTTAAATGCTGTCTTGAGCTGCTTTAAATGGTCTCAAATTTTATTTCTTAGAATTAAAAAAAGTAAAGGGCATCTCGGGATGTCTCATCAAATGAAAGTTTGAGATAGTATTTTTTTGTTACAGACAGAAGTGTCTGGAAGGTTTTTTGCTTTGTTTTGTTTTTCGCTGCTGCTTTGTTTTTAAAGAGGGCCCAATGATATTTGCATACAGTCTCTGGAAAACCATTATGCAAACATTTACATATTTAGACTATTTAGAAAATTAGAGAGGATTGGAAAGACAATAAATGTCTTCATATATCTAAGTTATGGTCTATGAAAGAGGAGTTAGCTCTTCATAAAAAAGTAAAGTATATTTTCATTTAAGCACCAAAAAATGTGGGAAGCATTTGAGAAGCAGTTTTACCAGGTAGTCTGCAGATATTATAAGTCAGAAATTATGAGATGTTTTTCTGTCACTAGGAGGCAGTTAATCAGTAACACACGTGGCCATGTATTGTGTACAAAGCACTTTCCTGGCTTCTGCTAGAAAAAGAATGGTGTATCCCAGAGTCAACTCTCAAGCCCACCCTCTGACAGGGAGTGGTATAAGGAGTGAATTTGAACTTCAAAACTCGAGTGCAAGAAACTTTTTTCTTCCATATCAGACAACTTGAATGTCCAGAAAGTCAATCCTTGTTTCCCACGCTGCAGAGATGTGCGCTGTAGGGATGCTCACCGCAGCCCCCAGGGGCTATTAAAGGAGCTGACTCCCTCCATTCCTTCATTGGCAAGCAAGGCAAGAGGCTTCTTTGATGAGGTTTCTGGATTCCGAGGCACTGGAAGGGAGCAAAATGAAGATACCCACCATCCCCAGCCCCCAATGGAGCACCATTCTCTCTCCTTTTTCAAATCCTCCTCCTCAAACCTTGGGTGATCTTCCTTCTGTAGATAATCCAGCTGTTGAATTCGACTTCGGAATATGAGGGCTGTTCATTCTCTGGGGCACACAAGCTTGATTGCTCTTGTGGAGGGAACACACGCACACACACACACACACACACACACACACAAGAGAAAGAAAAAAAATATTTTTCACAGGTCGCCTATAGCAACAAGAATCAGCTAAAAATGAATATCTCACTAACTTATCTTGCATATGAATACTGTAGGGACTATATTAATGACATTGTATATTGCCTCTTATATTGATACTCAGTCATGCGGCCTTTGTCAAATTTTCATTTTCCAGAGAGTCATATATTATTTCCGAATAAGTAAGAAACATATTAAAAAACCTCTTATTGACTCAACACGGTAGGTGATATATTCACTAGTCATTCGCCATGACACTAAAAATAAACTCCATGCCAGCATCGGATGCAAAAATTGAAACATAATACACTTAAAGTATGATTATTGTTTTTGACTCGTGGAATATTTTTGAAAAGAAACTTCCAGCTATCAGGAGATGTTGCTCACCTCACAGGAAGTGAACATCATGTTCAAGGCACCAATTTCCTCAGAAAGTGAACTTGAGACTCTTACGTCTCCTCAGGAGGACAGCATCTAGACCCACCAAGTAATCCTTGCAATGAATGCACCTAAAGCCTTTGCGCGTGATTTGGAAAATTTTCCAAAGAAAATACAGGGTTCCTGAGCCAGCATTCAGTGCTTTAAAGCCGAGTGCAGTGCTTCTCCAACTTTATTGTGCCCGTGAGTCACCTGGAGAACTTGTTAAAATGCAGATTCTCATTCAGTACGTCTGGGCTGAGGCGCTGCCGTTCTAAGAGGTTCCCAGGTGGTGCTGATGCTGTGCAAGGCTGTAGAGAAAACTTCATTACCACAGCAACCGTAGTCACTGCTGGTAAGTTGATCTTCCGCAAAATGAATCTCTCTTTCATACCAAAACACACGGGCGATTTTTTTTCCTCTCAAGGAAACCTGGTCCCAAATTTAATTTTTAAAAAGTCTTCATTCATCATGGCTCACCTGGCCAAGGAAAGATCAAGAAAGATGAGGACCAGACAAGGCAGGCCCAAGTCAGACAGCAGTGTATCGTGCGGGAGGAAAGCAAAGCACATTTTTTAATGTTTTAGTGCTGACATGCTTGGGGGGAAAATTGAACCACAGTTGTGATGGCACAGCACGGGAATCAGCAGAAGAGAGAAATTAAATGCTAGGTGTTAGCTTGCAGTCAGCAGTGATGGGACTGAGTGGGCGGGAGAGTTAACATGTTAAGTGGCTTATTTAGCAAATGATGCTAAGAATGTGCCCCAGAATCATTTTGTTTTTCTCTCTAATATAACAAATGGTAACTGAGTATATTTTTGTTCTCAAGTAAAAAAACCCACTGAAACCTCTTTATAGAAAAAAAAAAATTGACTGTTCTAAGCAAGCCATGGCAAACTTTTTCCTACCTTAAAAAATACTTAGAGATAGATTTTATTTTGAAATCCCAAGCTGCTTAAAAACTTTCTTCAGAAGGCATACAAGAAATATCTTTCTTCAGGATGCGGTAGAATCCTGGCAGTAGTAGTTAGAAATAATCAGATCAGCTAATGACATTCTCCCTGTCCCTCTGGGTTGCTGGGTCACTGAGCAGGGTTTTTAGAGGTGGACAGACCCATTTATTTCTCTCTCCTCTTCCTGAGAGATGATGCCGAAAATGTATATTATCTCATAAAAAAGAGCCACGTTATTCTTCTCCCGAGTTAATTCTAACCTGCTTCTCATGTCTTTTGAAATCATATCCGAAGACACCTTCACAGCCTGAGTAAAAATGGAAGCTTCCTTTTACTTTTCAATCACTTTTTACTTTCCTAAGGAAACAACTAGCTTATAAGTAATATAAAGTACACATTTATTTTTTTGCTGGGTTCTTGCCTTTAAAAGTTGTTTCTCTCCGGAACTGGTTTGGCTCAGTGGATAGAGCGTTGACCTGCGGACTCAAGGGTCCCAGGTTCCATTCGGGTCAGGGGCATGTACCTTGGTTGCGGGCACATCCCTGGTAGGGGGTGTGCAAGAGGCAGCTGATTAATGATTTTCTCATTGATGTTTCTAACTCTCTATCCCTTTCTCTTTCTCTTGGTAAAAAAAAATCAATAAAATATATTAAAAAAAAGTTGTTTCTCTTCCATGGGCTTAGTTTCTGCTGGATTCATTCATTTTCTCACCCTTCCTGTCCATTCATTTGTTCATTTTTCCTGACCCTTACAAACTTCAGGACGTATGAGAACACAATGCAGTTTCCTGCTGATAATTACACAGTTGTTTTCTTAAATAGTTCTAATATGAGAACCCAAATTATGCATATACTACTCCAAAATGCTTTGGGTAAGAAGCACAGGGAGTGGTGGTCTTTGCTTTAATATTATTCAGAGCTGCGGCAAGTTTTTAAAAGGAAGCACCTGTCAGTCAATCACCCCTCCTCCTCCCTTCTACAAACTGAGCCGTGGACACATCTGAAGGAAGTCTGATGTGGGAGCAATGTGTGGCCAGTGTGGGGTGTTCATTCCCTTTCCTCTGTTTTTCACGTGTTGGCTTCATGTTACTGCCCCAGGGAAGCCTTCCCAGTCCCCCCAGATCAGATGAATTCCTGGTTTCTACGAGCCCATATTTCTCTTTCCCAGCAGTCATTGCCACTGTGGTCACATGTTTATTTGGGTGATTGCTTACTGAATGCCTGTCTTTTCCATCTGACCATATGGATGGTGCGGGTGGGAGGACCATGTGTTGTTTGCTGCCCTATCCTCAGCGCCTGCCATGGTGTCTGGCACATAGTGGGAGCTAATGTGTTGAATGAATTAATCGAAAAGTAGCCATTAAAAAGACATTACATTTAATTTAACCTTTAATCAGTAAAAGTACGTGTATTGAATTAACCTTTTTAATTAGGCTGTAACGTTGCATAGGTACTGGTTATCATTTTCTAGCGATTACAGAGTTCTGAAATGCAAGGAAAGTACCAAAATAGTGTTCCCTTTTTTAAAAAATAAGGAAAAATTAAAGATCAGTTTCCTAGATATAAACTAGGAAACTATACAATTAGTTGAAATATTAAAGTCTCTTCCTTATAAAGTAAAGGTTTTAAACCCACCTTGCTATTAGAACTTTTGAATAAATATATTCAGGGTGGTTAGGCTTAAAAATTCCCCCAGCTACTAGCAGCCTGATCAATTATAACAACTCTTTTCCTTAGGAGCTGCTGTGCTTTCTCATTGTAAAATGTCATTAGGAGATGTAAAAAAAAAAGGTTATTAATTTTATTGGGTGTAATTATGTTTGTTTACATGTAAATTCTTTCGTGTTCACAGATTACCGTTACTTGTCTTTCATTTTAAATAAACAGGTTACAAGTCAAATATCATTACCAATTTGATTAAAATCATTACCCTCTTTAAAAAAAAGGATATTTTATTTTCCATAGAAATTGTAATTATTTGACTTAGTTTTAGGGTTGGAATTTCCCATAACTAAACCAAAATGTCTTAGTATAGATATCCTGCCAAAAGCATTGAGATCAAGTTATAAAAAAGCAACATAATGCAGGAAACTGGAGATCTGTGCAGCCATTCATCGATGTAGTTAAAGTGTCTAATGGTCAATCATAAATGGGATGCCGGACAGATAGTGTCTGCCTGCCCCTACATCTACTTTCTCTTGTTTGCCTTCTGTGTGTGGCCCTGGGGGACAGCTATCCAGACAACAGTCTCCCTTGCCCCTTGGTTTCCAGTGGGTTTGGTCATGTGGGGAGCCAGCTGGAGGTCAGGGAGGGAGGAGAAGTCAGGATATAGGTTTTTTGGATTCCTCCCTGTGGAGTTGGTTCTGGCCCTCCAGGTGGTCACTTAAGAGAAAGATGACTTCTGTTCAAGACTCCTTCTCCCATCTCCTTAGCACCCTCTTACTTTTATGGATTATGGCTTTCTGCTGCCATTCCCTATATACTGCCACCATTTGAAAATAGTCCTTTATGAGCCCTTCTTGAGTCATCCTATTTTGAGTGTACCATTTCCCTGACTCATACAATACCCTTGAAAAAGTGGTGAGAAATATATCCTTTTAAAATTCAGTAAAATATCTAAATGGATATCTGAAACTAAGAAATGACTTTATAAATATAACATATTTATATACTTTCAGGAATACATATGTACAAAGTTGCACTCTTTTAAGCTTTAAAATGTGCCTTTTATGACTTGATTTCCTTCATATTGGATGCAAAAATTTCCTATTCACCATCAGTAGCAAGCCATCTTTGATTTATTTACCTAGTGATGAGAATGAATTAACCTGATTCTCCTCTCCCTGGCTGGCTTTGTTACTGGTATTGTGCGTTTGTTAGGAGGAAGGTTCTTGTGAGGGGTACAGTCTGCATCTTGGCCCATCATAGAATTAAACTTGTGATCTTAAACCTACTACCTTGTTTCCCCCAAAATAAGACAGTGTCTTATATTGATTTTTTGCTCCCAAAGATGCACTAGGTCTTATTTTCAGGGGATGTATTATTTTTCCATGAAGAAGAATACGGTACACATTTATTGTTAAATGAAAATAAAGGAAATTTATTACCTGTATATGGTAAGGTAGTACGGTAGTTGTCAACACAAACCAGACAAACTGTGAATCCTGGGGGCCTTATTTTCAGGGGGATGCCTTATATTTCACTCAGAAGGAAAACTATAAGTAGGTCTTATTTTCGGAGGATGTCTTATTTTTTGGGAAACTCGGTAGCATGATGCTATACTCAGTTACAGCATAACCAACCACAGGCCCATTTTGTGTGGGTATGGAGAGTTAGCTTATTCCGGATGAGTTGATGTTGGGAAGAAGGATAACAATAAAGTACAAGGCTCAGTGGTTGAGCATTGACCTATGAACCAGGGGTTCATGGTTTGATTCTGGTTGGGGTACATGCCAGGGTGTGGGCTTGATCCCCAGTGTGGGGCATGAAAGGGGCAGTGGATCAATGATTCAATGATTCTCTCTCATCATTGATGTTTCTCTCTCTCTCCCTCTTCCTTCCTCTCTAAAATAAAAAATAATATATTAAAAAGGAAATCTGTCTCTCTTTCTCCATGGCCTGCATGATTTCCTATCTCAATAAGCCCCCCCCCCCCCCCCCCCCGCCATACATCAAAACACAAAAACCTGTGTTCTTCCCTGAATCCATGGTGGGAATTCAACTGAGAAGATGAGAAGACAAAGACTGAATGTCACATTTGGAGCAGACAGGAAGCCTACTGCCTTCCCATTGTGCAGTTGGGATTGCTTTGAGCAGGTCTTGGTTCTGGAGGCAAGTGGTGTGACTCCTTATCCTTACCTAATTTCTGATTATACACTCATGTTTTGCCATAAGCAACTAGTACTTTCAATACCAGAGAACAGTCAAGTCTGCAAAGACAAAGTTAGTGGCTATAATCATCATTCTCTCTGGAAATAGCTCTGCAGCAACAACAAATCCATCCCAGGACTAGGTGGCAGGAAGCTATGGTAGTGGTGGCTGCTGTTGCTAAGGCCAGTAACACTGAAGGAGTGCTCAGGCAAGTGCTACCCCCTGGGGAAAGAGCAGGGCTTCAAGCTGATCCTCTGGAGAAAACCAATGATGCTACTGAATAGCATGCCCATCCCACCCTGCCACCCTCCACCAGTAAGTTGTACAACCAGTGGACAGGGTTGTTTGCAAAGATAAATGAAGAACAAAAACCTTTTTGGCAGGAATTGATGTGTGTCACTCAGGTCTAAATTGTCTTCTGTCTGCTAACCTGTCTTTGGATGTGTGCAAGTTTCTTACAGGAAATCTTAAATTTACTCTGATTCTAAGGGCCTTCTTCTGAGATGTGCTTTAGGTGGCTCATTGCTCATTAGGGGTGTCTTGACTTCTTAAAGATCTTTGGCAAACCATAAACTGCGGGAGATGAATGCAAGATTGGTGCCATTTAGAGCAAACACAAAAAGTTTCAAGTGTAAGTGTTTTAATACAAAACAGTAGGAAGCCTTAAAAAGGCAGTTGGAGTGGAACCGGAACCTTCTTGGACACTGATTGAGTATTTAAGTACTTAAGTCCTTCCGCCTCTTCAGATCTCAGTTACACTCCATCTCACCCTCCCTGTCAAGTACAGTCACACTCTGGCAGCAAAAGAGAGAAACACGGCCTGTGTGAGGGAGAGAGAACTTGTGGCCCTGTCTAGACTGTCCATTGCACAGATAAAGATGAAAGAATCTGTAACTTTGGTCCTTGTTTAGAAATGTAATTTTTATTCTTCTCTGGAGACAGATTGAAGACCATGAACTGTCAAAGTGTTTGGCAAGGTCGTTATGAAGTTTTCCTGGCCATGTTTAGCATTTCAAAGAGCCCCATGACAGCTGTGTGCTTCCCTACCATGTGTCTGCATGGATGTGACTGAAATGGCCCTTACTTGATTTGGAGTGGAATTCTGTCACCTCAGCTTGGCAACAACAGATATCTCATGCTTTAGCAAATGAATAGCTTTTTTTCTTTTTTAATAATGCAGAAATGAGAAATGAGTGACTTTTTGCTTAAATAGTTTAGCAGAAAAATCCTTCAAAATTGCAATGCATGGAGGAAAATAAAAGGGGTCCTTGACTGATGGATGGACCAATTTTTTCAATGAATATTTATTGAATCCCTACTATGTGCTAGAAGCCCATGTTATATTTGTAAACAACACAAAGAAGATCCCTACTAAAATGTGTGTAGGGGAAACATAAGACACAAGTTAACACAGGTTATCAATGTAATGAAGGAAATAAGTAGGGTGATGAGTTACTAATGTGGATAAGGAGACCATGTTAGATGGGGTACTGTTTGAAGAGTAGACATTTGAGGTGAGGTGAAGGATGAGAAGCCTGGAAGGATTTGGGAAAAACATGCAACAATAGGCATGAAGTGTAGAGAAGAAAAGGGGCGTGGCCAGACCAGGTAACTGGAAGGAAGCCAGGGTGGCTGGAGCAGGTGAGTGAGGGGAAAGGCGGCCAGATGCCCAATCAAAGAGGTGGGCTTTATTTAAGAGCAAATTTCTCCACTTGAAGAGCAATGGAGAAATGAGTGAAGTGCTTTGAGCAAGATTTTGATATGAACTGATTTTTCTTTTTTAAGATCAGTTCAGTTACTGGTGTAGAATGGATCTGAGAGGGGCAAGACTGGAAACAGGAAGATTGATTAGGTGGTTGTAGAAATTCAGAGATCACCATGCCTTTAACTGCAGGGTGGCGTTTTGCTCTGCCTAACCTAGGGCATGGCCTGAGGTGGCTAATGGAACGCTAGACATTATGTCTTAGTTCTTGCCAGTGGGAAAGAAGGTGGGTCTTGAGAAAGGTATATCCTTTCCCTTTAAGGACACTTTTCAGAAGTTACACTCACCACCATGTTAATGACCATAGCTGCAAAGAAGCGCTGGGAAATTTAGTCTTCTCCTGAGTGGCCAAGCTCTAGGCGGAAATCTAGGTTCTATCTAGAAGTAGAGAGCTCTAAAGAACAATAACTTCTATTTAAAATATATTTTCTTGGAAAACATATATATTTATATTTGTAGAAACCTATATTTGTACACACACACACACACACACACACACACACACACACACATTTATCAAAATACTCAAGTGGCTATAACTGAGTTTCTTTCATTTGAAATAGAACTGCTGCTTCCTTGAACTCCAAGACAAACTTTTGGACTTTCTCAGAGTTTATAAGTCCAAGAGTCACAGAATAGCTAAATGTAGATCAAGGAATTTGTTTTACTAGCAGCTGAGCAAACATCAAATAACTCCCCAGACATGCGACTGTCCGTTCAAGACTGTATTGGAAAGAATTCAATGTGGACTTGAGGTAAAAATGGTGCTTCCTGCTCCCATACCACTACTCAACCTCCGGGCCCGCTCTGCCTGCATGGAAAACTTGAAGTCCCCTCATTCAACCCGTGACTGGGGCGGCAGGCCTCGCACACACCTGGTTGTCAGTGGAATATGGAGAGGAGGGGTGGGATACCTCCCTAACACGGAGGCCCTGCCTGGGCTTACCCTGTAGAGAAAAGAAGCCTGGGTGTGTGGTCAGCACCCTTGCCCAAAAAATATAGAGCCTGACCTCCCCTAAGTAAAAGGTGGAGATCTAGGCAGGAAATATGCATTTTGGAACTCCCTTAGAAGGTTGAGGAATCCCCTATTCTGTGGGCTGAAGTGAAAATGTAGTAAGAGAAAGAGAAGGAGTTTTTCATAACTAAGGCAATCAGAAAAGTGGAAGCTAAAGGAAAAATTTAAGGAGGGTATGGTGATGGGTGATGAGTATCTTGAGTTGGGCCATTAATTGCCTCAAAAATGCTTTAATTTTGTTATGGAAATATGGCTTTATTTTAAGCACACATCATATTATGAAACCTCAGCACAAGGAAGATAAAGTAATGGAAAAAAAGCAGCCCTGGCCAGTGTGGTTCAGTTGGTTGGGTGCATTCAGAGGCTGTCCAATTCTCAGGGCGCATGCCTGAGTTGTGGACTCCATCCCTGGATGGGAGTGTGCAAGAGGCAGACGATCAATATTTCTCTCTCACACTGATATTTCCAGCTCTCCCTTCCTCTCTCTCTAAAAAAAATCAATAAAAATATCATTTAAAGAGAAAAAAGAGTGAAATGTCAGGTGTTTTCAAATAATGCAAGTTGATGCCTTAATGCACTGAAAGAGAAAGGAAAGGAAAAAAAAAATCATGCAGTGGCAGAGCAGGCTGGATGGGACAGTGGATGGAGGAGGTTAGGGCAAGTTTGAGGGTAGGAAAGGATGGCAACAGATGTCCCGTCTACAGAAACCTGTAGGAGAGGGTATATTATTAGGCCCCTGACACACTCAAGGGGTGATTTAAGGAAGGTTAACACAAGAACTATTTATAAGGTGTGGACACAGCAAAAGGAACCAGCACAGGGTGAGGAAGCGCTCAGGCACCAGCAGCAGTGGCAGGACCTGAAGGGTAGAGAGTGGTCCCTGGGACCTGGCAAGTGCTTTACCGCAGTGAGGGCTCAGGTAGAGAAACACTGGGTTAGTGGGGAAGGAGATGGGGAAATCAATGCTCTGACTCCTGTTTCCTCCTTCTCTCCTCTTCTCTCATGGTCTCCCACTGGTTGGACTTACCAAAAGCCAGAGGCCAGGGACCCAGGTGCTACAGTCATAGAGCACCCCTTAGGACAGTTGATGCAGCATGGCAAAGAAGGATCGAGAAGGACACAGAATACAGTATATTGGTGGAATGCAGGGTAGGAGGTTGTGGGAAAGAGGCTGTACTAAAATTCCGGCCACACTTTAACTAATTAATTGCCTCCAAACAGTCATTGAGTTTTTCCTCTGCCAGGTGCTGGGGACACCAAGGAAACTGACAGAGAGGTTGTTCCTGAGCGGCTCATAAGCCATTGTGGTTCCTAATGTCAGATGATGGAGGCTGCGGGAGCCAGGGTGACTGAGAGGGTTGGTGAAAGCTTCCCAGGGAGGTAGACATTGCTTTGTGTAGAAGATCTCCGGGCGAGAGAGAGAAGACAGTCCACAGAGGGGCTAGCAGGGGCAGGGTGCTGTCAGGGTCTGTCAGGGAAGACGTGGGGTTGGAATGAGGATGGAGCAGAGTCTGATGTCCGGACTCCATGAGCCAGGCTGAAGTTTGGATATTATCCTTTGAGTGGGCAAGTGGCAGCTAACAGAGTTTGATGTAGGATGTTACTTCTTCCAAAGGATGGGGGCACTGATGCAGAATGCTTCTCCTAACACCTCCTTTTCTTTTCCCTCTCGTATCCCTCTCTATTTCTATTCCCCACTCACCACCTTAGTTAATGTTGTTTCTGATAGAGGTTAGCCCCAGGGTGAAGGGATTAATTAGGATGGATTTAATGTAGGGAAAAGAAAAAGAAACATTCTAGGTTTATAAAAAATGTCCAGTTGGGTTGCCAGTAGGGCTTTAGTTGGAGGGTTGGTGGAAATACTGGGGATACTGGCACAGAGACTAAAGTGCATAAGGAGCCAATGCCCTGTGGTCAACCACAATAAAATAAAAATGAAGAATGATTTCATGACAACTTGAAAAGTTGTCCTAAAATACTATCAACATACCCTGATGTCTATTATTGTAGATGGCAACACAGCAAATGTCGAACAAGTGGAAACACAGACACATACTCTCACACCACTTTTCCACAAGATGCTAGGCAAAGAGAAAACTCCTTAAGAGTTTGGGGAGAAAGTCCTTTATGCAGCTATTCAAACAACCATCTTCTCTCTGCACTTTATTTTATACCCCCTTTACACCTGTTTAATTAATCCTAAACATGGTGCTGACTGCTAATTAAACAGCCCTGAAAGTGACCGACTGAAGGCAGTAATTTGAGATAATTAGTTTTGGGTTCAAACACTCAATTTTCACACATTGTGCTCCTTTTTAGAAAGGGGTGGCTCATTATTATAGGCAGGGTGGGGTTGTGTAAGGCATTTTTTACTGATGGACTCTGAGTAGCTCCTCAGCTACTGGACTCTGAATAATCCTCTGTGAAAGGTAACTCAAGGAAGGTCAACAAAAGGATGAGTCTTAAGGTGTGGGCACAGTGAAAGGAACCAACACAGGATGAGGAAGTGCTGAGGCACAAGTCCTCAATGGGAGGACTTGAAGGGACAGGGTATGGAGTGGTCCCTGGAGCCTGGCAAGAGCTTTAGCTGTGGATGAGGGTTCAGGTAGAGAAACACCAGGTTGGTGGGGAAGGAGGTGGGGAAATCAATGCTCTGACTCCTGGGGGACTCACCGAAAGCCTGAGACCAGGGACCCAGGTGCAACAGTCCTAGAGCACCTCCTAAGACACGCAGCAAGCAGGGCAGAGAAGGCATGGCAAGGAAAGATGCCATATCATTTGCTATAGAATGTTCCCCCATTTCTACACACACACACACACACACACACACACACCATTCCTCTTCACAGAATTCCTCTCAGAGTGAAGATAAAGCTGTTGAATTCGTTTCATTGGAACACAGAAATGCACATGCTTTTAATCTCTGGGAAAGTTTTACCTAGTGAGGGATAGACCTCACTGAGTCATCTATTGTCTACTTCCAAGGTCCTCTAGAAGAAAGAATAAAAAGGTAAAAAAGGCCCAAGATTTGGTGTGTGGTTATACATGTGGAGTTCTTGCTGAGTAGTCATGTATTACAAAGACACAAGGACTAATCAAGGGAACAGCCCGCCCAGAGGTGGCCAGTGTATCTGGCAGAGAGAGCCAAGGAGGCAGGTCAGACTCGTTTTTGTGGACCCACAGTGTTAACAAGCAAGTTCACTTGGTCCCACTAGGATATGAGGACCAGGAAGAATTGGGGGTTTAATAGGCTAACTCATTGCTATAGTCAATAGAGAGAGAGAGAGATACAGGTTGTATGGAAGCTGGATAGAGCCTGCAGCACCCTGGAGAGCTCCAATCACATTCTTTTACTTCTGCTTCCTTTTGACTTTTTTTTTTTTTTTTTTTTTTTTTTTTTTTTTTTTTTTTTTTTAAATCTTGAGAAGTACAGTGTCACTTCCCTGCCACCATTAAGGAACAGGACTCTCTAGATCAAAGGAACCCAGATGTTGAGAGCTTTACACAGATGTGAAGAGGAGAATCAAAACCTTATATGCAAATGATCATTTGCAGCAACCTGGATGGAATTGGAGAACATCATGCTGAGTGAAATAAGCCAGTCAATGAAAGAGAAACACCACATGAACTCACTCATTTATGGATAATAAAGGACATTATAAATTGATGAGCAAAAAGATAGATATAGAGGCAGTAAAGCAACAAGCAGACTGTCAAATTACAGTGGGGGGGGGTAGGGAGATTTGGGGGAGATAAGAAATCAACTGAAGGACTTATATGCATGCATGCATATAAGTACAACCAATGGACACAAAACTCTGGGGAGGGAGGGCATGCATGGGGGGGCAATGGTACTATATGTACACAGATAATAATTTAATAAAAATATTAAAATAAAACCTTATATGGATTGGTCAGGGGGCTGTGGGTGAGGGTTGGATCCCAGATTGTGTAGTAGGCCTGTATGGGAAGATGGAACTGCAGGCTCTCTGACATCAGGGCACTGATATTGGCTGCAGGGTCTGATGGAGAGCAAAGTTAATTGTTTTATGTATGTGCCAAACTTGCACCTTCAATTAAGCACCCTGAGTGGTAGTCATTTTGGCCTTTGAACTTTCACACCTCAGCAAGGTGGCAGAGGAGTGAGGAGATACACAGTTGCACAGCTCACCCTCCCAAATTGCCCTAATTACCATCTCCATTGTGTTCCCACCTTTCCTCACCTTCAGTCTCAAAGACACTCCAGATCTCCCAATATTATTGCCCGCTATTTAGTTGCTTTCATTCATCTCACAAGAATTTCAAAAGAGGCACATCAAAAGTTAAATTTGCTTTTTATTTGTCCGACAAATCTCCCTTTTTTTTTTTTAAACTATCTTGGTAAACAGAAAATATCAGGGATCTAGTTACCAAAGTCATACAACTGAGAGTCCTCACCTGCACCTTTCCTTGTCTTTCACATACATATAGCTTCTACACCTTTCCTTTCCCCTTCATCACCTAGCTTCTCTCTAGCTTTGCAGTTTTATTTCCTGACAACTCTCCCCTAGTGCCATCACTCCAACACACAAGATGGCCATCCCATGTGGTCAAAGATGGCTATATTCATGCCATCTGAAAAGCTGCAGTCCCTGGGATCTGCCATGTCTTTTCCCACTCTGTGCATTTGGAATGCAGCCCCCATGGCTGCGATGCCCTGGCCTGCCTTGTTGTCCAGATTCCAGGCATCTTCTGTACCCCATACGGACTTCCTTGTACTTCTTTAGCAACATGTTTTCCTCTGTTAGATTGAGAGTCCTCACTTGGATATATGAATGAATGTTGCATTTTAAAAGTTTTTAGGGGGAAATTTGTGGCATGTACTTAGTTTATTAGTCCCTTTGAATATAGTTAGGAGAAATGGCCTAAGATTTCTAGTTTTGAAAATCATCTAGTAGTTCACCTCCTTTTATATCAGGAAGTCTGTTTTCCCAAAGAAATTATTATATGGGTTCCTGTTTTGTTATTTTTTTTTTGGGAAGTTGGAAAAATGTTTTTATTAGAAGATACATGGTTGGCTATTCCCCAAATTTTTTAATATTAATAATCAGTAAATAGACTTGCAAAGCTATTTATTTAAAATAATTTACCAATAATATAATCTTAAAACTGAAATGACATCAAGTGTGCCAAAAAAATCTCATATTAAAGTCTCTGTTAGTCATTGTGTAGCCTTTCTATCCTAAAGCTAAAACAGTGTCAGAGGTTGACCTTTTCTGAAACATGTCTATATCTTCACTGCTGCCTCATTTGTGTATAGATCTTATCACATACAGAACAAAAAAAGCAACAATAATAACAACACGCACAAATATTTTGCCTTGCTTTCAGAAACAATGGAATCTGAAGCAAAACTATATTCTTTCTTGCTGCTTAGAAAGCCTATATAATAAAGAGGTAATATGCAAATTAACCATCACTCCAACACACAAGATGGCCATCCCATGTGGTCAAAGATGGCTACCAAAGATGGCCAGCAGGGGAGGGCAGTTGTGGGTTACCAGGCCTATAATGGAGGACAGTTAGGAGTGATCAGGCTGGCAAAGGAGGGCAGTTAGGGGTGACCAGGCAAGAAAGGGAGGGCAGTTAGGGGCAATTGGGCCAGCAGGAGAGCAGTTAGGTATCAATCAGGTTGGCAGGGGAGTGTTTAGAGGGTGATAAGGCTTGCAGGCAGAAGCAGTTAGGCACAATCAGAAGCAGTTAGGCACAATCAGGCAGACAGGCAGGCGACCTGTTGGGAGCCAGCAGTACTGGATTATGGGAGGGATGTACCAGATTGGAGAGGGTGCGGGCTGGGCTGAGGGATACTCTCTTCCCCCATGCATGAATTTTGTGCACCGGGCCTCTAGTGTACTTTGAAAGAAAGTGAGTCTACGGACCAATGTAAAAGACTTTCTAATTACATTGTTGCTCATAAAACCTTATTTTAGCTTCAAGATGCTGTATCTAGTTTTCTGATATAGTTTTGTCTGTCCAGTCCTTGTGACAATCCATCATTCTGCATGATTCCTCATGGGCTGAAATGACCTGTCATTTGTTTTGCAGATACCTCAAATCAGCTATGCATCCACAGCCCCTGAGCTCAGTGACAACACCAGGTATGACTTCTTCTCTAGGGTGGTCCCGCCTGACTCCTACCAAGCACAAGCCATGGTGGACATTGTGACGGCCCTGGGGTGGAATTATGTGTCGACACTGGCTTCTGAGGGCAACTATGGAGAGAGCGGTGTGGAGGCATTCACTCAGATTTCCAGGGAGATTGGTAAGCATTTATTTATCAGGTGATCGTATTTGGAGGTGACAGGTTGTGGGAGTCCTATCACCTCCAAGCACTTTCTGATCTGTATGGAGTAATTACAGCTCCTACAGATGCGTGACTTGGGCTGTCCGATTGAGGGGGAAGCTGGGTTTATTATAAATGTTTGTGTTGTTCATAGTCCATCAAGGTGACACTTTGGTGCTAATTCAGGAAATAGAACTTCTGACTCAGGCAGACATTTTTAAAAGTTGTCTGTTTTGACAAGGGAGTTTGCTGGCGCATAAGAGCCACTGTAAATTTGAATAAATGACATACTTTTTGATTGTTCTAGATGGATGTTTACATAAGCAAGTCATTAAATAAAAAAAAAAAGCAGCGGAATTTACATAAAACTCTAGAGGGATTAAGACTGGTAATCATTTAAAAACAATACTGAAGGAGCCCCCCAGGGCTATGCTTCAGTGATATTCTGATTGTCATATTTGACTTCTTGCATTTTTCGTCTTACCTTAAACACTGAAGCTTACAGAGGGATGAAGGGCAAACTGTAAAAATGCAGGTTAGAATAAGGTGCTGATGAACTCCATGCTGGGCTTTTTCAAGGTGCTTATCCAAATCTCTACAGGCATCTCACCAAGTGCATGTTCACTTATGAGGTTGTAAATCCATTCCGCTATGTAGGAAAGAAGCAGAACAAAACAAAACACACTTAGAGGACAAACCTTAGTGCTGATTGGTCAACAACACAACTTTGTCGATGAAAGGAGATATATTATTGTTACTTAACAAATACTCTTAAGAACTACTGAATAAAATTTACATATCTTTTCCTGTAAACATAATATTTTGTGGAAAAAGTAAAGTGCCTATTGGCTACTGGAACTTGAAAGAAGAAACTATGTTGATAATGTCTTGTCTTTCTTGGAGACTTCAACTCAGGAAAAGATTATGGGAGTGATTTGGACTTATCCATAATTAGCAAGGACAAAGGGTTATTGGAATAAATTTTTGGAATAAGGTCTTCTCTTGAAAGATTTGCAGATGCCTGGGATCTGTTTTGCATATAATAGGGCTTGAAGATTTATTTTACACATTATTTGGTATGTTTATAATTTGTTCAAGCTCCGTGTTGTTGCATAATAGCTAGAAAAGGGGAAAAAGCCTGGTGTTGCTGGACAGATTGGATTCATTGATTTAATCAACCAACTATTTACACCTGTTATTATGTGTCCACAATGCCATAATGTTTGCTCTTTGGAATTTAAAAATTATATCACTATTGCTATAAAAATGATTCAAAACACTTTAAATGCTGGCAAGTTATATTACCTTCTTGGATAAGAAGGCCAAATTTGTCTTTAGAGGAAATGCTCACTAAAATGAAAATAATAGCTTTTGGAATTAGGATTAATGCATTATTTATGCAGCGGATATCAGTTCTCACCAGAATGATAATTCAACAAGAGAAAGGAAACTAAGAGAGTATGTACTGAAATTCCAAGTCTTCTGTGGCGATCCTATGTACTCTTCAACTACAGGGCACATTTTGTGTGCATGAAACAGATGACTATGAAAAATTAAATATGGGACATAATCTCCCATTTTTGGAGAATCTGATAGAATGCATTGTTCTAAAAGTTAAGTGAGATTGTAGTTTTATTCTTTTGATTAAAAAAAGCAATACTAGTTTCAGTTTTTATGGAGCATTGCTAACTTTGGTAACACTGTCACATAAAAGTATTCAGATGGTGCCATTCATTATTCCATTTCTATTTTAGCCATTATTATAGGAGAAACCAATTTTAGTGCCTTGTGTACGCTCCTGATGAGTGCAATGTGTTTTTTTTCCTATGTTGATCCTTTCAGTATTCTGAGACTTGATTGGCTGTCCATCCTATTTCCGTTCTCACTTATCTAGGGATGGAGGAAAGCTGGATTGTCAATTAATATGCAGAATGCTGAAAAGGCCAAATTAGTATCACACTAGAGTATGCCATGGAATATATTAAATATAAAAATCATTCCTCATTTTAATGACAAAGATTTTATCTAGAACAGAAATAGCTGAAAATGAAACCTTTTACATGACAATGATATTAATGGGGATGGCAAATGGTAGCAACTTAACCCATTCTGAAGTGAACTGATGGCTCTAATGAAAATTCATTAGTTCTGTAACATTTGCTTCTCTTACTACAATATCCATGACACCTTTGTCACCATGTTAATAGTGTATGTTCAAAAATTTTAGTATCTTGACTTAGGAGTCAAGTAATAAATTAATTTTCTGGAGTGTCTGCCTATTAATAAAGTTATGTATTTCCCAACTCTTATAAATGTTCCTATTCTCTGTTCTGAATTTCTTCCTTCAGCAACATTCATTACTAAGAAATTTCAATGTAAATTGAGGCTTCCTATGTTTTAGCTCTGATTAATTTAGACAAACCATGGAATATACTGAAATGAAAATCTGTTTAGTGATAAATTGCTTGTATGGTTTAATTAGAACATTTTTCATTTTGCACAACCTGAGACGTGGGCATGTGTAGTTCATGAATCTTGAACGAAGTTATGAGCCAGTGATGGTCATGAACAGAGACATCAGTGATGGTTCTTCTCGAGTCAAGATCCTTCTGAGGGAGACAGGGACAGGAGCTATTTGACCAAATAAAGACAAATAGCTTCTTGGTACCCTAGCTGTTATAATCTCCCCACAATGCATCCTTTACTGTAGGATGTTCACTGGAGAAGGCAACAAAATATATTTCAGTCAAATTGTGCTATTTCAGTCAAATAGCACAATTTGACTGAAGCATAGTTTGTGTAGTGAGGTATGGGAGACAGAATAAGAAGGCTTGACATGGACACCTAGTAGATATTTCACCCCACAGGATGGTAATTTTATCTTTTATGTGCCAGAGGATGGAAGAAAATGCTGAGGAGCAAGGGATCTATCAGGATGTATATTTAAGATGTGCTAATGAGAAATGGAAGATAAGGGGACAGTTGAAAGACCACAGCAGTATCAGTCTGATAAGTAGGAGAAATGGGGAGATAATTGGACAAAGCATATAAACTTTCAGTTATGTAGTAGATGTAATGTACAGAATTATAACTATAGTTAATTATTAAGAGAGTTGATTTAAGAGTTCTCAGCACGTACATACAAAATAGTAACTAAGTGAGGTAATGGATATGTTAACTAGTTTGATTGTGATAATCACTTCACATTGTTTATGTATATCAAAATGTCATATTGTGCATCTTATATTTATGCAATATTTTGTTGTCAATCATACCTCCACAAAGCAAAATTGGTATACATTAAAAAAAAGGCATGGGAATAATGGCAAGACCTAGCAATGGAAAACTAAGAGGGTGGCTGAAGGTTCTCTTCTCCTTTTAAAAAATCCTCACCTGAGGATATTTTTCCATTGATTTTTTTTGGAGAGAGTATAAGGGAGGGAGGATGGGAGGAAGGGTAAGAGAGTGAGAAAATCATCAATGTAAGAGAGACACATGTATTGGTTGCCTTCCACATGAGCCCTGACAGAGGCTGGGGATCAAACCCTCGACTGAGGTACATGCCCTTGACCGAGAATCAAACCCTGGATCCTCTAACTACTGAATCACACCAGCTAATGCAAGTGTTCTTTTCTCTTGATGATTTTATGGCCGTGGGAGAGCCCTCAGTCCTCTTGAGAAATATCTTCATGATGAAAGATGGTATAAGTTCTTGTAGAAAAATTCAAGGATATCAAGTAGATTTTCATAAGAGAACAGGAACTTTTATGAGCGGAATAGCTGATTGTGTGTGGTACAGAGAGCCAAGTAGTGTCCTGGAGAGGGTTGTGTATTAGTTCCCTAGTGCTGCCATAACAGCATACCAAAACCAAACAAAAATGTATTGTCTCAGTGCTGGAAGTTGGAAATTTGAAGTCATAGTGTCAGCAGGGCCATGCTGCTCCTGAAAATTGTGGGGAGAATTCTTCCTTGACTCCTATGGCTTCTGGTGTTTGCTATTAATCCTTGGTATTTATTGGCTTGTAGACACATCACTGCAACCTCTGCCTTTGTCTTCACATTTCTCCCTCCTTCCTTCTTGTGTATCCTCTTCTTGCCAGTCATGTTGGATTAATGACCCATCCTACTCCAGCATGACCTCATCTTAACTAATTACATCTGTGGCAAACCTCTTTCCATATAAGGTCACATGCTGAGGTACTGGGGTTAAGATACCAGCATATCTTGTTGGGAGACACACATTAATACCCATTAACAGGGGGTGATAATGAAGAAGGGTGTACTTAGGGAGATAATTTCCAGTGACAGGGGTGGGAGTTAGACCAGAAGGACAACAGATTAGCAATAAAGACGAGACCGGATTTTGTTAGTGGAGAAGCCTGTAATATAACCAGTTCTGAAATTCCTTTGGAGTTTTATAGAGTTCTACTCTCCCAATACTGACTACTTGGGTAGACTGGGTTATCTACCCTGTTTCCCCGAAAATAAGACAGTGTCTTATATTAATTTTTGCTCCCAAAGATGCGCTAGGTCTTATTTTCAGGGGGTGTCTTATTTTTTCCATGAAGAAGAATATGGTACACATTTATTGTTAAATGAAAATAAAGGAAATTTATTACCTGTATACGGTACGGTAGTACGGTAGTTATCAACACAAACTGGACAAACTGTGAATCCTGGGGCCTTATTTTCGGGGGGGATGCCTTATATTTCATTCAGAAGGAAACCTGTAAGTAGGTCTTATTTTCAGAGGATGTCTTATTTTTGGGAAAACATGGTAATAGATAATTCAGGATTCCAGGCTGGGGAAAGTGATGGGATCCTAGTGTCTGACTTTTCCAGGATCCTAGGTAGTTAAGAGCTTCCCAGTAGGACAGCAAATGGGCACTTCCTGCATAGTGGTGCACTGGCTTTTCAGACCCCTGTCTTGTGTAATTCCAAGATGCTGTGCTTGTTGATGACACTTGGAAAATTATGGCCACCCAGAGTTCTTTCTGGCCTAATATATCTTTATGTGCCACTTTGGTTTCTTTTGGCTTCAGGGAAGGATATAGCTTAGTTGCTGAGGGTTGTTAAGACTTAGCTATCACCCGTCTTACACGCCCTCAGTTGATAGGACCATAGTCTAATATTTATGTCTTATTTTAATTATTTGGAGTGATGTTTTCATTGGTATTGTCATAAAGAGGCTGATAATATAGACTCATGTTTTTCCATCATAAGCTCTGGGGCTTGTGGCTTGTGACTCAGACAAGGACTTCCTTGAGTCTTTAGACAGGTTATTTCACTTCTTTATCTTCCCTTATTGTATTATTTTTAAAAAGAAGACAGGATAATAAATGTTAATATTACCACTGTCATTATAAGGGGCAAGGAAGCTAAAGTTGGATCTTTGAAGATAAAAGGAATTTATGAAAGCATTATATTTTTTTCAGTGTAGATTTGCACAGTGTGGCAACACCTCCTTTAATCAGTCATCACATTTATGAAAGATTTATTGAAGATGGCAGACCTGTAAGTCGTCATCACACATTATGGGGGGCAGAGTAGACCTGATTCTGTCAAATCTTCAACAATATGTGACTTTTTCTCCCTAATTTGCAAAGGCTGGAAGCTTCTGACTATTGTCTGGCACGTGTTCAGAATCTTAAAATCTCAGATTTGGAAGGGACCACAGAGGTCATGGAATTGGCATAGCCTGTTTGAAATGTTAATGCTATAGACCAATTTATTTAACTCATTTTTTTTGTATATAAAATTACACTTGCCAAAACGTTTAATAGTGAATTATTTTTGGTGAGGGTCAAACAATAACGTAAGGAAAATTCATTCCTGTTATGCAATTGAAAAGTGCCCACTGATCCTATTTTTAAACTATCTCAGTACTGTATTAAAAGAAAACATCCCCCCCCCCTCTTGGGTTATAAACAAGAACTGAGTTTCTATGAACTGAAATGGATTCATTTCAGGATTAAAACAAAGTATTTTCAATGACACAGAGAAAGGGATACATAAAGAACAGCCCTTTCCTTCAGATGTGCAATGCTTTGGAAAAATGACTTCCAGCAGGCAAAAATCAATTTGACAGAAGTATTAATGTTGTAAAATACTGTGGATGAAAGGAAACATTTTAATTCGATTGAAAATTTTACTTTGTATTTCTACAGCTGAGTTTCATTGATAACACCACATTTCAAGTTGCAAATTATATTTAATTAATATTAACACCAGGTAATTGGCAAGAAGAACTTCAAAGGAGGGCTGAGGGAGTTGCAAATTGGAACTGCAGGTGCCACGGTCACGCAGAAGCTTCATAGGGACCCAAAGAAAGTGTATATGATTTTAACAATTACTGCAGAACCTGATCAAATAGAGCGTCATTTCAAAGCTGTTCTTCACCCTCACCTTTCTTAATAGTTAGGACTTCGGAACCCCTAAGTAGCAGCAACTGCTGTTCATGTAAAACAGCAAACAGCATTCAAGAAATGCTTTCAAACCCATGATTCGAATGCTGTCATTAAGTGTTTAGTAAACAATGACAGTTATGCAATGGAACCTCCCTTGGAGTCAGGAATTTCTTTTAAATCCCTCTTGTTCGAGCAGAAAACTCTGAGGGTTAATTTCTTTGTTAAATGGGAGGCCTCTGCTCAGTGATCATCAACTGATAGAAAACTTGTAAATGCTCTTCATACACTGGAGTGTGCTAGGTGATATCAGGTATCGCTAGTGCTAATATGGATTTTTTCCGCCCTCAGTGTGTGGCAAAGCTGTATGTTATTATGTGGGTCATAGAAGTACTGCCTGCTGCGTGGGATAAACATCCAGAGGGCTCCGCTTGATTTGCTAACTACCTTCACTTTTAGTCACATTCTGTCTGAAAGGTCAGAGAGGATTGTGAGTGGCTCAACCACCTCTCTGTTCTCCTTACTAAGTTCTCCACAACCACCTCGTGGTAGGTCTCCGAGCCTGATTTATTCTTGTCATCCCCGGTCACCAGAATTACTTATCGTGTCACCTGACAGCTGTCCTTGCTCGGATCTGATCATCCAGTGCCACTTCAAAGGGTTGAGAGCAGGACAAGTGTGGGCTACATTGCCTTGTCCTTAGCATCGTGCTCCTATAAGTCCTCGGCTGTGGCACCACTTGTCACTGTGATTGTAATGCCAATTTCTCTGTAGATGTCTTCCCCCAGAATTTGTTTCTCTCAGTGGAAGGACCCCAGCATGCAGCAGAGTGCCTTCATGAACATCTGTTGAATGGCCATTGTCCCCAGATTCCTGGTTGTGCTGGTTTCGTGAGCAGAGTCAGGCTTGCTGTGACTCTGGGAACTGAAGGTCAGAGAGGTTTTCAACAATGGCCTGTGCATTTTCTTTGCTAATGTGTAACCTATATGGGAACTCAAGGGGCATCCATACTGTTAAAACACTTAGAATTCATTTAAAAAATTACTGGCAAATACCAAGGCCTGTAACCTTTAGGGTCCTCCTAACCCTAATCCCTCAGGCCAGAGAATGCCGTGGAATGGAAAAGGGCACCTTTTCACCGAGTTTGAGTTCTAGATATGTCATATCCTAGCTATGAGACCTCAGGTGAACTACTTAATCTTCTGCCCCTATGCCCTTATCTGTAGAATGGCCATAATGACTGTATATGAATTGAACGAAAGCATCATTACGAAGATGGCTCATGGTGCGTGCTCAACAACTTCTGACTCACAGGGCTGAGTTAGGAGCCCATCTTCCTCAACGGCGACTAAGGAAGGAGTGGTCTTATTGCCCCGAGCCTGTATCCAGTTTGCTCAGTGAGCAAATAAGAAGGCAGAGTGAGGCCCAAATAAGTGCTTAATTAAAGACAGACAACATCTCCATTCCTGAAACTTGCTTTGCACCTCCTAGCAGTAACAAATCCTATGCTATGTTTTTTCTTAGCATGACTAATATGCTACATGGAAAAGTGTTGGCACCTAATTGAGTGCATGAATTAATTAAATACTAGCCAATGTTGGCTCACCAAATCTGCTTGCTCCTATTCCTTTTTGAACCTAAATATTAACCAATTCAGCCAGCATTTACTGTGCATGACCATGCCTCAGGTCGCACTGGGGAAGGTTTTCAGGATACTAGCTGGTCACTGTATCAGAGGATGCAGACATGCGAACAGATAATTATGCATGGATGTGGCCCTTGCCTCAGTGCAGCCATCATTGAGAGGCATTGCCCAAGAACACCATGCCTGACCCAGGACATTCTGCAGGTCATGTAACAAAAAGACCTGGCATAAGGCAGTAGAAGGTGGCAGGTGGACTTCAAGCTCAAATGGAGTATACCATGTGACGTGAAAGCAATTAATTTCGGTAACGTCAACAGAAACATTGATTTTGGAGGAAAGAGGCAGCACCAAAAATTGAATGTAGGCTATGAGGTCAACTTTGTAGTGTTGTGTATATCTGTGAAACGTTTAATATGTGCAATATCTATCTATCTATCTATCTATCTATCTATCTATCTATCTATCTGTATATATATAGTTTTGACAGTTCTTTTTTTCTTAAGTCTACTGATGACTACTCAGTTGTGTCCACTTATAGACCGTGTATGGCCCCCTGCCGTGTTGACTCCTGTTCTCCCTGATCACTCCTACCCAGCATCACACTTGCACTTGGAAGCTGTCTAGGTTTTGTTCAGTTTCTGAGTCAGAGCAAGGACCAATACTTTGACCCCCACCTTCGCCCACACGTTTCTGAGCTCTGGTTTTTGCCATGATGGACCCTGTCTCTGGGGATCCAGGGGTGATCCTTGAGCCTCTTCAAGGTTACTACAAACTTATAGTGTTGTCCCATCCTTGACTCGCACTCTGGACTCCTGGGACTGTGGCCTCTGAGGTTTGGGCCATGACATACTGCCTCTTCCCGGTCAAGCCCTCCACTTGAGTGGGTTGATGTCTGTCCTCTGCTGGTACCATCACCCAGTCACTGAGGCCTGACTCTGCGTGAGGCCACTGAGAAGAGCCCAGACTATGTATGGGGCCCCTAGTGTGTGCTGGGGTCCAGCCCTGTCCTTGTTGCCTTTACATTTCTCATGTCTTTTTAGTGTTATATTCCTAGAACAAGGGAGTTCAGTCTCAGGTGATGCTTTGAGTTTCTCTCTCAGGGACTTTCATGCAAATACTTAGTAAGGGTAGGTTCTGTCATATAAACAGTGTGGTCCCTGTTCTGAGCTATTTTCTTTCCTGTTATCTAACTCTCATTGCCAAATGTGTAAGTTTCTGAGGACTGCCATAACAACATACAACAAACTGGGTGCTTAAACAATATAAATCGGTTGCATCATGATTCTGGAGGCTAGAAGTCCAATTTTAAGATGTCGGCAGGGTTGGTGCCTTCTGAGGGCATGAAGGGGAATCTGGTCCAGGCCTCTGCCCTAGTTCCCAGTGTTTTGCTGACAGTCTTTGGTGTTCACTGGCATGTAGACACCGTCCTGATCTCCACCTTTATCCTCACATGGCATTGTTGCTGTCGTGTGTGTGTGTGTGTGTGTGTGTGTGTGTGTGTGTGTGTGACTATATCCAAATTTCTCCTTTTCATTAGGGCCTGCTCTAACCCAACATCTCATATAAGATGAGTATGACCTCATCTTAATCACACCTGTAAAAGCCCTTAATTGATTGCATCTGCAATGGAAATAAGGTATCATTCTGCCCAGCTGGCGTGGCTTATGTTGTGTTGATTTATGAACAGTCATGGTTCAGTTCCCAGTCAGGGCACATGCCCAGTTGCAGACTTGGTCCTCAGTGTGGGGAGTGCAGGAGGCAGCCGATCAATGATTCTCTCTCATCATTGATGTTTCTATCTCTTTCTCCCTCTCCCTTCCTCTCTAAAATCAAGAATAAAAATGTATTCAAATAAAAAAAAATAAGGACTCATTTTGAATTACTGGGAGTTAGGACCTCAGCATATGAAATTTAGAGGACAGAATTTAGCCTATAACACTAACCATAACTGTTGATTGAGCCTGGATTTATGGAATTCTGTATAAATAAAACCCACATTTGTCTTGGTCCCGGAGATAGATTTTAGGTCTTGATTGCCCAGTTTGTCTGTGGGGCCAGTTTCTGCAACCAGGTTAGCCAGCCCTGTGCCCTTTTGTCCTCGCCAGCTGCTTCGTGCCCGCCTCACCACTGAGCACCGGAGTCATGACAAGCGGGTGCTGCTTCTGCTGTGCTAGCCCCGAGATAGTGCCCTCTTTTCTTTCCCTTCCCAAAGTCGTTTCCCCGTTAAACCATTTTGTTTGGAAACTTCAGAACTTGATGCGAGCTTTTCGGTGCAATCTGTACTTTACTGTGTTGACAGAGAACATAATGTACAAACACCTTCTGCAGAAATGAAGCAACATCAGACTCCATTTATGTCATTTCGGTGGCTCCTCAAAGAGTCGGCCTGAGAATACATGTGTTTTCCCAGTTTATTCATAATTTAATCAACTAAGACCATAATTATAGTTTTCTTGAAAATGTTTGGCTCAAAAAGAGTACAATCAGAAGGCTATCAGATACCCTAGCTGGTTTGGCTCAGTGGATAGAGCACCGGCCTGTGAATTGAAAGGTCCCAGGTTTGATTCTAGTCAAGGGCACATGCCCAGACTGTGGGCTCGATCCCCAGTGGGGGACTTGCAGGAGGTAGCCAACTCATGATTCTCTCTCATCATGTCATCATGGATATTTCTATATCTCTCCACCTCTTCCTTCCTCTCTGAAATCAACAAAAATATATTAAACACACACGCACACACACACACACACCCCACAAATATATATATAAAGAAGAGGTCTCAGATGAATAGTTTATTGAAAGAGGTACAATTATTTCCAGGGTTATGTCCCACAACAAAACTGGCTGTACAGTCTTTGTTCTCCAACATCTGTATGTTTGACAGATACTGGGCTTCTTTGGATGTTACCTGACTAGAGCCATTTCGTGATTCATTGGGGGCCCCACAGGGAAGGCAGGGGAAAGGAGAGAAAGTGCAACTCAAGTCAGCACATTTTGTTTCTTGTTAACAGCTCTGGGAGGAGGTTTGCTCAGGAAAGAAATTTTAAGTAATGATTTAAACATATCTTCTGGCAGTTGTAGCAGTGAAAAAAAATAATGCCTCTTGCAGCAGCTCAGATACACTTCACAGGCAGTGGTACTCAGGGCCATGGGACCCTGGGGCCACATTTGCATCTGTATCATGGCTGGCATGCACATAAAAAGCTATTAAGGGAAAGAGGAATGTGCTGAGGACAGTGCTAGCCTTGTGTGTTTGATGTCATGGAGGGCAAGCAATGTGTTCCCCTTCAAAAGGACGCTTGATGTTATTGCCGGGAGGAATCCTGTTAGATGGAACTGTTTGTGAAAGTTGATGTGACATGTCTTTCAACAAAAATTTGAGCACCTACTGTGTGTCGGGGGCCCCCTTCTAGGAGGTTAGGGATGAGGAGCTGAATGAGTCAGACCTGATCCCTGTCCCTGTAGGATTTCCAGTTACTTTTCTTTCTTTACATTTCTTGTGTCCGTGTAGTCTGCTGTCTCAAGGCTATGAGAATTCAACCGAAGCCCACATTGTGAGATGCCTTGGACAGGAGTCCACAAATATAGCAAGAGAGGGCCTAGATCTGTCCAGTCCACAACTTGATCCCAAGGGTGATGTGAAGATGCCAGAGTTCTATGAGGTCTCTTAGGGTGCTAGAGAAGGGTCACATACTTGAAGGAAAAAGTACAGGGTGTCCCCCCAAAATATATAAACACTTTAATAGCTGAAAGCTCAATTTTTAAAAGGAAATGTATTTTAATAAATACTGTTTTATAATTATTCAAAGTGTCCGTATGCATTTTTTTGGGACACCCTGGACTGAGGAAGCTCACCAGGTGCAGGTGTTTGGGAACACCCATTGCAGGTGGGATGAGGAGTTTCATTTAGCAATGCAGAGCATGGATCGGAGATTATGGTAGTGGTGATAGCTGAAATTTACATGTGGCAAGAGACTCACTCATCTTTCATCCTAGAATTCCTGCCCATCTCCCATGTTGCTCTGGTTAACATTTCCTTTGTTCTGAGATTATTTCCAGGAAGCCTTCTCTCAACCCCACCCCCTTTTCCTCTCAGAGAAACCTGTTAGTTTCCTCTTCTGTGTGTTCTTTCACATAAGAACAAATCCAGACTATTCAGAAGAAAGACTATTGCAAATAGAGAGAATAATGCCAACTCGGACACTGCAAGCATTGCACAACCAGAGAGAAAAAATGCTTTTCTTTTATATGTTTGGGAGGAGTAAACAAAGCTTAAAAGAAATTTTGAAAGGGAAGTTTGGGTAGCCAAAGGGGAAAGGACCAATGGGGTCGGACAGGAAGGTGTCCACAGTCAGCGGATTCCCAAAGGGACACAGTCCATTTTTCAGTGTTGCTCAGATTTGGGGGCACACAGTGTTCAGAGGTGTCTGGGAAGGAGAGAAGCCTGGCTCAAGTTTTGTCAAGACAAAGTGGAAGGTGAAATGAGGACAACTCTGAACACGTGATCAGTTTCTGTGGCACCATACAGCTATTGCACCACATTGTCTTTTAATTATTTTTCTCTCTTCCTGCAGAAGTGGGGCACATATCTTGCTTATCTTTGATTTATAGGAAATAAACATCTGGAAATATATTTCTCATATGTCTTTGGTCTTTGTCCAAAGCTCCTGGTTCACAGCTCTTTAAACCTTGGAAATACCCAAGAAATGAAAGCAATAACCATGCCTTTTGTTATGTTAGTAAGGTGACATTTGGAAAGGACCTAAGGATGTGGGGTGGTGGACAGCCAACTATGATTAGAGGGTTCCAACTTTTAGTCCCATCCCCAACTTCCTGGGAGGGAAGAGGGGCTGGGAATGGAACCAGTTGCTAATGGCTAATGACTTAATCAATCAGGCCTATGTAATGAAGCCTCCATAAAAAAGTGTGGGGTGGTGGTCAGAAAGCTTCTGGGTTGGTGAACACATGGAGCTTTGGGGAGAATGACATATGTGGAGAGGGCATACATGGTAGTCTTCTCTCAATTGCAAGGCACATACCTGGCCCTGTACATCTCTTCCATCTGGCTGTTCCTGAGTTATATCCTTGTATAATAAACCAGTAATATAGTAAGTAAATTGTTTTTCTGAATTCTTCAAGCTGAACCCAAATTGATCGTGGGGATTTTGATCTATAGTTAGTTGGTCAGAAGTACAGATAACAACCTGGCCTTGCTACTGGTATCTGCTTCCAAGGAGAGGACCATAGGAATCCTCAACTGATAACTGGCCAATCAGCAGCCCAGGGGAAAATTGGGGCTTGGGATTGGTATCTGAAGTGTTGGGTAGGCATGCAGTCGTGTAGGAATGAATCCTCACCCTGTGGAGTCTGATGTTAGCTCTGGGTAGTTAGTGTCAGAATTAGCTGAATTGTAGGATACCTTCTCATGCCCCAAGAATCGCCTGTTGTGGAGACCACCCCCCCACATCCACACATTGGAATGGTACCAGAACCACTTGAACCTTTGTATAGTATTATAATTGTAAGGTCTAGAAAGTGCTCTAAAAATGCTTGTTGAATGAGTGAATATATAGCCACATGGCAGGTGAATATATCAGGTAGTGTGGAGGAGCAGGTAGGTAGATGGACAGGCTAGCAATCCATAGGAAGCTATTCCGTGGAAGGCGGTGGACCCCGCCCAGGATAAAGATTCAGCATCACAGACTACCTGCTGGTGCTTGGGAGACATGGGGCCTGGGAGCATGGCTGGGTCTGCAGCAGGAAGTTACATGGGAAGGAGGGGGAACCAGGAAGTCAGAGTTCAGGGCCAGGTTTAAGTTGGAAACAGAAGCAGTAGTGTAAGTAGATGACACCAAGTGTGATGCCCAGATTGCTGAACTTGATTCTGAGAACCATAACCAGGCAGTGGATCTGCATTTCTGGTGGGACAGAGGTGAGTTAAGGCCCAGAGCTCTGGTAGGTCTGACAAATAGGGTGGGAGCAAAATCAGAAAGCAGGTGAATATACTGAATGTATTATTCCTCTTTCAGCTGGTTTTGAGTGTTCCTGCTATAGAAGTGTGTGACATCATTCATTACTGCAAGATGTCTTAAAGGTGTAGGACTTCTGATATGTAGACTTATGACTTCAGGCTCTGGGCAGCTTGTTTATTCATGACTCATTTGACAAATGAACAACGTTCAAAGAACTGTGTTAGATGCTGGGAACTCAAAGATCTGGTCTCTGGCTTCAAGGGGCTTAGATTCTAGTGAGGAGGTTGATTTGAAAAGAAAACAAACCAGCAAATGGATAATTATAAACTTAACAAATATGAGTCATTAGATATTAAGATAGAAACAAATACATGATTATAGTTTATGTGTGAGACAGCTGGGAAGCCAGTGTGGCTAGAAGTTAGCCACGGAGAGAGTGGTAGCATATGAGATGAGGAGCTGGGATAGAGGAAATTGACTAGTTTCCTGGGCCATGGCAGGAAGCATGAATTTTATTCTCAAGCAATGGAAAGCCATGAAGGGATTTGATTTGGAGAGTGAAATGGTACGATTGAGACTTTAAGGAACTCATGTTCAGAAACTGGATTATACTGGAAAGATGGTTTAGAAATTTATTTCAGGGAAGGTGTGGGTGTAGTTTGGACCAAAGTGATGTGTGATGTCAACTTCACACAAGGCACAGAGGTGTGTAATCTGGTTAGGCACAAGCAGAATCAAAGTTGCAGGCCTGAGGGAATGAAGTGACTTTATGCTATGGAATCTAAGCCATTGAAACAAAACTCCTTTAAGATAACATCGGCCAATAGCAGGATATGTCCTGGAACCCTTAGATTGGGATGGCTGTGTCCAAAATGACTGTGTGACTCCCCTAGAAGGAGATTCAGAGGTGGGAAATGAAATGAGTTATTTCCTGGCAAAATTCACTCCATCTGGTGCTTCAGTGAAAAAGAGCTAAAAGGGTAAGTATCCCCCAGTTTGTTGTTACTTTTTTGTTATGCAAAACCATTTAGAGATCTTTATTGCTTGAGTTCTAGGAGTTCCTGAAATTTACAGTGTTCCTGTTTATAGGTCTGACCATTTTCCTCTTAAGTCCTATTTCTTGTTGCTTTTTTCACTCTCCTGTCACTGATTCATTTCGAAGACTCAGTAATCATTATGCAGTTTTATGAACGTTTGTGTGCTCTCACAGTACAATGGTGCTTCTGCAAACACTCTGGGTCCACATCCGAAATGGGTGCTTTGCCACTTTGGTCTTTAAAAATTGTTTAGTGCATCATTCATTTAACGCATATAACATTACAATCTGGCCCGACTACTTTTGATTTATATATCCCAACATGTACCCTATTTTATTAAATGTGAGTGTTGGCTAACTTCAATAAAGCTTCAATGGAAGATGGAGGCTGTCTTCTCTCTCATTCTCCTCAAGTCCAAGATTCTCCTCAGATCATTCACTGAAAGGAGAGGACCCTGATATTTATTAGTGCACTTACTTTACAAGTACCTTCTAACTGAGTTTTCTCTATACCCTGAGGCATATGCTATCCCTTTGTACAGATGGGAAAACCAAGACTCAAAGTACGTAACAGCCCCAGATAACCTGATGAATAAGTGATAGCATGGGATACAAACCCAGGGTTCTCTGATTGAAAGTTCATGGTTTTTACTACAACTTGATATTTCTCTTTTGCAGTTGCAGACTTTGGTTTCTGCTGTCATGATTCCCATTCTTGCCTTGCCAAGCTGCAGGGAGGACCAAGAGACAACACTCTTTAAACAGCCTAATTTCTTAGCTTTCCATTCTTTCCCTCTCACTCATTGTGACTGGTGCTGCATATTATGACCTGAGCATTTTCCATTGTGCCTGTGTGGATCGTCCTCCATCTCCTGGGAAGGCTGCATCCCTAGTGTCTGTCTGAAGCTCTTTTCATTCTTTAATACCCAGAATTAAAGATTCTTCCCTAGAGAAGCTGTTCCAGGTTCCCTTGAGTAGCCTTAGTTGAGCTTTTTCCTTGAATTGCAGCCCTTTGTACACATCTTTGGTTAAGAAAGCATTTGTTTCACTGGCTCAGTCCAGACTTGAACTTAAGCCAATGAGGAAATTTGGGGTTCAGAAACTTAAGAAGTGGAGCAGTGAGTCTCACTTCGGGTGGGTTTAATCCCACATTTTAGAATGAAGTCAACAGGACTGCATCTTGTTGCAGATGGAGGCTTGGCTTTCTTGTGTGTTGGTTTTATCCTCAGGTGTCTTCCACATGGTGGGAAGGTGGCCACCAGCAGCCATGGGTTTTCTTACTGCCAGGTTAGCAACTGTAATAGTTTCCTAAGGCTGCTTTAGCAAATTACCACACACTGCATGGCTTACCACAATTCTTCCACAATGATGGAGTCAGAAGTCCAAAATCAATGTGTTGGCAGAGTTGCCTCCTTCTGGAGAGTGGAGGGATAATGGCTTCCATTCTCTCCTTGCTTTTGGTGTCTGCCAGGAATTATGGGCATTCCTTGGTTTGTAGCTGCATAACTCTAATCTCTGTCTCCGTTGTTACATAGTCTTCCTCTCTTAGAGTTTGTGTCTTCTCTTTTTCTGTCTTTTATAAAGACACTAGTCATTGGATTTCGGGCCATGCTAATCTAGAATGATCTTATTTTGAGGAAGGAAAAAACCCTTCCCCCTTAATTATATATGCAAAAACCCTTATTTCAAATAAGGTGACATTCTGAGGTTTCAGATGGACATATTTCCTGGGGGATACCATCCAAACCTCTATAGCAATGTTAGTGGAAAGGGGGTGCTTTACTCCCTTAGCTCCAGGAGAGATTCAGGTGTGACCCCACCATGTTGGATTATAGTCCACCGCTCAAGCAATCACTGTGGTCTAGGGAGGGCACTGTCCACTTTGGCTGGGCCTGGGTCACACTGGAGTTGGGAGAGGAAGGTGGGATGGGCCCCACTTGAAACATATGATTGAAGCCACATGGAGGAGTCAATTCTTGAAGCTAAATTGGGATGCTCTTCTAGAGCAAGAAGAAAAGGCTGCCAAGCAGGATGAAGCACACAGGTGTCCACTGCACACATAGTGTGGTATCATTCTGTTGAATCTCTACTTCCCCTCTAGACCATGACCTTGAGAGGGGTAGCAGCAATTTGTCCTTATTCATCCATGCCTGGGGCATGATAGAGCTCTACCAACAAACATTAAATTAATCTGCAGTAGTTAAAATTTCCCCCAAAATAAGATTTAAATGTAACTATGAATTGTAATATTTGTTAAAAATATTTGGTTGGGTTTTTTCTCTTGACTTTGAAATGATCTGCATATTTTCCTGCCTCTGTTAGCCTTAGTGTATTAGAAATTAAAGCAATGAACCCAGGGGCTTCCTGCTTATTGATGGGATCCATGTCTAGATCCCAGCAGTTGTCCTTGGCAAGATGTAGACTGCCCACCCCCAACACACAATAACCAAAGAGCTGCCTAAGAGGGCTTCTCAGCCATGGGCCAGTTCTGACCTTGAGCTAATTGGATAGCAATCAAAGGACAGAAGGAAAGCACTAGAACATTTTGCTTGGCTGACATAAACATGGCTGAATCTTCTATTTTTAAAGAAGGTATTTTAATCCTCTTTATGGTTTTTAAATCAAGGTCTTAAATTTCTTCATTAAAGAAAAGGAATTCTCTCCCTAGCTGATTTGGCTCAGTGGATTGAACATTGGCCTATAGATTGAAAGCTCCTGAGTTCAATTCTGGTTAAGGACACAGGACTGGGTTGTAGGCTCGATCCCAGGTAGGGAGCATGCAGAAGGCAGCCGATCAATGCTTCTCTCTCATCATTGATGTTTCTCTCTCTCTCCCTCTCTGAAATCAATAAAAACATATATACTTTTATAAAATGGAGAATTCTTTGGGACCATCAGGAATTGTGGAAGCTTTATGTGTTCCCTGAGTACTGAAGAGTGAAAGGTACCCCGGGACAGCCCAGTTATTGAGCTGATTTAAAACACATAAATATAACTGGCATGTTGAATGTACTCTATTGTATCACATTCTTATTTTCAAATTGCAAGTCCTTTATTTTAAGCAACTTCTTTATTCTTCTTCTTTCTGCTGATAATTCAGTGTGATGATCCATTTCCCCTACTGCCCGCTCTGAAGGATTCCTTGGCCTCATACTCTTAGTCCTCTAGTCTATTTAGAAGTCTCATATCAGTCATTAACATGCCAGGTCCAATGGAATAAAACTTTGAAATTCAGACAAACTGAAAGATTCTTCCCTCCCACTGCTTGGGCAGCTTGAGGCTAGAGGCCTGCAGTGGAGAAAGTGCTGGGCTCTTCTCTCTGGCCCTCGACCCTGCCCCAGCTGCATGCTCTTGCTCTAACACCCTGCAGCAGCTACTGAAGCACTGGCCGAGGTGTTCCTGGTGTGGCATGGCTACAGTATCTGTCCTTAATTGACGGCGTGTTTTCTCCTCCATCCCTATTTATTTTTTCTTTGGAGAAACTTTGGTTTTTCTCCCTGCCTTTTGGCATTGGGCCCTCCATGTGGGTTGACATATGCTTCAGGTCTTGATCTCAACAGCATGAACTTGTGAGTTCAGCTTTTCTCTCCTTTGCTTGTAAACAAAAAGTTGGAGGTAGGACTTGATTAATGAAGGTGGAACAGGAGCAGACTTTTTTTTAAAAAAAATGTTGTATTTGTGCCACTACAGGAGATGTTCCTCGGTCATACTGGATAAGATGTATTGCACACTGGCTGTAGGCACGGCACTGTGATAGGCACTGAGGAGGGACATAAAGATGGATGTGGAGCAGTTGTGAGACTCCAGGAGCTTGGAGCCAAGACGAGAGAAAATATGCCGGAGAAAGGAACAGGTCATGAGCTGTGTGAGTGCAGAGGATGAGGTGACTGGTTCTAACCAGGGACTTGCAGGAGGTTTTTATTTTAAAGCTATGTTTTATGATTTTTTTACAGAGAGGAAATGAGAGGGATAGTTAGCAACATCGATCAGATGCCTCCTGCACACCCCCCACTGGGGATGTGCCTGCAACTAAGGTACATGCCCTTGGCCGGAATCAAACCTGTGACCCTTCAGTCCATAGGCCAATGCTCTATCCACTGAGCCAAACTGGTTATAGCTGCAGGAGGGTTTTCTGGAGGGGAAGCACAGGGTTAGGTACTGAAGCAAGAGGAGATGCACACAGGTGGAGACCAGAGAAACAGATATTAGCATTTCAAACAATGTGTGCTTCTTAGAGTCAAGGACTTCCATTGCTAAATGCACAAATTGCTCTGGAACTCTGAATCAGAAAAATTAGTTTGCTGCTTATGGCATACAGGCCTTTGTCTTTCTCCACCTTCAATTTTATGGTCCAGAAGGATCAGATCCATCCACAGGATTTATGTTTCTGAGTTTCTGACATTCTTGGTATGCAGTTTTATCCCATGACTTTACCATGTTTATGGTGGTAAAGATTTACTACTCTCTTCTCATCCCCAAACATTCAGTGGCTTGAATGCCACTGTCCTTGGAACTGTGGTATTTCCTTCATTAGTCATCAGTAGCAGCGTTTCCTAAACAGGGACAAGGATGGGTGGATAAGTTAGCAAAGGGACAGAATCACTTCTTAATATCCTCAGGGTTGGCGTTAGTGTTGAGGGACCTGAAATCGCGGTGTCCCTCAACAGTCACCTTCTGTAGACATGACACAATTATGTTATGGCTTTATTTTAATGACTTATAGGATCTAAGGTTTATTACAACCTCATGTTCCCCAGATTATTGATGGTTTGTGTTCATCAAAAACTGAAAAGCCAATCTCTTTACATTAATTGGAGGTGACTATGGATTATTTTGGGGGATGTCAAGAGATGAGACTGGAAAATAAATGAGGACAGGATTGTAAAGGACCTTTTCATCTAAGTAAGGAGATATGGCTATTGAAGGATTTAAAAGAGGGCAGCACTATGACCAGATTTGTGTTTTAGCGAGGTCCCTCTGACAGTAGGTTGAAAGATGGACAGGGAGATTCAATCTATCTGTAGGCAGCAAGATGAGTTAGTAGGTTATTGCAATAGTCCAGGCAACAAGCGACAAGGCCTTAAATAAAGCTGTGGTAGTGAGGATGGAGGTGAGGTGACAAATGGGGACACTGTTAGGAAATGGAATCAATAGGTCTTTGCAAGCAACTGGCTGTAGAGAGGGAGGGCGATGAAAGAGTCAGGGATAATTCTCAAACTTCTGGGTTGGACACCAAAGTGGATAATGCTCTTCTTACCCAAAATGAGAAAAATCAAAGGAAATGTTCTGGATTGAACCAGTAATTTAAAAATTATTATTGAGTACTTCACTCTAAGTGTGCGGGTATGTTAGTCAATTTTATGCGGTATCTTGGATGGGTCACATGGTGCCTAGATATAGAGTCAAACATTATTCTGGATGTCTCTATGAGGGTTTGCGGAATGAAATTAACATTTACATCAGTGAACTTGGAGTAAAGCAGGTTGCTCCCTAATGTGGGTGAACCTCATCCAAACAGTTGAAGGCCTAATCAGTGTTTCCCAAGCTTTTGGCATATGTGTTTCCCTTCTATAATTTTCATAACACTGAGTACCCCTCATCAAAAAATGGATATATTTTAATAACAATCAAAATGTATTTATTTTTTTGGTACATACACAAAATAATAATAAATAAAAAATAAAAATATTCATAATAAAATATAAATAAAAGTTATAAATAACATTTATTTGGATCAATGAGAAGGATGAAATTGACTTGTCTCGTGTGAACGTAGAATTAGGCACAGCTAAGCATGGTGCAGTGCATATCCCCACCAAACTCCGGTGCAATGCATACCCCCACCAAACTCTTCCTGTACCCCTGGGGGTTCAGGTACCACACTTTGGGAAACACTGGAATAGAACAAAGGATTGGCTTCCTCCAAACAAGAGGGAATTCTGGAGCAGGAAGTCGGTAGACCTGGACTGCACCATTAGCAGCTCTTACATGGGTGTCCAGCCTACTGCTCCACAATGCAGATTTTGTTCTTGCCAACATGATTGAGGTAGAGCATGCATTCTCAAAGGTGGCAGAGTTGCAACCTAGCAGGGGTTTAGTCCTATCCTGATGTTACAATATCACAGACTTTGTGGCTTAAGAACAACCCAAATTTATTATCTTACAGTTTTGGAGGTCAGAAGCTCAAAATGTGACTCACTGGTCTATAGTGAAGGTGTTGGCAGAGCTGTGTTCCTGATGGATGCTCTAGGGAGGAATCCATTTTTTTTTTGCCTCTTCCCTTCTCTAGAGACTGCCTGAATTCCTTGGCTCATGACCAAAGCCATCAATGACCAATTGAGTTTTTCATTATGCCTTCCCTCCCTTTCTGATCTTCTGCCTCCCCCTTTCCCTTTTAAGGCCTTTTGTGATGATGTTGGGTCACCAGGATATCTTCTCACCTCAAATTCAGCAGAATAGTAGTCTTTAAAAAATAATATATTTTATTACTTCTTACAGAGAGGAAGGGAGAGGGATAAAGAGTTAGAAATATTGATGAAAGAGAGTCATCGATCAGCTGCCTCTTGAATGCCCGTAACCAAGGTACATGCCCTTGATCGGAATCGAACCCAGAACCCTTCAGTCCACAGGCTGATGCTCTATCCACTGAGCCAAACCGGTTTCAGCAGAATAGTAGTCTTAATTCCATCTGCAACCTTGGTTCCCCTTTGCCACGTAACCTTAACATGAGGAGCCTGAAGCGTCACTGTTCTCCACTCGAGCGGGACATTGGTTTACATTGCCTGAGCCAGCCCAGCCCATTGAATGCCAGACCCAGGCCTGAGATGATGACTGTGGCCAAGCATGAAGCAAAGGGTCCCATTTCAGCCTGCGGTTTCCATCAGCCACCAGATCCCTGGAGCCTCCTTAAAGGGCATTCTAATCTTGGCGTAGTCACAGGAGGAAGCAGGAGGAACAGAAGAAAAGGATGTGACTACTTCTGCGGCCACCTGAGCTGCTCCCGCCTGGTCTCAGCATTGTGGCATCTCTGTGATTTCTACTTTTCTGGCCTTGAAGCTGCACCTCTTTTAGCATTTATTCATTGTTAATAATGATGACTCACAGCTGACCTTCTCCTGATTCCCTGTTTGCTGTGCTTTCAAGATGGGTCTGAACGTGGGACTGAAGTAGAGGGTTTCTTTCCCTGTCGTGTTTTAAAACATTGAAAATCTATTTGTGCTCAGAGCACAGAGGATACTTAGGACCGTAAAAACTACTCTCTATGAGAGTTTAATGATGGATCCATGTCATTACCCATTTGTCTAGAACCACAGAATATACAACACGAAGAGCGGACCCTAATTTAAAGTATGGGCTTTGGGTGATATGTTAGTGTAGTTTATCAGTTGTAACAAATGAACATGATTAATGAACATTAATATCAAATTTCTGCTTTTAATGCAGCTGTCAGATGCTCAAATTGTCTGTTAGCCAGTCTGGCTTTCTCCGAACCACCCTTTTCCAAGCTTTTGTCTCTGAAATACAGTATTTTTAACTAGACTAAATGTATCAAACAGACTTTTAACACTTTTAAATCTTGGTATTTGCTGCCATACAATTCAGTTAAATAAATACCTTAGCACTTTCTTGGTGTAAGGTATGCCAGGTGCTCTGTTATTCTTTTCAATTTGACCTTCAGTGGGAGTTTGGGAGGTAGGGGTCAAATTATTTTTCTCTCTGTTTTTCAGGATTATTTTTAAAAATTAAATTTATTGCCAAAACCGATTTGGCTCAGTGGATAGAGTGTCGGTCTGCTGACTGAAAGGTCCCAGGTTCAATTCCGGTCAAGGGCATGTACATTGGTTGCGGGCACATCCCCGGTGGGGGGTGTGCAGGAGGCAGCTGGTCGATGTATCTCTCTCATCAATGTTTTTAGCTCTCTCTCCCTCTCCCTTCCTCTCTGTGAAAAATCAATAAAATATATTTATAAAAAATAAAAATAAAAATTAATTTTATTGAGGTGACATTGGTTAATAAGACCATTTTGGTTTCAAGGGTACACTTCTGTGATTCATGACCTGTGTATTCCATTGTATGCCCACCACTCAAAGTCAAATCATCTTCTACCACCATGTATTAGTCCTTCTTTACCCTTTACTACCCTCTGGTAAAGGGTAACTGCTATGCTGTTGTCTGTGGTTATGAGTTTCAGTTTTGTATCCCCCATATGAGTGAAATCATATAGTTCTTCTGATTGACTTATTTCATTTAGCATAATATTCTCAAGGTCTATCCATGTTGTAATTATTTTATATTTTTTATGACTGAGTAGTATTCCATAATATAAATGTGTCACATCTTCTTTATGAGCAGTGACCTAACCAGTTAGTCGGTACTGGCCACTCACATGCCTTGCCTCTCTCCACTAATAGTTGGAAGAATCCTTTTGCAATAGGACAGGACTCAATAGGACAGAATCCTTAGCAATAGGACAGGACTATGTTCATAAACTAGATTCAACAATTCTTGGCAGGCTCCATAGGTCACTGCTACTGTCCTCCACCTTACTCCATCAAAAGCCAAGAAGGTACATTTATCTCAGAGATAATGAGAAAAGTACCCCTATTCATTCCTGACTTCTCTGTTTTTATCATAACATTTTTCATCTTGCTTTCCAACAAAAATGTTATGTGAATGCATTTATCAAGTATATATATTATTGTATTCTACCAATTTTGTTTTTAGTAAATTAATGTTATTTTATTAAACTGCTAGTACAACCACATTTTCTGCAGTGTAGCTATGCTGTTGTGGGGAGTACCTAAATCCAATGGACTTAAGGCTTAACTCCAAGTAATGCTCTGTTTTACTGTGGAAAACAGTGTTTGTTGCCCAGGATTTGCCATATTAGGGATCCACAGCCTACAGATTGAGTTTAAAGCCTCACGTGGTGAAAATGTCTGATGCTGACCGCCACTGCCGTGTCTCCTACCTCTACGCTTAGGTCTTTAGTAGGAACTTGACTGAGGGCAGCAGTTCTTACCATCCCAGAAATCGTTCGGAAAATAGAATAAACCTTCATACAGAATAGGTAGGGATCGCTACATAACAGGTGTGGCTGTCTGAGTGTAAGAAATATACCCATAATGCAGAGAGTGAAATGAATTTCAAAACCACACAAGGTGAGGCTAGCCTTCTGCTGGAACAACTCACCCGGGAAAGTATTTATAAATTGAACACTCAAAGAAGATCTAAAATTTCAGAATTTTCTGTCAAGAGATCAGCGTATAGCACTAGATAGCTTTACCCTACAGTGACCTAGACTGCCTGGCATAGACAATGGATTCAAAACCGTGGCAGAGCTGAAGGTACTAGCATTCAAGAGAATAAGGTGCCAGCAGCAGACGGGATTAATATAATGTTTAAAAGGAGGGAAGAGAGCGTGTAGGAGGCAGGTAGTGTATATTCAATACCATTAGGACAGAGCGCCAGTGATCTGGGGGAATCTTAGGGTCCAATGGGCAAGGCAACTCGTATAATGGGAAAGGATGCTTTATGTTATTTTAAGAAGCACAACTCAAAATCACCTCATTTCCAGTGACTGTGAAGTCTGTGAGCTTTGGTTAGTGTGGATGAGCTCCCGGGTGTTTGACAAAGTTGTTGGATGCACAAAGCTGAGGATCGTCACCCAGAAAGGGCAGGCGGGGACTTCCCAGAAGTTCTGTCCCCAGAAGAGGAGCAATGCTCTGCCTCGTTCCCTCCAATGCAAACATCTGTGACCCTCTGCTGTCCTTGTCCTTTGCCTGTATCACACAATTTCATGCTCAGAGGTGATGCATGAATGAGAATTGGAAATGTAAAAATGTGGCTTCTATGGAATTAAATTTTCATAAATGGCATAAAAGCTGAGTTTTACACTGAAGTTCAAAGCCTCCCCATCCCACCAGTGCTGCCTGCATTCTGGATCATAATGAACCAGGACAGTATTTTATTGTTTCCTTCTATTATTTAAAAAGTACAATATTGTTTGGAATATCAGATTAATGCAGCATACTATTGTATTGCCATCTGGGCTTATCAGGAGCAACTGCTTCCATTTCCATGTCTTATTAAACCAGACACATTACAGCAATTTGTATGTGAAACATTCTGGCATTGCTAAAACTGCTCAGATATTGAAAACACAAGTTGAATTAAAGCGTACACCTTGGGTTTGCTCAGGTTTTATTCATGTTACAGTTCTACCCGCAGAGGAGTTTTCTTTTCAAGGACAAAAATGTGTAACAGAAACTTCACATTATTTAAGGGCTGGTGACTCATACTCAGGAGAGTTTTCTGCCTTGTTAGAGGAGTGCAGTCTTATCCTAGGTATAAAAATGTGTGCGGGCGACTTTGGTTCTGCTCACCAATCTAGGCTGGGTCTTTCCTTGGGTCCCTGGTGGGGTGGCTTGCCCCTTCCTCGTGACAGCTGAGAGGCTGGGCAGCTCATTAAACTTGAACTCAAATGACTTCATGCTGTTTCTACAAAAAACCAATTTTTGCTGGGTCAGCTTTAATTTCATAGACTTGGGGAAAACCAGGCTCTTCAGCCCAGGCAATCTGACAAAATAAGGTTTCCTGGCCCATACTTCTGCCTCCCCTGAACGAGTCTGAAAACTTCTAAGCTAACAGCAACCTTTGAACCCGTTTGAAAGTGTTCATCTTCTCAAAACCCCTTGCCATCATAAACGTCCTGAACGGACACTTACTGATGGGATGTAGATCTCTCTCTCTCTCTCTCTCTCTCTCTCTCTCTCTCTCTCTCTCTCTGCACTTTCTCATCTGCCCTCTTTGGAGTCATGGTCCATTATGGATTTCTCCCTGTTTGTGTGGTCTCACTGACCCAGAGGCATTCGGGATTTCACCATGAAGGCCTCTGTGTGGCTGACCCTCTTCAGCTGTTAAGTGGTCCCTCCAGTCCCTAGAAGTTTGAATCTTTGCAAAGGTCTGCTCAGTGGCCTGGAATGCAGTGATTTCCGTTCCTGCTTTCTGCGCAGGAAAAGCTGCTTCCTCCAGCCGTGGCAGTGATGAATGACTGACTTCTCTCTCCTACTCCCCCTTCACCTTCCCTCCTCTCCCCTAGGAGCCGGCTCTATAGAATACTACTTTTTAAAGCATGAAGAAAAAACGAAAAGAAAGGAAGCATGGCTTATTTGCCATTTATTGGTGGGGTAGTTTTACCTTTCCTAGTCCCCTGTCAAAATACAAGAAGGGAACTAGAATAGCATCTGACCTTATCTTACCTTTCCTCAAGATCTGCCTAAAAATACTGTTTAAGACTGGTCACGTGAGATGGGATAACACAGAGCTTTCTACCCTAAAGTGTACTTTTTACCTCTTTGTGAACATTCTTTGTGTTTCCTTATGTTTGGAGGTGGCACATATATTCATTCACTCAATCTTGATGAATTAACAATTACTTGTTGGGTACCTGTGATATGTGCTCAGCCAGATGCCACAAAAGAAATATAAGGTTTCAACATTTGGTTGCTGATAGTACAGGCAGGAAACACATATAAAATCCTTATGAGACAGTACAAGGAGATAAATAATTCAATTCAAGAAGAAATAATACAGATATAAATGCTAAAAAGATTCAGAAAGAAGGAGAGCAATATTATCTCCAGAGAGTGGGGGGAAAATCCACACAGGGAGACTTTGGGAAGCCTCAAATGCCAGGCTCAGGGGATTGCACTTTACTCTGTAGATAATGGGAAGCTGTGTGGAAATATGTGAGCACTCTCAAAGCATCTTGTTGGATGAAATGACCACAAAGGAACTCTTCGTGGCTGTGAAGACAGTGGCTCAGCGGACTGTGAATTAAAAGCCTGTTCAAACAGACGGAGCTTTTTGAGACTTTCCAGTACAAGTGTGATGAAAATGAAGGGAGAGAAATGCCGGCCTCACTAAGGCCAGAGGGTCGGTTGGGTAGATGCAGATTGTACAGGGCGATGTTCGACTGGACCAGGCATTGAGCAGGTGAGCATGGCCAGGGAGGCACAAATACACTGGACAGAGTGGGAACAGCTGGGAAAAAGCCTGGAAACAGAGCATAATCCTCACTATGTCTCAGTGGGTGGAGTGTCAAGTGGCATGCAGAGAAGCCCTTAAGTCCAGGACATACTCATCGGTAGCATCAGTGGCTTTCTACTCATGGCAGAGCTGGACATTTTGGGACAGAAAGGGGGAATCCTGATACAGAAAGACAAATATTTTTATTTTTTATTACATTTATTTTCACCTGGGGGTCTGAAGTTCTATTAGAAAGATCTTGAACAGAGAAGAGGCCAATGTGATTTATTTCTGCCAAAGGAAGAAAAGTCTAGAAAAAGTCAACCATGAATTTCAACTGTCACTATATTTTTTTAATGTAGGAGTTTGATTTACATGCAGAGACAACATTTGCTTCTGAGTTACAATGATTCCCATTATCTCAGAACTGACCTGTACAAATAAGAACAGGACAGATGTCTGAGTGGCCAGTTAGGGTTATTTCCACCTTGCTTTTGATCTGTTCCAACTAATGAAGGCCCCATCAGGGGCTAATAAAGGAGGTTTGTTGTGGATGATGCAGGGAACACAGCTCTAAGTGGTCTTAAATTAATATCTATTCACCTTCATGCTTGATTTTGAGTGAGCCTAATGACATCAACCGACAGAGAAGGCAGAATGAGATGGTCTTAAATTATTATTCTAAGTCTGTAAGAAACAAGTCCAGGTTTAATCTCATTAAGGGGTATTTTGAATACTCTAGGACATCAAATTAGCCATCACAAACCTTTGCGAGTTCAATTGAAAACAAGAACACTTTCCCAGGTCTTTGAGATTCCATTTTTGAAGTAAATAAAACTCAGAGTTCTTTAGTTTCTTCCCCCAGCCTTAAGGAAGAGAACATTAAAGGACATTTGCTTAATTGGCTTACATCAAATCCAAGAACTTATTTTGGAGAAGGAACTTCTTTGGCAATGATGTTATTTTCTGTAGGACATGATCCAGATGCCTGAAACTCTTTAGAAAACACAGTCTACGTATCCTGATATATGGACAATTTGGAGGTTAAAACCAACCTACCTAATACGGTACATCATTTATTTTTATTTTTTTTTAAAAATATATTTTTTTTGATATTTTGCAGAGAGGAAGGGAGAGAGATAGAGAGCTAGAAACATCGATGAGAGAGAAACATCGGCCAGCTGCCTCTTGCACACCCCCTACTGGGGATGTGCCTGCAACCAATATACATGCCCTTGACCGGAATCGAACCCGGGACCTCCAATCCGCAGACCGATGCTCTACCACTGAGCCAAACCGGTTTCGGCACGGTACATCATTTAATACTAATATAACCTTAAAATGAAATTACCTGGTTCAATAACTTTTTAGAATTTTAATGTTACCTAAAAGGAGAAAATTTTCCTTTATTCTCATAGACAGTTTCATGGCTAACGGGTATGGGCTTTGAAGTCTGATATAGGTTCAAGCCCATCTCTGCTGTCACCAGCATGAGACCTGGGACTATTTTCTTCATCTGTATCTTAGTCTCCACAGCATAGAATTATTGTGAGTGTTGAACCAGTAATGCATATTATAAGAATATAGATATGTAACAAGCATATATGGTAAATATAAAAATATGATATTAATGTGCTTGGGTTAGTCCCTGGCATGTGGTAATAACCCTTAATTTTTAGTAGTAGTAAACATCACAGTTCAGCAAAATAATCCCTGTGCTAGTTCCCTTTTTCTAGCAAGCTCCTGTGATGCATCCTGGTTTATAGGGACTTGGAAAGTCTTTGCGAGGACAAGGTATAGGAAGAATAATTGGCTGTAATGACTTTTATAATTTATTACAGAAAGAACTCCTGAGTTTTATTATTGTTCAAAAACTATGGTGAACTCTGACTTGATGCATATGTTGGTGATATGAGTAAACATCAACTTTAGAGGGTTTTGTTTTGTTTTGTTTTGTTTTGTTTTTTTGTGTGCAGTATAAACCATTTTGCCTAAAAAAATCACAAGTTTACTTAGAGGACAATCAAATCCATTGAGGTGCTCAGAATGGAGCTTGTATATAAGAACCCTTGTGTAGAAACAAGCTTAGTTGTAGATGTAACACACACATAACTGAGTTGATGAATTGATTGTCCAAGTGCATCATAGAACTTTTGAAGTGTAAATATTAGGTTGTCTCTACAAGATATCCATTTGTGCTGATAAAGAGTACTGTAAGAAGACATTAAGATTTTGAAGTCTAAGATCAGTGGAAAAGACAAAGAAAATGAACTGAATTAGTGCCTATTATGCTTCAACTGAGCTTGCTAATAAGTGGTAATAATGAACATTTTTTCCCCCAAATTTGAGAGTGAATGATTTGTTCACTTGCAGACAGGCAAGAGGAAAAGGAGGATAATGACATTTTGCTGATATCTCCGAGTGTCACATGTAGCATGCTACATTTGTTATCTTGTTCTCACAAAAGCCCTGCAAATTGTGAGCTGCACTGCCCATATTTCAGAGGAGGAGAGCTTGTGTAGGAAAGTTTAAAAACAAACCGAGAGCCTACATTTAACAATGGAATAAATTGCTCCTCGTCATGACACGATAATGCCACTCAGTTGTGCAGGAGTGTTGTCATTTCCTTCTGTGAACTAAATCAGTATATTGAGTATCACTGATGTTTACTTCTGAGAGAGGAACGTTCTAGGGGAAGAAGTGAATATTGACTGTTACACTTTTCCCTTTGGGTTTTCTCATCTACTTATTTGACTGTATAACCACTGCTTGAGCAGTTAGTCACATTCTTCGGTTCCTGTCTTGTTAACTTCCCACGCTCCTCTCCCCCCCAAAAAGAGCAGTTCCTAAACACCAGGGGAAGGTTTCTTAGTATTGGTTATAACAGACACAGCAATGCATACTGGATGCCCATGGAGAGAGTGGAAAAGAGCTTTGGTTGTCTTCCAATGAAAAGTGCTTCAGTATAACAGAAACTCTAAGTACTAAATTTGTGGTTTTTGTTTTTTTTTAAATATATTTTTATTGATTTCAGATAAGGAAGAGGGAGAGAGCAACAGAAACATCAATGATGAGAGAGAATCATTCATTGGCTGCCTTCTGCATGCCCTACAATGGGGATCGAGCCCGCAATCCAGGCATGTGCCCTGACAGGGAACCGAACCCGTGACCTCCTGGTTCATAGGTTGATGCTCATCCACTGAGCCATACTGGCTGGGCTAAGTTTGTGTTTTTAATAAAACACAAAAGCAGGGAAACCCTGTAACTGTGGTGCAATACGTACGTTAGTGTTACACGGGGAGCTCTAGTCTAGCCACATAAGTACAAAGTGGTACATCCTGACTTAAATGAAAGCCAGAGAACAGCTGACCAGGCTAACAGAAGAGGCAAAGAAGCTGAGCGTGGAGGGTGAGGCTTCTGGAGAGCTTCTTTCCACATTGCTCCAAGCTCCTTGTGAGGCCATCTGTGCCCAACTGCAGACCCAGCCTGCCTCCTGCTTTGAGGATCATCTCGTGCTCAGTTGGGTGTCAGTAAAATGCTTTCGTTTATTGCTCCAGTGACATTGCATCAAGGCTTCTAGTCTAGCTCTGACCTTGTGTTCTGGCTCCTGCACTGCAGCTTTTGCCCTGTCCCTAGCAGCGAGTCCTCCTCCATATGTGCCCCAGTTCCCATTGGAGGTTTCTCCTTCAACCTGAATCTAGGGAATAAAATCGGGTTTGTCTGGGACTGTCCTGGTTTTAGCACCAAAAGTCCCATGTTCTGGAAAATCTTATAGCCCCTGTTTTCCCAGAATAATCCCTCAACCTACAATCCCCCATGTGGCTGCTGTCCCTGGAATCTCATTGGCACTAGGCCTGGTGCTCTTATTGGCTTTTTCTAAGTTGGGGTCCTCAGACTAACTTGCTAAAATACTCTTTAGGTACTGCTAAGTGTGTTAATAAATTGAATTTGGGATTTTGGCAACAAGTTCCTCTAAAGAGTGTGATTTCGATTAGCAAACCACTCAGATCTTGATGAAAAGTAAAGCAGAGGGAATATAGTCAATGATATTGTAATAAGTATATATGGGGTCATATGGGTACTAGACTTAACAGAGTGATCATTTTGTAAGTTATATAAATGTCTAATCACTGTGTCTAATCACTTGAAACTAATACAACACTGTATGTCAACTATAATGGAAAAAATTGGGAAAAAATCACCTATGTCTTTTGAGTGTGAATTCTTGGTGATTAAAATTTTAATTCAAGCCCTGGCCTGGTGGCTCTGTTGGAATGTTGTCCTGTGCACCAAAAGGTTATATACCTAGGTTGCGGGTTCATTCGGGAAGCAACCTATCAATATCCCTCCTTCCCTTCTTCTTTCTCTAAAAAATTAATGAAAACATATCCTTAGGTGAGGGTAATTTTTATTTATTTATTAAAAAGCTTTGTTAATACAAGGCATTTTGAAAATTTGTTCTTGACTAATATGACAAGGTGAAAGGAGTGGGGAAATTCAAGGTTGATCATATTAGAGTCAATGCTTTATTTAGTGGGGAAGCATACAGCTCTGTTGTTTGTTTTCACCGGTCTAACAGGATCAGTCACATATAGTTACTAAATATGTGCAATTATAGTCATATGTCCTCTTATTGTTGTTCCCCCTAAATTATAAACCACCTTTGCTAGCGATCTGACTAAAAGCATGTTTTATATGGTCCTCAGATTGTTAAAAAAAACAAAAAACTCCCCCCAAACCAAAAAATGATTGAGGTGAAAATATTCTTGTAACAAAATGATTTATGTTACTAGTAAAGAAAGGGCTTGCCATACTACTTTAAGTTGAATTGAGTTTATTTTTGCTATAAAAGAAATGCCAGTTTACCTAATGGCACTTTTAATTGCTTACGTCTGTTACAGGATAATATCCTGTTAAACAGTGGGGAGACATTTACGTATAATGAGGAACTCTCAAGAGAAGGTTGTCGAACTAAAGCATTGCTTTTCAATATATATATATATATATATATATATATATATATATATATATATATATAGAGAGAGAGAGAGAGAGAGAGAGAGAGAGAGAGAGACTCTTAATGAAGAAATATCCCAGACAGTTTCTTACTTCAAGATAAATACTGAGTGGGTAAAACAAATTCTCACAAAATTAGCTCACAGAAAGGCAACTCTCCTTTAAGAATTTGAAATAAAGAGTAATTCTTCATCTGGAATAATAATAAAAAAGATCCTGAATAGCTGCAGCAATCTTGAGAAAGAACAAAGTTGAAGGGATCACAACACCAGTATCAATGTATACTATACAAAGCCACGGTTCTCAAAACTGCCTGTACTGGCACAAGAATAGACATATAGACCCGTGGAACAGAGCAGAGAACCCAAAAATCAACCCAAGCCATTATGCTCAATTAATATTTGACAAAGGAGGCAAGAGCATAAAATGGAATCATGACAGTCTCTTCAATAAATGGTGTTGGGAAAATTGGACAGAAAATGCAAAAAAAAAAAATGAAACTAGACCACCAACTTACACCATACACAAAAATAAACTCACAATGGATAAAGGACTTAAACGTAAAATGGGAAACCATAAAAATCTTAGGATAAGTCATAGGCACCAAAATAGCAGACATTTGTTGTAGCAATATCTTTACCGATGCAGCTCCTAGGGCAATTGTAACTAAGGGAAAAAAACAAATGGGACTACATAAAAATAAAAAGCTTTTGCACAGCAAAATAAACCATCAGCAAAACAACAAGAAAGCCCACTGCATGGGAGAACATATTTGCCAATGTCATCTCTGATAAGGATTTACTATAATCTTCAAAATTTATAGGGAACTCATACAACTTAACAAAAGGAAGATAAACAATACAATAAAAAAATGGGCAAAGGACCTATATAGACACTTTTTGAAAGAGGACATACAAAAAACAAAACAAAACAAAACAAAACATGCTCAAAGTCATTAATCATCTGAGAGATGCAAATCAACACAACAATGAAGTATCATCTCACATCTGTCAGAATAGCTATAATCAACAAAGCAACATATGACAAGTGCTGGAGAGGATGCAGAGGAAAAGGAACCCTCGTGTACTGCTTGCTGGTGGGAATGCAGACTGGTACAGCCACTGTGGAGAACAGTAGGGTGATTCCTCAAAAAATTAAAAATGGAACATCCATTTGACCCAGTGATCCCACTTGTGGGATTATATTCCAAGAAAACAGAAACACCAATCAGAAAGGATATATGCACCCCTATGTTCATAGCAGCACAATTTACAATAGCTAAGAATTGGAAACAGCCTAAGTGCCCATCAGCAGATGAGTGGATTAGAAAATTGTGGTACATCTACACAATAGAATACTATACTGCTGTAAAAAAGAAGGAATTTTTACCACTTGCAACAGCATGGATGGCACTGGAGAGCATCATGCTAAGCAAAATAAGCCAGTCAGAGAAAGATGAATATCACATGATCTCACGCATTTGTGGAATATAATGAACATCATAAACTGATGAACAAAAACAGATCTAGAGAAAAAGAAGCATGGAACAGATTGTCAAACTTCAGTGGGGAGGCAGGGAAGGGTTGGGGGTGGTAAGAGATCAACCAAAGGACTTGTATGCATGCATATAAGCATAACCAATGGACACAGACAGGGGGGTGAGGGTATGTGCCAGGAGGGGTGGGTGAGGCCGGGGGAGGTCAATGGGGCAAAAGAGAGACATGTGTATTCCTATTCATAATACTTTAAACAATTAAAAAGTAATTCTTGATTGAATAGAATTCTGTTTTGCTGTTTACATGAACTTTCACACGACAGGAGTCATTTTAAACAGAATAAATACAGCACCTGTTACTCTCAGATGTATGACTTCCTTGGCTACTGAGATGATGGCATATATTACAGAAATGCTTGTGTGTGTGACTTAGTTCATGAGAAAATAAGTGGTTTTACCCTAGAAAGGGTGGCTTATGATGCTTCCTTAGCAGGAGCTCATGTGAGAGCCCTGATCACCAGTGGGAGGAGGCTAAGAAAGAGGGGAGCTCTGGCATAGCATGGGTGGGAGCTGTGTGCAAAGGACAGAGCCTGCTTTACAAAGGCTGTTGGCATCAATACTTTTCACAACACAAGAGAATCGTGGGGCAGAAGACAGAGCACAGATTTTGGAGGGCATAATCTCAGCTCCACCACTTAGTAGGTCAGCAGCCCAGGGAAGTCACTAGGCCTTGTCTTCCCCTCCAAATAGGTCTGGCTAATCATACTCTTTCACAGGGCTGTTTTGAGCATCAGATGAGATAATGTCTGAAAACGTACTTTGTAAACTCTTAAATGCTACACAAAGGTTAACTATTTCCCCATAATGTGGTTTATAATTGCATGTGTTTAGGTATTCCATGAGTCACAGTGTTACCTCTGAAAGCTAAGGCCTGATATAAGTAATTCTGTGACACACATATTAGTCCTGGGTAGAAGCATTACAAAAGGTTAGCACTATATTAAGTATTAGGCCTATTGCTCTATTAAATTATTAAGGATTCTATGGTCAGTAGATGATCAGTTTGATTGAAATCATTGTCAAATGTTCTCAGGGCCCTAGCGAGGAATCTGATGAATGACATAAGGTTTCTCCAATGTGGTGACTTTTCAATTATTAAATGTTAAAAAAAATCCAATTAATGGAAGCTCTGTGAATAAAATGTCATCAAGTTACAGACTTGGAGTATTAAAGGAATTGCCCCTCTTTTGAAGTAATTTTTCTTTGAACAAATCAGAGCGTTTCAGTAAAAGTTCCAGAGTGTGAATAACTTGAGCCATTTTCCAAAGAATAGTTTTGAGTAAGAAAATGAATGAATGAATGAATGAATGGGTTTGGTTTGTTTGGCCAGAAATTTTAATTGTTGTTGAAAAGGTTTGTGTTGAGCCTCTTCTTGGGAAATAGGTACCCCCCTCCTGCCCATCCGTAATTTCTCCTGTGGGCTCTTGGAACCATAGAAATGACAATCAACATGAGAATTCTTCTTGGGTATTGTGTCATCTCAGACCGATGACATCTATGAAGCTAATTTCCTCCTCACTATTTTCACACCACAGCCCCTGACTGACCATTTCTGTTACTAGTCCAACATCCTTCCCATTTGTGTTCTAAACGTCTTGGAGTTATATCTGTCTTTCAGTATGTTCACATGTGCTGACTGTTGTCCCGCTGAAGGTGTCCCTGATTGGACCCACATTCCCCCATGTCCCCTGCCACCAGCTCTCCCCAGTTTTCATGCTTATAGTATCAGGACAGCTCTGACTCCAGTGGCTGCTGCTTCCACCTCCTTCTGGATCTTTCCATATACCACTGGAACTTTTGTTCACCTCGACTTCTTGTGTCAGTAGCAATGGCTCTGTGTTGGTGCTGCATCAAGCCACTCCCCCTCTTAGTGTAGTTTTTTATTATTTTTAGGGGGGGGGCGTCATGTATGTTTCACCAGATTCACTGGGGCGGGGCTCCTTTGTACCTGAGCTTAGCAAGTCAGCCACTGCTTGTTCCCCTGGCAGCTCTGACTAGCGATGGCTATCTACTAGTAAGCTTCTTGGGTTTGGCCTTCCTCTGAAGGGACCTTGGCAAAGGCCAGAAGCATAGGGGCAAGTAGGTGTTTCACAACTGGAGGTTTACCAATCCCCAACTTCAATTTGTGCTTCTTCAGTTAGTCATAGTCTGGGACCCTCCCTCCCTATGTGCAAAAGCAAGTACATCCTCTGTGGAAGTGCGGGATGTACTTCCATTCTGGTGGGGAAAGTGTTCTCTCCAACACTGGCGTCGGCGGCCCCGGATCTCTGGGAGTGAGCAGGTGGGAGCCAAGACAGCACTGTTAAAGTCCATGTCATCAGCAAGGGCAGCAGAGAAATGGCAGCAGACATCCACATGGGGTAGGTCTGGGGACACCGCAGAACTTGGATGTCCACAGCTTTAGCAGGAGGAAGAAGGGTGTGGGAAGAGGAAGAGGGTGTGGGGCTGAGTAGTCCACAAGAGGGGCTCTAGCCGAAACTGGTTTGGCTCAGTGGTAGAGCGTCGGTCTGCGGACTGAAGGGTCCCGGGTTCGATTCCGGTCAAGGGCATGTACATTGGTTGCAGGCACATCCCCGATAGGGGGTGTGCAAGAGGCAGCTGGTCGATGTTTCTCTCTCATCGGCGTTTCTAGCTCTCTATCTCTCTCCCTTCCTCTCTGTAAAATATCAATAAAAAATATTTTTTTTAAAAAAAAAAAAGAGGGGCTCTAAAGCCAGAGATTATTAATCAAATAGCAACGCAGTCTGTGTCTACTCATTCAGAAATTCCAGGAAATGATAATAAGTTGGGTTAATTTTAAAATTACAGTGGCCAGGTCATAGAGGTGCTTAAAATATTAGTGTATCTATTATTAAAAAAATGACGAGCTATCAATTTAATTATAACAGGTGAATTTTGTAGTTTGTATTGGTTAATAAGCATGTTCCTCTTCATGATCATTAAAGATGTGGCTGAATTAACTAACATGTGTAAAGCACCTAGCACAATTTCTAGTAGCTGGTAGGTCCTTAATAAATGAAAGTACTTCTACCCTTCCCTCTCCCCTCATTCAGGAATTTAAAGAAAATCATTCAATTAGGTAAATAAAATTTAAAATCTCCCCACTAGCAGCCCTGCTCATGAATCCCTGCACCAGTAGCTCTCTGCTGCCCTCCTGTAGCTCCCACTGCCGCCCTCCCCTCTCTTTCCCCTCCTAGCTGGCTGTCCTGCCCTCTCCTTTAGCTTTTTGCTGCCCCACCCTCCTGCAGATCCCTGATCTGGTCATTTCGTGGTTGGTTGTTAAGCTTCAAGACATCATTAATAATTAGCATATTCTCTCTTATTATATTCTCTATATTTTGTTTTCTATTCAAGTGAATTTCTTATTATAGCTTGTTTCTTTACTATCCAATTCATGATCACATCTTGCATGTTTTATTTGTAAGAGAGAATTGGCATTTGGAAATTTTCTTCTCACCAGTTATTACTAAAAGCATGCCTTTGGGAATCTAAATGCTAATTTCCTCCCCTTTACCATATTATAATGTACACAGTTGAATACTTGCTTATTTCCAAAAGGACATGTGTCTATCTAGCTGGGAAATGATATTTTAGAAACTTGCTTAAAAACTCGCCTTTCCACATCATGTAATTCTCAGAAGACGGAGGTAAATCTTTTGGGGATGAAATCCCCTAGAGTTTTATTCTCTTGTCATGTCTAGTTTTTGAACATCTCTTGGTGATTATGGCAACAGTAGAAAGTGCTTGCCAGTGGCTTTGATGTGTGAACAAATGACAGCGAATCATCACTTGCCATTGACTGGACTGTGGTGTTTCTTCCACAGGATATAGAAAAAAACACACCCTTCAGTGCCCATTTTAAAAAGATAAATCATCAGCAGGGAGTTTTCTAATCCATCTTTATATACATCTCAGAGGAGAAGTTACCAAGATTGTTGTGGCTAGTCAAGAAAACACAAATGACTTTGGCTTTCAATTTTTATTTGGTTATGAAGAGAGTATAACATATTTAGCCTCATGGATAGAAAACTCTCCTGAAAGACAACTCGAGTGCATTGATGTGTTGTATTTAAGAGCCATCTAGAAGCTATCTGTAATTAAGACTGACGACTATGGCAATATTAGTGTGTGAGTGAGTACCCTTCAAAATAGCATTTATGTGAACAAATAATTTTGTGAAAACGTCTACAAAAAGATGAATTAGTCTAATACTTTGGAGTCTCCCAGATGCCCAGTTTTAAAAATTAGAATCTGAGATTTTTTCTTTCTTCTTCTGCCTATTCATTTTTCAAGATTCGGAACCTTGCAGGATCCTTGCGGCAGCTCCAGATACTCCTTCCCTTTCCCGAGTTCCCAGAATACTCTGTCTTAACATCAGTAGAGCCTTCCTCAGATTGTCTTTAAATCTATTGCCTACCTGTCTCCCTCCCTGCTCTCAGTGAGCTCCTCAAAGTGATACTGTATCTGCTGCTGGACCTGAGCCCTTAAACTGAGAACAGTGCCTGGTACATAGTGACTGACAATACAAGGAAGGCCATATACTGACACTAAGTACAAGCAGCATGCATGTTTAGTTGACTGGGAATGCCATCTTTTTGGAAGAATGTACAAATAAGTTGAGATAACACCCAGATACCATTTGGATAACATCTTGGATGAGATTTGTCTCATCGCAATGCCCATGCTTGTAATGGCTGCTAAGAGGGAGTCTCTGCTTGACACCAAGGCGGTGATGGCAAACGTCTCAGTCACAGCTTTCATCACTCCTTCCGACTCTGCATACATGTTTCTAGTCAAAACTATTGACTGCATCTGCCTCCTGTCCTCTCTTTGCTTGCTATGTCAGAGTTGGGGGAGAAAGAAAGAGAATTGGAGGGAGGTAAATGGTGAGGGCAAGAAATGAGGAGCCAAAGAATGAGTTTTTTCTTTAAATTAATTTTTATTGATTATGGTATCACATAATTGTCCTTATCCCCCCATTCCCATCCCAAACCCCTCCCTACATATGCCCCCACCCCCTGCTGTCCATGGCCACTGGCTAGGCCCATGTGCATGCACACAAGTCCTTTGGTTGATCTCTTTTCTTTACCCCCACCCTCCCCTGCCTTCCCTCTGAGGTTTGACAGTCTGATCATTGCTTCTCTTTCTCTGGGTCTATTTTTGTTTACCAGTCTATGTTGTTCATTATTTCCTCTAGATGTGTGAGGTCATGTGATCCAAGAAATACCCTTTATGAGCACAAACACTCTCCTATAATATGACCTGAAAAATAAAAAAGAGACCAATGTGTGTGAATTTATCTCTAAAATGGGACTCAGGGGTTCTTAGTTGTGGGGCAAAGCAAATAAGAACCCATGAAAACCATCCCCATAAACTTTCCCTTGTACTTTTCAAATACCCCTAATTTGAGAATCAGGAAATGACTTACGAAGTCCTGGTCTAGACCTACAGACCAGGAATGTTGACAAGAGCAAAGAAAACCTTTTAATCTCCCTCGCCCTGCTTGGGGCCAGGCTGAGGGAGAGCTGATGAGTTTAATTTGATGCTGTTATGCCATGATATTGTGTCAATATGCGATGATGTGTGTGATGGCACAGCGTCATCACATGGTGACGCAACATCACGACGTAAGATGTCACAACGCCAGTTAAGGATCGGACTTCAGGAGGGCTTTTAAGTTGAATAAAAGGTCTGCAATTATCTGATTAAGGGCTTCAAATGCAAGCTAGTGAGGTAACTGAACTGTGAATTATAGATTAAAAATGTTCCTTTGCACGAATTATGGCTCTTTTAAAATTTGTGTATGGGTCCTAATAAAAATTATAACCCCTGTCCTTGAAAGCCCCATTTAGAAATCAAAGTATAATTTTATTTAATAGGCTATTTCTATCACAGGTTGTCCATATATTAGTTTTCTTTTGTCTGTGAAATATGAGTCTGTGCTAAATTTAAATATAATTTCAGAGTGAGTTTAAGAAAATATAATCTTCTCTTAATTTACACATTTAAAAAATTATTTAATATCTAATAATGCTGCAGGTAAAATGATTTATAATTGAAATTACATTATAACTAATATCTTTTGTAGGCAAACACTTCATAATAATCTCACCCTGTGATTCTGATAATAAAAAAGTATTAAAAAGTAGAAATAAATTGTAAAATATGGTTTTCTCTTTCCCTCTGTGGGGTGTGTGTGTGTGTGTGTGTGTGTGTGTGTGTGTGTGTGTGGTCTTAGGCAAGCTTTTATCATTTTGTGCCACAGTGATATCATTTAAAAAGGAGGATAATGCACTTTTCCTGATTTTTATAGGGATAGCATGTGAATATATTATATGCTGTTTGTGAATCTTCTTTGTGCTCTTTGGAATAAATGTTGTCATCTAACTCTAGGGGACTATTGGATAATTTCTCCAAAGCTACATATATGCTATGAACTTGAAATCAAATAGGGAAGAATTTAAGTTAAAATTGAGATGGATCTGATGTTTGAAACTTCATCTTGACTCTTTTTCTATGGTTTCATTTCTGGATTGATTTGTTCAGAAATGAACCAGATGCCGAAGTCAAGAAAACAGTGATATATGCAATATTTTGTTTGTGATACTTAACATTTCAGAAATTCCTTCTGTCCTGCACATGTGGATTTAAAGGTGCATGTGTTCACTGGTGAAAGGAGCTTTACAACTCACCTTAAGGAGAGTATAGTTTGAACAAAAGTTAAAACTTCTCTCATTCACATGTGGCTTTGGTAGTTCACAATCCAGAGAATACTGTGGAAGCCCAACGTGCTACAAGGGTTTCTTGCTACTTATATTTTTCCATAATGAAGAGAAGAGACTGTTTGTTGTCTTAAAATTCATATGTGTCCTGGCCAGTGTGGCTCAGTTGGTTGGGTGCATCCTGTGCACCAAGAGGTCACCGGTTTGATTCCTGGTCAGGGCACATGTCCAGGTTGAGTTTCAGGTTGGATCCCCAGTAGGGAACATGCAGGAGGCAGCTGATTGATGTTTCACTCTTTCCCTTGCTCTTTAAAATCAATAAAAAAAAGTTTAAAAAAATTCTCACTCCTTATGTAACTCCAGTAAAAATGTACCAAAATGTTGTGCCTTCTGAAAATGATACATGACTTTTTGATGGAGTTTGAAATGGTGGCTGATTACTTTTGAATACTCAAGTTCCACTGGTTGGCTGCTCACATCTGCAGCAGTGAAAGACAATTAGCAAATTTGTTAATGAGTTTTGGTTTATACATTAAACAAGCAACGTGATTCTATATAACTTTAACCAACAGGCTGTGTCTTGATTACAGGATATTGTTGCCCATTAATAAATGGAGATATTTTTAGATTTTGCCAGTGTGTATGCATTTCATTTGCTTGCATTTCGTATCTCAGTCTCCAGGACCACCTACATACCCTGTAGGGCTCAGTGTTCAAACATTAAGGCATTTGTGGCATTGAATTATGGGCATTTTACCGAGTGTGCAAACATTGTAGTGCAGGGCCATTCTAAAAGTAGGGCCCTGGGCAACTGCACAGGTGACATGTCCTCCTGCCCTTAACAGTTGTGCATTGACAGCACTGGGTCCTATGTGCCGAATCAGAGTTTCTGTAATTTATGGTCAATTTGTATGATCTCTAGCTTTGGTTGGATCCTTTAAGATGTTTCAAACTACTTAAACAACTTTTTTATTTCTCTGTAAATTATAATTGCTTTGTTTTAGTTAATAATGATCTACCATTATTTCTTGCTTATCTGTAACCAAGAACAATGTAAAGCAATGTAGCATCAAAAAAGTCCCTTACATAACTTGAATTAATGGGGTCTAATTTAAATTTGCAAAATGCTCAGTTCACATAAAAGCTGAATTCCTTAACAATAAGAATTCTTTATTATTTCAAATTTGTACAGTATTTGGAATAAGTGCTGCTAACAGGTACTTATAACTAAGTCCTACCTGATGCAGGGTGAAGAATTAGAAATATTTCTTTGCATAGAAACCATAGCTAATTTTTTTTTAAAAAAACCACTTGATTGTTGACACTGTGGGAGATGTCCCCCACTTTTGCCCTCTGTGCCTTTTCCACCCAGCCCTTGTCCCTCCTTCCTTGGCCCACACTGCACTGTTGTCTGTGTCCATGGGTTATGCATATATATGTTCTTTACCTAATCCCTTCACTTTCTTTCCTCCCATCCCCTGTCTCCCTCACCTTTGACAGCTGTCATTATCATCCATGTATCCATACCTCTGGTTCTATTTTGTCAGTTTATTTTGTTCATTAGATTCCACCTATTGGTGAGATCTGATGGTATTTGTCTTTTTCTTACCGGCCAATTTTGCTTAGCATAATAATCTTTAGTACCATCCATGCTATCACAAAAGGGAAGAGTTTCTTCTTTTTACAGTTGCCTAGAATTCCATTGTGTAAATCCTTCACAGTTTTTTTTTTTTTTTAATCCCCTCTTCTACTGATAGGCTCTTGGAATATTTCCAGATCCTGGCTATTGTACTAGTACTAGTAATTATTGCTGCTATGAACATGGTGGTGTATATATGTTTCGGGATTCTTAAGATACTGTTGGATCAAAAGGCAGTTAAATTTTTTTTTTGAGGAAATTCCATACTGTTTTCACAGTGGCTGTACCAGTCTACATTCCTACCAACAGTGCACTAGGGTTCCCTTTTTCCACATCCTTGCCAGTACTTGTTTGTTTATTGATACTAGTAGCCATTCTGACATGTGTGAGGTGGTGCTTTCTTGTCATTTTAATTTGCATCTCTCTGATGATTAGTAACGTTGAACATCTTTTCATATGTCTGTTGGCCACCTGTATGTTCTCTTTAGAGAAGTGTCTACTGAGGTCCTCTGCCCACTTTTTAATTGAATTGTTTGTCTTCCTGGTGTTGAGTTGTATAAGTTCTTTATGTATTTTGGAGATTAGCACCTTGTCAGGTGAATCATTGATTAATATGTCCTCCCATATAGTGGGTTCCCTTTTCATTTTGTTTGTGGTTTCCTTTGCTGTACAGAAGCTTTTCAGCTTGATGAAGTCCCATTTGTTCATTTTTTTCCCTGTGTTTCCCTTGCCCTTGGAGTCATATCAGCAAAAATATTGCTCCAAGAGATGTCTGAGATTTTATTGCTTATGTTTTCTACTAGGATTTTTATAGTTTTGCCACTTACATTTAAGTCTTTTATTCATTTTTTAGTTTCTCCGTGCGTGTGGCATAAGTTGGTGGTCTAGTTTCATTCTTTTGTATATATCTGTCCAATTTTCCCAACACTGAAGAGACTTTTTATGCTCTATTGTATGCTCTTGTCTCCTTCGTCACATATTAATTGACCATAATAGTGTGGTTTGATTTCTGGGATTTTTGTTCTGTTTCATTGATCTATTGTACATACCTGTTCTTGTGCCAGTACCAGGCTGTTTTACAGTGGTAATATAGTTTGATATCTGGTATAGTGATCCCTCCAACTTGGTTTTTCTTTCTCAAGATTACTGAGGCTGTTTGGGGTTTTTATGGTTCCATCTAAATTTTTGGAATATTGTTCTAGATCTGTGAAATATGCAATTGGTATTTTAATAGGAATTGATTTGAATCTATTGTGTTGAATAGTATGGGCATTTTAATGATATTAATTCTTCCAATCCATGAACATGGTATTTGCTTCTACCTGTTTGTACCATCCTGTATTTCTTTCTTCAGTGTTTCATAGTATTCTGAATATAGGTCTTTTGCCTCCTTGGTTTATACCTAAGTGCCTTATTTTGTTGTTGTTATTGTTGCAATAGTAAATGGCATTTTTTCTTAGTTTCTCTTTCTGAGACTTCATTATTGGTGTATAAAAAGATCACATATTTCAGATACTAATTTTATATCTTGCTGCTTTGCCACGTTCATTTATTAAATGTAGTAGTTTTTAGGGGAGCCTTTTGAGTTTTCTATGTATAATATCATGTTATCTGTGAATAATGACAGTTTGCCTTCTTCCTTTACAATTTGGATCCCTTTTATTTTTTCTTCTTTGATGACTGTGGCTAAGGCTTCCAGCTCTGGCTAGCCCCTCTTGTGACCCTGCCCTTCCTACCAGATTGGCGGTGGCTTCTGCCCTCACTTGTTTGAAAGTCACCTCTTCAGCTAGACTTCAGCTGGTAATTCAGAGTGAATGTCCCCCAATTTAGTTTTATTTTCAGTTTGGTTCAAGGAGAAGCTGCAAGAAAGATTCACCTCCACTACCACTGGCTTCAAAACCTACAAGCTAATTACTTTTAACGGTGTGTTTTCTTGACTTTAGATATAAGGCCAAGCTTTCTGCCCAGAATCTTGTTTATAGTAACAATTTACTTCACAAACATTTTTTGCCTTAGAGATGGCAAACTTTGATTCTATTCCCCTTTGCATTATTAAAATTTCAATGAGTAGAATCTGAACTTATGAGGCTTTGCTGATTATTTTACCTTGAAAAGAATCATATTATTATTATTTTAAATGTATGTGTATATATATGCATATTTAAGGAGTGGGTAAGTAGCAGATTTAACTTTAAACAATATCTTGCATGAATAAGTCTTTAATGTTACATTTCTCTTAGGCAATTTGTAGGTTGTGAATTCATTTTTCTTCAGGTTTGCAAGAGACCTCAAAGTTCATTGAGAGAAAACTTCCACAGATGTATTAAACCCCTGAAGAGTATCCCTTCAATAGATTGTTCAGTCTGTTATCTCCCTTTCTAATGAGGGAACTCACAAGCTCATAATCTTATGTCATCAATTTCCTTGTTATGATATGTTGAAATCTGTTTTCTCTGAACCTGTCGAATCTGATTTGACCTCTGTGGGTCATTCACAGTAAGACTATTTTAATTTCATACAACCAATTTGAAAATATTTAAAGATAGTTATCATATTCTTCTTTAGTCTTCTTTCCTCCATACTAAACATTTTTCTTAAAATTTTATTATTTTTAATGTCTTTTCATATGACATGGGACCCTTCTGGTGTGAGAAATTGAATGTTTAGTTTGTCTACAATCAGTGTTTCCCAAAGTGTGGTACGTGTACCCCCAGGGGTATGGGAAGAGTTTGGTGGGGATGCGCATTGCACCGAAGTTTGGTGGGGAGATGCACTGCACCGTGCTTAGCTGTGCCTAATTCTATGTTCTCATGAGTCAAGTCAATTTCATCCTTCTCATTGATCCAAATAAATGTTATTTATAATATAACTTTTATTTATATTTTATTATGAATAATTTTATTTTTCATTTATTATTATTTTGTGTATGTACCAAAAATATATATTTTGATTGTTATTAAAATACATCCATTTTTTTTGACAAGGGGTACTCAGCGTTATGAAAATTATAGAAGGGGTACACATACATCAAAAGTTTGGGAAACACTGGATTCTATATCTTTAAGTTTCAATACCACTTTGTGTTTGGCTTTAAGGTTCAACACTAAGAACAAAATATAATATGCAAGTAAATTACCAGTACTATGTAAGGCCTATTACCTTGCTTTTTGTTTCTGTAAAAGTTTTTTTAATTTTATTATTGCTAAAGGTAGTACCTGCTTTCAGGTAATCATACTGTATTGTTGATTCATATTAAATTTGATGCCAACCAAAGTTCTTCAGTCTTTTAAAAAGTTGATGACAAACCATTTATTTTAAACATTTTGTACTTAGGAAATTTGTTTTTGAATTGTAAACTTTGTTAAATTTCAATGTGTTTGACTTGACATCTCTTCACTCTGTTAAGTCTATTTTGGTTTCTATAGTTCATTATCCCACTCGATTTTATAAAAATATGTTTTATTGATTTTTTTTGAGAAAGAAAAGGAAAGAGAGAGAGAAAAATAGAAATACTGATGAGAGAGAATATCATTTAGCTGCTTCCTGCATGTCCCTCACTGGGGATTAAGGCTCACATCCGGGCATGTGCCCTGACTGGAAATTGACCAGAGATCTCTTAATGCATGTATGGACACTCGACCACCGAGCCATGCCAGCTGGGTCCACTCGATTTTTATGTGTGTCACATTCACAGTTTAGACATTACCATTTATTATCTAAGCCATTGATAATATTTGGATAAGAGAAGGTCGAGAACAGAACCCCATCTCACAATTCTTTATCCCTGTTGAGATCCTTTTCTTAATCAGTAGTAGCCTTTTGAGTACAGCTGTTCAAATAATTACTAGTTGTCCTAGTATCAG